>JASAOG010000077.1:797500-1397500 GCA_030265305.1 Biomphalaria pfeifferi
TGTTATCAGAAAATGTTGTATTTGGTATAGAATTAAAGGGGAATGCATGCTCTTTTTTATATAACACAAAGTCAAGTTTATAAAATTAAATTTTATTTAATTTAATGAGGTCAAATCAACGATGGGATCGTCGATTAGGAGAGAAAGAGTTAAGGGAGTAATCTTTCTTCCTTCTTCTAGCCGGCTATTTCGTCTGCTGAGCCGGAAGCTCGTAGACAGACTGTGCCGTGGAAAAATGTAGCGCGCAGTTCTTCCCACCTGCTCCACACCGCAACACACAAACAGTGTTATTCTTGGGTAACAAGTGGATATCACCCCCCCCTCTTTTTTTTTTTACAAAGCTTCTATCAACTCACTCTGTCTGTCTGTCTGCGACAAATTTTGTACACGTAACTTCTCCCACACCCATTCTCGGATCACATTGAAACGTTCCACAAGTATTTATTGTACCTAACAAAACACGAATCAATAAACAAAGTAATTAAACAATTAGTTAATTAATTACTGGTAATAGATTATTTTGTTTGATAACAACAAGGGAAATTAATTTTTCAGTAGTGAGTAATATTGCTAAATATGTAGGGTTTTGTCCGTTTACATAATTGTCCACACTATTTCTCCCGCACCAATTATTATTTATTGTACCTATCAAAAAAAAAAAAAGAAAAAAAAAGGATCAATTTTAAAAATTCATTATTTCCTCACCCAGCTCGTTAATCGTCGGCCAAAGAAACATGGCCATAACATCATCCCCTCAACAGATCGCATGGTCTGAAGGGAAAAACTTATTATTAATTATTGGTAATTGATATATTTAGTTCGATATTGACTAAGGGAACTAAATCTTATTGTATTAATGGATATGGCTATTAATGTAAATTTGTTTCCCTTACATAAATTTTCTTTAAAAATTTTTTTTTTTTTTTTTTTTGCTTTCTTTTTTGATAGTGTCACTGGGGTCACTGCGACCTCTGTAGCGCCAGGTAAAGTTGTACCGAGGATGAAGGGCTTCACTATCACGCACAAGTAAACAAACTAATCTCACTGACGAGACACACAAAACAAAGACGACAAAAGCGGGGGTGGGGGTGGGAGAGGGGGGGAGCTTTTCACAACAAGAAGACATGGCCCTTCATAGATTTGTTCATTACATATACAGAATAGCATGACAAATATTGCGTATACAGAAGGAGGCGCGATGCCCGAGCGGTAAAGCACTTGATAGCCGAACCGGGGGTCCCGGGTTCGAATCCTGGTGTAGACTTGGATTTTCATTTCGGGACCCTTGGGCACCTCTGAGTCCACCCAGCTCTAATTAGTTGGAGGAAAAGTTAAGGCGGTTGGTCGTTGTGCTGGCCACACCCTCGTAAACCGGAGGCCACAGAAACAGATGACCTTCACATCATCTGCCCACAAGGTCTGAACGGAGAACTACATTTACAGGAAATAAACTCCCCCCCCCCCCCCCCCGTCGCAATCGTTAAAATAAACTCTCCACGCATGCACGTGTCCACACACAGTCATTAGACATAACGGCGTAATATTTAATGTGAACAAAAATAATTCGAACACTCATTTTGGGGGGGGGGGATTTTCAAATTCTCATACCCCCACCACAGCTACGCCACTGCACACAATAAACACAGGCTATAGTTTCGTCATCTTATTCAATACGTCTGGTAGTAAATAAGGCGCTCCTGTCTTCGTTTTTTTCTTTTGGAGGGGGGGGGGGTAGGTTTAGGGAGGTTGTTTTATAAATTTATTTCATTTTGGGATTATACATGCGCAGAGATAAAAAATAAAAGATAGACTGATGAAATAAACTTTATGACAGAGCTAAAAAAAAAATATTTATCAGGGCCGTGGTGACCGAGTGCAAGAGCGCTTGGCTTCCTGACAGATGCGACTCGGTTTGAATCGATGTAAAGGCAGACATTTTGAACTACGTTTTGTGTTAGGCCGCCAACTGTCATGAGTATCTGACCTTAGTTTGGGGAAAATGAAGGCGGCAGGGCGTTGTGCTGGCGACATGACGCCGTCGGCCCTAAAAACAGATGACCTTCACATCATTTGCCTAACTGTTAAATCTCTTGCCTTATAAGACCACAGGGTCTTAAATGGGAACCTTTACTTGTATAAATATGTATGTCAACTAGGACAGATTTGGCATGGCACACACAGAATGTAAGAAAACAAATGCACAGTTGGAAAGCAACGCCAAAAAAACAACAACACGTCATTATCTAATTAATTAATTTTTTAAAATTGATTCGTGTATTGTCATCGAAAATGAACAATTGTGCAGAGTTTCAACTTGATCTTAGAATGGGAAGTGGGAGAAATAACGTGTACAATTGAAGTGGGCGACTACTGTCAATCAAAACAAGAACAGAGCGATACAAAAACTCGTTCGTACCTCACTCGGTCAGACTATATCACCGCCACTCGTTGATCAGGGAACATGCCTGATGCCTGTGTGTAGTCGCTGAATGAACTCTTTATGTTGTGACTGTTGTAATTATGTGTATTTTTCTGTTGTGTTGTCTTTATATGAGAAAGAGTCCTTGTAATCACAACAAATGTCCGTAAGGATCAATAAAGCAGTCTTGGTCTTAGTCTTAAAAGTTTCGTAAAAACAACACAAAACAAACACTCTTTGGTCAGTAAAGTTTAAGTAATTTTTTCCTTCTGACCTTGCCATCTATGGGGCAGATGTTTCTGTGGCCCACGGTTAACGAGGGTGTCATGTGGCAAGCGCAGCGAACAACCGCCTTTACTTTACCAAACTAACGTCAGATGCTCAATAGAGCTGGGTTGACTCAGAGGCGCCCGAAGATCTCGAATTTAAAAAAAACCCGGTCTTCTCCAGGATTCGAACACAAACCCCCCGTTTCCGAAGTTAACGCTTTACCGCTCAGCCACCTCTTTGGTCAAGTGCTTTAGATTTGATTTAGAAACCACACAGTTGTCATCTACTTTAAGAATTTATTTTTAAGTTATCCGAAATGCCAACTTTGCACTATGGGGGAACCAGATTATTGCCTGGACTAAGGAACTCGACATAAATATATAATGTTTACAAATATAGATCGTTCGCGGTATCTTTACTTTAAGGTGGCCAGATTTCTGGTTTAAACCCATAAACATTTCTTTAAATATTCTGTTTTATGGGCGCATTCATCAAAATAAACACCAACTTATCGCTGGAATAACGTGTCAAGATTAAGAATGCTATATACGGATATCTGTAATTTTATAACGATATAAAGAACAAAAGTTCTGTTAGCACCCAATGAAAATGTCGATAATCAGCTTTGCGATAATTCCATTTAAGTTACTCCACGTTTAAGAGAAGATAGAAGCTTTATGGTTCCGTACTTTTTAGTTCGAAACTCTCTCTTTCCATAACTTTTGAGTTCCGGACCTATTATTTCCATAACTTTACTTTAAAGGCTTATTTCAATAACTTTGGATAAAGGCTTGCTCTTTCCATAGTTCCAGCTGGAAAAACCTGCCCCCGTGTGCAGCCGAACATCCTGCGCTCACATAGGTCTCACCAGCCACATGAGGAGGCCCAAGCCCCAGAGCAAAGCCCTCAGCCCCCTGGATGACAAAAGTGGACATCATGGAACCACGATGGGCGAACTATATATGTTCTTTCCCTAACTTTGCATCAAAAGCTTATTTCTATAACTTGGAATTTAAGGCTTGTCTTTTTCATGACTTTAAGTCAAGGGGCTTATTCTTTCTATAACTTGAAGTCAAAGACTTCTTTACATAAAAAAAAAAAATAATCACTGGGTCAATTTAACCTTATCCTATCAGGTACGACAACAGGAGAAATATTTCAATTCACTAAAATTAAAAAACACAGCAACAAGAAATAACAGGAAATGATTCAGTCTGTATAATAGGATCCCCGTTGGGTTGTCTGGTTCAAGCCAGGAGAGTAACTTTCTAAATTAACCAAGTATTATGGTTTATGATGAAAAAAGTTGTTATCGTGTATGTTACAGAACTATCTAGTTTATAGAAGAAAATGTGTTCACTTTCTTCGAGGTATATATTTCGTCTAATCTACAATATCCAGGGTCTCACTTTCATCCGTTAGATTTCAGGTGGGCTTTTTCTAGCAGGAATGTGTTTTTTTTTTTAAATCATTCTAATGTGATGAAGGCAAATTTGAAAACTAGCGCATAAATTGCGAAGACTAAATATTAGTGTTGCCGAACTTACGCCTGTGGCCCAAATCCGGTCCCTTGGCGTGGTACTATGCAGGTCTCTCGAAACCTTTGCCCATGAAGAAGACTCTCGGTTTTGTGGGACTAGAGTTGTTTTTTTGTTTTGTTGGGGGGGGGGGGGGGGGGGGGTGAGGGGTTACTTGGCCCGCTACAAGCGAATCTGGAAATGGCTCTTACATTTGTGAAGTTAATTGGGCGTTAATGGTGTAGGTCTAAATGAGAATTTTAACTAGTACTTCCGAAAGCTTCACGAACATGCACTTCAGAATGTGCACTTTACATCATGCACTTCAGAATGTGTACTTCCGAACATGCGCTTCACAAGATGCACTTCAGATCGTTAGTTTCAGACAAGTGTGGTATGCATATCTAACTCTTGGCGACTATAGTAGAAGTGACGATAACAGGAGTCTGATTATATAAAATTTTAAATGGAGAAAGAGAATCATGCCGTAGGAAATTATTGAAATCGCTTTAGTATATCGCGTCTTCCATATTCCTATAGCATGTTCAATGTGCTCTGGTCTTCTATATTCCGATAGCATGTTCAATGTACTCTGGTCTTCTATATTCCTATTTCATGTTCAATGTGCTTTGGTCTTCTATATTCCTATAGCATGTTCAATGTGCTCTGGTCTTCTATATTCCTATAGCATGTTCAATGTGCTCTGGTCTTCTATATTCCTATAGCATGTTCAATGTGCTCTGGTCTTCTATATTTTTATAGCATGTTCAATGTGCTCTGGTCTTCTATATTCCTAAAGCATGTTCAATGTTCTCTGGTCTTCTATATTCCTATAGCATGTTCAATGTGCTCTGGTCTTCTATATTCCGATAGCATGTTCAATGTTCTCTGGTCTTCTTTATTTTTATACCACGTTCAATGTGCTCTGGTCTTCTATATTCCGATAGCATGTTCAATGTGCTCTGGTCTTCTTTATTTTTATACCACGTTCAATGTGCTCTGGTCTTCTATATTCCGATAGCATGTTCAATGTACTCTGGTCTTCTATATTCCTATTTCATGTTCAATGTGCTTTGGTCTTCTATATTCCTATAGCATGTTCAATGTGCTCTGGTCTTCTATATTCCTATAGCATGTTCAATGTGCTCTGGTCTTCTATATTCCTATAGCATGTTCAATGTGCTCTGGTCTTCTATATTCCTATAGCATGTTCAATGTGCTCTGGTCTTCTATATTCCGATAGCATGTTCAATGTACTCTGGTCTTCTATATTCCTATTTCATGTTCAATGTGCTTTGGTCTTCTATATTCCTATAGCATGTTCAATGTGCTCTGGTCTTCTATATTCCTATAGCATGTTCAATGTGCTCTGGTCTTCTATATTCCTATAGCATGTTCAATGTGCTCTGGTCTTCTATATTCCTATAGCATGTTCAATGTGCTCTGGTCTTCTATATTTTTATAGCATGTTCAATGTGCTCTGGTCTTCTATATTCCTATAGCATGTTCAATGTGCTCTGGTCTTCTATATTCCTATAGCATGTTCAATGTGCTCTGGTCTTCTATATTCCTATAGCATGTTCAATGTGCTCTGGTCTTCTATATTTTTATAGCATGTTCAATGTGCTCTGGTCTTCTATATTCCTATAGCATGTTCAATGTTCTCTGGTCTTCTATATTCCTATAGCATGTTCAATGTGCTCTGGTCTTCTATATCCCTAGAGCTTTAGTAGAAAGTTGCAAGTTAACATTCAGATTCGAGCTCTAGCCCTCCACAAGTAGACTAGTAGCTAAACACCACGCAGTCACACATCCCACTATCTAAATATCGAAGATTTCCCAAAATTTTTATTGATTGATTGATTTGAGAGAGGAAACAAGAAAAACAGTAAAAATAATTTAAAAAAAAAACAACTCATAAAAATTGTAATTGTATCAATTAGTCTGGATCTGTTGTGTCATGAAATTTGTAATAGATCTAGGGATTCTAGACTAACTATAATAAATCTGAGCGATTAGAAATATTTTTACTAATTTTTTTTTTGTTTAGCGCTATTTCATCCTTTTAGCTTTCTCAATACGCTGATTCTATCACTTATCTGGACCAGTTGGGATAACAATATTTAAATAAAAAGGGGGGGGGGGGCGGTGAGAACGATCTAAATTGGAACTCATAGCTCAAGCCGCAAGCTGACATACTGACCCCGCTGCTAGTGAGGGTCCTATGAAAATAGAAGATTGTATAGTTATCTGTTGTTTGTTACAAACCTACTTTAAAGCGGAGACCTATAAAGGGGACTTATTCAGTCATTACAATTTCTTTCCCTTGTTCGAGATACCAAACAAAATAATTAATTACCAATAGTTAATTAACTAATTTGCTAATTTTTTAAATGGATTCTTGTTCAAAATTTCAGCTTGATTCAAGATTGGGTGTCGGAGAAATAACTAGTACACACATTTTACCAGACAGACAGAGTGAGTTGATATTAAGTTTTTAAAAACTTAACTTCATGGCTGCAAGTGAATATGATACGTGACTTAAGATAGAGTTTCAAAAAAATCTCAACTTGACCTAGTCATATACCAGTCCTTTGAGATGTCCGCAGCTCACATCTGTAGATCCCTCACCCGCATGGGTCAAGGCCAGTCATATTGAGAAGCCTTACGCACGTACAACCCAGATGTCTTAACCTTACCCCCCCCCCCCCCAACCCCCACCACCTGAGCAGAAACCGTAGTCAACGTGATGAGTGAAATATGCTTGGCTACACACCACCCGAGGCGGTGGTTGTTCCAACAGTTAAATATATATATGTATATATAGATATACAAAAGTAAGATTTTGGGAGACGCTTATACGCGATTAATCAACATACAGATCTGACACACCTGGATTGAGGATAGATAGATGCGTTTTTTTTTTCTTTAAGTCTCTCGCACACATCCCATGTTAATGACTGAGACTATCCTAGGTTGTTGTTTTTTTTTGTAAAATATCTTAGTTTCAGTATAAGCTATACTGGGTTTATCATGAGTTACTATAGGTGTATATAATACTATCCAAATTTAGTTTAAACTGTCAAATATTATTGAGAGCAATTCTCGATTAATTATGAGTCATTGTAGGTTTATTCTGAGTTCTTCTAGGTTTAATATGAGTTCTTCTAGGTTTAAAATGAGTTCTACTAGGTTTAAAATGAGTTATTCTAGGTTTAAAATGAGTTTTTCTAGGTTTATTATGAAATTCTTGGTTCATGAGTTTTTCTAGGTTTAAAATAAGTTATTTTATTAATACGAATGCTGTAAAAGTACCCCTTTCAAACAGATGATGTAGAGTTCATCTCTTTCTGTGGCCTACGGTTGGCGAGTGTGCCGTGCGTTCATCTCAACGGCCAACAGCTTTTACGTTTCCCTTTTGATGTGTTTCCTCTTTTCAAAAGGCGTCGTGGAAAGCTGCTTAGCTTCCGAACCGACAGCTCCAGGGTTCGAATATTGGTGAAGACTGGAAATTTGAATTTTCAGGACGGTCTGTGTCCACCCAACTCTAATGGGTACTGTAAGCTGCAAATTGTGCAGGATAATGTCCATTTCTCTTATTCACACTTTCAACTTTTATAGATTAAATTAAGGATTTAAAACGGGTCGGTATAAATTAACTGACGTATATTAAAAATAATTACAATAATACAGAGGCATTGCCTTGAGGTTCATAAATTAAAGAAGACTGTAGCTTTTTATAGGACGGTGCATATTTACTGAGAGTTCTAAATTTTCGCCATTGTTGAATAGTTTTAAAATATACCAATACAAAAATCTTGGCTAAGGGAAAGAACCCTATATTACTTTAAAAAATGTAGAAGTTATTTCATTTTTTGATGTAAAAAAAATATTACAAGTGGTTCTATTTTTAAATCGTTTCATGTTAGGCGCAACATATAATTGTTTAAGGTTTCAACATGATCCGAGAATGGGTGGGATTTCTGAGAAATAAAATGTACTATCACTTAATGGGACGAAACCCAACATACTCAGCCAAAAATCTGTGAATACTGAAGGATTTGTTTGTTGATCAAACACAAATAATTAATTACTAGTAACTAATTGAAACTTAACACAATGATACGTTGTACCTAACAAACCAAGAATCAGTTTAAATAATTAACCAATTAGCCAATTAGTTATTGTTAACTGATTACTGTGTTCTATATCAAATAAGGGAAACAATTTCTACATTATTGAGATATATAGTTGTAAGTGCAGAGTTCTTTCCCCTAGATAAGCTTTTTTTTTTTTTTTTTAAGGATTTGAAAAAAAAATATTTTGCTTGTTTACATTTTGCTTGTTTATATTTTGCTTGCTCTGTTAACAGTGAAACTTAGAGATGAATGTATGAGCCCTGGGTAATGTTGACTAAGTGTCACACTTTGACTGACAATGAACACAGTGACATCGTACCTCGGCCTGTCACATGGTATATTAGTATCTCTTGATTAGCAGGTTAAATATATAGCTAGAATAGGGCTAGACATTGAAAATGGTTAACTATTTCTTTTTTAAAACAGAGACAATTTGTATCATGAATACCGAAGGAGAATGTGATAAAAATATAATTACCTTGCATTGTTAAAAGTGCAGTCTTTTCCATTAGGTCTCGCTGGAGCTAAAGCTGATGACAGAGAGGCTGGAACACTACCATAGTTGGCAGCGGTCGGAGCAAACGATGACGTGCCGCTGCCTTTATTATTGTCTATCTTCAGGGCGCCCATACTGGACGCCACCCCTGTGCCGGGCGACTTTGCCGCACGACTTTCGAGCGTGACCGATTGCGACTTCGCCGCTGGCAATGTGTTTGTCGCCGAAAAAGCACGGCGGTACAGGATCAATCAAGTTTTTTGGTTACAGCTTTCTGCGTGTATGTCTCTCTAGCGTGTTTGTCTCTCTCTAGCGTGTATGTATATATGTGGAACTGTGTTTTTATCGTATTTCTTCCATCCACAGACGTGAGTACTAAGATGTCTGCTTCCTGATGGAGAGGGGGGGGGGCGGGCGGAGGCGGATCTAAGAGCGAAACTTTCTTGGCACCGGGGAACCCTGCAGACGATGCCAGACACCAGCCGACAGGTGGCGCTTTTTAAGCCGCCCTTACCCTACCCCTCCATCTCTCGGCAGTTACAAGCCTCAGGTTCGCTTCCCTCCCTTACCCGTGACCCAACCACCCCAGCAAATGCCTGTTTCCGGTTGAGGCGGTGAGCGATAGAGATCTGTATTCTTGCTTTCCTTTTCTTGTGATGTCTTTTTTTTTTCTTTAAACTTTCTCTTTTTATTTTTTTTTATCCTATCTATCCTCCTCCCTCCCCCCTTTTTTTTAAAGTCTCTTCTTGATGAAGTGATAGATGAGCACTGGGTGGGTCCGAACGCACTCCAATAACAACAAGCCCAGAGCTATAGACAAGCATTGGTGGTTGATGTCGTTGGTAGATGTAGTTGGTTAATGGTGGTTGATGTTGGTATTCAGACGTAAGAGGGTCTGATCTTGTTTAGAAGCTGTGGGGCAAAAAAAAATAATCATAATATAGGTAGGTAACTTTTCGAAAGTACAAATAATTTTAGCACAAAAAAGTTTGTACTGTAAGAAATAAAAAAAAAAAAAGATCTTTATATATGCACTAGCATTACCTACGAACACATACATGCTAAAATGGGTAATGAAGTACCTCAACGAATACTGTTTTGACATACACACACACACACATACACACTCAGATGGCTTTGGCTAAGCGGTAACGATCCCGGTTCGAATCCAGGGAATTTTAATTCCGGGTTCTTGGGCGCCTCTGGAGTTCACACAGCTCTAAAGGATACCTGACATTAGTTGGGGAGAGTAAAGGCGGTCGGTCATTGTGTTGTCACATGACACTCTTCTTAACCGTGGGCCACAGAATCAGATGACCTTTACATTATCTGCCATATAGATTACATAATACGTTGTCCATATCCCCTTTTTTTTCTTTTGTTTTTCACTTGCAAAAAACTTCCCACATTTCAACGACTCCACCCCCCTCCCGTTTCGGCCAGAGTATTCTAGTGTATGATACTTTTAATTGGAATGGTCAGCTTTAAAACGCCCTCCAAAACACACCTCATTTCTGGCTTATGAATTTCATATAACGTTTTTTCTTATCTCCCCCTTTCATCTATTCACCCCCACCCACTCAC
Source organism: Biomphalaria pfeifferi (assembly GCA_030265305.1). Lineage (NCBI taxonomy): Eukaryota > Metazoa > Mollusca > Gastropoda > Planorbidae > Biomphalaria > Biomphalaria pfeifferi. Next base: position 807,926 of record JASAOG010000077.1, read on the forward strand.
TTAAAACATTAAATTAAGTATCGATACGTTCATGTGTCATGGCCCGATTTATAAAGCTACCCTTCCCAATCATATACTATAAGTCTGTGGATTCGATTACCGGCATCACTAATTTCCCATCCGCCCTACGCCTCAGAAAATAGTCCTACATATATCTCCGAGTATGCTTCGGTTTTTCAGCAGACACCGCGATAAAATCAAGGAAAGATAACTCTTTTGTTTCTGCAAGTCGGACTAGAGTTGTCCTACGTAACTTTCGAGGCGACAGAGCACGGCCAAAAAAAGAGGTGGGGGGGGGGGGGGGGGTAAACAAGTAATGTTTCTCTTTATGCATTCTATATTTAACTAGATTTATGTGTGTATTTTTTTTTACACACGTCAATATCTGGTGTCATTAAAACAAAGCAGGTTGTTTCTGTCGCTTTGTTTTGATTTTGCCCCTTCGCATTACCCTTCGTTTCCTAACCATGGCCACCGCTTCACATATATTTCGTGGAGTCAACAGGTCTTTCAATGTAGTCGAAATTCCTGCATCAGGTAACTGTTTTAATTTCTATCAGTCGCATATTTCTGGAAAAATGTCGTCGACGAAACTGTTGCTCTCGAGCTTCGCAAGATGGCTGTAAGCTTTGTTTGCGAACAGTGGGATAACTATGGCGATTCCGTTGTTCTTACGGAATCATAGTCACACACTCTGCTCGACTAAACTCTGCCTACATGAATACTTACAGCAAATAGCGACGTATGCTACGCCGCGGATCAACTAGTAGAAATATAAAGGCCCACAAGTGGAAACTCTTAAATACATTCCTTAAGCCCGTAAATTGTAGTACCCACTCATTGAATTTTACAAAGTCCCGTTTGGGAAAGGCATATAGTAATTTTTTTTACGGTCTGTCAGTCACATTTGTGTGCAAAAATTAAAAACTAAAAATAGAATATTTTAATATTTTTTTTGCAATTTTTATTGTACCATTTTCAAAACAAGATCGGAGAATATATAGTACTACAGATGAGAGCTATCTTTATAAACACAAATAGTAATATTGAACGATATATTTTAAATTTTTTCTATGTTTAAAACAAATCTTCTTAATATGTACTCTAGACTGTCTGGACAATGCTTGACCTAAAAGAACATTAGTTTTTCTCATGCACTTTTAATTCTTTTTAACCTCACGAGGGGAGATAACCTTTCATCCAAGACTCGTTCTTTATGATTTAATATTAGTGAAATGTGAGAACTTACAAATAACATTTAAAATAAATAAATAAAAAGCCCACAAAAGAGGCAGGAGAACCCAAAAAAAAGAGGCACATAAAGCCCCAAAAAGAGGCCCAAAAAAAAAAAAAAAGAGAAATCCTCGCCATCGTATACCTGAACAGAAACTCCTCTGTATGCGTATGCAAAATTTTAAAAAAATCATACCTGAAAACAATAAACTGACTGCGTGCGCTTAAAGAGGACAATAAATACAATGTACTATGAACTTCTTCTAAGAACGTTGGGATATTTCTTCCCCTTCAACAACCTGTTGGGGCGCAACCCGAGATCTGTTGACCTTTTTGTTCCTTCCTATTCCTTTGCCTTAGATAGAATCTCTTTCAATGACAGGTCCGCCCATTCTTTATATTATCTTCCCATCGATTTCTCTGTCTGACTCTTCTTCTTCTTCTTCTTCTTCCTGGTACTGTTCCCTAAAGGAAGGTCTTTATGAGCCCTGAGAAACTAATGTTATGACCATAACATTTTAGTTTGTGTTTTTTGACAGTGGTCAGCTGGTCATCGTGGTGACCCAATTGCCGACGTGATCTTGTTTCTCCTCTTTTCTGCTCATAGTAGATAATAAACCCGCAGATGATTTGTGGCGATACGATCAGGGACACATATTCAAAATGTATGTGGGAAGGGTGGTCGAGAGGCTAAGTACGCCAGGCTTGGCTACCTATGAAGGGGGCTTGAAGTTCGACAACCGGCCTGAGCAGAGTTGAGTTTAATGAGTGCCTAAAGGCAGCACGGAAAATCTCACCCCACTGGTTCACAAATGAGAATGAACCATAGCGCTCTGAGCATGCTATAAGCATGAAAGTAGCGCTATATAAAAGCTAAAATTATTATTATATGCTTTACCCTCTTTCAGGTTTCTACTGTCAGGAATCGATACTGTGACCTAATTCTACTTATTTCTAGAAACAGGGGTCAGGTCAAAGAAGTTGCAGTGTTAACAATAATTAACCAATTAGAGAAAGAGGTCAGCAAAAAAGGTGCATACGTCAGTTTCTGGAAGGTGATATTTACGAGAAATATTTGGAACAGAATTTTCTCTGATTCTAGAAAAGGCGATTTAAAAGATATAAATTGGGAGAAAGCGAGTTAGTCGGGGTCCCTGAGACCTTGAGTTGTAACGGTCTTTTAGAAATAGCGGTCCTTGAGCATTTGCAGGTCCACGAGTTCACGAGTTGTTTAGAGTCAAGTTAAATATAGAAAGTTAAGCTATATTAGTACTACGTTGTATCAGAGTAAAGTTATATTAGTACTAAGTTGTATCAGAGTAAAGTTATATCAGTACTAAGTTGTATCAGAGTAAAGTTATATCAGTACTAAGTTGTATCAGAGAAAAGTTATATCGGTACTAAGTTGTATCAGAGTAAAGTTATATCAGTACTAAGTTGTATCAAAGTTAAGTTATATCAGTACTAAGTTGTATCAGAGTAAAGTTATATCAGTACTAAGTTGTATCAGAGTAAATTTATATCAGTACTAAGTTGTATCAGAGTAAAGTTATATCAATACTAAGCTGTATCAGAGTAAACCTATATCAGTACTAAGATGTATCAGCTGGGAAGCGTGGTCGAGAGGCCAAGTGCGCTCGAGGTTCGACAACCGACTCGGGCAGAGTTGTGTTTACTGAGCGCCTAAAGGCAGGACGGAAAAACCTTCTCCTAGATACCCCCTCCCCCCACTGGTCCACAAGTGAGATTGAACCAAAGCGCTCTGAGCATGCTATAAGCATGAAAGTAGCGCTATATAAAAAAGCCATAATTTTAATTTTTCATTGTAAACTTGTAAAAGTACTAAGTTGTAGCAGTGTAAAGTTGTATCAGAGTAAAGCTGTAACAGTATAACTGCAGTGTCTCTAAGCAACAGTACTCTGTGGTTTTATCACCTCTGTATACGTACACGAACTTTATCTTAACTTGATTCTGAATTGAGACTCTATACATTGTTGACAACGTAGAGTTTAAGAAAATCCATTCAAAGACAGATAAACAAAGTAGCGACGTATCTTTCACTGTGTTTTTAATCAGTTTATATTTTCCAGGCCAGTGTTTCTGTTTGTGCCATTATAAATATAAATAATAAAAAAACAAAAAGCAAAGCTTCTCTAAATGGAGAGAACTCCGTCCTCAAAACTATATATATACCAATAATGTACAGGTCATTTACCTTATTCGATATGAAACAAAATAATTACCAGTAATACATTGACTAATTGAGTATTTTTGTTTATTGATTCACAATTTTCTTGATACAATAAATAATTGTTTAAAGTTTTTACTGGATCGGAGAATGCGTGAGAAATAGCGTCACAATTTTTTTTTCAGGGGACTAAATCCAACAAATTTAGCCATAGTTGCTATTAAACAAAATAATGAATGACCAGTAATTAATTGTCTAATTGGATACTTTTTAAAAATTGATTCAAGTCTTGTCTATGTCAATGAATAATTGTGCGAAGTTTCAGCTAAAGACGAGAATGGGTGCTGGAGAAATAACGTGTACACACTTTTTACCAGACAGAGTGAGTTGATTTAAGCTTTGTAAAGACTTGCATTATTACATCATTTACATAGAATGACTTCTGAAGTCACGTGTGATTAAGAGAGAGAGAAATAATCAAAGAGCGGGGGTGGTGGGATGGGGGGGGGGGTGAAGAGAAAGACCTGCGGTGTATTCATTTACTGACCCAAAACACGCCGTGTTGTTGTGTGTTCAAAGTGAGCCTGACTTCGTGTTGACATCTCCGCACAAGCAGACATGCGCACAGAGGTGATGAGATAAACATACAACAAAAGAAAACAAAAAAAAAACAAAAAAAACACCAGAAAACCTTTAGGCCTAAAACGTGGCCCCAAAAGCTCCCCCCCTCCTCCCCCACCCCCTCTTTCACGTGCTCTGGTGCCTCTGGTGTCTGAACATCAGGGCGCCAGTTTTTAATTAAAATGTATGCACTTCGTAAAAGTACAAACAAAACGGTGAAAAGGGAGGCTGTGTGAAAAAGCAACAAGGTCAAGTCGGGGCGACATCTGCCCTTGGTTTGTGAAGGGGTAACACACTAGAGACCTGGGGGGGGGGGGCAGAATAGTTTTAAAATAGTGACCAGTAGAAGTTTATCGACTACATTTCAAATAAACTTTGTTGTTGTTTTTTTAAAAGTATTTTTACAAAGCTTATATCAACTCACTCTGTCTGTCTGGTAAAAAGTTGGAATATGTTTTTATCTCCCATTTCCCAGTCTCGGTTCAAGTCGAAACTTTGCACGCGTATTCAATGTCACTGACAAAACATGAATCAATAAAGAAAAAAGTTGTTTAATTACCTGGTGATTAATTGTTATGCTTGATATCGAAAAAAAAGGGAAATAAATGCTACTTAATGAGAGGTGCGGATGTGTATATGGATTTAATCCCATAAGTACCTTTTGAGGTATTTTTTTTTCTCCACTTCGCAATCTCGGATTTAGTTAAAATTTTTGTTTAATTATTCATAGTCGGTGACAATACACGAATCAATCCAAAAATTAACAAATTTTTTAATTAATTAGTACTATTTAATTTTGTTTTATTTTTATTTTTTATCAGAAAGAGATAAATGGCAGCAGTTAGCGTTTCTTTCCCTTACAGAAGCTTTGCTTTTAAAAAAGGTATCCTTTTTTTCTAATGCTTATTTCTATATAGTACTTTTTTTTCTTTTATGGCGCTTCTGTAGATCGTCATTCATTGCCTTCTGATCCAGTCTCTTGAATCTTTTAAACATATGAGGGGGGGGGGTGTATTGGGGGGGGGGGGAGCTTTCCGCGCTTCCCTTAGGCGCTCAGCAAACACAACTCACATAGAGTAAAGATTCAAACCCTGGCCTTATAGATAGTGTTACGTATCTAGGCGTTGTTTTTTTCTTTCTTTGACCTGTTGCGGTCAAGAGACGGGTAGGTTGTCTGCCCCTTGTGTAATAAGTTTTTTTTTTTTTTATTCGTCAAGCCACACAGACAGTGACCGGTCCTTGACCTGTGTGTGTACCTCTGGTTGAAAGGAGGGTGTTTTTTTTTTGTCTCTTTGAAGAGCGTTCTAGATCTGGGAAATTGATGACGTATTTGGTTCGAGAAATTCCTAGATTTGTCTTGAGATCGACGCGCGGTAGATTATATAAAGACCGCCCGCGTGACGTTGACAGACAGACATACGGAGACAGCCGTGGGACAGAATAGCGGAGACATTGCGTGACCCGTGCGTGGTATACCACTTGATCGTGTAAGTTAAGATTTTTTTTTTTTTCAAGGCCTTGCTTGTATTTGTAATTATATTTTCAAACTCTTGTATTGTAATATTTTTACATGCCATTTTTGTAAAAGGGTTTTGGTCAACACATCAATTCTGTATTGAGTAAATGTTTATTTTTCTTTCTTGTAACTTTATATTAGATTAAACATTAAGTTGATATTTTACCTTCCGATTTCTTGTGTCATTTTTTTTTGTTATTCATTGTAAGTCTTTGATTAAATTCAGACTTAAGATAAGTGACACAACTCCTTTTCTATTGTCACGTTCCCCTAGGCAAGCCATTTAAAAGTAGAATTCAATTCGTAATACGTGACAAAAGAAGTTTGGGGGCTCGTCCGGGATATTTTTCTGAACCTATTTTCGTCTTACTTGAGTAATTTTGTAAAGGCGAAGTTGACTTTAACAAAATTTTTTTTTTGTTCAAAGAGTCGGAAGTAAAGTATCAATAGTATTGACCAAACTCTTAATGTTTTTTGTTGTACTGATTTTGTACTGTATATTTACATTGTATACATTTTTTTTTTTGCTTGTAATAGTTGCTAGTTAGTCATGGATATTCAGGTTTTTCTTGCAAATCCCTCTGTGAAAGAACTTGATGCTTTTACTAGGAAGGAACTGGTCCTTATTTCTAAACATTTAGGGTTAAAAATAAAATCAAATGCCCTTAAACAAGAAATAAGAGATAACATTGTAATCCATTATGTAGACGAGGAAGTATTTTCTGAAGACCTTTTAGAAACCCTTAGACCCGATGAGGGTAAATCAGATTTAGAACTTCAGATAAAATTAAAACAAATGGAAATAGAAGCCCAGAAGGAAATGGCTAGAGAGCAGAGAGAAATTAAACAAAAAGAATTAGAGCTTGCAGCGGCTCAGAAAGAAATGGAAATGAAATTACAAATAGAGTTAAAGAAATTAGAGTTAGCTGCTAATGTAAGACCAGATTCTTCCCCTGCCAGTCATACTGTTGAAGCAACAAAATTTTTGAAAATAATTCCACGCTTTAATGAAGCCACAATTGACAATTATTTTCCACAATTTGAACTTGCTGTGAAAAATTTTAATGTACCTGAAACTTTGTGGCCCACTTTGCTGCAAACAGTTTTGACTGGTAGAGCTGCAGAGGTATTTTGTTCTTTGACCATTGAACAACAAAAAGATTATAATGTTGTTAAGGCCTTAATTCTTAAGGCATATGAACTTGTTCCGGAAGCTTACCTAAAGCAGTTCAGGGATTGTCGCAAATCGGATGGCCAAACCCATGTAGAATTCCTGCGGGAAAAGGAGCGACGCTTTGAGAAATGGCTCACTTCCAGGGAAATCGGCACCGACTTTGCAAAATTCAAGAACCTAATGCTGATGGAAGAGTTCAAGAATTGTGTGCGGCTGGACGTCCGTACGCATATAGCTGATCGTGGCGAGGAAGATGTGCACAAGGCTGCAGTGTTGGCAGACGATTATATAATATCACATCAATTTGCCAAGTATACGACGGATGTCAAGCCAAAACAAGTCAAACAGCCTGAGTCCATTGCTAGCAACTCCATCAAGAACAGCAGTACAAACGACAGAAAACCTACTACAAGTAAAGCTACTTGTTCCTACTGCAAACGAGAAGGCCATAAAATTGACGATTGCTGGAAACTGAAGAAGAGAAACGAAAAAGCTCCTTCAAAAGTCAGCGCTTGCACAGTACAGTGGTCGTCGAGGTTTACTCCCTCATCCTCAAGTCATATCAAGAATACCTCGACACCACCTGTTTCAAATGTATTGACTGTACAAGACTCTCCGAAAATGTCTCCACGGTGTTCAAATGACTCAACAGTGAGTTCTTCAAATTCATCTTTACGATGTTCCAATGACTCAAACAAGAGTTTTTCAAATACATCAAGCCGATGTTCCAATGACTCTATCCAGAGTTCCCATAATACATCACCCCGATGTTCCCATGACTCTATCCAGAGTTCCCATAATACATCACCCCGATGTTCCAATGACTCTATCCAGAGTTCCCATAATACATCATTCCGATGTTCCCATGACTCTATCCAGAGTTCCCATAATACATCATTCCGATGTTCCCATGACTCCATCAAGAGTTCCCATAAGACATCACCCCGATGTTCCAATGACTCCATCAAGAGTTCTCCAAATACACCCACAAGATGTTCTACTGACTCAAGAAAGAGTTTCTCCACTGCGTCTCCTAGAGATGTCAATGACTCCAACGAGAGTTCGACCCAAGTCCAGTCTGCATCAACCAAAATTGATGTTTTATTAGAGGATTTTAAGCCTTTCATTTCGGAAGGATTCGTATCACTACCCGGTGATTCTACAAGTCTACGACCTATCACCATTTTGAGAGACACAGGTGCCTCACAATCGCTACTTTTAGAGGGTATCTTGCCCTTGTCAAAATCATCATCGACTGGGAAGAGCATCCTGTTACGAGGCGTAGAGCTTGGATGTATAGATGTGCCTCTACATCTAATCGACATAAAGTCAAATCTCATTACTGGACCGGTTGTTGTAGGTGTCCGACCAACATTACCATTGGAAGGCATCTCGTTGCTGTTAGGCAATGACTTAGCAGGTGGAAAGGTGATAGCCGAACCCATCGTCACTCAAACACCCGACTTATCTGCCACACCCGAGGAAGACCTAGAGTTATATCCAGCGTGTGCAGTAACAAGGGCAATGAGGTTGAAAGCATCTCAAGAAGAGAACGTCATCAAAGCCAACAGTAACCAAGATGATGTGGACTTGAGCACCACATTCTTTGCTTCTCCTGAAGAAGAACCAACGCAAAATTCTGAAAAGCCGGCATCAACTCGAAAACAGTTGATTGAGGACCAAAAGAAGGATCCAGAGCTCGCCAAACTCCGAGAAACCGCAATGACATCACAAGAGGCAGAGCTAGCATCAACGTGCTACTACATCCAAGATGATATGCTCTTCAGGAAATGGAAACCTCCAGACGCATCCAACGAAGAAGAATGGAGAATATGCCATCAAATCGTGTTACCAGAAAGATACCGAGCGTACATCATGAATCTGGCTCATGACACACCAATGTCAGGTCATCTCGGCATCCACAAGACATACCACAAGATTATGTCACACTTCTTCTGGCCACGTTTGAAGAAAGATGTCATCCAGTACTGCCGATCCTGTCATGCCTGTCAGATGGTTGGCAAGCCAAATCAAAAGATCCCTGTTGCTCCTCTGAAGCCGATTCCAGCCTTTGAAGAACCTTTCAGCAGAGTACTTATTGACTGTGTTGGTCCTCTCCCAAGGACAAAAGCTGGCAACCAATACCTGTTGACCATTATGTGTGCTTCAACTCGTTTTCCTGAGGCTATTCCTCTAAGGAACATAAAAGCATCAAACATTGTGAAGGCCTTAATCAAGTTCTTTACTCTATTTGGTCTACCAAAGTCCATCCAATCGGACCAAGGAACGAATTTCACGGCCAATCTTTTCAAGCAAGTCATGACTCAGTTGGGCATCAAACACTGCATGTCGAGTGCGTATCATGCCGAGTCGCAAGGCGCTCTTGAGCGATTCCATCAGACTCTCAAGAACATGATCCGAACCTATTGCTTTAAGCACGAAAAAGACTGGGACGAAGGAATCCACATGCTACTGTTTGCAACCCGTGAATCCGTCCAGGAATTGTTGGGATTCAGCCCTTTTGACTTAGTCTTTGGCCATTCGGTGCGCGGTCCCTTGAAATGTATAAAAGAGACTTTGTTGTCACCAACAGCCACTGAAGGACTTTTAGACTATGTAAGTAAGTTTAAAACTAGACTTTATGATGCTTGTGTTCTGGCCAAAAATAACTTACAAAACACCCAATCCAGCATGAAACGCTGGTATGATAGAAAGGCCCGTGTTAGAGAATTTTCTCCCGGGGATAAGGTGCTTGTATTTTTGCCCATACCAGGTCAACCCTTGCAAGCCAGATACTTTGGTCCCTATGAAATTGAGACCAAAATTAGTGACCTCAATTACACAATCAAAACTCCTGACCGTAGGAAAAAGACTCAGCTATGTCATATAAACATGCTGAAGCCTTATGTATCTAGGCCAGATCACTCAGAGAAGAGTAATTGTGTTTTAAATACAGTCAAAAGTTGTTCAAATAGCCATGTTTCTCCTATTGATGATGATATTGTAAAGGAGAAATTTGGACAATACAAAATACCTAATTCTTTTGTACTACAGAATTTGGATGTAAAACTGTCTCATCTGTCTTCGACAGAAAGGCCAGTTATCATGAAACTCATTAATGAATTTAATGACATTTTTTCTGATGTACCAAAACAGACTAATGTAATAATGCATGATGTAGATGTTGGCGAGGCTAATCCAGTCAAGCAGCATCCTTACAGGGTCAACCCTGAAAAACTTGCCATACTTAGGTCAGAAATCAAGTATATGCTTGAAAATGACCTCATTGAACCAAGTTCCAGTAGTTGGAGCTCCCCATGTGTCTTGATACCTAAACAGGACAAGACTTATCGTTTTTGTACAGACTACCGTAAGGTAAATGCTGTAACAAAGACCGATTCGTTTCCTATCCCTAGGATAGACGATCTCATAGATCGTATTGGTGACGCTAAGTACATCACCAAAATAGACCTACTTTCAGGTTATTGGCAGGTTCCCCTGACTGATAGGGCAAAGGAAATCTCCGCCTTTGTCACCCCTGATGGTCTGTACCAATACAAAGTGATGCCATTTGGCATGAAGAATGCTCCTGCCACTTTCCAGAGAATGATAAATGCCCTGCTTGCTGACATGGAGAATTGCCACGCATACATAGACGATGTAGTAATTTTTAGCCAAGATTTTTCTAGCCATTGTAAACAACTGCATTGTCTTTTTACTAAACTGTTACATGCAAAAATTACTGTAAACCTGAGTAAGAGTGATTTTTGCCAGGCTTCCATCCAATACTTAGGCCATATTGTAGGACAAGGCCAGGTGAAACCTGTAATGGCCAAAGTAGAAGCTATCCAAGCTTTCCCTATCCCTGCTGATCGGAAACAACTCCGAAGATTTTTGGGAATGTCTGGATATTATAGAAAATTTTGCGAAAATTTTTCTGTCATTGCCAGTCCTTTAACAAACCTCCTGAGAAAGAACGTCCGATTTACTTGGACGGATGAATGTCAGAAAGCCTTTAACCAGATCAAGCAGATATTATCTAGCTCTCCCATTTTGATGGCTCCTGACTTCGGAAAACCTTTTAGGTTAGCTATTGACGCCAGTGACACAGGTGTTGGGTCAGTCCTTTACCAAGAAGATAATTTCCAAGTAGAGCACCCTATTTGTTTCTTTTCCAAGAAATTTAATAGACATCAAAGAAATTATTCTACTGTGGAAAAAGAATGTCTTGGGTTGATTCTTTCTATACAACACTTTGATTTTTATATCAGTGGGTCTAGATGGCCACTGGTTGTATTTACTGACCACAATCCCCTTACATTTATCCACAAAATGTCTGGCAAGAACCAACGACTTCTCAGGTGGAGTTTATTTTTACAAGAGTACAACCTAGATCTTAAACACATAAAAGGCAGCGAAAATGTTATCGCCGATGCCTTATCTAGATTGTAAAAAGTATTTTGATGTATATATTTTTTTTTATATATATCATGATAAATACATTCTGTAATGTAAATATTTTTTTGTAGTTCTAAAAAGATTTCCATTTCGTGGAAATGTAAACTTTTTATTTTTAGGGGGGAGGTGTTACGTATCTAGGCGTTGTTTTTTTTCTTTCTTTGACCTGTTGCGGTCAAGAGACGGGTAGGTTGTCTGCCCCTTGTGTAATAAGTTTTTTTTTTTTTTATTCGTCAAGCCACACAGACAGTGACCGGTCCTTGACCTGTGTGTGTACCTCTGGTTGAAAGGAGGGTGTTTTTTTTTTGTCTCTTTGAAGAGCGTTCTAGATCTGGGAAATTGATGACGTATTTGGTTCGAGAAATTCCTAGATTTGTCTTGAGATCGACGCGCGGTAGATTATATAAAGACCGCCCGCGTGACGTTGACAGACAGACATACGGAGACAGCCGTGGGACAGAATAGCGGAGACATTGCGTGACCCGTGCGTGGTATACCACTTGATCGTGTAAGTTAAGATTTTTTTTTTTTTTTTCAAGGCCTTGCTTGTATTTGTAATTATATTTTCAAACTCTTGTATTGTAATATTTTTACATGCCATTTTTGTAAAAGGGTTTTGGTCAACACATCAATTCTGTATTGAGTAAATGTTTATTTTTCTTTCTTGTAACTTTATATTTGATTAAACATTAAGTTGATATTTTACCTTCCGATTTCTTGTGTCATTTTTTTTTGTTATTCATTGTAAGTCTTTGATTAAATTCAGACTTAAGATAAGTGACACAACTCCTTTTCTATTGTCACGTTCCCCTAGGCAAGCCATTTAAAAGTAGAATTCAATTCGTAATACGTGACAATAGGTAGCCAAGCGGTTTAGGCTACTCAGTATCACAACAAAAAAAAATTAATAATTAAAAAACAATATATTAAGATAATTATTTTCAATTCTATCCAAGAGTTGGATCACACATTTTTCAAATCATTTTCTTCTTGCAAGCTAGCAGGACGGAATCAAATCGAAGTCTGCCACTATTTTAAGACATGCGCACAGTCACATACAAGCTCGAATACGCACACATAAACAAGAACACGCATCTAAGCGTAGTGTAGGGGAGATACACACACCATATCTAGGTGTAATAATAAATGCAAAGTTCTCTTGGAACCCCCATATTGATGAAACTAAAATGCTATCTAACTTTAGTGAGGCCAATATTAGAATATGCATCCTCTGTTTGGGACCCCTCAAATCAAGAAAACATAAACAAAACTAGAACAAATACACAATAGAGAAGTGAGATTTATAACGAACGAATACTCAAATTTGATTAGAGTAACACCTTTAGTAAAATCACTAAACTTAAAGATACTTCAGGACAGAAGAATACAAAGTAAAAGTAGCTCTAATACCTAAAACACTAAACCATAATTTAGAAATAGCAAAACAAAACCTAATGAAACTCAGAAAGACACAACGATAGAGGCACATTTCTTATTCCATACGCTAGAACAAATTCGTGCAAGTGCTCCTTCTTTCCTAGTGCCATTAGAGATTGGAATGGGTTGCCTGAATCAAACCAACGATTTAGCGGAGTTAAAGTCATTAATTAACATGCATGACTAAATTGACACTTGAAATTATCTTCTTTTTGATGCAAAGCCTGTAATATATAAGATAAGATAAGATGCACCACGCATGCACGCACACACACACACAAGTGCTTATTTTGCTCACATCAAAATTCGACCTGATGTATGTTGGTTTTTACGTTTGGTATTTCATTTCATCTGCGTCACAGTCTTGATGGTACTACTGGCTGTCAGCTGCTACAGAGAGATTTTTGTTTTTAAATCTTATACGCGTGCGCTTAAAAAAAAATGTAGGGTTGGGGGGGGGGGGGGGTGTGGAGACAGTTTGACGTCATAATTTGTCTTATCTCGAGTTGTGTCCCCCTAGACCTGGGGTTGTTTTCATTCATCATTTTTTTTTTTTGTGGAGAAGAGAAAGAATGAGAGAGAGAGAGAGAGAGAGAGAGAAAGAGAGAGAGACAGACAGAAAAAGAGAAACAGAGACAGACAGACAGAAAAAAAGAGAGATAGAAAGAGAGACAGAAAGCCAGAAAGAGAGTTAAGACACAAAGGGCTTGGGGGGGGGGGGGGCATTAATATTCTGGTGAAAAAAAAGGAGGGGGGGGGGGGGAGAGAAAGAAGAAAATGAGACCGTAAAAAAAAAAAATTGAACAAAAGGAGGGATCTGATGTCTGATGGTGCCTTTCAGTTCCCTAATTAAGAGCGGGAAATGTGTGGACAAGGTTGGATGAGATATTGACATACTGACATTGCCCTTTTGTCTCTTTTTGACAAGGCTCACCAGAACAAGGCCACATATTGCCCGTAAAAAGAAAAACCGAAACCAACAAAAAAAAACATACCCTAGTCGAGTGTCTCCAGAGACAGTAGACCACGTCCTTAGAAGCTGCACAGTTCATCAAGAGGCCCCAACAAGAACCCGGCCTTCGAGCCATAGAATCTGAACAGCTCATCAAAAGGCCCCAACAAGACCCCGGACTTCGAGCCTTAGAAGCTGCACAGTTCATCAAGAGGCCCCAACAAGACCACGGCCTACGAGCCGAACAGCTCATCAAGACGCCCCAACAAGACCCCGGCCTTCGAGCCTTAGAAGCTGCACAGCTCATCAAAAGGCCCCAACAAGACCCCGGACTTCGAGCCTTAGAAGCTGCACAGTTCATCAAGAGGCCCCAACAAGACCCCGGCCTTCGAGCGTTAGAAGCTGCACAGCACATATTTTGCCACATATTGCCCGTAAAAATATAAACCGTAACCGCCCTAGTCGAGTGTCTCCAGAGACAGTAGACCACGTCCTTAGAAGCTGCACAGTTAATCAAGAGGCCCCAATAGGAATCCCGGCCTTCGAGCTTCCCCTGTTTAAACACACGTATAAAGAGCAGCCGGATCCGGACACCACTGGGGCGCAGATAAACTCAAGATATGGAAACTGGTTTTCTGAACCTCCCAAATGAGATAACGAAAAAGAGGAAGGAATATGAGAATTTTGGGTGCAGACATATTTTATTTTTATATATATAAGCATCTAATATTGCGGCAGCCAGTGCAGCAAAGTCAGCTCTAACTGAGACACGCGCGCCAATAAGTTATAAAATTTGCCAATGTTGCTAAAAGTCGTAGACTAAAGGGGGGGGGGGTGAACAGGAGAGGGGAGAGGGGCAGTGGTTGTGTTGTAGCTTTAAAAAGCTAGTACAACTTAACCTTTTCATGACGGACTTGAATCAACTTCAGCAAACTTCTTTTTTAAACCAAAACATAAAATACTTTTTAAAATGAATAAATAACGTATTTTAAGGTTACTTTTATCAATTAGTTAGAGTCAGTCATGTCATTAAATTTGTAATAGGTCTAGACAAACAATTAAAAAAAAACATTTATAAAATAAATAAAAAAAAAAAAAAAGAGGACGACCTGACTTCGAACTTGTGGGCTAAATCCTGCTCAGGCTTCTCAACCCAACGAGGTAACTACTCCACTAGGAAGGAGTCTGTTGGAAGATTATATAGTTATTTGTTGTTTCTATTTCATGTTTGGGTTCACTAAGTCTGAGAGATGGTAGCTACATATAAAGGGGACTAATTCAGCTTATAACACCACTTCAGTCAATTACTATTTCATTCCTTTGTTGGAGTTACCAAAAAAAGTAATTTATTACCGATAGTTTGGTTATTTATTTATTATTATTATTGATTCTTGTGTTGTAAGGTTAAAGAGATGATTGTGCAAAATGTCAGCTTGATCCGAGATTGGGTTTGGGAGAAATAACATGTACAAACTTTCTACCAGACATACAGACAGAGTTGATTTAAGATTTGTTAGGACTAGGATCATTACATCATTTAACTAGAATGTCTTATGAAGTCACGTATGTTTAAGAGTCATAAGCATATACACAGCTTCCAACTTCAATGTAGATATATAGTTAAGAAAGTTCCAGTACCAGACCTTGCGATCTATAAGGTAGATGATGTTAACGGTCATCTGTTTCTGTGGCCAACGGTTACGAGCAGGGTGTCATATGGCCAGCACAAAGACCAACCGCCATTACTTTCCCAAGCTTAATCCAGGCACATGTAGAAGCGCAATATTTAAATGCACTTCAACAAACAGTTTTTAAAAAAATACTTTTTTTTTTACAAAAAAAAAAGGTTATCTAAGGGAAAGAACCGTTAATTACTGCCCTTTAACTGAAACTTATCGGGTTAAGCTCCCTTTCTGCTATATAAAACAAAATGAATTAATTAGCACTAAATGATTGATGAAATGGTTAATTTTTGGATTGATTCGTGTATGTCATCGACTATGAATATTTATGCAAAACTTCAACTTGATAATGGGATAATGGGAAGTGGAGGAAAAAATGGGTCAAAACATAATAAGTGGATTAAATCCATACAAACAACCACATCACTCATCAAGTAGCATTTATTCCCCTTATGTCGATACCAAACAAAATAATTATTCACCAATAATTAATTAGTTATTGGTATTGTTTCATGCCTTGTGCTCAATAATTGAGTAAAGTTTTTAACTTGACCCGTGAATGGGAAACGGGAGAGAAAACATGTTCAAACATTTGACCAGACGGACAGACGGACAGAGTGAGTTGATATAAGCTTTGCAAAAGCTAGTCTTTCTATCACTCGTCCCCTCGCTTCAGCTTCCCCCCCCCCCCCCCCCCCCCCCATCTAGAACCACGACTGTGACAGACTTTCTCGTGGTTACATCAGAATCTATTCAGCCAATACAAACATATTATTCGCTATAGTTTTATGCATGATTACATTACAGCGTAGAATGTACAACCCACACACGTGCTAAAAGGGGTAATGAAGAATCTGAACGAATACTGTTTTTTACACACACTTACACAATCAAATGGAGACACTGTGGCTGAGTGGTAAAGCGCTTGGCTTCCGAACCGGGGGTCCAGGGTTCGAATCCTGGTGAAGACTGGGATTTTTATTTTGGGGATTTTTAGGGCGCCTCTGATCTAATGGGTACCCGACATTAGTTGAGTAAAAGTGAATACGGTTGCTTGTTGTTCTGGCCACACGACACCCTCGTCAACCGTGGGCCATAAAAACACATGACCTTTACATCATCAGCCTCTTAGATTACAAAGTCTGAAAAAGGGAACTTTACTTTTTGCACACACTCAATACACATAAACATGGTGGGTGTTTTGCAGTCGTCTGTATTAGATTCAAATAAAATATCCCTTACGTCCAATCAACTCAAAAAACTTTTAAGAAAAAACAAACAAACAAAAAAACATTAATGCATCAAAATATATGGCCAAGGCTAAAAAAAAAAATTTGTTTTTAAACATTTTCTCAAAATAACATTTTGTCCTAAGGTCGGAATCGGATTTGTATCATTTTCATAATAAGCATAACTGGGGCGGACCGCACCAGACCTCACCGCCCCACGCAACGCAACTGCTAACGCGCAGCCTCAAAATGTCTGCAAAATACTGTGCTGCTGATGGAGAGGGGCAGATATTTATGGATCGACATCACGTTCCTTATCAGTAAGTTAAAAATTATAAATATATTTTGACCATGTTTTCATATTATTATTATATTATTTTATTTATTTATTTTTTTTTGAAAGTTTAAGAAAGATTTTATGAAAAGAGCGGGAAAGAACAGGTACGAAACGAAACTGGTGAAGATTTTTATAAGTTATCAAGGGCAACAACTGTTGATAAAACGGAAGACGCAGACGATAGCTGCAACTACTAAAAAAAAAAAAACACGGAATTTTGGCACAGATTTTAGTGTCATTTATAAATTTAAAAAAAAAAAATATGTTGGCTTGTGTGTGTGTGTCTATGTGTAAACGTAGGTGTGTTTTTGAGCGTCTGCATGTGTGTACCGAATATCAATGTGTTGGTTGATCAAGCTAAGTGTCTGTGGTCATGCTGACTCCAAGATACCGGGAATCTGAGAGGCTGTCGGGGTGTTGTACTGCTCGGAAACATGTTCGGATGATAAGCATCACGTGACTTGGAGATGTTTTGGAAGAAGATTTCAATATATTTACATGTTAGGAACGACAACTGAAACGAAAACCAAAATATTGAACTCCCAAGCAGAGTTCATGTTTCTTGAGCATGTAAGTTATAGACGGTTAAAGCACCAACAGTAATAATGCATGCACAATGAAGAGACCATTCTCAAAACGTATAAATCGTAATTTAAATAAAAAGAACACGAAACTAATTACACAAGAGAGGGACACATTTCTCTGCTCAATTACCCTCAGAAGTGAGTAAGCGATTTTGTGCGGGAAAAAAAGCAATGCGTGAGCTTAGAAGTAAAAGAGAACTGAGAATTCTTGTATACAGACATTTGTGATTTCCTTTTTTGTAGAGATCGAGCGGGCCCCGCGATAACCTGCTGGCTGTGACATAATGGGGAAATAACCTTTTTTTTTATTTAGTAATTTTGATTATTGGAATGATTCCCCTTCAGAAATTTAAGAATAAGGGCAAGTAGTGTTTCGTTGCCACTTGCTTATGAGTTTCCAGCGTGACCACTAGACCCGTGTTGCAAATTGTATTTTATCTGTTAGTGGTCGTGTGTCTTTGGGTACTCCGGAGAAGTGTGCCCTGCTCTGGAGATCCTTGGGCTAAGTATATCTTTAGTCATTATTGTATTTTATATAATGTATTAATTAGTAGATATAGCCTCAAATGATTACCAGGCAGTATGTTTTACCCTGATGTTCTGCATCCAGGGGTACTCCCAAACGTGACACATTTTTATAGCCTTGTCTTTGAGGGATTCAACCTGTATTGAATCATCAGATAGGCTTTACCAAACAGATGTCTATAGGTAGGATTCTATGAAGCGTTTAGGCTCATAGGTTTCCCTGAAGCTTATATCTCATCATGACCCTTTTGTTGTTTTTTTGTTTTTTTTGTCTAAAAGTGGCTGTGTCAGCCTGAAGCCTGTGACCCACGAATGGCCAAAAGTGGTCATGAGGCCTGAGGCCTGTGACCTTCATTTTTTTATACTGATGTGTGATTCCCAGAATGTGACGATAGTGTATATATTATATGACTAGGGCGGTGGGTCATACTATTTTTGAATGTGTATCTTTTGTTTATTTTATGTGGAGTGAGTTGATGGCCATTTATTTACACATTTATTTGACTCATGTAAATAAACTTTGTATATATGTTTACCTGCGACTTTGTTTAGTCTTGCTTTGCATACATTAGTTTAATTGTCTAATTGGAGGTTATACTTTATAACCTAGGCAGTACAAGGAGGGACCAATGTACCTTTGGACGAACGTGCCAGCACACCTTTAACACTGATCTGTTGATCTAGAATACCTAAATCTAGCTATAATTCTGAATCTTTTTAGCTATACCCCCTAGTAGGTAAATTAATTGATCAAAATTTTGTTTTAGAATCAATCCCCATTATTATGTAGCCTGGGGTACTCTTACAAGCAACCTCATTTCAATATGTAACACTGGCTGTACACGGGCAGAGACTCTGTGGTCGTTTCGGAGGGTCCTAGGGGCTCCTGGGGGGCCTTCCTTCCGGAAGCTGAGCCGATAGGGGAGGCGATGGGAGGTCGGCATGAAAGAATGGGCGTGCCTGTCATTGAAAGAGATTTTACCAAAAATGCAAAAAGACAGAGCGGAAATGAGAAAGGATGTCAACAGATCATGTGTGGTTCCCCGACGGTTAATCAAGCTAAGGGAACAGGTGAAGTTAATTTTTTTTTTCAGATTTAAGAAGATCGATCACTGAGATTCAACGTGAGTTCTATTTTTTTTTTTTTTTTGAGATTTGATTTATACTAATAGGAATCTAAATAATGTAAGTTTTAGACGAAAAAAACTACATCTTAGTAAATGCAGTTTATTTATTCAAAAAAAAAAGTCGCTTCACTTTGTTCTCAGAAAATCTGCACAGCTTTTAAAAGTTGGTTGGTTAATATGGGGTAGGGGGACTCGGGGTGGGCACCCTTAGAGGGTCGTTGATTGGTGGATAATGTTTATGTAGAAAGCAGGAGACAACAGAGGTTGTGTTTACACCGGAAGACAGGAGTTCGCGATTGCGCGGTGGTCTGCAGAAGGCACTTGGAAGGAAAAGCCAGCAGAAGTAAAAACGCACAAGGGAAAAAAAAAGAGATGCGGGGGGGGGGGGAGAAGAAAGTTGATTGGCAGACTTTGTAAACTTGATTTGTTGCACTTTAGTCTGTCAAGAAGGGCTGAGCAGGTAGTTCCAAGCTGTTCTCTCAGAAACAGGATTTTTTTAAACGCCTGTTCTGCGTTAGCCGTGTCATTACTGTAATAACCACCTGATTGTCAGCAGAGGCGTAGCTAGAAATTTGACGTCGTTTGGGGGGGGGGGGCCGGGAGGCTTGACCTCTTTGGGGACCCCTGCATTTTGTGTAACATTTATTTAATATACAATTCTCTTCATGGCTCGACCATTCATGACATGACCAAGAAGTCATGGAAAGATCACTCTTTTACTTCTGCAAGTCGGACAAGACTTACTCCACGTAACTTTAGCGGCGAAAAAAAAAGAGGGGCGGGGGAGAACAAGTACTATTCACCCGTCACTAAAAAGCAGGGCCGGCCTTAACCATTGTTGGGCCCTATACAAAACTGATTTCGCGGGGCCCAGTTTGGGTAGGGATACGGATAATAAGTGAAAATTAAGAGTTTGTATTAGAAAACAAATTCGTCTATGCATTTTATTCACTTTTTACTACGTACTGAACTACTTTACGAGCCTTGCGTGTGGCGAGGTCATACTGTGTATATCATAAAAATTCTGTTCCTCAATAGCAAGAATTACCAAATGTTTTTAATCTATCTTCGAGAATCGTTGACCTCATAGAATTCTTCTTTAGTTTGAGGCGTGAGAAGCTTCTTTCACCAGACTCCACAATTAAAGGCCTCTGCACGGGTATTTGCATAAAGCTGTTGTTGTTTTTTATCGCTCGTAGGATTTTGGACATTTTCCAATATTGAATGACACCCCAAAATGACATTTTTTGTCTATATATTTCTGGAGATTTTTATATGAGTTTTCAACAGATTTTATTTTATTTTTTTTTTTTTTTTTTTTTTTTGGAGATTTCGAGGACTTTTTTGTACATTTTGCAATTTCAGGATATTTTCAGAGCTCATGGTAAATCAGGAGGCCACGGGAAATCAGCTATAAGTTATAAAATGGTTTAATATAATAATTTACAGCTATAACACTAGATGGGGACAAGTAAAGGCGGTTGATCGTTGTGCTGGCCACATAACACCCTCATTAACCGTAGGCCACAGATACATATGACTTTTACATCATCTGTCCAATAGATCATACGATCCGAAAGGGAAACTCTACTAGATAACATTCCTCTTTTTGTAGGTGACTTTCAGGGGCGAGTTTAGTATGTTTACATAGATAGGGTAGATATATATATATAGATACATATTGCACACAAACTAAAATTTGAAAAATCACGCGCGATCTTAATTTTTTTTTTTATTTAGCTTTTTTTTCCTTGTTAAGTTGCCATCAGCTTTAACCATTGCAAGGGTGCCGAGAAACGGAAATGGATGGGAAGCGGTCAAGGCGCCCTGCCCCCCACAACATCTGACTCTATAGATCTTGAAAAGGTTTGTTTCTTCAAAGCCCTATATTAAACAAGACGCTTAAGTATCGCCCCTTGTGTCTGTGTGTGTGTGTGTGTGTTTCTCTGTGTCTGTGTGTGTGTTTCTGTGTGTGTGTGTGTGTGTTTCTGTCTATGTGTGCGTGTATGTTTGCGCGTGTGTGTTACGAAGGTCACTGTTATAACCCAGTAAAAGCGCATGTTGGAACCCGACGTACCAATGTGGTTTAATTAGAATCGGGTCGTTTACATACAAAGAGTTTATATGTTGGCAGCAACCGAGTTTAGTCTGGGGCGAGGCCCCCAGAAAACAGGACTAGGTTCGAAAAAGTGAACTCTTAAATGTAGGAAATTAAAATAAAATTCTCTTGTTTTTTCAGTAATCTGAGTGTGTTTTTTTTTTTTTTGAGTAATCTGAGTGTTGTTGTTTGTTTGTTTTTGAGTAATCTGAGTGTTTTTTTGAGTAATCTGTGTGGGTTTTTTTTTGAGTAATCTGTGGGTTTTTTTTTTTCAGTAATCTGAGTGGGTTTTTTTTTTGAGTAATCTGAGTATCTTTTGAAACCTACACGCCATAGTGGACGGATCATGAACAGCGATCACTATTCCTCACCTACTGTTAACTCGTTTTCTCCTAATTAACTATACCATAGTTGATTTGACCTAATTAAATTAAATTAATTTCTGCTGTTTAAACAATATTTTGTGTTATTTAAAAAGAGCATGCATTCTCCTAAAATTCTATACCAAAAGTAACGCTTTCTGATTACAAACAAAAATGTTATTGAAGTTTAATCCTAACAGGGTAGAATGGACATATGCGAAAAATTGACAATTCTATCAGAAACGTGGAAAAATAATTACGAAGTTAAAGAGTTAAAGTTGATATTTGGCCCGCACAGCAGACGACCACCGTTTCTTTCTTCTACCCCTTTTTTTTTTCAACACGCCCTCCACATCAAAAGTTTGAGGGTTTTACACCTCAACGTGGCGCCAGGGTCGAAATGATTAAGCCATTAGAGGGGTGCCTAAGAACCGAATGGCGGAGGTGGAAGACTGCCCCCAACAAATATATCACTATTAACACCCCATTCCTAAAGGGAGCGTTTTATAACGGACACCGCACAACTGATGTGGTTCAGAGAAGTAATATAGGAGGTTTCTTCGGTTTGCTCGGCCTTTGGCCTCGCCTATAATCCGAGCGCTTTTGGTGATGAGTCATCTGTGATAGAAATATAACAAATTTACATCAGCATGGACCCCTCCCAGACAATTGTTTAGACAAGCCGATTGGGGGGGGGGAACTTCAGAATTTCAAAATTACTGCGATTATAGGAACGAAGAATATGTTAGAAATGTCTCGCCTATACTGACACTTTGTGTATCTATAATTTACGTCATACTTGTGTGTGCTACGTCACACTTTTGTGTGCTACGTCACTGTCACGAAGCGAAAGTTCTATATCTATATTTATATATTGTAGTGACCTAGTTTAGTTTGGGATTAGGTTAATGTTGTAAATAAACTAATTGTGCATTGGTTTTGGCGACGTAAAAAGCAGTGACGTAGTCAGACAGACGAATGACGTTGCATGAGAATAATATGACTAGCCCGCTAGGGCTTGTAGAAAGATGTATATTGAAAAGAATGCTAATAAATACGACGGATAGAGTACCACCCCTATCTGTAAATAAACAGCAGTTGAAATCTTCAGAAGTATGTTAAGAGTTAATTGTTGTGTTCCTTGGATGTGTTCAAACTCGCATTGAAATCAGTAAAGTGGTATTAGACAACACACAAAAAGAAGACAGGATAATACATATATTATGTATATCTATATATTTAGAATATCCTCCTGAAACATTTAATGTTATTCTACAGCCTATAGCACAATTTGTTTTCCTCGAGCTGAAGATCTGTTGCAAATAAATTGTCCTGATGGAAAATGTCCTAAATAGCTCGTCAGTTTCAGGCAGTCTAACACAAATGAAGATTCTGTAAAACATGCCAACCCACCATGCAGGGATTAAACTCGGGACCATCATGTCGTTAACTGCAAAGCGCATACAAAACTTTGTAAAAACGATTTTTTTTAAAAATTGTAAAGAAGAAAAAACTTTAAAACAAAACAAAAAAAAACATCTATTTCCTATTTCCTATCTTTTTTTCCTGATTAGCGATACCATCGTTGATTTTGAACTCTCATTAAATTAAATTAATGTTTGACTTTATAAACTTGACTTTGACTTACGTAAAAAAAAAAAAAAGAGTAAGCAGTCCCCTTTAATTCTATACCAAAATAAAACATTTTCTGATAACAGACACAAAAATTAATTAAAGCTTAATTATAACAGGGGAGTGAAATACGACTGAGCAAAATAAAGAATCCCGTCGAAACGTGGAAAATAATGAAGGATCGAAAGATTTAATAACTAATGATTGTTCAATTAAGAGATAAAATACAATAGTACATTTATTTGCCCTGTCTCAAGTTGTAGACATTGTAGCATCAAACTGCTGGTAGACAACTAAACCGCTGTAGGCATAATATATCTTAACTTGTAAAACTTAAATAACTTGAATAACTTCATTTGTGAGCAAAACTAAATATAATTTCTGGTGGGAAGCGTGGTCGAGAGGCCAAGGCTTGAACATGGCTTGGCTACTTAGAAGGGGGCTCGAGGTTCAACACCCGACTCGGGCAGAGTTGTGTTTACTGAACCCCTAAAGGCAGCACGGAAAACCAACTCCTAGATACCCCCTCCCCCCTACTGGTCCACAAATGAGATTGGACCAAAAGCGCTTTGAGCATGCTATAAGCATGAAAGTAGCGCTATATAAAAGCTATAATTTATAATATATATAATATACAATATAGACACATTTTAACATGTAGCAGGATTTATTAATAATATAAAATGTTTTTTTTTTAACAAAATCTAACTCATTACAGAAACATGTCTTTTCAGTCTGGCGAGCTGGAGTGGACTGTCGTACCAACACAGGTGATGGCAATGCCACTTATCTTGCATCAGTCACAATCGCTAAAATCTACCCACCGTCACCATAGGAACACACAAACACACACAGATAAAGCTTAAATAGAAAAATAAGTTAAAGAAGTTGCTTTTGGTTGCCAGATTTTTTTTTTTCACGCCGGGCTGAGACGAGTTTATGAATTTTAAGTTTTTCATAACCTCGGATACTAATGGTAACTTTTGGGAGCTCCAGAATCCCCGGAAGTGACGTCATCCATTGAAGATGACCTGCGCTCAGGTAGAACATGCAGTGTTGACATGTGGAGAAAAAAAAAAGAAAGGGGGGAGGGGGGAAAGGGGTGTCTGTATGGACGTCTGCCACCAGGGGCGTGGGATGATGTTTTGTTTATGAATGAAGACAGGGCCAAGAGAGCTGGCCAGAAGAAAAAAGGGAAGAGGAAGGGATGGCGCCCCCCTCCCGTGCCAAATGACGTCATATCGCGCAGAGCATCCCGCAGGTTGGTAATTTACCGGTTTAATTAGCGGTTATCATCATATCCTGTTTTGGAAGCCAGGCACTGGCGGAAGTGGGAGGAGCCGAACTGGCACTGAAAAATAACGTCATAAATAGTTGACTTCTTAAATATCTGTCCAATCGTATGCGGACCATATGATGTACTGCCGCCTTTTTCTAATGTACAATCCTAAAGAAACTAGATCTATCTACTCTTTACAAATAAGTTCATATCAGCTGTATATAAATATGAATAAGTCTTTTAAAATACAATATTCTTATTTGTCATCTGTTGTTTTTTTTTTTTAATTTTTGGAGATTTTTATTTTCATCTATGTCGGATTACACAATGTAACAACATTTTTGTTTATGTTACTTTTTAATGTTTCTTATATAATTTTCGTATGCTGATTTCAGTGGTATCATTGGTTTTGCTCTATCATCAAGATTTCTTGAGAAAAAGCATAAAATATTTTTTGGAGGTTTTTTTATATTGTGTGATGCATTTACAACATTATAGAATGAGTTAACTATACTGTTTTTTTTTATTTTCAGTTTAACTGTTATATGAAGTAGTGAATATGTCTAGTAGATCCTGCAAGCTTTGCCCTGACTCATTCTGTTATGTTTGTGGTTACTATATTAGTCCGACACAAACTAAACATAAGATTGTCAATGGTACAAAATTCTTTACGGCATATCATGCTTATTTTGGCATGGCTATGGGAGATCAGGACAAATCGTGGGCCCCACACTACAGCTGTGGCAGCTGCAGATCAACTCTGGAAGGATGGCTGCGTGGAATCCGAAAGTCAATGCCCTTTGCAATTCCGAGAATATGGAGAGAACCGACGAACCATCATGATGATTGTTATTTCTGCATGGTTGACATTTCAAAGTATAAAAAGCCGAAGGATAGGCTGACTCTAGTTTATCCAAGTATACCCTCTTCTATTGGGCCAGTTCCACACAGTGATGAATTGCCTGTTCCTAACCCACCTCAATCCGAAGAAGCAGGTACATATTATTCTGACGTAGACACATCGGATGAAGTTCATGATGACTGTGATTTCAAGGAACCAAATTATTTACCTCATTTCCCTAACCAACAAGAACTTGATGACTTAGTGCGAGATTTAGGTCTCACTAAATCAAATGCAGAACTTCTGACATCACGTTTGAAAGAATGGAATTTATTAGATCCAGGCTGCAGAACCTCCAAATACCGAAAAAGACATGAAACATTTGCATCATTTTATAAAGTATCAGAATCACTGTGCTACTGTCATGACGTTCATGGTCTTTTTGATGACATTGGCATTGTTCACAATCCTGAAGAATGGAGGTTGTTCATTGACAGTTCAACAACAAGTCTAAAGGCAGTTTTGCTCCATAATGGGAACCGATTTCCTTCTATTCCTGTAGCTCATTCCGTTCATCTAAAGGAAGATTACAAGAACGTGAAGTTGGTGTTTGAGAAAATCAACTACTACAGTTACAAATGGGATGTATGTGGAGACTTTAAGATGCTAGCATTCCTTCTCGGTCTACAAGGAGGATACACAAAGTACTCATGTTTTCTTTGTTTATGGGATAGCAGGGCTGCGGACCAGCACTTCACAAGACGTGATTGGCCAGTGAGGGAACATTTACAACCTGGTTCACACAATGTTATTAATCAATCCCTGGTACCTGTTGAGAAGATCTTACTACCACCCCTTCACATTAAACTAGGTCTTGTCAAACAATTTGTCAAAGCATTAAACCCAGCTAGTGCAGCGTTCCAGCATATTCGGCAAATGTTTCCAAAAATGTCAAATGCAAAAATTTCCGCAGGTGTATTCATTGGTCCGCAGATTAAAGTTATGTTGGCATGTAAGGAACTGGAAAATAAAATGTCTGCTGTTGAAAAGGAAGCATGGATTGCTTTTAGACATGTTGTTCACAGTTTTTTAGGCAATCATAAGAGTGACAACTACAAAGAACTAGTTGAAAACTTAATCATACGGTACGCAGATATGAAATGCAGAATGTCACTAAAACTGCATTACCTGCATTCACACTTAGAATTTTTCAGACCAAATTTGGGTGATGTGAGTGAAGAGCATGGAGAACGTTTTCACCAGGATATCCATGCAATGGAAAAAAGATACCAGGGCAGATGGGATGCAGCTATGATGGGTGACTACATCTGGTGTTTGATACGCGATGATGACAAACTTCATAAAAGAAAAGCACGTTCTGCTATTCACTTGTAGTGGGTTTTTTTTAATTTTGAGGGACTATTACATTAGAACATAATGTAACATTATGTGATATATGTAGGTAACGTTATATAACATGACGTTTTGTAACATAACATACCATTGTTGAACGGTTAAACTAACATTGTTGAACTAAATTTGTATCTTATGCAATATGATTCATATTAATATTTTAATTGAATTTTTGGTTTTATGATCAAACGCTTGATACAACAAAAAAACCAATGTTATATTCAGACTCAGCATACACAAATTAAATAAGAAACATTAAAAAATGTTGATAAACAGAGAAAAAAATTTTTTTTGTTACATTGTGTTATTAATAAATAACTAGCTTTTTTTTTAAATTTATTTTCTATGTCGGATTATTACTAAATATCTAGCTTTTCATTTTTGGTGTATCCGGTAAACAGAAAATAGGTAGCGTTGATATACTATGCATTTTTTTTAAGGTATACGATTTTTTTTTCCGCCGTGGAAAATGGAATTTCGAAACTCTTAATAGAAAATCGTTTATCTGGACGTCATCTATCCGAAATATCAATTATCCGGACTGCCTAAGTGCAACGAAACAGCGATCTTTAAATAAAGGCAGGCCTACTACGTTTAACGCTTTGTTCCCCTGTATATTTTAAGTTAACCGAATGTAATGTTTACGTACTGTGCGATACCCCCATTGGAATCTTATTGATATTGTCGGTGAAATAGACCGTTTATTATATTTCGAATTCGATTATCCGGACGAAAGATTATCAGGACAGACACCGCTCCCAATCAACCCGGTTAATCGACATACTACTGTCAGTTTACATTGCTTAGTTTAGATATTTGTTTCAACATATTCCTTAACTCTTTCTCTCCGTAATTATTTACCACATTCTGGTGGAATCAACGTTGGTATCGTCAGTTAGGAGAGAAAGAGTTAACTTTCATATTCTTCTAATCTCTTACTTTGTTCTTTAGGCGACCTTATAGCATTTAGTGGAGTGCTTCCCTTATCTTTTTGTCGGTTGGACCGTTGGAGCACCACACAAGATTTGTTGACAGTCTTTCTCCATTCCTGTCTTTTGCCTTGGATAGAACCTCTTTCAGTGGCGGCCCGTCCATTCTTTTATGTTGTCTTCCCATCGTTTTCTCTGTCCCTCTTCTTTTTCTTTTCCTGGTAGTGTTCCTTGAAGGAAGGTCTTTGAAAGCCCTGAATACCTTGAGTTTTAGTTTCCGGTTGTTGTTTTTGTGTACATTAGTTAGCAGGTCATCGTGGGGTACAACCGTTGTAGTAACTCTGTCTCTAATCTCTTGGTTTGTGATGCGGTCTTTGAATGTGATACCTAGGATCTTCTGTATCCAGGGTGTAGCTAGGAATTATCCATCATTTGGGGGCCCGGGTGGCTTGACCCCTTTGGGGCCCCTGTATTTGTCGTAATATTTAATATTTAATGTAAAAAATACTTATTTGGGGGGCCCCCTTTAAGTGGGTGCCCGGGGGAGATTTTCATATTCTCCTTCATTCCCCCCCCCCCAGCTACGCCACTGTCTGTAGCATCTAAATTCCATTGCTAGAATTCTCCTCTCTGCAGTAAGCGTCCAAGACTCGCAAGCATATAAGAATGCGGCCATGACCAGGAAGCGCATCAGTATGACTTTGGTGACGAGGGCCATGCTTTTGACCTTATATAGCCCTCACATTTACAATATTCTTTTCTTCTTTTCTATGTTGTTGTTTTTTTTTTTTACTTATTATTTAAATCACGAAAACGGGACACAAGAGACGAATAATGTATTTAGAGTTTATCGTAAACATCCCGAATATGTATTGTTGCTGCCAAATCTTTGTTGTGCATCTAGAGTAAATATATAAAATATAAAAAAAAAAAATTGAACATTTGTAAGATACAGAATAGTATAGCTTAAAAATCCCCGAACCTAATCCCAGTATGCTTCGTGACTGTGCGCTGAACGGAACCTGAAAACACTTCTGCAAAAATGAAGCCTGATAGGCTCTTGTTTCCATGGACTAGACCGGAAGTGATGCAGTCCACGAAGAGTGTGTCCGAAATGTGTAAGGCCCCTAGAAGGGGGGAAACAACGTTGGACACTGCTGGACCGTTTTCGGCTCAATGGATGTCGACCAATGATTAGGTCTGTCACGTACGTGTCGGTTATTCTGAAACGTTTCGGACAAACCAGGGCGTCTCGGTCAGTCAAGAACGTGTCATTCAATGGGGGGGGGGGGGGGGGGGGGAGGCAGCGGACCGGTCAATCAAGGAAGGGATGGTCGATTGGGGACGTGTCGGTCAATCGGGAACGTGTTGGTCCTACGAGGACATGTCGGTCAAATAAGGGCGTGCTGGTCAGACGATGACATGTCGGACAAATGATAACGTGTTGGTCAAACGAGGGCGTGCTGGTCAAACGAGGACATGTAGGTCAAACGAGGACGTGCTGGTCAAACGAGGACGTGTCAGTCTAATGAGGATGTGCTGGTCAAAACAGGATGTGCTGGTCAAACGGGAACGTGTTAAGATTCTTATGTCCGTTTCCTCTTGTATGTATCATTAAGAATATGGTATACTAGTTGACCCACCGCGTAGCATACACCGTTTTTTTGCAGGGCCGGTCTTAGGGCTAATGCAACCTATGCGACCGCAGTGGGCACCGCACTTTCAAAGGATCCGCAAAGGATCCGCGCTAATTATAAGTGTAAATTATTAAATTAAACCATTTTATAACTTATATCAGATTTCCAGCGGCCAACTGCTTTACCATGAGCTCCTGGAAATCTCCTGAAATTGCAAAATATACGAAAAGTCCTGGAAATATTCCGGAAATTATTAAAATCTTTAGAAAACTCATACAAATCTCCTGAAATATATAGGCGAATATTTTCATTATGGAGCGTCATTCAATATGGAAAATGCCAATACTACGCGCGATAAAAAAAAAGGCATTATGCAATACCCGTAATTGTCGAATCTAGTGAAAGAGGCTTCTCGCGCCTCAAACTAATGAAGCAGTACTTGAGGTCAACAATTCTCGTAGATAGATTGAAACATTTGGTAATTCTTGCTAATGAGCGTGATCTATGTAGGAAATAAAATTGTATGATATACTGTAAAGTAATTCTGTACGTAGTAAAAAATGAATAAAATGCAAAGACGAATTTATTTTTTAATACAAGCTCTTAAATTTCACTTATTATCCGTATCCTTTACTAAACTTGGCCCCGCGAAATCCCTTTCGCATAGGGCCCTGCTGTTTAGTGATGGGGGAATACAGAAAAGATTGCTTGTTCTCCTCCCCCCCCCCCCTTCTTTTTTTTCGCCGCTAAAACTACGTGGGGTAGAAATAAAAAAGAGTGATCTTTCCATGACTTCTTGGTCACAACGGTTAAGTCTGACCCTGCTATTTTGTGACAGGTGAATTCAACTTGTTCTCCCCCCCCCCTTTTTTTTTTTCGTAGGGTATCTCTAGTCTGACTTGCAGAAATAAAAGAGTGATCTTTCCTTTGCTTCTTGTCTAAACTCTTGAGCCATGAAGAGAATTATAATATATAGATGTTACATTTCAGAGGGAACTCTAAACAAGCGTTCATTCAATCAATAGCCGATATTATATCCATTTATTATGTTACGCTAATACCTTGTGCAGAGCTCTTTATTTGTCTTGGGTATCCAGTCGAAGCTGCTTCAGCCCAGAGCTAAAGGAGTCAAGTTAAATAACGTGTGACTCAAAAGCTGGGAGCTTCAAGCGGACGAGGGCCAAGGCTCATGGACAATCCATATTTTATTTTAAGGTCCAAAAAAAAAGTGTTTCTTAAGGAGAGATTGTTCTGTTGTTGTGGAGCAATGGGGTATATGTTTTTTTCTTCTGGAACCTTTTCACTGTCTCTTGTGAAAGAAGTAGGCAATATGAGTATTCCTATGATGGAATCCTCAAGTTTTACTAACACCAAATTTAACCAACATCGCTTGACCAATACAACATTTGACCAAGACACCGACGCTTGATTGATACAACGTTTGATAAAGACAACAACGCTTGACCGATACGATAGTTGAGCAAGAAAACGATTGACCAATACAACGCTTGACCGACACTACATTTGATGTAGGAAACGACGCTTGACCAAAACAACATTGACCAAAACAAAAAAAGCTTGACCGAAACAACGCTTGACCGCTACAATGTTTGATCGTCACCGAGATAGGTCAACGAGGTTATGGCCAAAAATAAATAGTCACACCTCTCTTTCGCTGGCATTTACGTAGGCCGATACAAAATTTCTTCAAGATAGAAGGGAAAGTTAAGCGTACTTCGCTTTTCATTTACCATACTTGTTATCAGTTCAACGAGGGAGCAGTGGCTGAGCCGCACAGCGCTTCACTTCCGAACCTTGAGTCCCGGGTTCGAATCCTGGTGAAGACTGGGATTTTTACTTTCGGGATCTTTAGGGCGCTTCTGAGTCCACCCAGTTCTAATGGATACCTGACATTAATTAGAGAAAATTAAAGGTGGTTGGTATTTGTGCTGGTCACATGACATCCTCGATTGACCGTGGGTCACAGAAATAGAAGACCTGTACAACATCTGGCCCATATATCACAAGGTCTGAAAGGGGAACTAACTTAATTTTTTGTCATATGAAACCTATTCCGCATATCAATAACTGTGCTTCATATGTTTGAGCTTTCTTCGTAATTTTATTTCAAGGCAGTGGTTAGCAAATTACGACCCGCGGGCCACATGCAACCCGCAGGGGTGCTTTATGCGGCCCGTGGACATCTACAGAAATCAGATGTGCCCACAGATTATACATATATACATATATTAAAGAAAATATTTTTAGATATCTATAGAGATTATTACAACTTCTGATATCACATATGACAAAGAAGGCAAAATTAGCATTGTCTATACATGTCATTCTAAAAAGTTTAAAGTAAATGAAGATTATTGTTATTGGCAATAAGTTGAAATATTCAGTCCTAGAAACAAATTCAAGCCAGTATGTATTCAATGTTGTGAAGAACTGTGTTGAAAGTGTTGGGTTAGCTGGGACAAGATGGCGAGCGTAACAACTGATAGAGGCCGTGCTTTGACTTTGAAAAACAGTTGTTGTTTTTTAATAAATGAATTATAGAACAATATCCAAACGGTCCCCATTTACAATTTTTTTAATGCGCTCTCGCTAGTAAGGGGTTGCCCAAGACTGCTTTAAAGAGATCTTGGATTTCTCACGGTCTGCCGTTTGGGCAACATTTCCGAACCTCGCAAGCAGAGGTCACGAACGCTCCGCACAGGCACCCCACGATGCCACACATGTCCAGTCCATTTAACAAGAAACTGACCCTCTCAGGGGCAGACCACACAAGCGCCTCCATGTCAGCACCGAGTAGCCGTTTTGTGAAAGGTCAGTGCGGGGCATTTTTGTTTAGGTGAGATGTTGACCAAAAGTGAGAAGGCAGATGAGGTCGAAGTTTACAGCCCCCCCCCCCCCCCTTTACTGACCCATCTGTAGTGCTTGGCTATAAACGTGTGCCATCTCTCACACAAAGCTTCGCAGAAATGCTTGATGGTTAAAGCCGCTTATAGCGTACATGTGTTGACCTATGTAATGAGATATGTGAACATTATAACAGACAATAAAAGCGTCGGCCACAAGGCCTTCGTCAGATTTACAGACAAAGAGAAAACAACGCTATGATGTTTTTTTCCATTGGTGGTTTTTCTTCTTCTTTCTTTCCCTCTCTTCCCAGTCTTTGTCCTTCTCTCTAATCAATTGCTCTTTCTCTCTCTCTCTCTCTCTCTTGGTTCCCTTTTCTCTATATCTCTCTATCTCTACCACACGTTCGTTCTCTTGCTCACTCTTGTATTCTCTTTATTTTTATTTCACTCTCTTTCACCCATCTCTTCTTCTCTTACTCTTTTTCAGCCTCTCTTTCTCTTTATCTCTCTTATCTTATTCAGACGTGTCATGCATCCATGTTAACAAACGACTTAAATTCTGCCAAGTCATTGGTTTCTCTGGCTGACTCAGGCAACCCATTCCGTACTCTAATAGCACTAGGGAATAAGGAGCATTGTACAAATTTGTCCTGGCATATGGAACGAGGAATGTGCCTTTATCTTTGTGTCTTTCTGAGTATTTTATTAATTTTTTTATATTTTTTTTTGTTTTTGTAATTTAAGATTATGGTTCAGTGTTTTATGTATAATTGCTACTTTACTTTTGAGTCTTCTGTCCTGAAGGCTTTCTAAATTTAGTGATTTTACTAAAGGTGTTACCCTAGTCAAATGTGAATATTCGTTAAATATGAATCTCACTGCTCTAGTTTGTGTATGTTCCAGTTTCTTAATGTTTTCGTCTCTCACAGTCTCTTCCTCTCTCTCTCTCTCTCACTCTCTCACACTCTCTCTCTCTCTCACTCTCTCTCTCACTCTCTCTCACTCTCTCTCTCTCTCGCTCTCTTTCTCTCACTTTCACTCTTACTACCTCAATCCCAAACTCTCTGACTCTCTCCGCCCACCCCCCCCCAATCCATCTCATTCTCTTTTTTTTTTTCTGTCTATCTTTTTCTTTCCCAGCAATAATTCTTCAAGTCCACGTCTCGAAGTGTTTCGACTCCCTATCAATCATCCCCTCGACTCTCTCCCCTCCCCCCCCCCCCGAGCTCACGTCTTCATTTCACGACCCTCCGCAGAGATAGAGATCTATCTAGCTGCTTGTCTTTACTTTGAAAAACACATACACACACACACACACACAACAACACACATACACAGGTTACGTACTATGTTTACAATAAAAACTGCTCTTCAAATCCGAATAGTACTTAGATTTAATGGGATAAGCAGTTAAGACTATTTGCTCAAGTAGTTTGTAGGTTATGTTTTACATTGCGCTGCCGGGTCTAGAGGTGGGGGCGCGGGGGGTATTCCTTTATAGTTTTTCCATGACCTCACAACCTCAAGACAAGGTTAAGACTCTTGAATTACAGAGCGTCACTCTGTCTGTCAGGTATCAGTCTTGTACTCGTTATTTCTCCCACTTCCAATTTATACATATACACAGTGGCGTAGCTTGGGTGGGGGGACGAGGGGGAGAATTTTAAAATCCCCACCCCGGGCTCCCACTTGAGGGGGGCCCCCCAAAGAGGTCAAACTACGCCGCTGTGTGTATATATATATATCGGGGTGTCAGTAATCGCGTCGAGGTTCTCCCCCTTATATATATACACTTTGGTTTTATTAGCGGCCCCCGAAAGGGGGATTGACGCTATTAGTTTTGTGTAGTTTGTTTGTCCGTCCGTCCCATTTAGATTTCGTAAACCAGAAAAGATAGTGAAAATCCTACATCATGATATTTAAGACCATTCATAGCTCTGATGCAACGACTACACTTCTCTTTTCTGAAAGCGAAAAATTTAATTTTTAATATCAACTATGCAAGCAGTTTTTTCTTAATAACAGGCTACACCATTCTTACAACTATTCACTATTAATAGTAACAAACACGGGAGGCTATTTCGTCATGGAGACGACCATTTACCATATTTTTAAAAAAATTTATGTAAACGGTTTTAGATTTTTCGTCAATTTTTTTTTTAAATAACCATTGTATTGCTAAGTTAAGTAAATTCTGTTCTACTAACTACTACATTTGCAAAAAAAAAAATAATATTTTTTTTACTTTTATTTTAAATGAGAAAAAATATATCTAGTATGCATATAAGTGGAACATAATTTAAAACAACAATAATGAATGACTATGGGTAATCTCATGAACTGCAGCAATGTTGCTGATACATGGTACACTTCTTCACTGTCACCTATCCCTTGGTTTGCTGTACCGTTGGAGCACCATACAAGATCTGTCAACCTTTTTTCTCCATTCTACACTGTCATTTTCTTTTGATACAATTTCATCATGATATTCTTTCTGAAAATATTGAAACCTACCTTTTTACCTGCCTGGGTGGACCACTTCGGGGGCCGATTTTAAGTTTGTGTTTTCACATAAACTGTCTTTGTAACCTTGTTTTGATTGTTATCACTGGGGACTATAGCTCCATAATGACCTTTTTAATTTTTCCATCATTTATTTGACACATTTCAATAAGCAAACTCTTCTGATTTATCGACCAATTGATGACATTACTCCAATGAAGACAGCAAATTGTGAATACCCTATTTTTTAAAAATACTAGCCTCCAATAAGTATTTAAAAAAAAAAAAAAGATCTACCGCCAAAAACAAGGCGATGAAAGTATTTAAAAAAGTGAACCTAATTAAATAGACCCCTGAAAAGCAAAGGGCTTCCTTCCTATTACGCAAAAAACAAAAAAAAGTTTGTGTATTGGTAAGTTGTGTTTCAGTGTTAAGTTACATTTTGGTGTTTTGTGTATTGTTGAGTTAAGGTTTAGTGTTTTGTGTATTGGTAAGTTATATTTTAGTGTTTTGTATATTGTTGCGTTATGTTTTAGTGTTTTGTGTATTGGTAAGCGATGGCTTAGTGTTTTGTATATTGTTAAGTTAAGGTTTAGTGTTTTGTGTATTGTTAAGTTAAGGTTTAGTGTTTTGTGTACTGCTTAACCTTGTAACTACGCAATCCATCTCTAAAGACAGTGACTTAAATAAAGATAGACAATGACACATATGTGATATGACCTGACCTTACTGCCTTCACGTCCACGAGGCAATTGTCACAAAGAAAGAAAGAAAAAAAAACTAGACAAATGGACACGACCAGTTTACAGTTTGTTTTTTCTAGTGACCTTTTGACCCGAGGGTCAGTAAGTCAAGTGGACTACGCGCTTAATGGCGAGAGAGAAGGGGTAGTGCTAACTGCTGCTAGCCTACAGCTGGTACATACATGCTGATGCAGGAGAGGGAGAGGTCTAAGTTTGTAGTGATATCAGCGCTTACCGTCTCAGCGCGGAGACTGAGAAGTAAAACGAGGGACCCGGGTTCGAATCCTGGTGAAGACTGGGACTTTTAATTTCGGGATCCTCGGGCGCCTATGAGTCCACCCAGGTCTAATGGCTACCTGCGTAAAAGTAAAGGCGGTTGGTCCTTGTGCTGGCCACATGACACCTCGTTAACCGTAGGCCACAGAAAAAGATGACCTTTACATCATCATGCCCTATAAACCACAAGGTCTGAAAGGGGAACTATAAATACCGTCTGTAACAAAGCTCTTTATAAAACATGCGTACCGTCTCTAACAGTAACAAAGTTCCATATTAAGCATGCGTACCCTCTGTAACAATTCTCTATATAAAACTTGTGTAACAATACCATCTGTATTAAGCGTTACGAAACATTCATAACATTGATATCTCTAGCACTCAGGTGAGGTGATTTTGATCTGTTACTAGAGCAATCACACTTAAAACTCATTCATTATGCTGATACCTGAACCTGATCTAATTAAGACTATCGCGCATGTACATAATTTAGAATGCTTTCAGGTAATTAGATATTAGATATAGCTGATAAGACATACAAAATAGGATAAATTTTTTCCAAAGTCAATCAAGCCGCAAGCAAGCAAAATAAAAAAAAGATTATCTTAAGTGTATCAATTAGTTTGGATCAGTCATGTAATAAAATTTGTAATAAGCCTCAGACGACAATCTATAAAGAGGACTGGCAGAGTTTAGGTCATTTGTTAATATGCATGACTAATGCATGACGCGTAGGACGTAATCATCTTCTTTTTTGAAGTAACGTCTGTATCATATAAGAAGAAGACTAGTTCTGCTTATATCGCCGGTTCAGTCCAGTACTATTTCTTTCTCTTGTTAGAGATACCAAACAAAGTAGTTTATCACCAATTAACTAATTTGTTACTTTTTTTTTGTGTATTGATTCTTGTGTTGTCGGGGAAAAGAAATAATTGTGCAAAATTTCAGCTTAATCCGAGATTGAGTGTCTGAGAAATAACGTGTACAAACTTTTGGCCAGACAGAGAGAGTGAGAATTTTTTTTTATAAGCTTTGTAATCATTGATGCCCAACCTACCACCCGAGGGCCATATCTGGCTCATAACGCGGTGCTATTTGGCCCAACCTAACTTGTACACTGAGTGCATAATGTAGCCAAAGAAGCTCATTCACTAGATTTTCTAAATTGATGCGGAATTTGAATTCCAGTGCATACACAAAAAAGTTGTCAAGCCGTAAAACTATCAACATAACAACCTGCACTTATGGCCAAAATCTTGGTCAGATTATTCTTTTATTGTTCCTGTACGTAGAGTTTTATTCAGTGGCGTAACTAGGGATTTGGGGGTCCGGTGGGCTTGACCTCCTTAGGGGCCCCTGCATTTTGACAATCGACATCATGACATGAGATAATGGCGTAGTGTTTAATATAAAAACAAATTTCGGACACTCATTTTGCGGCACCCTCAAGTGGGGGCCCAATGGGATTTTCTAATTTGGAACCCCCATCCCCCACCCTAGCTACGCCACTGGTTTTAACGTGTTAATAGGAAATCAAAACGTGGACCTCTATAGTTTGAGAGCATGCCATAATGTATTCTGTGCTAAACTATGTGAGAGCATGACATAATGTATTCTGTGCTAAACTATGTGAGAGCATGACATAATGTATTCTGTGCTAAACTATGTGAGAGCATGCCATAATGTATTCTGTGCTAAACTATGTGAGAGCATGACATAATGTATTCTGTGCTAAACTATGTGAGAGCATGCCATAATGTATTCTGTGCTAAACTATGTGAGAGCATGCCATAATGTATTCTGTGCTAAACTATGTGAGAGCATGCCATAATGTATTCTGTGCTAAACTATGTGAGAGCATGCCATAATGTATTCTGTGCTAAACTATGTGAGAGCATGACATAATGTATTCTGTGCTAAACTATGTGAGAGCATGCCATAATGTATTCTGTGCTAAACTATGTGAGAGCATGCCATAATGTATTCTGTGCTAAACTATGTGAGAGCATGCCATAATGTATTCTGTGCTAAACTATGTGAGAGCATGACATAATGTATTCTGTGCTAAACTATGTGAGAGCATGACATAATGTATTCTGTGCTAAACTATGTGAGAGCATGACATAATGTATTCTGTGCTAAACTATGTGAAAGCATGACATAATGTATTCTGTGCTAAACTATGTGAGAGCATGCCATAATGTATTCTGTGCTAAACTATGTGAGAGCATGACATAATGTATTCTGTGCTAAACTATGTGAGAGCATGACATAATGTATTCTGTGCTAAACTATGTGAGAGCATGACATAATGTATTCTGTGCTAAACTATGTGAGAGCATGCCATAATGTATTCTGTGCTAAACTATGTGAGAGCATGACATAATGTATTCTGTGCTAAACTATGTGAGAGCATGACATAATGTATTCTGTGCTAAACTATGTGAGAGCATGCCATAATGTATTCTGTGCTAAACTATGTGAGAGCATGCCATAATGTATTCTGTGCTAAACTATGTGAGAGCATGCCATAATGTATTCTGTGCTAAACTATGTGAGAGCATGACATAATGTATTCTGTGCTAAACTATGTGAGAGCATGACATAATGTATTCTGTGCTAAACAATGTGAGAGCATGACATAATGTATTCTGTGCTAAACTATAAGACTCGCAAGCATGTTTCCATGACTCACTACGTCCCAAACATTATTCTCAAAAGTTTTTTATCTTATTTCAGCATTTTTCTAGAGCATTATACCTTAGTGAAGGAGGGGGGGGGGGGGGCGGTGATTGACTTGGGGGGGGGGATTGGTGGGTGGTTAAGCACTTGACTTCCGAACCTAAGTTCGAATCTCGGTGAAGAATGGGATTTTGAATTCCGGGATTTTTTTAGGGCTCCCCTGAGTCCACCCAGCTCTAATGGGTACCTGACTTGAGTTGGGGAAAGTAAAGGCGGTTGGTGGTAGTGCTGGCCACATGACACCGTTGGCCAAAGAAACAGATTACCCCTTTAACATCAACTGCCCTATAGATCGCAAGGTCTGAAAGGGGTCTTTACTTTACTTTTATATCTTAGTGAATAAAACCCCCAAAACCTCTAATGCTGAAAAGTTGTGAAAATAAAAAGGAGGACCTACTTTGAACAAAAATTTATCCCAGAGGCTCGAATTACTTTAAAATCCACATTAGCTCCTGGAAGGAAGATCCCAGAACACCTGGAATGAAGAAGACACAATCACATCAATATAATAATTGTAATATTTGAAAAAGTATAAATTGGGTTGAACAAATAATGTAGTGTCAAGACATCATTATGTTGTATTGAGCCTCGGACAATATTTATTTTTAAATTTTATTAATGAAGTCAGTGATTCGACTCTATGCATGACTAGATTGATCTAGGAACACGCGTATGACGTAAACATCTTCCTTTTTTTGACTAAAATCTCTATTTTATAAGATAAGATCCCTCAATGACTGAAGAGTACATACGTTTTCAATGTTGTTATATTTAAACAGATTCTACCTCAACAACTGAAGCGTACGTAAGCCAAAAAAAAAAAAAAAAAAAGATACGTGTAATAATAACAATGATACAATTCAAGCTTAGACAAGAATAGATAGGGAAAACATTATGGAGGGAAGTAGTTTGAGATTATGTCTGAAATAACGAACGAGAATGTTGTTATTTAGTTGTTGCTGGTTTGTTGTTGTTGTTGTTGTTATTTTGTCCTTTTATCGAAGCTTCCCTGCCCAGACTCAGAAGCAATATTCGTAAGAAAAAAAAATATTCTGAATTCCTCTGGCACTATTTCTATGATCAGGTCTAATAAATGCCTTGCTACCAGGTAATTAAATTTTTCTCTAAAGCAGACGACTCTCAGGGTCTGGAGAGTTTAAGATGTAAAAAAAAAATTAAAAAAATAAATGAAAGCGATATTTTGTTGAATGCCAAAGGAGTGGGACAGACGAAGGGAAGAGGGGGTGGAGGAATAAGAACTGTACATAACTACCTGGATGAACTGATGATGTTGGCTTTAAGGAAGCTGCTATGGTATATGGGGCGCGGTGGCTGAGTGGTTAATCGCTTGGCTTCCGAACCTGGGGTCCTGGGTTCGAATCTCGGTGAAGACTGTGAATTCCGGGATTTTTGAAGCAACCCTGAGTGCACCCAACTCTAATGGCAAACTGACTTTAGTTGGGGAAAGTAAAGGCGGTTGGTCGTTGTGCTGGCCACACGACACCCTGCTCGTTAACCGTTGGCCAAATAAACAGATGACCTTTACATCATCTACCCTATAGATCAGAAGATCTGAAAAAGGTACTTGACTTTTTTTTTTACTATGGTATATGACAGTAGAGTTGGATTATCTTATGGATGAGTTGGCTTATCATGCTAGAGTGGAATTGGAATTGGCATATATAGTAAACAGTGGAGTTGTCACATTATACAGTACACACATCATACGGTGGAGTTTAGCTTATCATAAAGTGTACACACATATCAGACAGTGGAATTGAGCTTATCATTCAGTTAAGTACAAACATCTTACAGAGGAGTATACCTTATCATACAGAGGAGTATAGCTTATCATAAAAAGGAGTTAGCTTATCAGACAGTGGAGTTGAGCTTATCACACAGTGGAGTTAAATTATTGTAATATACTTTTTAGTACGCCTAGATGTCTAGATCTAGACTTTTTAGCGGCCCCCGAAAGGGGAATAGACGCTATTAATTTTTTGTTGTCTGTCTGTCTGTCCATCCGTATCACATCAAGAAGTGAATCTGTAAACCAGTAGTAGACCTACTAATCGGTAATCCTGATCATAATATTGACCCAGATCTAGTAGATCGAGATTCTATTTATAGATCTAGTCCAGATTCTAGAAAAGAAATATATATATATATATATTAAACTGGCTTATAGATCTTCTAATTTGAAGACAAAAATTAAAAAAAAATTAAAAACACGCCTTTGAAGAGTGTAATATATTAATGAGACCCTAATATTGAAGGGTTGTAATTTCTTTATCGTGAACCCAAGATACATGATGACCTGCTCCTAAGGAGACTCTGCACAGCACGTCAAGCTCCTACCATCTTTTGAAGGGAATGCCTAGGTTCGGTGGGGCAGGGGAGAGCACCGGCGCTGTTGCCAACGTAACTCCACTGAGTGTTTATCAGACAACGGGGTCAGAGTTCGGCGATCGAACACCCCCCCCCCCCCCCCCACAAACAACAACATTGTTCAGAATAACAAAGGAGGTTATTGCACGCACGCACAACATAGAGAGGAGAAAGGAACGGAGTAAAAAGGGAGAAAGCTCGTTAACGGGAGTCACCGCGCCCTATACAACGCCTAAACATAGAATCAACTCAAGCAAAATTACCGAAAAAAAAAGGCCTTGTTTACTTTAAATCAAAGAAGTTCAAGAACTAAAAGGTGTAATTAAACAAAACCGAGATCTGAGATGTTCCTGCATGGCACGATCAGCACCCATTGATTGCTTTGTCTAATGTAGAGACGCCAACGGAGGAGAACCGCTGATGTCGCTGATAACAATTTGTCTATGTCGTCATTACAGACATTTACTGTAACACCCTCGTGTAAAGTGTACGCAATTATGATTACATTTGATGAGGTACATAGGGTACAATTCAATGATTAAAAATACATATATAAATGTACGTTAATAATTTTCAAACAGGTATGCATAAAAAAAAAATCAGTCTTTGAATATCTTGACTCAATGATGGTCTAACAGTCTTACATAAACTGCATTACATTGACGACTTCTACTAATTACTTTGATGACTATGAGTCAAATATATTGCCATTGTGTACACTTTAAAAATCAACTATTAAAACCAAATTGATATTTTCATTTTTTGGGGGAAAAAGGGGGGGGGGGGGGTAAAAAAAACACCAAATATTTTTAGGGCCTATTAAAAGTGTGTGTATGTGTGTGCGTTTGTTTATTACTGTTCGGAAAAAGGGGGGGGGGGACGAAAAGCGAAATAGAGTCCAGTTAATATTTATTTAACGCGGGCCGTTCCAGATCAAGTCAAACTGAACAGTGAAAGAGCATTACAATACCCAGGATGCAAAATAAAGGGGGGTGGGGGGCGAGAGAAAGAAAGGGAGACAAGAGATAGAGAGACAAGGAGGGAGAGAGAAAGAGACCATACGTGTGAGCATTACGGTGCGCAAGGTGCAAAAAATAAGAGACGGGGGTCCAGATAGAGAGAAGGAGAGGCAGACACGGAGCTAGATATGGAGAGAATAGACAAAGAGAGATATAGCAAACAGTTCCCACTCAAGTTAAAAGTCTAGATGAGAGCGCATTACGATATGCAGGGTGTAAAACAAAAATTAAAAAATGGGGGTTTTCAGATAGAGATAGAAGGGGAGAGAAAGAGAGTGCAAGACAGACAGACAGAGAAAGAGAGAGAGACAATAAAGGAGCATATGCAAGTTGACGGAACGAAGCCAGTTTTTATTTTTCATTGCAAAGTACGGTGTCCCGAGACTTATGATCAGTAAATAATAGTTAAGGCCTTTTGTCAGCCGTCAACGCATTTCTATACTCAATTAAACAGCACATTAAGTTTGTTGCTTTTTTTAAATTAAATGTATGTATTGCATTGTATGCAGATTGACCTTCGTGCAAAGTAGACCCCAATAATTAATTTTGGGTAAATGTATCCATGACTGTCATCTTGAAGTCGAAATGCATAACCGCGGCTAGTGTTCTAGTCACACGAGGCTTTTTAGCGTTGCAGTTGAACCCGTGTGAGGCAGGTTGGTGATAGACTAGACAAAATAAATGGTGGGATAGGTAGATGTGCGAATTATTATTATAGCTTTTATATAGCGCTACTTTCATGCTTATAGCATGCTCAGAGCGCTTTGGTCCAATCTCATTAGTGGACCAGTGGGAGGGAAGGGGTATCTAGGAGTTGGTTTTCCGTCCTGCCTTTGGGCGGTCAGTAAAAACAACTATGCCCGAGTCGGGTGTCGAACGTCATAAATAAGACACACGGACGTTCGAACAGACGGACAGACATACAGGCTGATTGTCTGACTGATTGATTGATTGACTGAATAGAATAACTGATTAATTTCCATTTTCATCGATAATTATTTCTCGTTCTTTGTTTAAGAATGCATTCCTGTTTATATAGATTCCTACGCTCTTTTTCGTCATGCGGAGGAAGGCTGCATTCACGGCCGACCCTAACAATTGTGGGGTCCTATGCGGGCCCTAGTCTAAGTAGGGATAAGCATAATGTTAAAATTAAGATTTTGTATTAGAAAATACATTAGTCTTTGTAACACATTTTTATTAAATGAAAGCTGAAAGCGCCATTTTATTTAATGGCATCTCAAAATGACAATTTTAATAACTTCAGGAGATTTTCATGAGGTCCTGGAAAATCAGGAGGCCGCGGAATCCCCGTTAGTATATACAAGTTATAATGGTTTTACACCTAGAATTAGCGCGGAGCCTATGAAAGGTCGGGCCTGGATGCATGATCTCAAATGCTCTGTATTCTTCTCGTGACGCAAGCATCTATAGAGATTTAAAGAGACATCCATTGGCCTCCTTCAGTCGTAGAACGACTATGGTTCATCTCGCGCACTTCCTCTTGTTGCTGTGGAGCCCTATTTTGGAGAGACACTCCCGTCCACAAATATCGCAGGTTAAGGTGGCTTTTGCTTCGGTGGTAGAGGAGCTGGCCAGTTTTTCGCATTATTCTATAGAGATTTAAAGAAACAAGACAACTGCCACGTCACGTCACTTCTCACCACGCCGGGGAAGACGATATCTATGCCTCAGCCACTCAGAAACAAAGAGTGACACAAATGCCTGCCGTCAAGTAAGGGGAACAAATCCGAAATCAATGCGCGACAAGAGTTACCTCTAGACACAAGAACACCCGGCTCACTTGGAGTTCCGCAACGAGCAAGGCTGTGCAGGTGTGACGACACGGGCCAGGTGTGAGACTTCACCCTGGTAAACCCATTACCCCAGGTAGGTACTGGCAAGACGGGGTTGGGGGGGGGGGGGGGGAGACGTTCTCAATCACCATGCGTCTCTAATTAAGCCAGGCGCACGCAAGGGTACAGCCAGCATTCCTTACCTTGTCATTAGTAGCTGGCTCCTGTGTTCAGATGCTCGTCATAAAAGACCTTGCAAGGGGAGATGAACTACTTTCAGAGCGACATAAAACTTGGAAGGCTTTACGGATCTCTTATAGCAGTTTGAATCGGCCAATCACAGAGGTTCTCGTTATTTTGAACCGGCCAATCACAGAGGCTTTCAGTAGTTTGAAACAACCAATCAAAGAAGTTCCAAGAATTTGACTCCATTAATTACAGAGGTTCTCAGAAGTTTCAATCGATCAGCCACAGAGGTTGTCAGAAGTTTTAATCGATCAATTACAGAGGCTCTCAGAAGTTTCAATCGATAAATCACAGATGTTGTCAAAAGTTCCAATGGATCAATAACATAGGTTCTCAATAGTTTAAATTGACCAATCACAGAAGTTTTCAGTAGTTTGAAACGACCAATCACACAGGCTCTAAGCACTTGGATAGATCAAACAATTACAGAAGTTGTTCAAAGTTCCAATATATCAATTACAGAGGCTCTCAGAAGTCTCAATCGATCAATTACAAAGGTCCTTAGAAGTTTCAATAGATCAATTATAGAGGTTCTCAGAAGTTTTGATTCAATCAATTACAGAGGTTCTCAGAAGTTTTGATTCAATCAATTACAGAGGTTCTCAGAAGTTTAAAGCTGTCAGAGGCCATCATTTAATCTGAGTCATTTTCAGCAACCTGAATCCCCCCATTGAGGTTATCCAGCAAATGGAATCGTCCTTGATAGCAAACATCTTCAGTAGTTTTAATCGATCGATCGCTGAGCCCCTCAGAGGCATTAGTTTTGAATCAATGTTAGAGATTCTCCATCAGCTTCAATCGTTGCAATATTTCCCTCGTTATATATCCAATTCAGCACCATTACCGTCGTTTC
The DNA here is from genome assembly GCA_030265305.1 of Biomphalaria pfeifferi. Taxonomy (NCBI): domain Eukaryota; kingdom Metazoa; phylum Mollusca; class Gastropoda; family Planorbidae; genus Biomphalaria; species Biomphalaria pfeifferi. Next base: position 852,612 of record JASAOG010000077.1, read on the forward strand.
GGTTTCTTGTCCAGATGCTATTTACAAAGTTGATGATGATACTGTAGTCTGAGATTTTGTTTGGCCATCACTAACACTTATTGTATGCCCCAGGCGTTTGTTGGTTGATTGTCTGGAGCTTATCTATACTGCTTTTTTTATTTTTTTTTTACTCTCCAAGTCTCTGTGTGTCTCTCAAAAACAAAACATTTTCCAAGCTGCTTCATGCAATGTAGATGGTAACTACACACACTGTGGAGTAACCATCACCGCTCGTACGGTTCCCGCTGGGTAACGGTGCGACGGATCGGACAGGGTCTATCTTCTATCCTCACCACGTGCAAGTTCACTCGCTAGAGAATAATTGTGATAGGCCACTGGACGTTTCCACAAGGCACCCAGCTGAGGCAAAGAGACCTTTTTTTCTCCGGAGAATCAGTCTCTTCAGCTATTCCCCACATCTTGCCCAGACAGGCAGCTGCTCCCAAATCTTGGCGCCACGTAATCTAATCCTTGGCTATCCCATCTTCTGGTTTCCTTGGGGAGTGGGTTCCAGATGATGGTTTGCAACCTACTGAAAAGATATCCTTTACAGACTCTGGCGAAGGATAGGCCACACCCTCCGCAAGAATGAATCCCAACATGTGTGTGTGACGTTTTAGTTTGCATCTAGGGAAAAGTTAATCTTTTAGGTTTTGGATGCTTGTTTCGAAACGAGTATTTCAAGATTTATTCAGATTTGTGACCAAACGTTAAGTAGTTGCCTACAAGTTGAACTATCTTTGACCTTGACCTCAGACCTGTGACGTGCGGCGAGCTATTCGTCTACCCACAGGTTTGCGACGCCGCAGGCCAGTGTTCAGGCTTCTATAACAATTGGCCTCAATGCAATCCAGCAATACACAAGGAAGTTTCAACATAGCTAACTTAGGTAATAATAATAAGGTTTTTCTTTGAGTCCGCAGCTTTTTTTGTTTTTTTTTATAGTATTTTTTAATATTTGTGCTATCAAATGTGCTCATGGTAAAACTGTTTCGAAATACAAATTTCTGTCGACGTTGACATTGCGATAAGCCATCATCTAGTTTGTGTATATAATCTTCATAATCGTGATCCTTTCCCCCCCCCCCCCTCCTCCACAAACCCACACACGAAGCCACGCCATTGCTCGGAATGTACCAACTTTGTTTCGCTCCCAGCTCGTGTCCCTTTTTGAGAACCCTCGCCAGGTTTAATGCCTGGATGGGGACGATAGTAAAAAAAAAAACTGATCTGGGGTTTGGGGGGGGGGATATTCTTTCATTCACCAGAAGGTCATCTGGGGGAAAAGAGTATGGAGGGGGGGGGGGGGAATGAAAGGGAGGGAAGTTATGAAAAGTTTCAAAAATTTGGTAAACAGGGCAGAAGCTGGAACGTGTGGGGGGGGGGGCAGGGAGAGGCCTGGTCTGGTTAAGAGACGCGAAGGGATTCACCTAGACACACACTCACACACAGACACAAACACCTCTTCCAAGGGTGACTAACGGATAACACAGACACAAGGAAACTGTAAGTCACGTGCCAAAATCCAACAGCAGACGCAAAAGTAGAAAAAAAAAAAAAATGGAATTTTTTTTATTTTCTGAATAAGGAAACAAACTTTATTAAATGTTCAGATTTTATTTTTTTTTTACTCCAATTTTTGTTCAAGTTGCCAAAAATGTTTTTTACTTTGATGTTATCTTACTTGTAGGAAGATTCGGGGAGTTTTTATACTCGGAAATCAAGGGGGGGTGGCCAAGTTGGCAGAGAGCCCTGGAAAGCAGGGGGAGAGAAAAAGTTGTGGGCTCTGCAAAAATAAGAGGGACCCCCCCCCCCCCCCCCCCCCAAAAAAAAAACAGGTCGAGTAGGTCACAAAAAGATCAAAAGTGAAAAGTGTTGCAGTACCAGCCCAATGTCCAACATGGTGTAAAAAAGTAAAAGTATAAATTGTTCAAGAATATTCCTCTTACAAACTCAAGAGGAAAAAAAAAAAAGGAACAAAATCCGCAAATGAAGAATGTGGCCGAGTTTAAAACCTAAAGCAGACCTCGAAATTGGTTCAACCAACTCTTAACATATCAAGTGTAGGCCGGTTTATTATGTGCTGGTTATATTGGATGACATATGAAGGAATTAAGAAATGTTTGCGTCACACATTTATTGGCAGTGAAGAATAAAATCAATAATCAAAATATAAGCAAAAAAAAACAAACAATAAGTCTCTCTGCCTCTCTCTCTCTCTCTCAGTCTCTCTCTCTCCTTCTCTCCTCTTTTTATCTCTATCTGAACCCCCATCTTTTTTTTTTTTACACCCTGCGTATCGTAATGCGCTCCCATTTAGACTTTTAACTTGATTTGGAACGGTCCGCTATATCTCTCTTTGTCTTGCTCTCCACATCTCTCTCGCTCTCAGTCTCTCACTCTCTTCTCTCCATCTGAACCCCACTTATTTCTGCACCTTGCGTATTGTAATGCTCTCCCAGGTACTCTTCATGTCTCCCTCTCTCTCCTTCTTTCCCTCTCCTTTTAAGTAGCTCTCCAGTAGTTACAGAAAAATTATACAACATTGGCCATTTCTTCGAGTAAATCTTATCTTATGCATTACAGACGTTACTTCAATTAAAAAAAAGAAGATAATTACGTCCTATGTATTTCACGTGTCAATATAGTCATGCATGTTCATCAAAGACTGAAACTCTGTTAAGTCGTTGGTTTTCCTGGCTGATACAGGCAACCCATTCCATTTTCTAATAGCACTAGGAAAGAAGGAGCATTTGGACGAATTTGTTCCATCGTAAGGAATGTTAGTACAGAATGTAGATGATACAGTAATGTTAGTTGTTAGTTGTTTTTTTCATTCCCACCATTCGCTTGCACTTTCTTCATAGGTGCTGGGAAAAGTAAACAACTTTTTTTTTTCTTTTTTCAAAAACGGCTTCAACGATTTTTCTTAAAACTTTCTAAGAGTTTATGTAAATCATTAGGAAAGGGAGTTGAAGAGGTGTGAGCCACAGACTTATATTATACCTGGACTGGACATGGACATCTCTAACACTTCACAAAAATGTCGTGGAAAACTTCAAAAAAACGCTGAAAAAAAAAGCGTTGTTTCGTAAAGTAGTTATAAGAAGTTGTTTTTTTTCAACAACCCTAACCTATGTAATATATGTTTTAATGTTTAGATCTAGACCTAGTAATTGAACATCGAAATCAATTATTATTTTGCAATTTTTAAATGCATAAAGATCTAGATAATCAATTTATTTAAATGCACATAACATGATTAAAATCAGCAGAGATTAATTATTTCGATCTAGGATTATCGAAACATTATCTCAATAGAAACTAACAGGAAATTGCTTTAATGAATAGATTTGCGTGAATATATAGTTCTGTGATTAGCAGGCCATTCTATTTAATATCGCAAATGGTTTTGCATTATTTCTAAACCTTGAGTACTAAAGATAATTATTTTTCTGAGAAAGAAAAGATCGAATTTCCTAGATTCGGGGCGACTTCCCTTACAGCTTGAAAAAGAGCTACGTATATAGCCATCTATCTATATATATATATAGGTCTGTGATCTGAACATCACCGGATAAGAATTTATTTCCGTTTTCCAGTCTAGGTACAATATGTATAGGTCTGTGGCATGAACATTTTGCGCACTGTGTTATGCAGACTTGAAGGTTTGGTTCAGCGTTTAAAATGATGTGACGTCTGGTGAACAGCAAGTATAAGTGTAAACAACAATTTGAAATATGCAAATTTAAACAACTAGATCTAACATTAAGAAACTGGAACAGACACAAAATAGAGCAGTGAGATTCATAGCAAACATATACATAAATTAAACCAGAGTAACACCTTTAGTAAAATCACTAAATTTAGAAAGCTTTCAGGACAGAAGACTCAAAAGTAAAGTAGCAATTATACATAAAACACTGAACTATAATCTTCAAATACAAAACAAAATTTAATAAAATTCTCTGAAAGACACAAAAATAAAGGCACATTCCTCGTCCCATATGCTAGGACAAATTAGTACAAATACTCCTTCTTCCCTAGTGCTATTAGAGCATGGAATGGGTTGCCTGAGCTAGCCAGGAAAACCAGTGACTTGGCAGAATTTAATTCATTGGTTACTATGCATGACTAAATGCATGACGCGTAGGACGTAATCATCTTCTTTTTTGAAGTAACATCTGTATTATATAAGATAAGATCTATATTAATGATTGTCCGAAACTCACATGAAAGATTCATTGCCATCACGAAGTATGGAGTTGGAATAGATAGACTTTAGAAATCATAGACCGCCATCAGCTTCGTAAAGGAGGAACTGATTTTTTTAAAAATTATTAGATGACTTGTTAACACTCAAAAAGTGGGACAGAAAGAAAAAAAAAACTTACTTTTTTTTGGGGGGGGGGGGAGGTGAGGATGGGGAGACGGAATAATCTACAAGTTCTCCGGTCAGCTAAGACACCTGTGATCACCTGTTCAAGCAACTGGCACCTGGACCAACAATTACTCTTCGAGTGTAAGAGCACTAAGGTGGGTTCAAATCCAAAAGGCGGGGGGGGGGGGGGGGGGTCTGAGTACTGATGTTGAACGTTGAACATTAAGAAGCCAAATGAAAAGCGGGTCAAGAGTGTCTCTTTCTTGACAGTAAAGACAATTAAAAGAGTAAAGAGAATTAGTCCAAACGGTCAGCAATGTACCAAATTTTTACATTTAATTTTACATACATTGAAGACTTTAAGATTTATTTTTTTTATTTAAGAAAAAGGAAACACACAAAAAAAAGATTTAAACATTCATAAGACATCAAACTCATAGGCTGCCCCTTGGGGTCTGCTAGTAGATAAGATTGCTATAGTTTAAGAACGACGACCATGAGGTGGAAATAGGTGTTTCAACACACTTTTTAAAATATAAAATATTTTAATATTAGCCTATTAAAGTTTCACTGACTATTAAATCTTTTTTTTTTGTTTAATGTGTATAAGTATATCCATACAATGTGTATAAGTATATCCATACAATGTGTATAAGTATATCCATACTATGTGCATTTTTAGTTGTCGTTTTCATTTTGGTACAAAATTAAAAATCAAACAAGGGGAACAACTTCATATTTATATCTCTAAGATATATTTAAGATATATTTAAGATATATTTTTTAAATATCAAAATAAATGGACCTCATTCACCAATCGTAAACAAACAACGTTTAGCCAAGTAGTTCTCTATCCATTCTATACAAATTACGAAATCCATAAACAGCTGTCACGTGATACGTTTTTTTTTCATTGTTTTATCACGTGGCTAAATGTTGTTTGTTTACGATTGGTGAATGAGGTCGATCGATTTATTACCACTATTTAATAAGCTTGATCCAAGAATGGGAAGTGGAGGAAATAATGTGTTCAAAATTTGTAACAGACAGACAGACAAACAAACAGAGTTGATGTAAGCTTTGGAGAAAAAAAACGTCCCCGGCTTATGCTAAAACAGACACAAGGGCATGTGCCAAACTACTGACGCACTTTCAGGTCAGAATTTATAACAAAAAGAAAAGAAAAAAAAAAGGAATCTCAACGGGAATTCCCGTGTATTTCTTCTAAACTGCGTAATTGCAAGGTGTAAAATCAATATTTAATGGCTTATTGGGTGCCGAAGTCGATCCAGAAGATTGGGAAACAATTAAACCAGGTGAACTTTGACCTCCAGTTAATCAGCTACATGTGTTATCATCTCTTTACATACCAAGTTTAGAAAAAAAAAATGTGAATGTCTTGAGATCTTCAAGAAAGAAAAAAAAAATCAAACAAACCTTTTTTTTTTTGGGTGTCAACCGACGGCAATTTCTGATTAGATCATTTTCACTTGATTGAAGATAGCTTTTGGTTAGGTGTAATTATTTCGATACCGTGCTAGGTTAAAAAAAAAAAAAAAAAGATAGGGGAAGTTACAGTTTTAGATGAGTGTTTAAAACAGGTTTTGCTCTTTAGAAATATTCCCCCCCCCCCCTTTTGCGTTTCGCATATGCCGCGCAGACGGCGTAAAAAAAACTTTATTAGATCTGCAAGAAACAATCAGACAATCGCTGAATGTCATTTTTTGTTTGTTTGATGTTTTTTATTTTTTTTTTTGTTATTTGCGTTTTTTTTTCCTCAATAATATTTTTAACAAAGCTTCTATCAACTCACTATGTCTGTCTGCCTGTCTGTCTGGTCAAAAGTCTGAACACGTTATTTCTTCTACACCCTTTCTCGGATCATGCTGAAATTACTGCTAATTATTTTTTATGCCAACAAGGGAAAATTAATCCTTCCGTATTCACAGAGACGGCTAAATATGCAGGGTCTCGTCCCCATAGATAATTGAACACGACATTTCTCCCAGACACATCCTCGGATAGAACCTCTTTCAGCGGCAGGCCCGTCCACTCTTTGATGTTGTCTTCCCCATTGCTGTCTGCCTCGTCTTTTTCTTTTTTTTTTCCCGTTTCATTGACCAACAGTAAACGAGCAAGATGTCATGTGACCAGCACAACGACCAACCGTCTTTACTTTCCCCAGCTAACGTCAGGTACCCATTAAAATATATATATATATATATATATATATATATATATATATATATATATATATATATATATATATATATATATATATATATATATATATATATAATATAATATAAAATATAAAAATTCAACCCCGACCAAGTCTTCACCGAGATTCGAACCCAGGACCCCCAGGTTTGTGAGCCAAACGCTTAACCACTCAACCACCAATTGCCAGAGTTGATATAAGCTTTAAAAAAAAAAAGAAAAAAGGGGGGACAAATTATAGGTGGAAGTCTAAAAGGAAAGAAAATAGACGCAATAATTTGATTTCTAAAACGCGTCATATAAAGAATTATTCTAGTATTCTGTTATCAGTACCTTCAGGACAAGACCACTCGGAGGGAAAGCATTAAAATACAAGCAACATATAACAAATCCTTTTAAAAAAAAGAAAAAAAAAAAGCTATTCTAAAGGGAAAGAACTTCACCCTTAAAACTATATCTATCAATAATGGACAAGTTATTTCTCTTATTTCGATATCAAACATAATAATTAATTACGAATTAATTAATTGACTAATGTAGATTTTTTTTTTACTGATTCGTGTTTTGTAATGTAAAATAAATAATTGTTTTAAGTATCAACTTGATCAGAGAATGCGTGAGCGAAAAAATAGCGTTAACAATTATTAAAGGGGACTCGAGAGACAATTTTTTCCTTTTGCAACTTCTTGTGCGACTAAAGAGGCCAATCCTTGATACACAGCTGGGCATATATAATCACCAGGCGCCGTTGCATTTTCACCCTTCTTTCTGCTTCTGTTGTGTATGACATCTGCAATCCGTGATCCTTCCTTTATGCTCTCTCTCCATGTGGATATGTCCAGTGCCACCTCTTCCCAGTTGCCAGTGTCGATTTTGAAGAGCTTGGCTCCATCATATCCAACAACATTCTACTGGATAAAGACATAAACAACAGGATAGCCAAGGCAATGGCCACCATGTTACGGTTGCAGAAAAGAGTCTGGGACAACATATAGCTGACTAGCAGTACTAAAGCCCTAGTCTACCGGACCTGTGTGTTGAGCACCTTGCTGTACGGAAGTGAAACGTGGTCAACCTACTCATGGCAGGAAAAAAAGCTGAATGTCTTCCACCTCCGATGCCTAGGGCGGATCTTTAAAAAAAGGTGGCAAGATAAGATAACCAATGAGGAAGTGCTACAAAGAGCAGGGTGCCAGGACATCCGCTCTGTTATCAGCAGCAGACGCCTTGGCTGGCTTGGCCACGTTCGTAGAATGCCAGTAGGTAGACTTCCACAGGACATCCTGTATGGCGATCTAATAGAAGGCAGGGGAGCCGCTGGTCGCCCACTTTTACGTTATACGGATGTATGCAAACGCGACATTAAGCTCTTAAGGGGACTAAACCAAACAAATTTAGCAACATCCGTGTATACAAGCTTCCCTTGTTGAAATCAAACAAATATTGAATTCCATTGATTAATTGGTTACTTTTTTAAATTGATTCATTTCTTGTCTATGACAATGAATAATTTTGCGAAGTTTCAACTTGATCCGATATTGGGTGGGGGGAGAAATAACGTGTACACACTTTTTAACAGACAGATTTAATCGATATAAGTTTTGTAAAAAGGAAGCTTCTAGATAGCGGATGGTGAACACGCCCAGGAGAAACAAAAATGCTGCAAATGTTTCAGACTCTCGTTCTTTTAAATGCACAACTACAGGATCGGCCTCCTTGGCTATATACGATGTTGCAAGCAGGAAAGAGGAGTCTCTCGAGACGTAAAAATGCCACAAAATTTAGCACCACGCTAAAAAGTACACGCAGAAACAAGACGGGACTGACAGAGAGCTAGTAGCTATTTCTCTTGCTCCATTACAGCCTACTATAAACATTGGCCCGAGATGACCTTTGACCTACCTGAGATGACCTCTACGATACACCATCTCACTTTTTAGTTTCACGTTATTGTAGTGGCGGAATCTCATAAAACAATCGTTCATACAAAAGTGCAGGAAAGACGCTTTTTTTTTTTTCCTTCAAGGAGTTCTCTTTTTTTTTTTAACCAGAGGTCCTCAAACTAGTAACGATTAAAACATCAAAGCTCAGCCCGGGGGGGGGGGGGGGGGTGAGGAGCATTATAATTTATCTTTATTATTTATGTGTTTTTTTTTTAATTTAAATCAAAGACTAACTACGGCAGGTCTGCTAGCTTTGTCTCTCGTTCCTGTGTATGGTTTTACACTACCTCTATTCAAGTCACTCCTTCGTGGAACCTGCAGAAACCTGGACTGCTGATCTCTCAAAATACATTTCTAACGATTTTCGTAAAAATTTAACAGTTAATGTATATCGTTGAGAAAAGAATTACAAGCTCGTTGGCCAGACAGAGAAAACTCTGGTTTGACCGTTATACATTTCAAAGGGAAAATTCAATTAATGTAAATTTGGCTTGACTAGACTAAAAAAAAAAAAAAAATTGGCGTAGTCAGCCAAAGTGTTCTAAAGTTACACGGTAAAAGAGCAAATTGGCATCAATTTTTATGGAAAAGATTATCTAAGCTTTACTAATATTTTTAATGTTAATCGAATATAGATCCTAGACCAAGAAGGAAATCTAGATCTAGACTAGATCGTACGAGTTCTAAATCAGAAGTCTAGGTCTGGTATTATAGTTAGATGTCCAAATAATGATAAAATCAATAAATAATCCCCCCTAATTCAGGGGTTCTCAGCCTGTGGGTCGCGACCCCTTTGGGGATCGATTGACCATTTGCCGGGGGGGTCGCCTAAGAACATCGAAAATATGGATTGTTATTGTCTACCCTACAATTCTGTATTTGCGTGGGGGATTGTAAAAAGGGGTCGCCGAGCTAAAAAGGTTGAGAACCGCTGCGCCTAATTCTTTTCCCAACTGCTCAAGACAGAATTATTACCGCATTGAGAAAGTCAAACAGCCATGGAATAGAATGAAGTTGAGCTAAACAACAAAAAAATCGCACCAGATTTACCACATCGTTAGTCTAGACCCGTGACAAATGTGACTGCATGACTGGTCCAAACTAAGTGATACAACTAACGCTTGTCTGTTGTTGTTGGTTTATTTTTTTAAGTATTTTTAATGGCGTTGTTTTGTTTTTTCTGCTGTTTTTGTTTTCAAGCCAATTTTGAGGTTGATTTTCTTTTTTTTCCTTCCCACGAAAGAATGGATCCGTTGTGTCAAGCAGACAATGAATTGCCTTCTGATAAGAAACCCATCCAATAGATCAAGCTGATGCCAGCAAAGTGCGCAGTTTGCGATCCTGCAATACACCGCACGCCTCGCCGCGCTAAACCGCACCGATTATGAATGTTTTACGGACCTGGAGGTTAAGATTTTTGCAGTTGTCCGCTTGCCATGTTCGACAAATATTTGCAGTGATAAGCAGACGTCTGCAAATGTTCGAGCCTTTCCTTCACGTATTAAGTTCACTTCAATCAAGTCGTAACAAAATGTTTTCTCTCTCTCTCTCTCCCTCCCTCCCCCTCTCTCTCTCTCCCTCCCTCTCTCTCTCTCCCTCCCTCTCTCCCCCTCTCTCTCTCTCCCTCCCTCTTTCTCTCTCCCTCTCTCTCCCTCCCCCCTCTCTCTCCCTCCCCCTCTCTCTCTCCCTCCCTCCCTCTCTCTCTCTCCCTCCCTCTCCCTCCCTCTCTCTCCTTCCCTCTCCATCCCCCCCTCCCTCCCTCCCTCTCTCCTTTTCTCTTCCTCCCTCTCTCTCTCTGTAGCCTGGAAGTGGGTTTATGAAAAAAAAAACAGGGGGGAGATGTAAGGTGTGGCTTGTACTAGCAGGTGAATGGAGTCAATGTGACGTAGGTGTGCGTGTTTTTGAGTCGGAAACAATAATATAAAAACTTTAATGATGGATGCACTTTTTAAAACAGGGATCTCCCCCACCTCAGATCACCCTCAGGTAGTCCAAAGTCCACCAAGCAATGAACCCAATCATACCGCAGGTAGTCGGACTGGGATGGTAAATGTTAGTTTCCCCACGTACCTAGATCTTAATACCAGCCAGCACACACTTACACACAAAGACATAGGCGCAGTACATTTAGCTATGATTTCCAATATTAAAAAAAGGGGCGGGGGGACGCTAGTCAAGAACATCGGCGTGGCTCATTTTTAAAAGCAGGTAGAAACAAAAGGGTGGGGTGAGATGGGTCGTCGCCGTGTAACAGCGCCAGACAGCTAGACCAATTAACCCTTGCAAGTGTTTACCACTTACTTGATATAAAGCTCTTGAATAAAGCTTAGAGCACTGATTTTACAACAACAAATGATAAACTACTGACAAATATATGCAGCTTTCAATTGAGTTTAATGACGATTTAGGCAGAATCACGTAAAATAACAGGATAAACATACAAAAAAAAAAAACTATTTTAAAAAAACAAAGCTTAATTTAAGTGTATCAATTAGTTTGAATCAATCACGGAAGCTCAAACTTGGGACCAGTGAAATCTTCCCATGTGGAGTATCACCAGAAAATGCCGACCAAGTCCTCCAAAACTGCTCTCTTTACCAAGAGGCCCCCGTATAAGACGTTGGCCCCAAATCACCCCGATAGAAACAAAACTATATGGAGAGCTCCCTGATTTGGAAACCAACTGCGCAGTTCATCTCATGTATTGGTCTAGTCATCTGAACACTTCAACATAACAATGAGAACGAAGAAGAAGAAGAAATAACGTAATTACATTTGTAATAAGCCTCAGATGACAATCCATAGGGAAACAATTCATTATATACCACCACTTCAGTCAAGTACTATTTCTTTCCCTTGTTTATTGTTAATCTATTGTCAATAGTTAATTAGCTACTTGTTCATTGAGTTTGGGTGTCGGAGAAATAACGTGTACAGGTTTTTAGACAGACTAATACACACACAGACACACACACAGACACAGAGAGACACAAACACACACACACACACACACAGAGACTGTTTTTGTAGCAAGATGTCTAGCAAAAAATACGAGACGACAGTTTAAACCACCAACCAAACCATGTGCCGAAAATTCATATCCATAACCGAGGAGACGGGAGGAAAAAGTGATTCTGGAATTCAAGGACCAAAAGTAGGTTTTTGGAAAGGGGGAGGGCGATATAAAGAGGGCCTATCCAGTTGAACATAACAGATACTAGAATTTACGGGCCAAAAGTTTAATAAATGGGAACCGACAAAATCCGGGCCGATTCATTAGAATTTTTTTTTAAATAAGGAGGGAGGGGGTGTCCTGTCAAAAAACTTTGTGGAAGAGCGGAAAGGTGAAAAAAAAAAAAGAGGGGGGGGTGAGGTCTTCCATTTTACTGAAATGTGGATAGGAAAAAATAATTGGGAGAGGGTTAGCGGATCAAAATACACAGTATATACCCAGGGAACAAATCAATGGGCATAGCCGGTGGTTGAATGCTTGTTTCAAAATGTACTTTAATTCTGTTCAAAAAGAAAACTACATTCAACACGAAGCCATTCAGCCTCTTGACTTCAGCTTCGGCTTTTATCAACAGTTCACCCCCCCCCCCCCTCCCTCCCATTTTTATGCACTCATCTTGCATCAGAATTTGCCAGCCAATCCACCAGTCCATAAATACTCTCTCTCTCTTTCACACACACACAAATTCAATAAACAAAAAAAAAAGGGGGAGGAGGAGCCTAGAATGTTCAGATTTCAGGGGAGGCAATTAATTAGTTCTGCTAATATTTGTCTCACTCAACCTTCTAGTTTTCATAACAAATTCACAACCCGGGACCACGGGGGCCTTGCTACGCCACTGTGTATTTATTTATTTTTATTTATGTATTTATATATTACTGTCTTTTAATTTTTTTTTCCAAAAAAGTTAGAATTCGGTCTTCGATGTTGTACTTGTATGGTTTTGAGAAAAGCTTATGTGAACTAATTCTGAATTTTGCTTGGTCATAAAAAGTGAGCAGACGTTTTTTCTCCCAAACCCATTCTCCAATCAAGCTGAAGCCTCGCACAATTATTCATTGACATAGACAAGACATGAATATATAAATAAAAACCAATCAGACACTGGTAATTCATTATGTTGTTAACTAGCAAACAAGGGAAACCAATACTTCAGAATTCACAGATATGGCTATATATGTTGGGTTTAGTACCCTTATATAGTTGCTAACGCTACTTCTCCCTCACGCATTCTCCGATAACCTTGATACTTTAAACAATTATATATTGTAACTAATAAAACACGAAGCGATAAACAAAAATGCTCAATAAGTCAATTAATAATTGGTAATTTATTATTTTCCATGATATCGAATAAGGGAAATAACTTAAACTTTAAAAAAATAATCAATCAATACAGACGATTATGACATGTTTAGCCATACTAAGAATAAATGTAGAATTGTTAGCCGATTCCGAAGTATGGGAGCCCTTGTTGGTCATATGTTTTCTTTTTTTTTTTTTTTTAAACCCATTGACTGAAAATTTGGAAAATTCTACCTCGTTTCTTATTTAATAAATTTTTTTAAAAATTAAAAGGTCAAGGTAACATAGGCATTCCAGGTGTCTGCGCATGAGAAAAAGAAAAAAAAAACTTCTTTGACGTCATTACCTGATTTTTTTAAATCCCTTTTTCTTTTATGTAGAGTCGTGGATAGTAAAAAAAATAGGCATTAAAAAAATCTTCTTGGGAAATTTTTTTAATTATTTTTTTTTTCCTTCTCTTGATCTCTTGGTTTTAAAAAAAAAAATAACTTAGTAGAACATGGCAACCAGTGTTGTCAAGATATAACAAAACATGTCTGATTTTTCTGTTCAGACATTCGGGAAAAAATCCTTTTAATGACTTTTTTTTTTAAATATGAAAACACAGACATCTGCACGAGAATCACACACACACACGCACAAACACACACACATACACACACGCACAAAGCAAACGTATCAGACAATTGTTTAAGGTCTTCAAGTTTGTCTTTTAAGTAAAAGTTAAAAAGTAAAGGCTTCCCCTTTCAGAACTTGTGGTCTATAGGGCAGATGATGTAAATGTCATCTTTTTCTCTGACCAACGGCTTACCAGGGTGTCATGTGGCCAGCACAGCGACCAACCGCCTTTACTTTTCCCCCAACTATTGTCAGGTACCAATTAGAGCTGAGTGGACTCATAGGCGCCCTAAAGATATGGAACTTAAATATCTCAGTCTTCACCAGGATTCGAATACGGGACCCTCCGGTTAAGAGACCAAGCGCTTTACCACTCGGTCAACGGGCCTCTTTATTGAATGATGTTTAAATACAATTATTTAAAGCTACTGCCTTTTAGTCTGCTTCTAACTTTTGTTAAGTGTTAATTGCTATAATTGGATGCTATTCATATTTCAAGTGCTATGGTCTTATTTATGTACTTCAGTGTTTTAATGAGATTGTCTTTACTATGTGCTATACTGTTGTTGTTTTTCTTTTAGAGTTATAGCATTTATGAGTTTTATATGTGTGGTGCTGTTAATTAGATTATAAAGTGTTTGACTTAATTAGGTTTGATTATTTGATTTATATTAGGTGCTGTAGTCTTGAATACGTGATGTTGAGTTTGCTTTTTTTTTTTTTTTTTACGTACTATAATGATTTCCATGCTATGACCTTTATATTTTGAGCTTTTTTTTTTTCTTTTTCTCTTTGTTTAGTGCCATTGGTCAGTGCTTGTATTTAAGGCTACAAGGCCAGGGGGATAGCCACCAGCAAAGTAAATACAAGCCAGGAAACAAGATACAGCCAACACAAAAGAAAAGACAAGCCGAGAAACTCAGAACACATGCATACAATGCAGCAAGGTGCAAGCGACCCAAGAAAAAAAAACAAGCCAGGAAACTCGAAAGAAATGCATACAGTGGAGCAAGGTACAACCAACCCAAGCCCTGAATGTCATTGGCTCTATAAGATAGCAAACTATAGCTATTACAACCAACCCAAGCCCTGAATGTCATTGGCTCTATAAGATAGCAAACTATAGCTATTACAACCAACCCAAGCCCTGAATGTCATTGGCTCTATAAGATAGCAAACTATAGCTATTACAACCAACCCAAGCCCTGAATGTCATTGGCTCTATAAGATAGCAAACTATAGCTATTACAACCAACCCAAGCCCTGAATGTCATTGGCTCTATAAGATAGCAAACTATAGCTATCTTATCTTATAAATTACAGACGATCCCCCAAAAGATAAGATAATTATGTCCTACGATTACCCACATTTTACTCTAATCACCCATGTTAATTATATGCTTAAACTCTATGGTGCAGGGGTCATTAGGCGTTACAAAGGTATCGCGTGGCCAACCCAACGAGCGACTGCGTTCCCTTTCAACTAATGTGCCCTATGGAATTCGATGTATTCAGGAGGGTTGGGGGAGGGGGGTGCGACTGAAACAACTTAAGTTTTAAGACTTTCAGTCTTTCATCGGGATTCGAACTTGAAACCCGTTGGTCCGGAAGCCAAGCGCCCCATCCAGACACCTCGCCCCCCCACCAACCCCCCCAATAAAAAAAACTACAAGCAATAAGGAATTAAAACGAACCATTTAACACATCGGTGAACTTAACTCATGCATATATAACAAATACATGTCAAACTAGCAAGCATCTTCGTAAAGTTTTCAGAGTTATTCTCCCTTAAATCGAGGCAGCTTTCAGCCCGCAGGCCGCAGACCGACGACCACCGCAGCGTTGGAAAGGCAAGCTCCTTTATGCCAACTACAAGAGTCAGGTTACCGTTGAGACCACAAAACATCCACCGCAGTGACTCTGTTACGCTCGCATCCAGTACCACCGAGTTGGTTTATTGTCACGGGCGACACTCGGCTGTTATGTTTGCTAATGGAGGGACTAATAAGCTGATTCAAGGGAGAAGGTTGAGACGGAGGGAGGGGGGAGAGGGGGTCTATTTCTACCCTCCCTTTTGAACATTAGCGATCTCTCCGTTTCGTGCAAGAGTGACGTTCCTTGTTCAGGTAAATAAACAGTCACGGAACCTAACAACTAGATCGAGGGTTCGTGGGGAGGTCAGATTGTCAAAAGTGTCGATCTTTCACCTTCACCTGTCTCGTAGCTGGCTACACCTTTGGGAACCACACTTGATCTATCCACTTTTTCTCCCATTTCCTAACTGTCTTACGCCATTTTAAGTCCGTCCATTTTGGAAATAAGGCCGTTGAAAACATTGGCCACCAGTGAATTGAGCACCAGAAAATTGGCCAGCCGGAAAATGACCACCGGTGAAATGGGCGCTTTTTGAAAAGTGATGGGCACTTTTTAACAAGAACAAGAAAATGGGCACCGGTGAAATGGGCAACTCTTTGATAGTGACTTTGACCTTTAAGATAAATTGTCGTTTTTTCTTAACGTGCCCTTATTGCCTTTATTTTAAAAGTTTTCAAAAAATGTTTTTCCTGTTTTTGTGTGTGTGTATTATGTACTTTTATAATTATATTTTATATTGAATTATTTAGCTGGGTAATGGGTTTTGAGAAGCTATCTAGATCTTTACATTCACGTAAGCGTGAGAACCTTGGACTGCAGATTCACACTGTTCTACTGAAAACATTATTAGGGAAAAAGAGGAATTAACAAACAAACAAAGGTTGTGATGCGAGCACTACATCTAGAAAAATAAAGGGCGTTGAAAAATTGTTGATCGTAAATTGGGTATCCTATGGGCCTTTTTTCCACTCGTTTTGTCAGCTTTTCGTTTTGTCAGCTTTTCGTTTTGTCAGCTTTTCGTTTTGTCAGCTTTTGTTTTGTCAGCTTTTTGTTTTGTCAGCTTTTGTTTTGTCAGCTTTTTGTTTTGTCAGCTTTTTGTTTTGTCAGCTTTTTGTTTTGTCAGCTTTTTGTTTTGTCAGCTTTTTGTTTTGTCAGCTTTTTGTTTTGTCAGCTTTTTGTTTTGTCAGCTTTTTGTTTTGTCAGCTTTTGTTTTGTCAGCTTTTTGTTTTGTCAGCTTTTTGTTTTGTCAGCTTTTTGTTTTGTCAGCTTTTTGTTTTGTCAGCTTTTTGTTTTGTCAGCTTTTTGTTTTGTCAGCTTTTTGTTTTGACAGCTTTTTGTTTTGTCAGCTTTTTGTTTTGTCAGCTTTTTGTTTTGTCAGCTTTTTGTTTTGTCAGCTTTTTGTTTTGTCAGCTTTTTGTTTTGTCAGCTTTTTGTTTTGTCAGCTTTTGTTTTGTCAGCTTTTTGTTTTGTCAGCTTTTTGTTTTGTCAGCTTTTGTTTTGTCAGCTTTTTGTTTTGTCAGCTTTTTGTTTTGTCAGCTTTTTGTTTTGTCAGCTTTTTGTTTTGTCAGCTTTTTGTTTTGTCAGCTTTTGTTTTGTCAGCTTTTTGTTTTGTCAGCTTTTTGTTTTGTCAGCTTTTTGTTTTGTCAGCTTTTTGTTTTGTTAGCTTTTTGTTTTGTCAGCTTTTGTTTTGTCAGCTTTTTGTTTTGTCAGCTTTTTGTTTTGTCAGCTTTTTGTTTTGTCAGCTTTTTGTTTATCAGCTTTTTGTTTTGTCAGCTTTTTGTTTTGTCAGCTTTTGTTTTGTCAGCTTTTTGTTTTGTCAGCTTTTTGTTTTGTCAGCTTTTTGTTTTGTCAGCTTTTGTTTTGTCAGCTTTTTGTTTTGTCAGCTTTTTGTTTTGTCAGCTTTTTGTTTTGTCAGCTTTTTGTTTTGTCAGCTTTTGTTTTGTCAGCTTTTTGTTTTGTCAGCTTTTGTTTTGTCAGCTTTTTGTTTTGTCAGCTTTTTGTTTTGTCAGCTTTTTGTTTTGTCAGCTTTTTGTTTTGTCAGCTTTTTGTTTTGTCAGCTTTTTGTTTTGTCAGCTTTTGTTTTGTCAGCTTTTTGTTTTGTCAGCTTTTGTTTTGTCAGCTTTTTGTTTTGTCAGCTTTTTGTTTTGTCAGCTTTTGTTTTGTCAGCTTTTTGTTTTGTCAGCTTTTTGTTTTGTCAGCTTTTTGTTTTGTCAGCTTTTGTTTTGTCAGCTTTTTGTTTTGTCAGCTTTTTGTTTTGTCAGCTTTTGTTTTGTCAGCTTTTTGTTTTGTCAGCTTTTGTTTTGTCAGCTTTTTGTTTTGTCAGCTTTTTGTTTTGTCAGCTTTTTGTTTTGTCAGCTTTTTGTTTTGTCAGCTTTTTGTTTTGTCAGCTTTTGTTTTGTCAGCTTTTTGTTTTGTCAGCTTTTTGTTTTGTCAGCTTTTTGTTTTGTTAGCTTTTTGTTTTGTCAGCTTTTTGTTTTGTCAGCTTTTTGTTTTGTCAGCTTTTCGAATCATGAAAATACAATTTCAAATAAACAAAGTTTGGATTTTCTTGAAGGACGCCATGACGTCATAGCCCAGGATGTAGGCAATACCTGACTTGTAAATCTTATGGGGTGATTATTTAGCTCTTCATAACTAATGAATGTTGTTTTTTTTTAAAGGAACATTTTTTTATTTAGCCACCATTCCTCCCACCAACCCCCAGGGAATGAAACCCCGGCTAAGCAAATGTATTAGACTTTATAATATTCTAATGATTAGGCATTTAGATCTAGCCTTAAAAGACGGTTCGCAAAAAGTTCCCTAACATTAATTTATTAAACACTTCAATGAATCATGCCTGCAAGAGAAATACACTAAGACGTAGCACTCTGTTCAAGATAAATATTTTTCAAGTTCTCTAGCCAAATTTACACTCATTTCTTTTTATACTTTAAAATAGTATACCGTTCAAACTAGAGTTTTCTCAATGACGTCGGTGCTACGTCAATTTTTTTTTCAGCCGTCAGATTTATATATTCCCGTTTTTATTGGTTTGAAACAGTTTTTATTGTTTTGAATAACGAATTTTCAGCAAAATAATAAACAAGATATACTAATCCAAAAGAGTCCCAACCTTTTTCGCCCAGATGAGTTTATGAGTTTCTGGCACGCGGGCAAAGAAGGACTTAGCAGCCTGCGGGGCGCCGGACGGGTGTCATAAGCGGGATCGGGAGGCGTAAGCGTAGAGTATATATACCGCACAACTTCGACCTCCTCTAATGCTGTAGACCTTATTATTAGTAAAAACAAAAACAAACAAAAAAAAGTCCCCCTACGCAGCTATTGGCAAAACATTGTTTTTGTTTTTTTTTCTTTTGCTTTTTTTAAACGAACTTGTCATATTAAGAGCTACCATGGTAACTGGTATCATATAGATGCCGGGAAGGGCTTCCAAAAATATCGAAGAACAGGTCCTCGTTCATAAGATCTGGTATGGTTTCCGACGTTAACGATGACAAGGGAATCTCATATCGCGGGGCCCCCCCTTCTTAGGGTGCGGGGCCTAAGCAGATTGCCCCACTTGCCCCCCCCCCTCCGAGGCCGCTTCTGACACGTGTCGAAGGAGGTATGACCCCCCTTTAAATATATGTAGTATATATGTCATATGTACATATGTGAGTGGCGCTCAGCCTCTTCGGCTTCATTTTACTCCACCGGAAGTAGCTTCGAGGGGGGCTGGTTAGCACTGCGTCACGGGGGTCGGATGTGGCCCGCGAGTCGTAGTTTAAGCATAACTGTACTAACCCAATGTGGTTCATACATTCAC
This sequence comes from Biomphalaria pfeifferi, assembly GCA_030265305.1. NCBI lineage: Eukaryota > Metazoa > Mollusca > Gastropoda > Planorbidae > Biomphalaria > Biomphalaria pfeifferi. The sequence goes on from JASAOG010000077.1 coordinate 871,796, forward strand.
ATAAAAACATTTCAACATTTTTTTTCATTCATCACCACGTCTTCACACATGCAGCCATATATCTCAATATTGTAAATTTATTTCCTTTTTATTTAGATATATAACAAAATTATTTGATTACCACTGTTTAATTAACTATTTGGTTATTTTTTTTATTGACTCGTGTTTTGTCTTCGACAATTAATAATTGTGCAAAGTTTCAACTTGATCCGAGAACGAGAAGTGAGAGAAAATGATGTGTTCGATATTTGTACCACACGGGCAGACAGACAGACAGAGGAGTTGATAGAAGTTTGTCAAAACGTAAAGCAAATGTTCTTTTTCTCTAGCTTGATACCGTAGATATAATAAAAATGTAGATCATTTTAATCATAAATAGTAAGTGGTATATATCTTAGAGCAGTGTTACCCAAACTTTTTCCTTAACTGAACACTTCAGGCATTCTGGGTAATTAACGGAACACTTTGCATATTTTTTGAGAGATTTATTCAAGTGATGGCCTACTAGTTAATTATTTCATTAGTTTGTGGAACACCTATTCAGGCCTCGCGGAACAGAATTTGAGAAACACTCCAAATAGAGGGTTAAAGGGAGGGGAAAAAATCCGGCATATAATATACACAAGATTATTTCGACCTTGACTGTGGAGTAGTCTCGACATCAAGGGGCCACGAGACACGCTGGTGACGCCCCTGTCTGGGGTTTTAACACCCTCAGGAAACATCTACGTCATTAATAAGTGCTGACGCTGCATGTATTTCTATATTAAATAAATGTTTCCACGAATAAAGAAGAAACTATCGATATTACACTGACTAAAAAGCAAAAAAAAAAAATGCATATAATCTCAGGTGAAAGAGATAGTTAAACTACTTAAAGATAGTGGGGGAGGGGTGATGAATCTAGTTACTAGCGAGAGATTCGGGCAGACCCAGACATTTTTTTTACGTACTAGTAACTTCATTGAGTATGTTAGACACACAGAACCACAGGCAGCCAAATTTATTTAATAAACTTTTTTACTCCCCTTTTTTTTTTCGCGCTCCAAAATGGAAATATCGAAAAGCAAAGTTTTAAGTCACGAAAGTGTACACCCAAATTCATACATGCATTAAAATCTTAATATATCTGAACTATTCTCTTCCCTAAGGCAGTGTGAGTGTTATGCAAAAGAGGCTTTTAGCTGCTAATAAATTGCCTCAACAAACATCCGAGTTACAAACTACCACCAAGAGAAAGCTGCAGAAAAGGGAGAAGGACGTTTGTGGGCCATCAGCAGACAGGCTGATTCTGCATCAGACGTGACAAAATGTTCTCAATTAAATATTTAGGCTTTCAAATGCATAGTTAAAAATAGAGCATGCTATTTACATGATAAATTGTAAGAAGATAGATTGGTAGGTAGTCAGATTGACAGGCAGGAATGGATGGATGGATGAATAGATTGATGGATGGATAGATGAATGAATGGATGAATGAATAGATGGATGAATGGATAGATGGATGGATGAATCGATGGATGGATGAATGGATAGAAAGATGGATGTATGGATGGATGAATGAACGGATGGATGGATGGATGAATGGATGGATGAATGGTTGGATGAATGGTTGGATGAATGGATGGATGAATGGATAGATGGATGGATGGAGGAAGAGTGAAAACTAACACACCTTCAAATGCTTGATGTAGTTTGATATAAACAAAATTAAACAACTAACTGGAGGTCAGAATTCTACAAGTGAATATCCAGATTGGGGAAGCCCCAACTTCGAAATCGGCCCGTGTTGCGGTTCAGTCCGGTCCTTCGATACCTCTGGCCACAATGCATAACGAGGCCACAGAAACCATAGTCCATGACGCGGCCCGTGATACTTGAGCTGGAAACTTATAAGGCCCCCACCCCCAAGCCGAAAAAGCCTTGAGTACCACTGATATGCAAACACGCACAACACATTCTTCAAGACAGAGGCGTCGCTAAGAGAGGAGACACCGGTGCACTCGGTTTTCATTTACGCCATTGACACTGCCTTGAGGTACCAAAGCTGTATCTTATTAATAGAATGGATATAGCTCTTTAATACTGCTTCACTTTGCTGATGTTTCAGGGGCTAGCAGTAAAACCAACACGACACATACTATCTTAGATGTGAAGATAGCATGCGGCCCGGCTTGCCCTGGGCCTGCTCCGGGGCACATCTAGTATCTGACCTACATAACATGTCGTTAGATTAACACTAATTAGTTTCATCCCAAAGAGGCGCCCCGTCTAGCGAGGGCGACATGGGCGATGGGGGATCTGGTGTGAGGTTGATTTAATTAGCAGAGCTCTTATCAAATCTACTTCTGTTTTATGTTTGTTTTCTGTAAAACTCAGCCATAGCTTTTGCCCTCTCCTTTCTTTTTTTTTTTGTTTATTCAAACAACCGCCACCATATTTTTTTCTAACACTCTATCTAATATATAAAGCATATCTGAGAAGTATGTATGTGTCATTTACATAAATAGAAATCAGATACGTTTGACCACTCTTGAACAACATGAATGTTCCTTAGACCATGGTGGAGAGCGTAGTGTAGGCGTAATGGCTTGGCTCTCCAACATAAGCAATGCGATAAAAATACCTAAACTTAATCTCTATTGAAGAATGAAACTTTTAAACAATTCGAGTAAACCAAATTACACAGTTCCTTACACTAGCTATGTGAGGGAACATGGCGCTAGATGAGTGCCCCAATACACAAACCAAGGCCCTTGGGCAGCTGGTCATATCAGACCAGCAAATATATAGATAGATATAGATATAGATAGATAAAAACACACAGTAAATACAATGTATGAAAAAAATTTACTAAAAAAAAACAACAGATATCTTAAGCATTTTCTTTGTTTGTTTACAAAATGTTCAAGTCATTTCAAGCTCTATAATAAATATATATAAACTATACAATACGCCTACATTGGCTTAGTAGTACAAGCTGTCTAAAGTTACAATCCAACGACCGAATAATAACACTCATGCGACATGGTCTCTTTTTCGACCTCTCTGGTGCGATTAAAAAAAACAAAAACAAAAAAAAAACAATAGTTCACATATTGTTTGCTGACTATGGCACAGTGAGGGTAAACTTCTATAAAGTTCGAAAACTTTTTTTATAAATAAACTCGCCTTCATTCTACAGATGTACTGCCTCTTTAGAGGTAAAAAAAAATAAAGTTAACAACTATTAAATAGTTGTTTTTTGTTTTGGTGTATCCGGTTTTGCTTTGTGTTTAGTTGGCATCATTGAAGTACAATTTAGAATCCTTCACATTGCTTCCTTTCTAATGAAAATCCCCAAAATACAACTTAGTAAAATTCCAATGTAGATATGTATGAAAAAAAATTGCAGGATGCCTAATGACCTCAACCCATTTCAAAACTAATACTTGTAACATATAAATATCACACCAAATTCTTTCGCCACATTGTTGCGTCGATATGAAACAGTTTCTTCTCAGACCAGGCATACTAGAAAGCATAATCAACCTGGTTTATATCTAGTCCACCAAAATTCTTCACGAGCTCACCACAATGCTGTTTGGCCTCAAACTTGGTTTGATGACAAGTTAACATCTGGAAACTGGCGCCGTTCTGTCAACTTGTGGAGGCTTCCCTAATAGTGATTTGGAAAAAGAGGTCATAGTTCCCTTGGACCTTTCAGACTGTATACAATGGCGCAGGACGCGTGACTTATACATAACGTGCTAATGACTGAGTGATGTACAGGACATTTTTTGCGTTGATTAGCTCAGCTCCAAGTACACCTTGTTGTACATAAAAACAGTTACAATAGGAATTGTCAACTGGTGAACGGATCAACAAAAAACATTTAGTATTATGGTTTATCGGAACCCTTAGGCTTCCATAGAAACTCCAGACAGTTCCTTTCGAAAGCATCCCAATATCAAGGACCTCGTTCGTGTAGGTACAATGTGTCTACAACAGAGGACAATAGACAACCTAATGATCGTCAAGTCTGAACAATGTCTGTACGATGTTAACCTGAATTGTTATGAGAGCATGGAACTTACTGTTTTGTCTTAAGTGATTTTTTGGCAGTGTGATCTTCTGCTGAATAAAAAAAATCTTTCATTTGCAACAATCCTACTCAAAGTTGCGTCAGACACTTGATACAGACACACAGTGTCTAACAAAGCCAATCACGACATTTTGGCATCAACTTGGCAGCCGCTGCTATCAAAGTGGGGTATCGCGGTTATGATAGCCACTTTATCATATACAAGTGCACGCGCTCATCCGACGTCTGCTCTGGCCTGATGCAGAGCACGTGTGCCCACTCGCCCGTAGAATTAGCCTATAGCTTTCACTCACTGCTCACGTGTGATCAAGGTCGTTTGAAAAGTGGTACAGGCGCCCACTTAGATTGTGCTGGATTATGGGATACTGATTAAAGGGATACACTAAACACTTTATCTCATTTATTTGTAAAAAAAAAAAAAAAAAAAAAAAAAAAAAGGAAAGATATATAAGGGAAAGAACCGCTTATTTACTGCCAATTCTCTCAATACTTTAAGATTTATTTTATGATACAACTACCAATGTATGTTTTTTTTTGTTGTTGTTTTTGTTTGTTTGTAAGGATTATAACCACGTCTTTGCACATTCATTTAAAAACAGGAAATTTTTTTTTTTTAAATGCTTAAGAAAATATATTTGAAAAGTAAGGGAAATATTTCCACATTGACCAAAATATATCCAAGCTATAATAATTCTTTCTTTCTCTTTTTCGATATCAAACAAAATTAATTAATTAACAATTATAAATTGACTATATCTTTGTTATTCATAACTAGTCTTGGACAATGAACAAATTGTGCAAAGTTCCAACTTGATCTGAGAATGAGAAGTAGGAGAAGAAAAACGAGTAAAAGAATCCCCCCAGACAGACAGACTGATTAAATGAATATAAGCTTTGTAAAAAATAAGTAAAGATGTTAAGCACATCTATAGCTATTCACGATGGTGTCATGTGGCCCGAACAACGACCAACCGTATTTGCTTTCCACAATCCTTGGGGTTAGTCTTATAGACGTCCTCGCAATTAAGAATTTAAAAATGTCAGGTTTCGAACACCTGGCCGTCGCTTTACCATTTGGCCACTCTTTCTTGTAGCACATGTGGTCCGCCCCAGACATTTCACAACGTACTTAATAGACTCTTTAACTTCTGCTTCATGACCCACAAATAAACTCTCTAAAAGACGGTGACCCGACAAAATAGTGCCGACAGAATAGCGCGAAATTTCCCTACAATATAGCGCAAGACAAAATAGCGCGAAATTTCCATACAAAATAGTGCCGACAAAATAGCGCGAAATTTCCCTACAAAATAGCGGAAGGCAAAATAGCGCCGACTAAATAGCGCGAAATTCCCCGACTAAATGGCGTAAGACAAAATAGCGCGAAATTTCCCAACAAAATAATGCAAGGCAAAATAGCGCAACTAAATAGCGCGAAATTTCCCAAAATAGCGCAAGGCAAAATAGCGCCGACTAAATAGCGCGAAATTCCCCGACAAAATAGCGCAAGACAAAATATGTGATGTGTATCAAAGTGAAGGTCCTGAGCAGCATATGTTGATGCCTCTATCTTCTTCAATATGAATAGATCTAAAAGTATGTCATATTTGCACACTAATAGATCACTTGTAAATTTCATCTCATTTTTCAATGTTTAAATTGCATCACAATTATTTTGAAATGTAGTGACCCCGTTCAAGGTTTAGGCATAGGATATTGTGTGTGTTGCACATGCGTTTTAGAATCAGAAATCTTGATAATTTGCGCCATTTTTTTTTTTGGAATACAAATAAATGATATATTTAGAAGTTATTCATTTTAGTTTATTACAAGTTTTGAAAAATGTTTGCATATTTATGTTTTAAGATTTCTAAAGAGGTTCCTGCAAAATTGCTGAAAAATAATGATAACATTAAGATAAAAAAATATTGTCTCTATTACTAATTTACGATATCTAAAGTAGTTTTTGTAAATGAATGAAAAATATTTTTGCAACCTATTTTGTCGGCGCTATTTTGTCGGGGAACCCTAAGAGACTACGTCACTGCTCGGCTGAATTTTAGTAGCGTTTTTTTTTTTTAATCTAAAATTCTTTAGGAAAAGTTGAATGGCCTGGACCCAAGAAAATGCATATAGGTTAATTTGTCAAAATATTTGGTGTTAATTTTTTTGAACCAATTAATATTTAATTCACACCTGGAATTTGAATTAAAGTATATGACAATGAACAGGTGAGCGATGCAGATTTTTTTGTGTGAAGTGTATTTCCATCTTATCACGTACGCTCTAAACTGTATTATAGAGAGAAATTTCGTATTTATATTCGGTGTGCAACTTTTTACATGCATGGGGAAAGAAAGCAATTTATTACTATGATTCAATCTAAAGGAAAAAAAATTATTTAAAAAGAAAAAAAAAACATAAATCTAGTAGATTCCTCAAAGGAACCACAAATCAGCTGACTGAATTAACGCTACTAGATCTCACTTAATCTAATCATTATATATCATTATAGGCAAAACGAGCCTGTTTTATAGTTTATAGCAGCTCTATTTTCATTTGAGACCAATTGAAAAATCCGCTGCCGACAGACGCAAGCAGCGCAAAGAGAATCTAAATCGAACACCGGCGGGCAAGGGTGATGTCTGCGCAGAATGTGGCAAAATATGTAGGTCACAGCAGGGGCTGCGTAGCCACGTGGAATATTGCATTCCTCATTAATCTTCGGACTCGAAGACACGCCTTATTATTTCCATTTTCAGATATTATTTTCATACCGAATTTCCATATTCATTTTCCAAACATGAATACCTTATTTTCATGCTTATGACAATACTCGAATACCCCATTTTCATGCTTATGGCAATACTCGAATACCTTATTTTCATGCTTATGACAATACTCGAATACCCTATTTTCATGCTTATGGCTATACTCGAATAACTTATTTTCATGCTTATGACAATATTCGAATACCTTATTTCCATACTCGAGTACCGTACTTCCATGCTCAAATAGTTTGTTGGCATAAACAAAACACATCTAAATATATGCTCGAATATTTCATTACCATACCCGATTACCTTATTTCCATACTCAATTATATTATTTTCTTAATTATGTCTATACGCGATTATCGTGTTTCCATACTTGAATACCACATTTTCCTGCTCGCCTTGTTAGTACACTCGAATACATACCTGTATACACAGTAGTGTCTTACTATGTCCGATTATCTAATTCCCATACCGAAATATCATAATTTTATAATCGAATACACTATTTTATACTCGAATACCTTAACAGTTAGTAACTTTATGAGAAAAGTGTTGTGTTTATCAGAGAAATGTCACTTGATAATCGAATTTCGTCATCGCGTTCACGTGTGTTGTGACTGACAAGACGTGACGAAGGTCGCGCAGACGTGGCACAAACAACTGGCCTACACCATCGCGCCCCAACGCACATACCTTCGCACCCACAGCAATGTGTGACACACGGACTTCAGCTGACAAGACCACAGCAGTTGGTGACATGTAGTCTGAACTTATTGTCATTTTATCAATGCAAGTCACCGCCAACTACGTGTGTGCGGTGTATGAGTAACTTCCTGACGAGCAATCCTTTATCGTTTTTTCTTTATTAAAAAAAAAAGGTTATGAATATTTGCATTATTCGTGCTTTTCGCAAGTTTCTTCCTATATTTGTTGTACACTCTTAAAACAAGTTGTAGGCCTTGGCTTTCTTTAAGATATAAATAATTACTTTGCCTATTTTTAGAAAAATGACATTTTAACAACACATCTTTTTTTTTTACAAGATAAGTTACAGAAGTTCGTTCAGAAATATTTTTACTAATGGCTACAGGTAATATACAGCATACTGTTATGTAAGTTTACAGCGCTTTATAAATACAATTATTATTTGTTTTTGTTTAGCTTTTAGCTTTCTCAATGCGCTTTGATCCTATCATTTGTCTGGACCAGTTGGGAAAGGGGAAGGGAAGAAGGGGGTATCTGAGTGAATGTTTACATGATCGTTTTTTAAATGCATAAAAATGTTCACTCAGGAGTTAAGAATCCTCAAATGGACTAATTCAACTTTTACCACAACATCTGTCAAGTACGATTTCTTCCCCTTGCTGTTCAAAATCCCAAACCAAAATAACTAATTACCAATAGTTAATAAACTATTTTTTTTTTATTGATTCGTGTGTTATAGTGTCAAAGAAATAATTGTGCAAAATGTTCAGCTTGATCCGAGATTGGGTGTGGGAGAAACAACGTGTACAATCTTTTTTATCAGAGAGACAGAAAAAGGTCGAATCACTAGAATATGATATGCTCTAGCAAAGTGATGTCCAAAATACGGCCCGCGGGCCAGATCCGGCCCGCAAAATCGTTCCATCCGGCCCGCTGAAACTTCGGCTTAAGGTGTAGGAAATCCCCCCTTTAAAAAAAAAGGTTAAAAAATTTACCTTTAGTACTTAAGGATTCTCATATTATATCTGATGACCTTTAACGTGTGTGCGTGTATGAAGAGGAAATGTAGAATCTACCAGGAAAACTGGGAGGATCTTTACTATTTTTTTTTTTTTGTGGAACATGATAATAAGCCAACATCTTTGTTTTATAAAGAAGGTGTGGCTGTTTTTTTAAAAAAACATAAATATATCAGCATTATAAAATAAATATGGCGGCATCCTTGTTTTGAACCACGATTACAAGATTGATTAACTCAGCGGATAGATGGGAATATTCACCAAAAAGGCACCAACACTGTTGCTAACATTTTAAGTAGAGAAATGTATTTATTTTCTAACGCGTAAAAAAATATAATCGTAAAATACCACATAAGTGTAGCACTAAATCCAAGGGGTTCTGGTAAAATAGTTTCAGAACAATTTCTTTACGTTTTTGTAACGTTTCTATCATGTGGCCCGCGAGACGAGTGTTGGAAATCAAAATGGCTCGCAGGTCGAATTTGGTTGGGAATCACTGCTCTAGCCTATACTGTAGTGATCTAAGGAACAGGCCAGGTTTCACACACACAAAAAAAGGTCAAACGTTGCTGATTTCAGCAAGAAACAAAGAGCTACATATAGAGATACCTTACATTCTACTTAATCTTACAGATACAGCAAAATAAAGGCGTCGAACACAGAAAGTCGTTGCCAAGAAAATGACACCAATTCGGTTTAATATAAAAATTCACTATTACATCCAATCGTATTTACTCAGTAGAATGATGCAGTAGTATTATAGTGGTCTTTTTTTTCCATGATTTTCGTAAACGTCATATGGAGGTCATCAAAATGTCATTAGTTGAAACTGTTCATATGACAATAAAGCGCTTATAAAAAAAAAAGTTTTAATTTTTTTTTCAAATATGTTAAAAATCCTTGTAAGCACACACAGTACTGCTCATCTCTAGACAGGAAATGACGACTCCACTCAACTCAACATCTCAAAATACATTTTTAAGCGTAATCAACTCTCTCCATTGCGAAGTCTGTCACTAGTGCATACAAAAACCAAGAAGAGAGGCATCACGTGACTAGATTCAAGTGTCTGCACGGTGACAATGTCTTAATTGATTGCAGGAAACACAATTGTAACAATAGACGATAACACTTGAGTAGGTTACAAAAAATAACAATAACATTGACCTCTTCACCCGAGACAAAGTTGTAACATGTGTAAAGTCCGGACAGGAATGCAATATGTTTATTGCGATGTGTGGCTGAGAGACCAAACCCACTTGGCTATGATTTGGCTACCTAACAAGGAGGCTTTATTAAGAAGGGTTGTATTTACTGAGCGCTAAAAGGGAGCATGAATCCTTCTCCAAGATTCTTCCTCCCCCACCCCCAACACACACACACACACTGATCCACTAAACCAGTGTTTCTAAAAGTGGGGTACTCGAACTCCCGGGTTACGAAAAGACTTTTTGAAGGCGGTAAGCGTTGCACCAAATTAACTATGCTAATTTTTTTAAATACCCATTTATTATGTTCTGTTAATAAATTAAAATGTGTGTGGGGGGGAGCGAGGGGTAATTGTTACGTGCGCAGCAAAGTGTAAATGTGGAATGGTGCGAATGAGTGTTGAAAGGGTAGAGAAGATGGAATCCGAAAATGGAGTAATGTTATCAAAAGTTATTATTAACACATTATTAATTGTAACTCAAGATTAAAATCATCAAAATCTACCATATATGAGTCTGTTATTGTATCATTAAAAGTCTCATCTGTACGTAACAGTACTCAACATTACAAAGAATTATAAAAGGGGTACACATTGGTCAATATCTTGGAAAACACTGCACTAAACAGATGGATGTGTTTAGTGCGAGGGACATTATCATATGATAGCATGCAAATGGTGAGGGCTTGAGAGGTTCAGATCCTCTCTTGCAAAAGCCCTGCTGTTTTGCGTAGTACATGCATGTCATCATACAGATCGATAATTTGTGGTTTCCCAGGCCTGTCGAAACGGAGATCAGCAAGTCGAATTCAAGGGTAAGATTGATGTGTATGGGAGGGGTAGCGTTATAAAAACGGGGCCGTGACACTTAGATATAACAGATACTAATATACTAATAATAGTAACTGATACAGATTCCGGTGGAGGGGCGAAAATGTCGAGGAGAGAAAAAAAAAAGATATGGAATGTACAGGCCAGGGGTGACTTGAGTTTGGGAGGGCGTTGCAAAGCGGGCCAACGTAAAACATATAAGAATACGCTGGCCAAAAGGGACATGGTCACTATGAAAGTGGGTGTTGTTACCGGTCGTTGACTTGTAGCAATAAACTACTTATAGACAACTAAACTGCTGTACGCGTAATAGATCTTTATTAACAAAACTTGAAATAACTTGAATAACTTCCTTTTGTGAACAAACTAAAGCAAAACTTTCTTTATAATATGGACAAAATCAAGTTAATATGAAATCAAATAAATTTACTAGACTTAAGTAATAGAATTTCTTAACTAAATCTAACTCATTACAATAACAACCGTCCAGTTTCACGTTCTGGAGTCTTCATTCGTAACTAAGACCAAGTGACGACAATGGCACCTATGTTACATCATTCACAACCAATCGCTAACCTCTTACCACCGTCACCATATCAACACACACACACACACTCCTTAACAGTGAGGCAGCCTAAAAGTTGGTTGTCGTGAATAAGGGCTATCTATTGTGAGATGCTAAAATATTATACGATTATATTGCAATGCTGAATGTTCCACTAAATATATATATAATGGCCAAAAAGTGTTTCGATGGAAAGAGGCGTTTCATTTAAAAAGTAGTTGGGGGGGGGGGGGATTTTTAAGCAACTGATGGGAACTAAGTAAAATTTGTCCTTACTCTATAAAAGGATTTTAACCATAGCGTAGCTGGGGTATCAGCTAGTAGATCTAAATTTTCTAAATTGATATCAAAATCTATTATTAAAAAGCACAGAGTTCTATGTCATAAAATGTTTACTTTTTTTTTATCAATTAGATCCGAGATCGCGGTTGTTGAGTGAAAAAGCAGTTGGCTTACAAACAGGAGGGTCCCAGCCTCCTAGGTTCGAATCCTAGTGATGATTGGGACTTTTTATTTCGGGATCTTTAGGGCGTAGTCCGTCCAGCTCTAATGGGAACCTGATATTCGTTGGGGAAAAGTAAAGGCAGTTGGTCGTTGTGCTGGCCACATATCACCCTAGTTAACCCTGGGCCACAGAAACAGATGACCATTAGTGCCATTACATTATTTGCCTTATAGAGCCCATGGTCTGAAAGGGAAACTTTAATTAGATCTAAATGTAAATCTATATTTCTTCTAATCGATATGTCTTTAAGCAGTTCATCTGTCAAAATAGGACATGAATCAATACCACCCAAAGGCGTATCGATCTGTCTCATGGCCTGCCTCTATTTTAGGGCTGCTCGGAGAATCCCCCGAAGCTTATGGGATTGCCCTTATTAGAAAGTAAACAGATCCAGAAGTACACATGACTCATGGTGAACATAAAATAGTATTAGAACACGTGTTGGGTGACTCACCTTTGTAAAATTAATTCCAAGACAGAGAATGAAATTTGTCACACATTGTGTCACGTGCTTCCAAGAAGTCACTTATCTTATTAGATGTAGATCTAGATATTATCCCACGCCAGTGAAAGATTAGACATTTTGTAGATATATATCCAAAGGAATTCACAACCCCACACACATGTCAATTCAAATCTAGATTCATATGTGACCAACTAGATCTAGTCAATGTTGACAGATAGATCAATGGCTCCTTTCTCCGAATTCAGAATAATTTAGGCCAGTAATAGATCTAGATGTAAACTCTATGAAAGTCGATATATTTGGATAATACGAAGAATCACAACCAATGAAGACATTGCGAACTAGATTTATATCTCAATCTAAATTAGATCTAGTTACTAAAGTAAAGCTAGGTATATTAATATTGTAGACCAAGACTCTAGATCTTTTGTGTTGATGTCCTATTATGAGCGTAAGCTAGATCTGATAGGGTCTGCACAAAATCTTATATTCTAAATGTAATTAGGTGTTCTCTCATAAAAAAGATGTTCTAGACTCTCTAGATCCTGATAAGTTACATCTAGACTCTACTACTCAATCCAAATGATTATCTAGAAAATAAAGATATTTTGACTTAGAATATTTTCTTTCAAAATGATAGTTTCTAAATAAAAGATAAGCAATAGTTAGGATCATAGATTTACTCTAGATCTAAATCTAATTAGGCCAAAACAGAAAAAAAGTATAGAACTATATAGATCTAGATCTATATATGATTATGATATAATACTTCATAAAAAATCTAGTGTCTAGATCTAGACCTCTAACACTAAAGCACAGCTCGAATTCGAATTAATTACTAGACTAGATCTAGATTAGAATCGTAGAGTTTAACATAATTAATAATGCACACAGTATAACACACATTTCTTTTTGGATTATAAAGATTATTATTATTATTACATCTAGAATCTAGAGATAGAGACTAGATCTATATAGATCTATATTCTATAATCTATATTAATATCCATGCTATCGACCTACAGAAGGCTACAGCCACATAACAAGGTTGACACATGCACAATTTCGATGTATACCGGTACGAGAAATGAAACTGATGTACACATGTGTACAAAGCTCAGCCCTCGTGTAAACAAAAACCATGTCACGAAAAGTGAAAAGTACACAGGGATATATGAGTCACTGTTTGAACACTTGACACAGTAATACGATCTCGGTATCTAGAAACTAAGGATAGTAACGGGCTGAATAACTCTAAACGGAAATACATGAGGGGGGTTTTTTTTTAGTGTGTGTCACACGCGGTGTTTTCGTGTGTATGTGTTCCCGACGGTGACACATTGAAAATTTCGATACCTTACTCAGAATAGAACAGTATTATTTTGAAATAACTGGATCTCGAGTAATAATAGACTGCTGCTTGTGTTACTAAATAAATCACAGAATAGAGAAAGGGTAGTGTTTACTTTGTATTCAGGCAGGGGAGGAGGGGTCAGAGACGAAGCGGAGGTCCAGAAGGTTGACCTCTCGCTGGTGGGCAGAGTTAACCTGTTAGACTCTGTGTTGCTAGCGGACAAAGGAGAAAAAAAAACCTGCGTGACACAAAAGTGACAAACGGTATCTGGAAATTTAGGCACCGGATATTTAGGCACCGCATATTTAGTCACCGGATATTTAGGCACCCGGAAATTTAGGCACCCGGATAATTAGGCACCCGAAAATTTAGGCACCGGATAATTAGGCACTTTTTGACAAGGCGGATAATTAGGCACCGGATAATTAGGCACTCTTTAATAAGCGTCCTTAATGTTGAAAATCATTTTAAAATGTTAACGTATATTTTATCCTTAGGCTATGGGCTATCGGTGACGTTATAATAAATAGCAAACTATAACGATTCTTACTAAAGAAAAGCTGAAAAAATGGGAAGAAAAAGACAATCATGAGAATATAGACATCACAGGATTCAGGGGAGGGGAGGTAGAGATGATTCTCCGCTCATTGCTTCAGTCCATCACCAGCCCCTAAAAAGTTGACTGGTGAGTTTTTTCAATTGATGATTATGCAATCTGTGAGTGCCACTTGGTTGCAGAAAAAACTTAATGAACAGGAAAAACACTCTAGTAGTCGGTATCAAAAGCTTTCGAACATTTAGACTTAGTAGTCACAGAAGCAGCTTTTATACATTGACCTGCTGAAAGAGGCCACTAACACTAGACCACAAATCGACTTTGATGTAGCTGGATAAAAACGTTTATTGCATCGGCATGATATTTCGCAGGTCGCGGAAAAGACTTGATACATTTCGAACCCAGGAGTCTCATAGGATCAACAGGTGGACCCATTTCGTTTTGAGATACCCGCCCGTGTGAAGGAGCCTGATTCATTGTTTTATCATAAATTGTCAACATTATCATCATATTAAGAACTTTAAAGATTTTCAATGAAAAGAGACCACTATTCCAAAAATTAATATAGAAATTTTCATCTCATCTGTCTTTTCCATAAACTCTTTATTTTTTTAATTTCAAAACATTATATTTTATCGCGATTTCTAGCCATTTTGCAATGTCCAACCATATATATTTTATATAAATATTATAGCACACAAATTTGCATATATTGAATATATGCGTAGGTATAGGTAAAAATTAATTACCACAAAAAACAATTTGAAGGAGGTAACAAACCTATACACTTACACAATAGATCTTCCTAAAAAGGTTGATAATAGAGATTAATGCTGTTATAAAAAAATGAATACTACTTTAGTCTATTAACACATCTAATCCCCATAAGTAACGCAAGCAAAGCCTCCTCCTCATTCCCATACTCTTTTTAAGGAGACAAGTATCTCCAGACTTCCAATTTAGCACCTATGCTGTTCCATACCCTTGACCCCAGTGTGTAGCCTTAAGATTCACTAAGTAACTTTTACGACCAAGTTTACATCTATCTGCGAGAAATCCTCTCCCTTAAGTGGGAGTGTGTGCCCCCCCCCTCGCCTATCCCATTTTAAAAGTACGACCCCTCCCATTCCCACAAGCAGAGGGCGATTGCGATTATATTTATCGCCAACACTTCCCGACGTAATAAAAATATTGTATACTACTTTTAAATCTAAACTATTGACATTAGTAACTTAATATTTACACAAATAGCATAACCATCAATTTAAAAAAAATCATCAGTCAACCTTAGGAGTTGGTGATGGAGGGAAGCAATGAGCGGAAAATCCTCTCTACCTCCCCTCCCCTGAATCCTGTGATGTCTATATTATATAATGACTCAGGAGTCATTTTTTCCACACATTCTCATGATTGTCTTTTTCTTCCCATTTTTTCAGCTTTTCTTCAGTAAGAATCGTTATAGTTTGCTATTTATTATAACGTCACCGATAGCCCATAGCCTAAGGATAAAATATACGTTAACATTTTAAAATGATTTTCAACATTAAGGACGCTTATTAAAGAGTGCCTAATCATCCGGTGCCTAATTATCCGCCTTGTCAAAAAGTGCCTAATTATCCGGGTGCCTAAATATCCGTATGCCTAAATATCCGGTGCCTAAATATCCGGTGCCTAAATATCCGTAAATATGCGGTGCCTAAATATCCGGTGCCTAAATTTCCTAAATTCGTGACAAACACACTCGAGGTCATACAGTCGGGGTAAAATCTCAGCAGACGACAGCCGGGGATAATTTCAGAGGAGAAACAAAACAATATTGGCGCTATTTGGATACCGGAAGTGATGAGTTATTACTGTTAATATCACTCCTCTCCCCTACCCTCTTGTATCACATGTGCTATTTCTTTTTTTTTTTTTCTACTGTCGCTTTTTGCTCGGTCGTATTTTTCAAGCTATTTTTTTTTTCTTTTCTCTGGACACCCCCCGCCCTCCCCGCTGTTTTCTCCGCTTCTTGTCCTTGACACTTTTTTCAGAAATTTACACCAGGTAACAGAAAGGCAGGAAACTGAATCAAACGATATTGACTTAGCAATACATCTAGAAGATTGAGATATGTGCGGTTCTTCCCCTTTTGGTAAGCTTTTTTTAAAACAGTTCCAGTTGTCAAAAAGTGCTATCGAGTTTAACTAGTGAAGTAATTTGATGTCTTGGTGTTTGTGGTAGAATTTTAATATTACAATATTTTCAATTATAATATGTTAAATCGGATTAAACCGAATAACAGAAAGATACAACAACAACAACAAAAGAGAGAGTTTATAGGCGGCCCTCTTGGTCCGCTGTTTGATTGGCAAATGTAGGTCAAAGGATTGTTTTTAATATTTATAGAGCGACTAGCATGAGGGTGGTGAAATAAGGTTACTATAGCGATTTCGCTTTTGATAGTTGAACCTTATATAATACAGACGTTATTTCAAAAAAGAAGATGATTACGTCCTACGCGTCATGCATTTAGCCATGCATATTAACCAATGACTTAAATTCTGCCAAGTCACTGGTTTTCCTGGCTAGTTCAGGCAACCCAATCCATGCTCTATTAGCACTAGGGAAGAAGGAGTATTTGTACAAACTTGTCCTAGCATATGGGACGAGGAATGCGCCTTTAATATAGGCCTATTACTAGTGACTAGTGGCAATTTCTAGTGACCAATTATAGAAATAATTGTGAATTTTATAACATGAACTCATAATGAGAGTTCGGTAATTTTAATGGAAGGGGAATAATGTGTACAGTGGAAAAAAAAAAGAAAGAGCTAACGAAGGGATTTTTGACAGGTGTGAGATATAAGTGGGAGAGGGGAGGCCAAGTGCATCTAGTCTAATGTGATGTTTCTTCTTCCCTTTTTTTTTCTTGTTTCAATACATTTAGCACTTTTAAAATAAAAGAATTCTATTCTGCAATACCAACCATTCAACACCAAAACTTTTTTATGTTTAGAATTATTTTGTATTTTTATTTTTTTTCACTTTGGAACTTTATCATGAGTAATTACTCTTATCTCTCACTATTTAACCAATGCGTTTTTAATTAATCTGGGGATCGTCTCTCTACAGCACGATGTCAGACAGAGCTCTGGTGCACGCGCTGGTTATAAATACATTCCAAGACTACGATAAAGACATATTTATTTCTTTATCGCTCGGTATTTCAATAATTACACATAAAAGGCACCCACCCCCTTTTTTTTTTAATGTCAGTACCCGAGTAAATGACTCTGTAACTCTTCTCTGAAGAGGAACTTGGGAGTCAATGCCGTGAAAGTATTCAGCTTTTTCGTTGAAGTTTCTAAGTAGATTTAAAGACGAGCCATGGAAAGTATTTCTGGAATTCACCGCAACGTTAAATATTGCATGCCGTTATTCAGGGGTTCTCAAAATATTTGTTGGAATGTGTAAATAATTGTAATCATAGCCCGTGTGATATGTCTACTTTTTTTTTTTACCTTCCAAATGTTGAATTGCTTTAAACAAAATCTGTGCTAGGAGACTCCCAGGGGACGCGATGGCTTAGTGCTTAAGCGCTTGGCTACCGAACCTGGGGTCCTGGGTTCGAATCTCGGCTAAGATTGGGATCTTTAGGGCACCTTTGGGTACTTGACTTTAGTTTGGGGTAAGTAAAGGCGGTTGGTCGTTGTATTGGCCACACCCTGCTAATTAACCGTAGACCAAAGAATCAGATGATCTTAACATCATCTGCCCTATAAATCGCAAGGTCTGAAAGGGAACTTTACTTTTACAAGACTCCAAGGAATTGAGATTCCGTCAGCAAAATAAATTTTTAATGCTTTTTAAGAGGAACATGATAACCAACGATTCATACGATTGTAATGCATAAAGTGCGCGCAGACATTTCAAAGGCCAGGAGGTCTACAGCCATAAGCTTCCGCCTACTTAGGGGATGGGTACGTATTAAGATTTAAATTGAATTGCTTAATTCCTGACGTTTATTTCAACATCATCTAATTTTGACCTTTAGTTTTGTCCTTATTAATTTGTCAATAACAGAATCTAAACCTATACGCTGCCTTTGTGGACCTCACCAAGGCTTTCAACCAGAGGCGTAGTGAGGGGAGATGGGGGGAGGGGGGCACATGCTTCGGGTGTCACACTCAGGGGGCACCACTCACAGAAAGGTAGCAAAAAAATAAAATTATTGTAAATATTTTAATTAGATAATACATACTAAGGTTATTTGTATTATATAATTATTACTTCAGCGATCGGACCCCATGATGACCTGCTAAGTATTGTAAAGAAACGCAAGCTTAAAATAAATGGCCATATTACAAGATCCACGGGGCTCGCAAAGACCTTTCTTCAGGGAACAGTACCAGAAAAAAGAAGAAGAGGCAGACAGTGAACGCGATGGGAGGACAACATAAAAGAATGGACGGGCCTGCCATTGAAAGAGGTTCTAAATAAGGCAAAAGACAGGGAGGAATGGAGAAAGACGGTCGACAAGTCTTGCTTGGTGCCCCAACGGTCCAACAGACTAAGGGATAGGTAAGGTAAGGTAATTATTAAATACATTTTATTTATAACCTATATTTCTATGTGATGGTCATGGAAAATATGGGGTCGCCAATAATGTACATTTTGCTCACTATGCCTCTGCTTTCGACACGGTTTGTCGCCAAGGCTTAGGTAGGATTTTGACCATTCTCGGATGCCCAACTACGTTCCTATCCATTCTCAAGCAGTATTGTGTAGGCTCTCTTTGTTGAATTCTTCTTTCTCGTTATTCTAACTAAATCGAATTGTAGTTTTAGAATCACTGTCAAGGGAGAAAAAAATGCGGTCATATTATCTACTGGATACTTTGCCAGTCAATACGTTTCTAAGAGGCTGTTATGATTGAGTTGCAATTGAATGCTTTTTCTATCTGTGTCGTCACGCTTGAGATCACGTCAAACAGTTTTGTTTTGGAGATTTGCAAGACTTAAATTCCTGGAGTATGAGTCTTATCTGGGAAGTCATTCATGCGCCCAGTTGTAGCTACTATTGGCATTAGACCGATATTACAAGACTTATGTATTGCAGAAATGTTTGAGTGTGGTTGTTTCTGTGTGGGCGATTGCCGTTGTGTGTTGTAAAAGTGGTGGGTGACTTTGAGCATAATTATTAAGTGTGAACATATGTATATATTGTATTCAGTTTCTGTTATTTAAAAAAATGCTTAGGATTGAAATGTATATGTACATATTGGCTGATATTGGCTTCACCAAAGGTATTATTCTAATTGAAGTGTTCCTGGTTGTGTGTTTTGCGATTTGGGCTGTCGTGATGATGGCCCCGAGTTCGAACCATAGCCTGCTGGCCTCCCCTAAGGTCCTGCAGGAAGTTTCGACCATGACGTAATAATCTTCCGTTCTGTGGGAACATCTGCAAATTATAAGCCAAACAATTGGTGTATCCGGTGTGCATAATACGAAAGTATTTATAAGTTGTTTATTTTAAAAAAATATTTAACCATTTTAGAACAGATAATTTTATATAAGCCTTTAGTTTTAATTCCGTGATTCTTTTAGGACGCTGCTGAGTCCACCCAACTTAAATGGGTACCTGACTTTAGGGGGAGGGGCGTCGGTACTGAGACGTGGCAACGAGCTATTGGCCTAAACTGCCCACATATTGCAACATCGCAGGTCAGTGTTCAGGCCTTCTCTAAAGAGTGGTCCAGCTTGCAGTATGAATAGCCGGATTTTAAAACTGTAAACAAAGAGCAGATTATTCTTAATAACATAATTATGTTACCTCCCTTGGCACGTAAAGCACACACACACACACACACATACATACACACATGCGTTAATTGCTTTAGACATAAGGCGTTGTCTCCTAAGATTACGGAAGAATGCTAACCGTTACGTCACTGTACGGACCGAACCTTGACCTATATTTATGTCTGGAGCTATGCAGAATAAGCTGTTATCTGCAGCGGGTCTGTTTTTTTAGTTCTTCCACTAATGCGATTTTTATTGACCCATGTTTTAATGTCGGAATAATATTCACGTAGGTCTTTGCAGGGCTGGCCTTAGATAATTGGAGGTCCAAGGCTGCTGCCTAGTGTTCCTATGACGCAGCCTATGCCTATGACTAGCCCTGGTCTTTGAGAGTTGTCTCGTTTGTCTCCCTTCGGAATAATATTCACTGCTGCTTCTTCTCTTTTGTGAGTGTCCAAAAAGAGTCAGTCCAAAGGCCACTAGACTTCTGGCTGAAGGAAAGAGTTTCAGTCAATGACAAGGATGAGAGATTGGCTTTCACGGAACCCCTGTCCGAAGGTCACCCATCATCTAAATTATCATTTAATCACATCTGATTATTTTGTTTCGAAGCCAGAGGTTGAACTCCAAGAGGGATTTCTTTCGTAATCCTACACTGTACTGCCACTTATCGTGGGAAGGCTGCCTCCACGTCAGTAACGGCATTGTAGTATGGACAAGTTTAAGAAATTATTTGTCCTTCATCCCGTGCCTTGTCGGCGTACTCAGTATAGTGGAAATTTCGGAAGACCATTGGATGTTATGAGGACTTTTCCATACAGGCATATCCACCTCCTGTAATAGAACACTCAAAGTAAGTGCTTCGATATAGCCGTTAATTAAAAAAAAATGTGACCCCCGAAAGGTAAGAAACGATTACAGCTCAAAGAACAAGACAGAATTTCCATTTTAACGAGAATAAGGTGGACCCATATTTGACATGTATATTCTGCCCAATCCGCCACATACAAAGATTCGATAAATACCATTTGTTTTATGGCACTCATCACCGAAAAAAAATATTCCGATATTCTGCTGTATCTTCTGCATCAATGAACAAATATGTCGACATTCTCTGCTGTTTCTTCAGCACTATGTCCAAATAAGTCGACATTCTCTTCTGTTTTTTCTGCACCAAAGACCACGTATTTTGACAATCTCTGGTGTTTTTTCAGCACTACGACCAAATATTTCCACATTACTGTGCTGCTTGTTCTGCACAAATGAACCTCTATTTGGAGAGCCGGATAACACCTTCGAATGGGTATCACTGATTATTATATATGCAATATTAGAACATGAGTCGATTTATTAATTAATAAGAATATCCAGATGTTATTGAATATTGTTTGCATAGACTCAGGCATTATCTTGATAAGACTGGTTAGCATAGACCAGCGATGCTCAAACTAAGACCCGCGGGATATATCCAGCCCGTGACTTGCTCTATTAATTAAAAAAGGATGTCCGGATCTTATCAAAATCTTTAATTACCATTATTTAATTAGCTTATTGTTTTTTTTTCTTTTTATTGATTCGTATTTTCTTTGGAAAAATGAATATTAGTGCGGGTTGGCTCGTAGTAACTAAACAACTTCATAGAGTTACTTATAATGTTGTTTTGAAATTTTTTAGTCAACCGACATTCGTAACATCACAAATAAATATATTTGTTTAACATGATTTATATGCTTTGGCTTCAACTTAATTAGAACTCCAAAGGGAGAGTACACATCCTTAGTTTCATATCTGCACATTTAGATTAAAGTAGCTCCCCCTGTGGGGTTCGTTATACAGAACATATTTCGTTAATGCGAAAGATACGAGAATGCAACTTAGACGAGGTCAGCGCCAGGTCGAGATCTACCATACACAACAATACACACCCAAATGTAATCACGCTCAGGTGCACACATACACACGCCCATAAACACATATACACGCACTCTTAAGCACATGAAACTAATATTAGAGCATGAGTGACTAATAATTTTGACCAGTGTTTCTCAACCTGAAGAACGCGCCCCCAAGAGGTGCCTTTCTTGTGATGACAGGGAGACGCTCAGATGGTTAAGGAGAAGTTTCACAGGACCGGCCTTAGGCCACTGCATCAATGCGACCGCAGTGGGCCCCGCACTTTCTTAGGCCCCACGCTAATCCTAGGAGTAAATTATTAAATTAAACCATTTTATAACTTAGAACAGATTTTCCGCGTCTTCATGATTTAACAGGAATTCCTGAAAATCTCCTCTGGAAATCTCCGGAAATTATTAAAATCTTTTGAAAACTCATAAATGTCTACTGAAATATAGACAATATTGTCATTTTGGGGTGTTATTCAATATGGAAAACGTCAATCCTATTCACGATAAAAAAAACAGCATTTTACAATACCCGAAATTGTGGACTCTGATGAAAGACGCTTTTCGCGCCTTAAACTAATGAAGATAGATAGGAACATTTGGTAATTCTTGCTACTGAGCGTGATCTATGTAGGAAACAGAATTTTTATGATATACTGTATGACTGCTACACGCAAGGCTCGTAAAGTAATTCTGTACGTAGTAAAGAATGAATAAAATGCAAAGACAAATTTATTGTTTAATAATACTCTCACTTTTCACTTATTTTCCGTATCCCTACCCAAACAGGACCCTGCGTAATCCGTTTCGCCTTAGGGTCCCGCAAAAGCTAAGTTCGGCCCTGCTATTTAGTGACAGGTAAATACAGAGAAGATTACTCCCCCCCCCCCCCCCTCCTTTTTTTTTTCGCTGCAAAAGTTACGTGGGGAAAAAAAGTTATCTTTTCATGACTTTTGGTGGTATCAGGCTTGGTTGGGCCATGAAGAGAATTATATAAACAGATATATAATGAAAGGGTTTCCCTGGCCTGCTGATTTTCCTGGGCCCCCTGGAAATTTCTTGAAATTGCAAAATATACAAAAAGTCCTGGAAATTTCCTGAAAAATAGACCTAAGCGCAATAAAAAAGAACGGCATCCTCAGCTTTCATTAAAAAAATTTTTTTGCAAAGACGAATGTATTTTGTAAAACAAAATCTTAATTTTGACCAGTGGCGTAACTACAGTGGAGGGAGGAGGGGGGAAAATTTGAAGAATGAGTGTGTTTTTTTTTTTTACATTAAATATTACTCAAAATGCAGGGGCCCCCTAAGAGGTCAAGCCCCCCCCAACCCATGCGCCTGAACGTTGGAAGTTTCCTAGCTACGCTCCTGATTTTGACATCATGCTTATCCCTACCCAGACTGGGCCCCGCGTAATCCGTTTCGCATAGGGTCTCTGCAATCGTTAAGGCCGGCCCTGAATTGACACATCCATAATTTTTGGGAGAATGATCCCATGAGATGAAAAGGGGATTAAATGATTAATAGCAATGATGAAATAAAGGGACGACACTTTAATTTAAAGGATAATTTTGTGTATGACGTGTTTCACAAGTCTGTTTTCAAAATGTCCATGACAGAATCCTCTACCAACGCGATTCTAAGCGTCTTTTCTCAAATAATAAATATGTAATTTCATAGTTCGGTAAACTTCGGTACCATCCTTATTTATGTGAACTCTCAACAGTTTCGCGCCTTCGTTCTTTACGGAAAGTGGCGTAGCTAGGGTGGGGGGAGGAGGGGGAGAATTTGGAAAATCCCCCGGGCCCAGACTTGAGGGGGGCCCCCAAATAAGTGTTTTTTAGATTAAAAATTAAATATTACTCAAAATGCAGAAACCCCCCCAACGAGGTCAGGCCCCCAGGCCCCAAAACTATGGGAAATTCCTAGCTATGCCCCGGCAAAAGTCCTTTGTGCTAAAAACAATACTTGTTTCCTAACACTAAGTTAATTTCAGACGATCAAATGGTTTAGTTTGCAGATGTCTTTCATACTACAGTCTCTTACTTTTCTGCCACCTTCTTTATTTGACTTTTTTTTTAAAACCTACGCTGATTGTGTGCACTGAAAATGCCAGGAGAATGCATTTTTTCAACTCAGAATGCCGGAAATGGACTAGCTCCAAGGCGACACTTCATTGGTAGCGTGTTGGGCTCCCCCAAAGACTTCTTCTTGGTCAGTGATGTCCAACCTTTTCCGACACAATTCAGCGACCATCTCTGTGGATTCGTTATGAATTGAGCGGCAGAAATGTTGCAGGACCGGAAAACACAGTTTTACCAGCTGGACATTGCCCGTGGGACGTTGTTTGGGCACATATACCCTGGAGGGCTAGCCGAGTTGCTGAGATAACTTTTTTTTTCCTTTGGAGGAGGGGGTAATGCTACGTAGGCAAAAGTTCGTGAAAAAGACTTTATCGCGAGCTATACATATACACAATACACTAAGTGTGAAAGACATTTTAACACCTCAAATATTTTTATATATATTTATTGACCTTATGTGATTATAAGGTTAAAGGTCATATACTTTAAGCTTGCCCTGGCACGTGCAATGAGTGGGTGTTTTTTTTTTTTAATGCACTTTGAAGGAGGAAGATCAAAATCAAACTCTAATAGGCTGACACAGGATTGAGAGTCATAAATACACAGTGGGGTAACTAGAGTGGGAGGAAGGGGGTCCAAATGATAAAATCCCCCCCCCCCCCCCCCGGCCACCACTAAAGTGTCCGAAATTTGTTTTTACATTAAATATTACGCCATTTTTTTCATATCATGTCGAATGTCAAAATGAAAGGGGCCCTAAAGAGGTCAAGCCCCCACCCTCCCTGGCTCCAAATCCCTGGCTACGCCACTGCATATTCATGTATATTTATCAGCAGATAGGTTCTAAGACAGATAGGTGTGGAAGCACGCGTTCAAGCTGGCATGCATTCAGGCTAAAGGGAAACAACTTGTAGATAAGGACAGGCACATCAGACGGATAGACAGAAATATTAAAAAGCATATAGGAAGACAGAGAGTTACATAGATAGAGAGTAAGGAAAAATAAGATATGGAACTTAAAGGAGTACACTGACTGAGGGAGTGTGAAAGAGAGTGAGAGAGACACAGAGAGAGACACAGAGAGAGACAGAGAGAGAGAGAGACAGAGAAAGAGACAGAGAGACAGACAGAGAGAGAGAGAAGGGAGAGGGAGAAAGAGACAGACAGAGGGACAGACAGAGATAGACAGAGAGAGAGACAGAGAGAGAGACAGAGAGAGAGACAGAGAGAGACAGATAGAGACAGAGAGAGAGACAGAGAGAGAGACAGAGAGAGACAGATAGAGACAGAGAGAGAGACAGAGAGACAGACAGAGACACAGACAGAGAGAGAGAGACAGAGAGAGAGAGAGAGAAAGACAGAGAGAGATAGAAAGAGACAGAGAAAGAGACAGAGAGATAGACAGAGAGATAGAGAGAGACACAAAGTTACAGAGAGAGAGACACAGAGAGAGAGAAACACTGAGACAGAGAGAGAGACAGAAAGATTGACAGAGAGAAAATAGACAGGCAAAGAAGCAGAAAGACAGACAAGGAAACAGGAAGACAGATATGAATGCAATAAAAGCTGATAACCGTTAGAGACACAGACGAATACCGCCCAAGATTATGAACGCTCACATTAACCTGTCATATTTAGTCTTCCATCCATCGTGATAAAACTTTCTGTGACGCCCCTGAAGCTGAGAAAGAAACGTGACATTTCCGGACCCTTCTTGTTATCTACACTTTAAAATAACGTATCCATACCCCTGGAGATATCCCTTCCAGAGCAGGCTACGCCTCTTCTTGAATAGGGCATAAGTGCGGGAAGAAGGAGCTTGAAAAGAGAGTAAACCGCGATATAAATGTATCACACACACTTACTGACATAACCTGGATACTATCGTTAGGAACTATTTCTTTCTAAAAGCTTCTCGACACATACAAAGGAAGCCTACGCTGAAAAAATATAAACTTGCAAGATATTTCTGTCGGTTCTGTCACTATTTCAGGAAGGTCTTTGGAAAACATCAGCGATTCTCAAACTGTAGGGCTTATTTTGATACTTAAGATCCAGTTTACGAACTATCCGGTTGTGTATTTTGCTTCGAGAGAGTTCATCTCCCCCCCACCCCCCGTATGCAACCTGTCACGTGGCTAATGAAGCAATTCTAGACACAAATGAACAGCATACATCATTTACAAATTGTGCAATTAAAATCACCAACATAATAATATAAGACTTTTCTTCCAGTACAAAGATTAATAAGGAGTGCAGTATTTTACTTCGCTACTCAGCCCAAGCTGTGACCTACATATTTAGCCACAGCCAGTGCAGAAATAACCATTTTCCGCCGGTGGTCGATTTATATTTTCTTTTCGCAGTGTACGTCTGTCTCCGGCAGTAGATTTTCTTTTGACCTCAAATGTGTATCCCGCGACCTTTGTACGTGACCTCCAGCTGTCTCGTTCCGAAGCCGCCTGCAGCCAAGTGCTCTCAACTATGTCAGTTAAAGCAAGATGGCGCCTAAGCTAGTATTTAAAGCATTTCCGGGGGTGCACCTCTGATACGTCTACCACCTTTCAGCTCACCACAATTACTGATTACGTTCGTCCCATATACACCCTCCCCAGCGTAACTGTCGGACAATAAGAATTCCCTATATACTGTCCATACCGGGTTTCGCAGGGAGATTGTTTCTCCATGATGGAGCGCAAGCATCTTTGGTAAAAGCCTTCAAGAAATGATCACCATACTTAGGATTTAAGAGTGGTCGTTAACATTGGCTGGCTGTCTAGCCAGAAGACGGACACTCTGCTAATCCAAACCTCTTATGCCTTGTGGCCCAATCCAAGCATGATAAAGGCTTCATCAGAGCTAGAGGTATGCCGATCACGTGATAGGCAATGACGCCATTTTATTCAGCGTCATTTCAATGGCAGGTGGGCACATCGTCAATCAATCTGAGGGTAAGCCGATGTACGTAGAGTGACGGAATGGTCATGACACTTGGCGAGGTGTGTTTGGTCAAGGCCAGCGGTGGCCATTTTTTTTTTCGGCCAGAGGGTCATTTTAATTTCCCGGCATCAACATCCTGCCAATGGAATCGAGCCTCAGTGACTTAGAATCTTCACATAAAGCAGAAGTTTCGAGGTTTCCGAAAGTGGCGTAGCTAGAGTGAGGGGAGAGGGGGAGAATTTGAAAATTCCCCCGGGCCCCACTTGAAGCGGACCCAAATGAGTATTCGAAATTGTTTTTTAGATTAAATATTTAATATTACGCAAAAGGCAGGGGGCAAAAAAGGTCACGCCCCTAAATGACGTCATATTCCTAGCTACGCCACTGGTAGTGCGCCCAAATATGGTTGATTATCACTAGAGTAGACACTCCTTGGTCACGTTCGAACTAATGGGGAAGACCATCGTTATATTTTTCTCTCTTATTTAACACTACGTTAGTGTAAGGTAGATAATCGCTAAAATATTTTCAAAAACAAAATGTTATTCGTTAACTCCCTCTATTTAGCCGAGTGCGCGAGGAAAAAAAGAAAGAAAAAGGAGGAAGAGAGACTAGAATGACATTCAAGACAGACGGACCTGACAGATTGCTGTTCATGGTGGTTCATTTATAGTGTCATATAGCTGACTAAACCGTTGTAGGCGTATTATATTTTATTTTATAGAACTTCAAATAACTTGAATAAACTTCTGTTTATAAACGAAATTGATCATTAAATTTAAATTATTTTTTTAAGCAAATTAGTACCGTTTATCATTCTACGTGAGTACCATTAAATTAACACTCTCTCTCTAAAACTAATGATAGATAATTCCTTGTATATTACCTAAGAAACACACGCACCCTACATAACACGATGGCTGCCTGATCGTGCGGTCAGCGCGCTGGACTGTCGTTCGGACTTGCCGATGGTCCCCGCCCTCTGCCACCCCCCCGTCGTCCTGCAGGAGGTTTGGAGGTAAATTATCTTCAACTCTGAGTGAACATCAGAAACATGTCAAACATTTTACAAACATACATTTTAAAAAAAAACAGATCACACAAACTAGAATTACGATGTGCCACCGAGGAACGTGAACATTTTCCTTCTCGTATCTTAATTTTTTTAGGATTGAATCATGTCTTGTCAGGTTTAGTCAATAATTGTGCAAAGTTTTAACTTGATCCGAAAATAAGAAATGGGAGAAAGAACTTTTTACCAGACAAAGTGAGTTGATCTAAGCTTTGTAAAAATAACTTATTTGTTTGTTTGTAAAATGTTTTACATGTTTCGGATGTTCCCTTAGAGTTGAAGATAGTTTACTTCCTAGTCTAAACCTCCTGCAGGACGACGGGGGATGGGAGCAGGCAGGGTTTGAATCCGGAACCATCGATAAATTCAAACAACAGTCCAGCGAGCAAACCGCACGACCAGGCAAAACGTGTATAAAAAGACTTGCATGCAGTTGTTCATAGAATATCTTGACTCCTCAACTCAAGAAAACATTAAGAAACTGGAACAGACACAAAATAGAGCAGTGAGATTCATAACAAACGAATATTCACATTTGACTAGAGTAACACCTTTAGTAAAATCACTAAATTTAGAAAGCCTTCAGGACAGAAGACTCAAAAGTAAAGTAGCTATTCTACATAAAACACTGAACCATAATCTCCAAAATACAAAAACAAAATCTAATAAAATACTCAGAAAGACACATACACAAAAAAAAAAACAAGTCAGACAGAGAGTGAGTTAAAATAAGCTTTGTAAAAATGCGCAGCATAAAACTTCATTAATTTCAAATGTTTGTTTTCAACGCGCATTTATTGACCGGAAGTCAGAGCAGTCAAGCCATGAGTGAGTTGGATGTACTCTACTTAATGTTTCTTTGTATTTTCACTATGTGTATGTATGTACTTATGGTCTTGAACTATTCCCGATAGTTGTCCAGTAGAATGGACTAACACAAGGTCACACAAAATGAAACATCACCTGTAGCATACTCACATCTAGATTCTAGGTCTAGTCTGCAATGTCTACATCAAAACTAGATCTAGAATCTAGACGAACATCTCAGCTCTACTCTAGACTGTTTTAAACTCATTGAATCATCCTGTAAGTTAAACATGGCAGCTAAAAAGGTAAGAAATAGTATTTAGTTTAATATCGAAACAAAAAAATAATTAAAGAAAAAATACGTTAAAAAAAAAACAAATCTTATATTAAGTGTACTTGTATCAATTAATTTGGATCAGTCATGTAATAAATTTGTAACAGATCCAGACTAACAATAAAAAAGCATTTATAGAAAAAAATTTAAAAAAACGACCTGAATGCGAACTTGTGGGCTAAATCTTGCTGGGGCTTCTCAAGCCAACGCGGTAACCACTCTGCTAGCGAAGAGTCTATGACTCATTAAGCTTATATCACCACTTTAGTCAAGTACTATTTCATTCCATTTTTTTTAGATACCAAACAAAATAATTAACTAACTGGTTATATTTTTTTTTTTTATTGATTCTTCTGTTGTCAGGTAAAAGAAATAATTGTGCGAAATTTCAGCTTGATCCGAGATTGGGTTTGGAAGAAATAACGTGTTCTAACTTTTGGCCAGACAGACAGAAACACAGACAGACCGACAGAGTGAGTTGATATAAGTTTTGTAAAAATAAGTAGCGAATTTACGTAATCGGCTTAGTATATTGATGGAGGCCCCAACCCACTTTTAAAAGCGTCAATGTAAAATTATAAATGCTATTTTTGTACCAAATAAAAAAGGAAACAATACAAAAAATACTTTTTAAAAAAGTTAACAAAGACAGTTTGTGTGGAAACACAAACTCAAAATCGGGCCCCGAAGGCAGGTATTTTCAGAAAGAACATCAGAATAAAATTCTATCAAAGACAAATAACTGAGAATAATATTTGTTCTCATTGTTATGTTGGAGTGTTCAAATGACTAGACCAATACATGAGATGAACTGCGCAGTGGTTTCCAAACCAAGGAGCTCTCCAAGCCGTTTTCCAAGTCGAAGGTTTTCCGTGCTGCCTTTAGGCGCTCAGTAAACACAACGCAGCTCGAGTCGGGTGTTGAACCTCGAGCCCCCTTCATAGGTAGCCAAGCCAAGCCAAATTCAAGCGTATTTAGCATCTCGACCACGCTTCCCGAAACTTCTTGTGTCCTAACCTGTATCAATATAAGCATTTTTATTAATCATAATTTTTTTTTAAAAAGTAGAATTTATGTTTTATAAATAATGCTAAATTTCTGATGTCCGTTTGTTTCCAACACGTCAAGAAGTCCCTCCCAGTTCAACACTTTGACTGCACCACGTTGGAGAAACAGAACATCAAGAAGGAGAGACCAGTCCGTGGGTTTCGAACCTACTACTTCACAGTACCACCCGAAGATGAGACCGACGCTGCAAGCAATAGAAACAGGGCTGGGAAAACGCCATCCTTACAACATGTTAGTGCAAGATTGGTTAGTTAGAAGCTATAAGTATTTTAGGATACCATTCAACTAACTCATATTTATATAAGAACAGTCAGCAATACAAAACTTACATATAATGTAAACGAAGTTAATTAATAAACGTACAATCTGCACTGAAAGATGGTCATGATATTTTATAAAGTGCTCTATCCATCCATCCCAGTGGAGTTACAGTCTATGGAGGGATCTGGCGTGTCTCTGGCCTTAACCCGAGCCTTTCATCTCCACGCCCGGAACCCTAAGCTACCTCAACGTCACGAACATGAAGTGTTATGATACCTACATTGCCCCCCTCGCCCCTTCTTATATAGTCTGTTGGACCGTGGGGTACCACACACAATCTGTTGACCGTCTTTCTCCATTTCATCTATGTATTTTTCCTTAGATCGAATCTCTTTCAATGACAGGCCTGTCCATTCTTTCACCTTGTCTTCCCATCGCTTCCTCTGTCTGCCCCTTCTTCTTTTTCCTGGTACTGTTCCCTGAAGGAAAGTTTTCACGAGACCTGAAGACCTTGTAATATGGTCATAGAGTTTTAGTTTGCGTTTTTTTTTTACAGTAGTTAGCAGGTCATCGTAGCGTCCAATATATGAATTAATCCTGTCTCTAATCTTTTCATTTGAGGTGCGGTCTTTGTATGTGATACCTAGGATCTTTCTATAGCAATATATATATATATATATTATATATATATATATATATATATATATATATCACGTGTTTAGATTGATTACACAGTTCGCTGTAGCCATAAGCTTAACTGTACCATGTTAATGATTCTAACAAAGTCCCTAAAACATTGTCTAAAACAGAACCATGTCTTTACATGCATGATTGGAGATCATTAAAACCAGTGTACGTAACAAACACACGCTGCGACCCCCCCCCCCCCTTTTTATTCCCTTACCAGCTTATTAGAACAACTGTATTCTATCGATCAGAGCCCTTGATCAATCATGTGATAGGATCGTCGCTGTTATAGCATGGCCGCTTCCTGACTCGACGGTTCTCACAGAGTCCTGCCTGAGGGCACTGTTGTAGACCTATGTTGACGAAACGGCACTCGATAATAATAAGACTTGACTTAAGAGCCTGAAGATTGAAGAGAAGGGCAGCAATTGACGTGGCTACGAAGTCCTGTGACCTACATATTTTGCTACATCCAACGCAGACATAGTCTGCCCGTGGTCGATTTCATTTCTCTTTTCGCATTTAACGACTGTCTTTATTAATAACTTTTCTTTTGGCATGACTAGACAATTACAAATAGTTCAACCAAAAATATTCCCGATGAACAATGTATACAAGTCTCAGTTCCCAGGGCCGGATTTAAGCACGCAGAGGCTCAGTGCAATATTTTGTGGATACCCGCATCCATTTTTGAGTAGATATGGCATACACCACTTGGCTACCTATTCATGGTGTTTCGGGTTCGGATGCCAGCTCAAAATGAGTGGTGTTTGCTGAGCGTCTTAAGGCAACACTGAGTCACTGTCCCCCGTCGTGTCTACAAAGGAGATCGAACCACAGCATGCAATAAGCATACACGATTCGCAAGCCAAAAGAAATTTAAAAACAAATTAAAAGACATTTAGCCTACATTTAAACTAATTTTCATTGTCTTTTATATTTAGTATACCTTTTTAAAAAGTAAAGTCAATTTCCTCTTTCAGAGCTTTCGATCTATAAGGCAGATGATGTGAAGGTCATTTATTTCTGTAGCCCACTGTTAACGAGGGAGTCATATGGCCAGCACAACAACCTACCGCCTTTACATTTCCTAAAGTAACGTCAGGTACCCATTTGAGCTCGGTGGGCTCAGAGCAAGACCATTTGTTATAGAAGGCCTGAACACTGACCAGCGATGTCCCAACCTGTGGGCAGTGGAGACCAATAGTTCTTTGCTGTGTCACAGGTGTGGACGACGTGGCAACGAGCTATTGGTCTCCACTGCCCACAGGTTGCGACGTAGCAAGTCAGTGTTCAGGCCTTCTATAACAATCGGTGTCTCTCAGAGGCGCCCTAAAGATCCCCGAAATAAAAAAAAAGCCCAGTCTTCAACGGGATTCAAACCCGGAATCCATCGGTTCCGAAGCCAAGCGCTTTAAATTGTTCAGTTTGTGGAGGCCCCCATTTTAAAAGTGAGGCTCTGGGCTGCGTAAATCTGAAACGTATTTAGACTTAAGTAAAAATACGCTTTTTAAAACACTGGTAGATTTGCCCACTTCTCACGAGTCGAGAACCTCTCTTCCGGGAACCAGCATTTGACCAGCCCTACTCTAAAAGTTCACGCCGCGCGTTATTTTGGAAAGGCTTAGTCTGTGTCGACAGAACGTGAACAGCGCTGTTTTGATCTCAGGAGTGAAAAGTTCGATTCTCAAGCGGAATTGTTTCTATGGAAGGAGCGTCGTAGTTACCATGGTGATCAAATCTCCTGGCTTTTTAATCATGTGGTGTTATTAGTTATAACAGGCGATGGAGTTCTTTCAATTCGTTATAGATCATAATTAAATCAGAACAATGTTTTTGTGAGACAATTGATGAGGAAGTTCAGTTATAAAGACATTATATTTTTTATATTATGTTAGTACAAAACACATGATACTTTGGTTACTTCTTGGTTGCTGTACTTGTTGATGATGATTGTTTTTGTGCACGTAAACCTGGACTGGTGGACGCGCCTCTCGAAAACGGCTCTAACGACTTTTTAAGAAATTTGATAGTTGCTGTATATTTCCGCATACTGGAAAAACTCTAGTTTAACCGTTATACTTTTTCATGCTAGCCACATGACACCCTGTTCGTTAACCGTTGGCCAAAAAAAAACAACAGATGACCTTAACACTATTTGCCCTATAGATCGCAAGGTCTGAAAGGGGGACTCTATTTTAATTTCACTAGCGTAATATGGAATCCTACGAACGTAAGTGACACGATCAGACTTATTCTGATCGTATTCAACTTAAAAGAGGTTAAATGATATAGAAACTATATTTATTCCCATTTCCACAAACTATGACCTACGTCCCATCTAGACTCTCTCTTACTTAATCCTTTGATATGGCTCTCAATTTCTAACGATTTATATATTACCTCTTATCTAACTGACCAACTTAGTCATACAGCTCAATAGCTATTTTAAGTTGAATGTCCAATTTTTTCCCCTCATCACGTGTTTTTTGAATGAACAATGGCTCAGGCAGGGATTACATATAAAATAAATTTATAAAAACAAACAGGCAAGAGAAGAAAGAATACTTTTTTAAAACCAAAGCTTATCTATAAGGGAAATAACTGCAATTTATCTGAAATTACAGGGTTTAGCTCCCTTTCTGTTGTGTAAAATAAAATTAATTAAATAGTACTAAACAATTAAATAACTGGTTAATTTTTTGGATTGATTCATGTATTGTTATCGGCTATGAATAATTATGCAAAAAAAAAACGTGTCATGATGTATTAAGGGGACTAAATCCACACACACATATATATATATATATATATATCATTAAGTAGCTTTTATTTCCCTTGTCCCGAAATCAAACAAATAATTAATTATCAACAATGAATTAAAAAATTTTTTATTGATCCATGTCTTAACAGGTTCAATAAATAATTGTGCAAAGTTTTAACTTGATCCAAGAATGGGTTATGGATAGATATATGAAAAAAGGCATGTTTAAACTTATTACCATACAGACAGACAGAGTGAGTTGATATAAACTTTGTAACAACTGTACATTTGAATTCGATTTTTTTAAAATTGGTGTTTAAATTACCAGATCCTGGGGTTTTTAATCTAAAACTACACGCGAAACACTTAAACTATTTCATTGAATTAAGTCTCTGACTGTGAAGAAGAGAACTGAAGTGGCGCTGCGTCATTGACAAGTTCTGCTAAATTGTCGCAGCAACAGAAAACTCCAGACCCATCCAGTTCCTTCCCACCGGCGCCCTCGTTGTCCGGTTTTCCCAACCAAGTTGTTACATTCAATAGTCAAAGAGAATGGGTTCGTGGTCGAGTATCAATGGACCATATGGTGTTAAGTGAGATAACATTGTGGCGCACACCACCACAAAACCAACACACACTATCCAATATACACACATATGCACGCATATTCACTCACACGCATTTAGCTACACACTATTATTGGCTTCGATCCGTTGTTATTGTTATCGCTTCCCCCTTTTTTTTTCCCCCGGACGTCATGATATTTTAGATCAGGGGTGGGCAAATTACGTCCCGCGGGCCACATGCAGCCCGCCGAGGTGTTTTATGCGGCCCGCAGAAACCTAAATAAGTTATGTGTGCCCAAATTACACATATAAAAATGCAAATATATTAAAAATAAATAGTTGTAAATATCTATAGAAATTGTTGAAACTTTTGATTCTTATCACTTATAATGAAGAGGCTAAAGAAACATTGTCTCTAAACGTCCTTCTAAAAAGTGTAAAGTAAATGAAGATTATATTTAATAGCAATATTTCGATAAATTTAGTAAAAGACATAAGCCCAGGCCAGTATTTATTCAATGCTTTGAAGGATTGTGTTGAAAAAGTTGGGTTGGCTTGTACAATATGGAAAGGGTAACAAATGAATGAGCTTTGACTGAGAAAAACAGCCTTTTTAATAAAATAAAGAAAATATCTCAACCATAAACTAGTAACTGGAAAGTTTTCACAAAGCTAGATTGATTGCGAATAAGTTGAAAGTCACAAAACTGAATAGTCATATGTTGGGCATAGATCAAATGTGCAGCCTCCCTTTTCCATGATTGTGGGGGCCCTCACACACGATATACAATTTAATAATATACACAAGGAAAAGCGAAACTTGAACTCCATGTTATGTTCGAAGTACACTAGGTTTTTAATTCCATAATTTTAGTTTTGTCACCTTATTTTGTATTTTTTCTATTTTATTGGGGGCCACCATAAACACTTCGCCTATGGCCTCCAATTATCCAAGGCTGGCCTCAACTGGCACTTCAGAAAAGTACGTGAAGATTTGGAATTAAAACATCCCGATGTTCGGTAACACAGTAGTATCCGCTGGCCAATCATTAAATCAATATGGAATAACATGGAAGAAATTGTTAGGTTCCTTGATGGACATTGACTGTGACCTTTTCCCAATATTTCTAAAGAAGAGTTAAAGACAGACTTCATGTTTATCATCGGAAGCATTGCAATTTGTTGTTTGCACATGAAATGTGTGTGCATCTTAAATCTTTTTAAACAAAGATATTCCTTTTCTTGAGGCCAGCATGCGAAATGAAGGCTTGATCATTTTACATTAGCTGAAAGGTGAAACTATTTCTAGTGAAATGGTTGAAAAGTACAAGACTTGTTCGGATTCCTTGAATGTGGAATCGTAAAGCAAATTTTAAGACGTCAAGAACTCGAAACCAGTTTTCAATAACCTCAGCTCACCATTTAATGAGAAAAAGCTGATAAAGCTCCAGATGGCATACCTCCAAGCAAATTATGAAATTATGAAATAGAAGTTCCAGTCAGTTCTTTCGCGGGAGCTTCATGGGTGCCAGAAGCTGTATATCCACACTTTAAGAAACTTATACTTTCACATTTTATGGAACCACATTCATCTTTGAACAAGATTTTCTTTTTGTTTGAAAATTATCAAGTGTTAAAATAGGTCGATGCTTTTTGAAGGTTATTTGTTTGACAGTAGTCACAAGAAAAACAACTATTAGCTAGTACCATGGTTCCGGAAAATTATGCACGAGAGTAAACAGTTATATACTTCAAGTAATACTATACATTCGTGGTGAAATATTGGATGTAAATAGACAAAAGCAAAATTTTTAAAAAATAATTTGTAAAATTAGTTTTAAAAATTGCTAACTCTTATGTATATAGCGTGGGAAGCGTGGCCGAGAGGCTAAGTGCGCTTGAACTTGGCTTGACTACCTAGAAGAGGGTTCGAGGTACGACACCCGACTCGGGTAAAGTTGCGTTAACTGAGCGCCTAAAGGCAGCACGGAAGACCAACTCCTAGATAACCCCTCCCCCCCCCCCCCCACTGGTCCACAAATGAGATTGGACCAAAGCGCTTTGAGCATGAAAGTAGCGCTATACAAAAGCTATAAATATATATACATATATATATATATATATGCGGCCCACCCAGTCCCCAAATTTTGTTAATGCAGCCCTCGGTTGAAAAAGGTTGCCCACCCCTGTTTTAGATCATTCAAAGTTCTGATGCAACGGCTACTTTTTTCTTTTCCGAAAGTGAACCATCTAATTTTTAAAATTATATATGCAATCAGATTTTTCAAAAGAAATTACACCACTTTTCAATGAAAAACTTCAGGGGAGGTAACTTTTTTTAAAAAAAGTCAGGGACTTCTTCATTGATTAGATAGTGATATCTGAAAATGTATATAAACATAAAAAAAATAAGGGGTTCGGGGATGGGGGTACAAATTCATGGTTTTAAGTCGAGAGAAAGGACGCGGCATTTTTTACGTGCCCCGAAAGGGGAATAGCCGCTATAAGTTTTTTGTGGTCTGTCCCTCAGATCGCCAAAACTAGAAAAGATAATAAAACTATGAATTCATGATATTTGAGTTCTTTTAAAGTTTTGTTACAACATATTTTATTTTCATAAACGTAAACCATTTTTACAACTATTCACTACTGATAGAAAACCAAAAAAAGCATCAACTCGTGGGACTACATTATGAGATATAGAATTCGTTTTTTTTGCTAACATGTCCTTTATCTGAAATAGTGTTATAAAAGATATTTTTCTTTTTCTGAATTAAAAATTCTGTATTATATATGCTGCTTTATTTTAGAAGAAAGAAAACACTTAGTTTGAGTATAATTTAAAACAACAATTAATCAGGATTGTTTCATATTATATAAATGAAGTGCAATTCACTAAATCAGAAATACACTTTCATAATTAGCCAAAGGGAAAAGCTTCTTCCTTGAATGACAAATTGGTCCTTAACAAAATCATCAGATAAATAATCATTAATAACATCAGTTATTGTAATTTATAAGATAAGACATTAACATTAATAAATCTACGTTTGTTTGTAAAATGTTTTATATGTTTCGGATGTTCCTTCTTCAGAGTTGAAGATAATTACTTCCTAGTCCAAACCTCCCTCAGGACGACGGGGGATGGGAGCGGGCAGGGTTTGAACCCGGGACCATCAATAAGTCCGAACTACAGTCCAGCGCGCAAACCGCGCGTATCCTGTGTTATCCGTATCCTGTGCTATCCGTCTCCCCTTTTTCTGTTGGTGTATATAGGGTTGTGGTTGTTGATAGTTTGTCTCTCTTTGCTCCAGGTATTTATTCTAAAAATATTTAAACCTGCCATTTTACCTGCACTTCGGGGGGCCAACTTTGAGTTTGAGCTTCCACGCAAACTCTCTTCGTAACCTTGTTACTAATTACGTACGTCTACACAAACAATGGCCCTTGGCGCAAGAACGATAACTCCTAATGACTTCTGCTATCAGTGACGTGACCTAAACTCATTATGACCCACTAGTTTGGGTCTGTAGTTTCTGACACGGGGGTAAAGTTGGCTAAGATTGTACGAAGTGTTCTCAAAGAGGATTTCCCTGTTCGGCTGTAATATTATTACATTTTGTCAAACACACGGTAGTTGTTAGGTCAATATGACGTGTTCGATTATTCCTGTCTGCTCGTCCTGTTAGTTTCCAAGGAGAAAGAAATCGATAACAGTAACGTAATAATTAGTAAATAAAGAGACATGAATGTAGGGAGAGAGAGTGATATGTGAACTAATTAATTATGTAGTGGTATAAGTGAATGAATATAATATTCTTTTCAACCCTAGAGACCGAGGAAAAGTCAAACAACCGGTTTGAGCTCGGATGTAAAAAAGTAAAGTTCCCCTTTCAGACCTTGTGGTCCATAGAGAAGATGATGTAAAGGTCATCTGATTCTGTGGCCTGCGGTTAACGAGGGTGTCATGTGGCCAGCACAACGACCAACCGCCAAATAATTTCACGTACCCATTAGTGCTAGGTGGACTCAGAGACGCCCGAAGATCCCAAAATTAAAAATCCCAGGATTCGAACCTCGGATCCCGGTTTGGAAGTCAAGCGCTTTACCGCTCAGCCACCGCGCCTCCTGGGCTTGGATGTAGGCCCTTTATAAAGCTCAATTCTTAAGTAACCTCCGAAAAAAAGAGATATAAAATAAAAAAAAACATTTAAGTCTATCTATCTATCTATCTGTCTATCTGTCTGTCTGTCTATTTTTATTCCAATTCTTTGCTTCTAGTAGTGTTGCCTGAAGGTCTCTGCGATCCATGAGGATCTTGACATGTGGACACACAGTTTAAGTTTGTGTTTTGAGACAGTGGTAATCAGGTCATCATCGGGTCCCGATTGCTGTATTCATCTTGTTTTTAATCACGTCAGGCCAATATATACTCGGCCTCTTTTTTCACCAGAGTGGGAAGATACTGTCTCTTTGATTTCTCACCTAAAGAGTTCTTCCATATCCAGAGAGGAGGAACAATGCTTTGCTGCACATCATAGACGCATGCGCAGGGCAGAATATTCAGATATTATTCTCTAGTATCGAGACTTGAAAATTGACTTCTGCTTAATGAACCGTTTTCACTTCATAGATATTCTGTTACGATTAGTTGTAATCGATTCATATATATATATATATATATATATATATATATATATATATAAATCTTTTGTTAGGATCGGCCATAATCGATTCTTATATATATTTGGTTGGGATAAGTTGTAATCGATTCATATTGAACGTTGT
Source organism: Biomphalaria pfeifferi (assembly GCA_030265305.1). NCBI lineage: Eukaryota > Metazoa > Mollusca > Gastropoda > Planorbidae > Biomphalaria > Biomphalaria pfeifferi. The sequence goes on from JASAOG010000077.1 coordinate 910,920, forward strand.
TGGATCCGCTGTAGACGATCATTCTCATGTGGGTTTCATTCCTTTGTTTTGATGTTTTGTTTTGTTTTCATTTTACATTACCTTTTTGTCTTTCTTCCCTTTTCAGCCTCTCTCTCTCTCTCTCTCTCTCTCTCTCTCTCTCTCTCTTTCTTCCCCAAACTAATATTTCACTTTCAAGCTGCTTTGATGACGCCTTTTTTTTTTTATTGTAATTCCACGGAATTTAGTCCATATCGTTGTGGGAGAAATGGATTTCTCTTGTTGCCCAACCTGGACAGTTCGCTTTTGAAGACTTGTTCTAAGTGAGATCAGAAACAATATCACGACATTATAATGGCTTCTCTTTTTATTTTGTTTATTTACAGTGGTTGTGTTCTATCTTTTATTGTTATTTGGAGTGGCTTTCATTTCTTTGTTGTATTTCATTCTTCACTCTCTCTCTTTCTCTCACTCTCTCTCTCTCTCTAACTCTCTCACTGTCTCTCTCTCTCTCTATCTATCTATCTCACTCTCTTTCTCACTCTCTCTATCTCACTCTATATCTCACTCTCTATCTGACTCTCTATCTCACTCTCTATCTCACTATCTCACTCTCTATATATCTATCTCACTCTCTATATATCTATCTCACTCTCTATCTCACTCTCGACCTTTCTCTATCTATCTATCTATCTATCTTTGTGTTTAGGCCAGTGTATGTGAATGCTTGCTTGTATATAACTTATACACTCGGTAACTGGTCTCTATCTGTATCGACTTCTATAAAAATCTCCTCGAGAATCAACGAACCGTAAAAACAAAACACGGGAAATTACGAAATGAGCTGGAGTGCATTCAATAAGGCTCAAACCATTGGCTTTCAAAGTTAACTGCATCATCCATGCCAGTGTCATGAATATGTAGTTTCTGTATCACCTCTCTATTCACTTTCCTTTTTCCCTTCTATAAAGATAGCAAAAAAAAGGTATTACTGTATTACAGTTGAATTGCAACTTTAGTAATAAAACCCAATATTTATGTACATGTATTGATTTTATGTGGTCATTATCTAGATCTCTCTATAAAATTTAGATGACTTATATATTTTCTTATCTTTAATAAATTTCTTTTTAAAACGGACTAAATTCTATATAATTAGGGGAAAATAAATTAATAATTATTGTGAATCCATTAAGGGGCAATCACTCGACATCTGCGGCTAGTGTCTGGGTTAGTGTTCTTGTTTACGGTTCATTCCCCCTGTCGATCGTCTGGCCAGATAATTGTCAAGAGTGGCAGGCTTGTTTCGATTATGCGTCAATTATTTTTTTTTTTTTGTGTTCGTCTAGAACCGGTGCTTGCTGTGAGTGTGTAACTTATATGTATGTGTGTTGTAGAGCTGTGACGTCACACTACACAGACTTTTATTACATGTAAAATTATGCAGCGAAATAATTCATGTATCAAAACTTCGCTTCGATTTTTCTTTGAACTTTTTTCGTAGTAATACAGTGCTATAGAACAATGGACACTTTCGATAGAGATGACTTGTCCGATCTGAACATGGCGCTGTCCGATCGCCTGTCAGTCAACAGCGACGTCAGCTCCAACTTCAGCGGCGGTTCAAGTGGGGGAGCTGGCCTCCATTATTCCCGTGTGCACACTAGCTTCGTGGATTACTCCGGGGAGTCGACGCCCAAGGGTAACCTGTCAGACGTTCGCCAGTATCCTTATACTGACAAGACGTTTGGTGGCATCATCAGGGCGCCAGTCTATGCAGAAACAAGCGAATTCGGTCATTCAGGACTTACTTCTCCAAGATGGACACGCGGGTTCCAAGGGCGCCCTGCCATCAAGTCGTCAAGGGTCAGCAAAAGACCCCCACAAACCGCATGGCCAGGCGATTCTGAAAACCTTAACTCTTGGCCTTCTCAGAAAGCTAAAACACTCGACAGCCGTCTGCTGTTAACCGGAAATGGCATCCCAAGGAGCTCTTCAAGCCAAGCTTCCGGCGAAAGACACTATAATGTCATGCCAAGGTCAAAGACCAAACTTACTCTGGATAGACTTAAGACCAACAAAAGCCCGGAAATGTCTAAAAATAGCATCAAGCACGGAAAACACTGCGAGGCTTGTGCTGTGGATTACATTAAACATTACATGAAGGTACAAGGTCAATATTGTCATTTTATACATTTGTTGACTTATATTCTTATCTTATATAATACAGATTATACTTCAAAAAAAAAAAAAAGGTGATTACGTCCTGAGCGTCTAGCATATTAACCAATAACTTAAATTCTGCCAAGTCACTGATTTTCCTCGCTGGCTTAGGCAACCCATTCCATGCTCTAATAGCACTAGGGAAGACACAATCTATTTACTTTTCATGAGCTAGCCAATGCTATTTTCACACTAAACAATAACTTTTGTCTACTTTAACAATTTTATCACTAATTACATCACTTGACTATATTTTTAGCAACTTTCTTTTTTACATATTTTATTTTAAAAAAATAACTACTTTAATATGATAAGAAAAAACAAGTAAAGCACCCCTTTAAGACCTTGTGATCTATGGGGCAGATATTTCTGTGGTCCACTGTTAACGAGGGTATCGTGTGGCCAGTACAACGACCAAACTGCCTTCACCTTTCCCCAACAAAAGTCTGGAAACCATTAGAGTTAGGTAGACTATGAAGGCGCCCTAAAAAAATCCAGAAACACAAAATCGGTCTTCACCAAGATTAAAAACCGAGAACCTTCGGTTCGAAAGCTAAGTGCTTTACCCCTCAGCCACCAAGCTCTTATATTGATATAGATAACATAATAAATCAAAGGAAGTTATAAAACCTTATTATAATCATAACGTATACATTCATACATCCATATACCATTTCTGTTTCAACGAGTTTCGGCTATTTGGTTCTGAAACACATCTCTCGCGATAGAAGCGTGCGCTGCCCAGGCAGAAGACATAGGCAGATGATGCAAAGGTCATTTGTTTCTATGGTCGACGGTTAACGAGAGAGCAATGTGGCCAACACAACGACAACCGTGTTACATTTTCCAACTAATGTTAGGTACCAGTTAGAGGTTGGCTGACTCAGGGGGCGCCCTAAAAATACCGAAATTAAAAATCCCAACCAAGATTCGATTTCGGGACTCGTCGGTTTGGAAATCAAGTGCTTTATCACTCGGCCATCTTGCTCCAGCATAAGAGGGGGGGGGGTATGCAAGGTCTAGAAAACGTTTTATTGATAAAGTAAAAGGGACTTTTCAAGACTTGGAAACTTAGAAACGAAGTCTTAACCGTAAATTTGAAATATTTATTATGAAAATATATAGGCCTAATCCCAGCGTCGTAGTGAGATGGGGTGGGGGGGGGGGGGTGCCACACTCAAAGAAGCGCACAAAAAATTATTGTAGATATTTTAGTTAGGCAATACATTCTGAGGTTATTAGTGTTATATTATTATTAAATACTTTTTATTAATAAGCCTATATTTCTATGTGATGTTCATGGAAAATAGGGGGGGGGGGGGAGGGGCGCCAATAAATTTTCTTGCCCCGGGCGCCTCTTTTTTTTCACTACGCCCCTGAGTGATCTTTATAAAGGGAACAGCTACGATGAAAATCCATTCGTACCATATTTGGGCTTTTGCTAAGTTTAAATTTTACTTCAAAACTAGATGCTGAAGTTAAAGCAGTTGGCATGGGAACTGGAGTGGGGGAAAAAAAAAGAGCAAATGATTAGTTAGTGGTGGAGATAGCACGAGATGTAACATATAGTTGAATGGCCAAACATTAGAAGTTGACTCATTTCAATACTTAGGGTCAAACATATGGCTCCCTGCCTTTTGACATTAGACATCATGACATTAGTCATCATGAGATTTGACATCATGACATTAGACATCATGACATTAGACACCATGACATTAGACATCATGACATTAGATAAGACACGTTCCCTTTTCAAATCTTGCAATCTATATGGCGGATGATGTTAAGGCCATCTGTTTCTGTGGCCTACGGTTAACGTTAGTGTCATGTGGCCAGTACAACGTCCAATCACTTTCCCCAACTAATGTCAGTTACTCATTAGAGCTGGGTGGTCTCTGAAGCGCCCAAAGATCCCGAAATTAAAATCGCAGTCTTCACCAGGAATAGAACTCGGGACCTCTTCGGAAGCCAAGCGCTTTACTGCTCAGCCACCGCGCCTCCATTAGATAATATAGGCTTACTTAATAAATATATAAGTCTAAATTCTAATTGTAAAATTAAAAAAAATAATCATTAAGACTCTTTTAATGAATAAACCGTTGTTATTAGGCGCGATAATGCACAAGTGACAAATCTCAATTATATCGCATCACGTCGTGCTTTCTGTGTAGCAAAGGCATCTATAACATCATCTGGATCAGTGCTCTGTAGTTTATTTTGACTAGCAAGATTACTTGTCAGTGGCGTAACAAAATAAAATAATATAAAAAATTTAAGTCTAAGACTTTGACTACTTTATTGATCCTTATGTCATATACAGACAACACAACAATAACATACACATAAATAGAACAGACACAACATAAAAAGTTCATTCAGCGACTACACACAGGCATCTTGGTGCTTTTCATGTTTCCTGATCGAAGGGTAGCGTTGATAAAGTCTTATCTTATCTTATATAATACAGACGTTATTTAAAAAAAAGAAGATGATTACGTCCTACGCATCATGCATTCAGTCATGCATATTAACAAAAGACTTAAATTCTGCCAAGTCACTGATTTTCCTGGCAAGCTCAGGCAACCCATTCCATGCTCTAATAGCACTAGGGAAGAAGGAGTATTTGTACAAATTTGTCCTAGCATATGGTGTGAGGAATGTACCTTTATCTTTGTGTCTTTCTGAGTAATTTATTAAATTTTGTTTTTGTATTTGAAGATTATGGTTCAGTGTTTTATGTATAATTGCTACTTTACTTTTAGGTCTTCTATCCTGAAGGCTTTCTAAATTTAGTGATTTTACTAAAGGTGTTACTCTAGTCAAATGTGAATATTCGTTTGTTATGAATCTCACTGCTCTATTTTGTGTCTGTTCCAGTTTCCTAATGTTTTCTTGAGTTGACCGAGTTAGGTACGAACGAGTTTTTGTACCGCTCTGTTCTTGTCTTGATTGACAGAAGTCGCCCCTTTTCGCGACGACTTGACCTAGTTATGACGTAGGCCATTCAGTTGGTGGACCACCTCAATTAGGGGCCCGGAGGACTTTCAATTTTGCATTCCCCCTTCCCCCACCTTAGCTACGCCACTGGAACAAGCTCTAATGTCTCGGTAATGTAAAAAAAAAGAGTTAATGTTGAAAATATGAAGAAAAAAAAATATGAAAACGAAAGTAGATTTAATGTGCATTACAACGTTTCACATTCACAGAACCCTTCAGTGTCCGAACAAAACCGCAGAACCACTAGCATCATTAGTGAAATACTGGACCACCCTCGACCTCGTGCAGCCATCAAGGCATTTTACGAGCCTCTGCAACTGTTACCCAAATCGAAAGGTCAATATGAGGTAACTGATAAAAGAGCTAGGACAGTTATTAAAGACAACAACAACAAGAAAAAAACTTAGAAATAATGAATTTAAAAAAACTTAAATTTAACATAGGCAGAGGCGTCGCAAGGCGGGTGTCACCCGTTGCGATAAGCCAATGCTCCCTTCCCCCCTCCCACCATTAATTAATAAATTATCCTGATACCATCAGTCGTTAATATATGTAATCAACCAAAGGGCATCGAGCTAATTGATTTGCGCACACTTTTAAAATGATTACCGAGAGTTTCTTTTTATCTCATCTCGTGGTTTTTTTTTCTGACCATTTATCACGTTGTTGTTACCTCATTTCCCCAGAGAAGTGTCACCCAATGCAGCCCGCACCCCTTGCACCCCCCCCCCTCCCACAGCGACGCTACTGTCTCATGTATCATCTTGGTTCGATGATGACCACTTTTTGTCATTCATTTGGGCTGATGGGGTTTTGTGCCTCCTCGCGTGTCTGGTGAGACCTATGTGAGCCCGGGCAGGTTATTCCAGCTGGAGCTAGTGTCATAAACCTTTGCTTTTTTTTTTTTCCTCTGACGCTTTTCTTCTGCCAGCTCTGTCCTCTTGTCCTCTGCAACTTGGGCGCCAGTTTTCACAGCGCGACGCCATGATGCTCTATCGTGTGCTTCCGTCTCCCAGGTGGCAGGGTCAAGGCCGAAAGCTTTCGGAGAAGCTTAAAGGATGCCCCCTGAAGCGTTTTCCTTACTATGAATCCGATGTACAATCTTAAGTGTTAATGTCATGTTAAAAACAAAAACGCCAATGGCATTGTTTTGAAAGCTTATTGGGGTAGATTAAGGTAGTAACAGTGAAAAATTCAATTTCGGGAACTACAAGAACTTAAAGGAAACAAAACAATTTTTTTCTTTTAGCAGAAATAACTTGCTCTTTCCCCAAATGTACAGGGTTCCCTGCACATCTTTTCCACGAATCTTTCAGAAAAATCTGATGCTAGCTGAGCTGACTAAAGAGGGACCGCTGAACGATTTCAAACTCTCCAAGGAGCCCGCCAACCTTCACACCGTCTGCCTGCCCAAGAAAGGTCTCATCAAACTGACCAGTATGGCCTACGAGCTGAACAGCCCAGACTACTACGATGACCGCCAGAAGAGTGAGTACAGCGCCTGTGGTCACTGAGAAAATAGTGGACATACGAAGCGTGGGGGTTATTGGTATTTCTTACTTTAAATTTAAAGCGCTGCCAGTCATGCTTGACAGCGCACGTAGCAGCTGGCCAGGCGTACAATACCTGACCGGTTTATTAGGTCACATTTATCCCTGACTGAATACTAAACACAATAACTGACTACTGATAAATAGACAACATTTAGCCCTAAGTTGATACTAAAAACAATGACTACTTAAAAAAAATATACAAAATTCAGCCCTAAGTTGATACTAAACACAATAACTGACATACTGACTACTGTCAAAAAGACAACATTTATACCTAAGTTGATGACATGGTGTATGTTAATTTCCATTATATCCATTTGTTTGAGTGTTGAAATCTGGTCATTGCCAGGAGATCCTCCAGGTGTGCACTGGGAACACAGCAAATTTCATGTAAAGTCAGGTCAATGTCATGGACTTAAAGGATCAATGTAAACTTTTTTTTTCTTTTCAGTTTCATTTTGTTTCCTTTCTTTCATGTTTCACTTTATTGTTTTGTTTCGTTCAAGACAAAAATGCGTGAATCTTTATTTTTTATTTTCTGAAGATATTTCCCACTTAGCCCTTAATACACTTATAGTGGTAAAAAAAATAATTAAAAATACTTTTAAAAAAGCAACGCTTATATTAAGCGAATGGTATCAGTTAGTTTGGACCAGTCATAAAATTAAATGTATAATAATAATAGACTAACAATAATAAACCTGTGTGATTAAAAATATTTTTACCAATTGTTTTTGTTTAGCACAATTTCATGCCTTTAGCGTTCTCAATACGCTATGAATGCTATGATCCTATCACTTGTCTGGACCAGATGGAAAGGGAGGGGGGGGGGGGGGGGAGAAAGAAGTGGGTATCTAGTGATCGCTTTTTAAAATCTATTTATGTAAAGAAAAAAAAAGTGATCGACCTGAGTTCAAACAGGTGGGCTAAAAACTTCTCTGGCCTCTCAAGCCTACACGATAACCACTCTGCTAGCGAAAAGCACATGAACATGGAAGATTTTATAGCAAAATTTCAGCTTGATCCGAGATTAAGAAATAACGTGTACAAACTTTTTACCGGACAGACAGAGCAAAAATAGATTAAATTTACAAGTACTCTATTTATTTTTTTGTCATCTATGTCATATATGTAGGCCTATTTCTAAAAAAGCGGGTTTCTATTAATGCTTTCGAAAAAGTGTAGGGGCCTCCACAATAATCCTGCCCAGGGGGGGGGGGGCTCCACAAACTTAAATCCGGCCCTTCTAACGTATTTTGTGTTCATTGTTGAGGCGCCACATTTCATCTCGTCTTCTGTTATTAACACAGTTGCCAGCGAAAGAGAGCAAAGCAAGTACAGAGAGGCATTTTATGGTTCAGCCCTTCCGCCACCATCATCAGACGCATTCCGAGGTCAGCTCATCAGAAATAAAAGCATTATCAGACAAGTAAGCCCGAGTAAATGTTTGTTTGTTTGACATGTTTCGGATGTTCCTTCAGAGTGGAAGATAGTTTACTTCCTAGTCCAAACCTCCCGCAGGACGACGGGGGGATGGGAGCGGGCAGGGTTTGAACCCTCGACCGTCGATAAATCCGAACGACAGTCCAGCGCGCAAACCGCACGACCAGGCAGACGAGTTGCATCATTTGCTTGCTGTCCGTTATAATATTATAAGAGGTTAGCAAAATTATCTTTTTCATCTTATCTTCTTATCTTATACATTACAGACGTTACTTTAAAAAAAAAAAGTAGTTAATTACGTTCTTTGCTTTTAATGTGTCAATGTGGTGTGGTCATGCATGTTAATCAATGAATTAACTCAGCTCGTTTGGTATTCCTGGCTGATTCAGGCAACCCATTCCATTCTCTTATGGCTCTAGGGAAGAAGGAGCACCTGTGCTCTTGGCGCGTCCAGACGAAAGCGTAGCCACTGTAATGAAGCTGTAGTTGGACCGAGACCAATCGTTTTAGAAGGCCCGTACACTGACCTGCAACGTCACAACCTGTGGGCAGTTTAGACCAATAGCTCATTGCGACGTCACAGGTCTCGGTTGGACGCGTAGAAGTTGGGTCTAATCGGGAATTTCCTTTATTGGCATGACGATACATTAAAAACGTAAAACGGAAGTAGCCTAGAGACAGGATAACAGTAGAGACTCAATTCAGCATTGCTTAGGACAGCGGTTCTCAACGTTTTAAGCTCGGCGACCCCTTTTTAAAATTCCTCACTTTGCCGCGACCCCCCCCCCCACACACACAGCAATAGAAGAATAGACCACAACAATCCATTTTTTTTTGGTCTTAGGCAACCCCTGACAAATCGTCAATTGACCCCCAAAGGGGTCGCGACCCGCAGGTTGAGAACTCCTGGCTTAGGACAAGACATGTTTTTAGCTCTAGTGACGTTGGACTGTACCCTTCTTTTCAAATTAAAAAATAAGTTCCCCTTTCAGACCTTGCGATCTATAGGGCAGAGGATGTAACGGCCAAGTGTTTCGGCGACCCACGGTTGTACGAGGGTTTCTTGTGGCGAGTGGCCAGCACAACGACCAACCGCCTTTACTTTTTCCAACCAATGTCAGGTACCCATTAGAGCTGGGTGGACTCAGGGGCGCTTTAAAGATCCCAAAAGTAGAACTCCGAGTCTTTACCAGAATTCGAACCCGGGACCCTAGGTTTGGAAGCCAAGCGCTTAACCACTCAGCCACTGCGCCCCTTGATACAAATAAATTATTAGTATTTTCCTTTTTTTTTTCTTGTATGGTCCCTGTTGGTCCCCAATGGTTATGGGCCCCAGGGGAGAAAAGCCCCTTCGCGCCATGGTTGCTACACCTTTGTTACGTGGTACTTCCTTACCACGTAAGGTCCTTACGCGGTTTGTTTCCCCTTTCAGGGGCCGCTAATATCTGGATGACATTGGGGTTAGACGAAGAATAATTTCACATCGGGAGCTATTTATAAACCACAGTGACTAAGACTAAGACTGCTTTATTGATCCTTACGGAAATTAGTTGTGATTACAAGGACTCTTTTCTCATATAAAGACAACACAACAAAAATACACATAAATACAACAGACAACATAAAGAGTTCATTCAGCGACTACACACAGGTATCTTGGTGCATTTCATGTTCCCTGATCAATGAGTCTCGGTGATAGAGTCTGACCAAGTGATGTACGAACGAGTTTTTGTACCGCTACGTTCTTGTTTTGATTGACAGCAGTCGCCCACTTCGCGACGACCTGATGTAGTTCTGATGGAGCGGGTGGCTGTTGTCTTCCAAGATTTTTTCGATTTTTCTTAGGCACTTTTGTTCAAAAAGTTCCTTTAAATGTGGGAAGCAGTGGACGAATATTCTCTATACTCAAAAAGCAAGACATACTCTTAAAATTTCATGGTGTTAAAAAATTAGAATTGACCTTGTTCTTTGATCAACAGATTCAAAAAGGGGGAAAGTTAATGGCAGACCTGGAAGCACTACGCGATGGAAACGAGATGACAGATGGCGATTTATGGGATACGCTGGTTGGAGGAATACTGTCGTATGAGGTAAGTATTCAAATTTGATTTGTCACCTAGATATTCTCAAGCCAGAGTTGAATTTTTGCGTTCATTTTGTTGCTGTACCAAGGCTTGTCTAATGGTATGGGAATCGTTGATTTTCCGTTATTCTAGTTTGAGTCTGGGCTCAACATGGCCTTAATTGTGCCAATGTGCCAAAAACCCAAAACACCAAATATCTAGATAGAGTCTACAATATAATAAATTAATCAAATTAATAATTTATTTTAATGTTTACATGTGTAATGAAAATAACAGACACAGTTCTTAGCCTCGTGGGAGAAGTTACTCCTAGAATTTCACTTGTTCCAAGGTCTGTTTTATCGCTGGGGCAAAGCAAGTATAACTGGACATCCCATGTATCACAGGATTAATACCAGTTTCTATGAGACATTATATCTATCACATGAGCATCATATCTATAAATAGGCCAACACATGTAATACCAGGGTATCACACGTTTTTTATCGTGTCTATTACTGGGGCATCACACATTATACTAGGGCATCATGTGTATTACTGGGGCATCTCAAGTATTTCTAAGGCATCATATCTATTACTAAGAAATCACGTGTAACACGGGCATCATGTCTATTATTAAAGCATCACATGTATCACAGGGGCATCATACATATTACTGGGGCATCTCATCTGATACTAAGGCATCACATTATCATAGGGGCATCCCATGTATTACTTGGGTATCACATGTTTAACTAGTGTATGACATGTGTTACTGGGGCATCAAATGCATTATTAGTGCATCACATGCACATTTCAGATATAGTGAACCCTGTACCTTGTAAGGCAGTCTTTCCAAATTTAGTGAACCCTGTACCTTGTAGGAAAGTTTTTTCAGATTAAGTGAACCCGTTACCTTGTAGGAAAGTCTTTCCAGATTTAGTGAGCCCTGTACCTTGTAGGAAAGTCGTTTCAGGTTTAGTGAGCCCTGTACCTTGTAGGAAAGTCTTTTCAGGTTTAGTGAGCCCTGTTCCTTGTAGGAAAGTCTTTTCAGGTTTAGTGAATCCCTTGACTTAGCCCTGAGCAATGTTTGCATTTTTCAAATCAATAGTAACAAGTGGCTTATATTTAACTTTGTCTACCCTGAACATCAAGACTTGACAGGGAACCACAAAATGTTTAATACTTAGGATGAAAGCACAACATATTAGTTTTAAAAATGATTTTGTATATTGCATCTTCCAGTTTCTTTTGTGTACATTTTGGGATGGGGATATCTGAGCAAAACGTTCCATACTGCCTTTAGGCACTCAGTGAATACAACTTAATTAATGGCATTGTCTTCGATTCCGAAGATTGAGGATGAGTGCAGTGTTTTACAGAACTACGCAAACCCAGTAGCGACCTGCATATTTTCCCGCATTTCGTGCAGACAAAGCCGTTGTCTGCTGGCGGTCTTTTTCAAATCTCAAATGTTTTTCCTGCAGCCTTTGTGAGAGCTCTCTGTCTCTTTCAGAGGCCATCTGCTGCCAGATACTTTCCTCTATGCCAGTGAAAGCGAAATGGCACCTGAGTTGATCTTAATTGCGCTTACGGAGGGCACTTCTGTTACGCCGTCCGCCTCTAAGATTGCCTTTGGCATGCGGTTGTCCCCCATGCGGGGTAAGTGTCCGACCCGCGCAGCTATCGAATGGTAATTAGTGCTTCTATGCTGGTCACCGGCCTCCAGCAGAACATACTTATATACATATACCACTTGCAGACCTTGTGATCTATCTATTCTGTCCCTTGACTTTCGTGTAGGGGTGCTGTGACAGTTCACGTAACCAAAGCCCTCTACTTTTCCCGGTCAGCAGCTGTTCTTAGCAGGGTATTAAGAGACCACTCCATTTATTGATGTTACGATCTATGGGACATGATTTAAAGCTCATTTTTGTCCAAGAGTGTCATGTGGCCAGTACAACCACCACCTTTACATTCTCAGTGTATATTAGGCACCAATAAGAGTATGGTGAATTCAGGGGGGGGTCCTAAAAATCCCAAAGTTCAAGATCCCACTCTATAATAGGATTTGAACTCAATACTTCTTGTTTCAGAGGCCAAGTGCTTTACCACTCAGCCAGCACCACATAAATACAACTTAGCACATTAAATCGTGAATTTAAAAAATTGAACTTGAGCCCTCCCCCCCCCCTCCCTTAATCAAGTAGGCAATTGCTTTATGTTGAGCCACACATCTTATTAATAATTAAATATGGATAAACAATCAAAGGTACGACAGATCTAGTTTTCTAGTACAAGGAAGGTGGCAACTAAAAAAAAAAAACCCAAACCAAACTCTTCTGGTCCAGAATCATTTCACCAATCAACAATTTGTATAGGCTTTGGTTTATTTCAAAACATTATGAACATAGAAATAAACCCAGATACATTACACAAAGAAACCATAAGTTAAAAAAAACAGACAAATAAGAAGATTTCAAAGCACCATAATCACTGAAGTAGACTGTATTCTCCAAATAAAAAAAAATAGCAACTAAAGTATAACCATTTATAATGAACACTTGCTATAATCTAATGTACAGGCTAAAAGCTGTATAACATAAAAAAAAAATCTCATGAATTATGTCCAAATGAATATTGTTTTTATCATCCAGTGAGAACAATTGCAGATTCAGTGTCGGGGATCAATCAAACCAAACCAATTGATCTTGAATTCATAATTTATGTTGTGGTATTGATCTATATTTTTATTTAATTTCATCACTGAAGAGGCATTTTAAGTCAATCATCAAAGGAATGCAGAGTTATGGTACTTTAATAAACAAATTCAGCACATAAGGGTTTTATACATATCTAGATACCATTCAGTTTAAGTATTAAAACAAAGCCCACACCAGAAGGTCAGTGAAACATTTTAAAGGGGAAAGATTTTGATTGAATAAAAGAAATCTTACACTCAAGTTCATACAGGACCTTGCAATCTAAAGTGCAGAAGATGTTAAGGTCATCTGTTTCTTTGGCCAACGGTTAACGAGCAGGGTGTTATGTGGCCAGCACAACGATCAACTGCCTTTACTTTCCCCATCTTAAGTCAGGTACCCATTAGAACTGGGTGGACTCAGAGGCGCCCTAAAAAATCCAGAAATTCAAAATCCCAGTTTTCACCAAGATTCGAACCCAGGACCCCAGGTTCAGAAGCCAAGCACTTAACCACTCAGTCAATACTCTACTTTGCTAGGGATTTATTTGAGAGAAGAAAAAATGCTAGATTATGGGATCTAATCAAGTAGCTTTACTTAAACATCTTCACCCATCACACAGTCACAGAAACATGTCAACATTTCATCTTTCTGTGCTTCTATTTTGTTTTACGGGTTTCAAATATGCTTTTAACTCTTTCAGTGAGTACTGTTTTTTTTTCTGGGAAGAACTAAAATGTGCAAGGCAGGGTAGAGTTACTAAATCTAACATAATTTTTTGAATTTTTTTTTAAAGGAAAATGAATTAGCTACAAAAGTAAGAGTACAAGAGGAAATACATCAAAAAATTCATCAAAAATGTATATTTTGAAAGATAGAGTAACCCCACACTGAAAGAGTTAAGAAATGAAGATTATTACATACAAGCCCAAACCTCCTGCAGTGGACAGGATTCAAACTGGGGACCAGCTGATGATAGTTCAAAGCCCAAACCTCCTGCAGTGGACAGGATTCAAACTGGGGACCAGCTGATGATAGTTCAAAGCCCAAACCTCCTGCAGTGGACAGGATTCAAACTGGGGACCAGCATGATGATAGTTCAAAGCGCAAACCTCCTGCAGTGGACAGGATTCAAACTGGGGACCAGCTGATGATAGTTCAAAGCCCAAACCTCCTGCAGTGGACAGGATTCAAACTGGGGACCAGCATGATGATAGTTCAAAGCGCAAACCTCCTGCAGTGGACAGGATTCAAACTGGGGACCAGCTGATGATAGTTCAAAGCCCAAACCTCCTGCAGTGGACAGGATTCAAACTGGGGACCAGCATGATGATAGTTCAAAGCCCAAACCTCCTGCAGTGGACAGGATTCAAACTGGGGACCAGCATGATGATAGTTCAAAGCCCAAACCTCCTGCAGTGGACAGGATTCAAACTGGGGACCAGCATGATGATAGTTCAAAGCGCAAACCTCCTGCAGTGGACAGGATTCAAACTGGGGACCAGTGTGATGATAGTTCAAAGCGCAAACCAAGCAGCCAAAAAATCCACATTACATTTTTTCTCTCCACAGTTCAGTCTGTGTGCATCTCTTATAAACTTATTGCACATCAACATATGAAACAGGACACAAATTAACCACATTCTTTTAAAAGGAAAAGAGAAAAAAAACAGCCAATCACAATATTAGTAACATACCAGTAGGTCAAGCTTCACTATACATTAAAATTATGTTCCAAACTGCCACCACTTGGTTCTGACTACTAGAGTATATCAATATGATATATATTTTACATTCACATCTTGTACAATCTGTCTGGCTTATTATAACCACAACTGATTAAATCTTTTCTTGCACCTCAGGAGTTAGGTAAGAATTCTTCATGGACGATATAGCTCATTAAATGATCATTATCATACAAAGTATCAATTATCATACAGGTTCTATCTCTTAAAGATATCAATTATACAGGTTCTATCTTTTTAAAGTATCTATTATCATGCAGGTTCTATCTCTTTAAAGTGTCAATTATCATATAGGTTCTATCTCTTTAATTTGTCATACAGGTTCTCTCTCTTTAAGGTATTAATTATCATACAGGTTCTCTCTCTTTGTGGTCATGTCAATTAAGTCCAACGGTTATTTGAAACTTAGCCTTGGAGAACAAATAAGAAAAAGAGGCTTGCCCCAATGCTCTGATTCAGGAGAGAAGGAAAATTAACCACAAATAAAACAGCTCTCAAATATGGGCATTTGGTGGAAGCTATTTTATCACAACAAAACAAAAGTGAAGAACAACAGAAAAAAAAAAAAAGGGTAAAAATAAGATAATTGTATAAAGGTAAATTTTGTAAACAACGCAATTACAACTTTAGATTTGTTCACTACAATGTTATCTTCCTTTACCCTACCAGATAAAGGAGAAGGTCAAATGTTATATCATGTTGCGATTTTCGTTATTATTTATTTTTTCACCCCTTTAGACAATGCATGTACAAGTTGCCTTATCGAGCCTCTAGTCACAAGATTTCACTGTAGCTAGTGCTCAGCAGATTTGAATAACAGAAGCTGTGAAAGTGTCACAACAAATCACAGACGAAGTTTTAACACAGGTTTTGTGCAGAAGCCTGTGTTGAACGTTTCTGGGCCCATGATGCCAGATATCAGGCCGGGCCTTAGGCATAGACTAAACAGGCAGCATCCTCAAAGTGTTGTGGGCCTCGCACAGGACTAACAAATTTGTAGATAAAAAATAGCAAAACTTGGATCAGATCTCAAAAATAGTAGAGCACTATGACTCTACATTTACAAGTTTAACTCTGTCTCTACTACAGAAATTGTGATATGTTTATTTCACTTTTTTGCTCATTTAGATATAGATGGCCAGTTTTTTGGTGGTGGTAGGGGGGGAGGGGGGGGGCTATCAAATTCATTTTGCCTAAAGCCTCCAATTATCCAAGGCTAGCCCTGCAGAGACCATTGAGTATCACAACCTAAAATAGTTTCAATTTCAACAACCAAGTCACAGAGTGTCTCAACAAGCTTTCAAACAAACTGACTGTGCACAGCAGCCAAAATTGTCCAACTATTTCTGGGACCATGACGACCAAACAGACAAACACAATTCCTCATATTTTGAAATCACACTGTGTTAGATCAACCTTAGAAAAACCCAAGCTGGTGGGAATGTTCCAGTTGAAAGAAAAGAAAATTACAAGGGCAAGAACTAGATCTACAAGGGCAAGAACTATCTATTGTAGAGTTAGGTAAATAAAACAACCTTCCGATTGGTCAATAGGGTTATGATAAAATAACACACTATCCACTATCAACTGGCCCATTGGGATATGAAAATATAACACATTCCTGGATAACAAAGATGCTTTATGTAGAGCCTGGGAACTTCTATCAGCTACAAGAAAAAAATTATAAGTTTGGGAATGATCAAAACAGAACATTCTATTTTTAAAGTTGTCGTTAAATTTATGCTAATACTAAAAAGCTATGCTTTTGGTAGACTTTAAACGATCAGGACGTGTTGAGAATGCTCTGTCTATGTCTTTTAGCAGAAGCAGGCTTTTTAGTGCAGGCGGACATTGGAGTCTATGTGTGGCCCAAACCACATTATGGCCGGAGCACATCATTGCACACCTGGCAACCCTGCGGGCCTGGTTCTGCAGGGACATGACCTGGTAGGAAGCTCTTTTTCCATCAGAGGTCTGCAGGTGGTGGTCCAGCTGTTGCATATGCTGAGAACGAGCAGCATGCCTCTTGGTGTTATTCGTACCATTGGAAGTGCCCAGAAGTTCATCCTGAGAGCTGCTGGAACAAAGCTGAAGCTTGTGGAGGATCATAGGGAATTCTTCAGGTCTGGAATTAATCAGAACACGTATCAAAACGTCTGAGGATGACCCCAGGGAATGCCCATGGGCAGCTAGTAATGCCATTAGAATATCCATGCCCGATCCTATATTATCCAGAGAGTTCCTCTTCACGAGTTCTGACATAGCCAGAATGACAGCATTCTCGTGAGTCAGAGTGGGTTGGGGACCATTCTTGGGATTGACCTTCGCATAGCCGTATGCCGGGCAGAAGTCTTGTGGCCGAGGCCTGGTGAGCACTCCTAAATATATCAGCTCATTGACAATGTCAATGTTTTGGTTGATGACTGCCTGGTATAGGGGTGGGCACTTATTCCACTGATAGACTGTGACCATGTTAATGTCTGCTCCGTGGTTCACCTGGAAGAAATGAAACAAGATTGGAACATGACTTTCCATTGATCTTTAGAACAAAATATTTAAGAATAAAATAACAGCGTTAAATCCTCTAAAGAACTCTTCTATTATTGACAGAGTAAATAAATATAAATATATATATATAACTTGTGAAAGTAGCTCCTTTGTTCTTCCATGAACACACAGAATCTTAGAAATAAATACAGCACAAACAAAATCCAAGTTTAGAAATTATGAATACTTGAATTAATAATCCAACAAGAATGACTTCACAAATCCATATCACAATAATAATAAGACATGTCTTCGACTCTTAAGATTAATGAGGAGTGCAGTATTTCAAGTGGCTATGTAGTCCTAGCTTGACCTACATATTTTGCCACATTCAAAGTAGACACAACCGTTGTCTTCCGGTGGTCAATTTAGATTTTTAATTAGCCATCTAAGTCTGTCCTCGGCAGTATATTTCACAGTATAGATATACAAAATTATATGTCAAGTCAAACTAGTAATGTTTAAACTGATACTGTCCTCCTTTACTATTAGATAGCACGCCCCCTTGGCTTCCAAACCAAAGGGTCCCTGGTTCAAATCCTGAGATTTTTTATTTCGGGATCTTTAGGGGCTCTAAGTCCACCCAGCTCTAATGAGTACCTGACATTAGTTAGGGAAAAGTAAAGATGGTTGGTCATTGTGCTTATCACATGACACCCTCGTTAACCGTGGGCCACAAAAACTGATGACCTTTACATCATCTGCCCTATAGACCACAAGGGGAACTTTACTTTAAAACTTTACCACCTCTAGAAATAATAAGAAAAAGAAGAAACAAATAATGAGCATAAAAATTTAGTTTGATCTAATACAAAGTCATTCTCAAGAGCATGACAATATTACTAGAACTTTTTTATTTTTCTTATTTCTATTAGTGACAAGCTTATTAGTAGGTTAATCCCCCTTGGCTCTTGCTGTGATCTGCGACAAAAACAATGTTCGCAGAACACATCTTTTAAGAACTAGAAGTCTATTCACATTAACGCGGAAACCGCACAAGGAAGCACTTACCAACAATCTTATCATGTCTATCATGTTGTAATCTATGGCAGTGCTTAGTGGTGTCATGCCATAGATGTCTATTGCATTAGGATTCGCTCCCTTTTCTAACAGAAGCTAATTAGGAAAAGAAAAAAAAAAAGGTGTTTATTGCAATTAGAAAGAAAAGTAAGATGTTATAATTAATATATTATATTTTAAAAGGTCAGTTAAAAATTATTGTAATAACTATATCATGAGTTTTATACTAAAACATTCAAAGACATCATAGAAACAATGAAAATATAATTTCTTATTTCAACATTATGGTGTGATATAATTTCTGAAAATGTGGAACACAAAGTGCTTATGATGGGGGTGCAAAAGAAATCAGTTTTATTTTCAAGAGACAAAACTGCGTTACATTTGCATAACAGATATTAAGTCCATTTTTTATAAGAAAAATGATTATTAACAATGTTTACTAAGATGAATAATCATCTGGAGAAAGCATTTCTGCAGCTCAAAGCGTACGAAAACGCTTGCAAAAGGGGCTCGGTCCTGGGCTCAACTAGGGAAGCTTACAGTGCTCCCTTTGCTCACTAAAGATTTTAGAAAAATTGGGATATACGAGGGCATAAGATGCACAAGAATGGCTGCATGGTCCTGCTGTGTGCACACTGAATTGCAGTTCGGCCCTCTTGATGGGCCCAGGGTCATACCCTTCCCACTACCATCACCCATCGACCTGTGCGAAAACAAAGATAAGATATGGTAAATAATTCAATGAGGATTTTATAATCATTTCTTTACAAAAGACTTATAATTGCCCTTGTTATCTTTCATTGTTTCTAGATAAGGAGCTTTTGTATACATTCATGCATATTTTACAAACTTGTTTTAAAACTTACAAGTGCTTGGTGACATGAAGAAACAAACAGAAAAAGACAGGAGCAAAAGTAGTAATATTTATAACCTATACAATTTCTGACTAAATGGTCAAAACTTTTTAGACAAAACTTATTGATGCCATCAATTAAAAAGAAAATGTTAAAAATAAAAGATCACCATTAAACTTGAAATAACAAAGGGAAAGAAAATGATTTCAACTAAGACCTAGTAGATGTCTAGAAACTTCATACCTTTGCAGCCCTTTCATTTCTGTAGACCAAAGCCTTGATCAGAGGTGTGCGGCCCCAAATGTCTCTCTTGTCAATGTTCCTCGAATGGTTAACCAGCTCCAGAACACTCCGGAAGTTTCTCTTCTTGCAAGCTTCATGCAGCGCTGTCATGTCACAGCTGTCTGCCTGGTCCACATTGACACCGCGCTCAATCAAAAACCTTAGCAGGAATCAAATTCATGTATTTTTTAAAAAGCTGATAAACATAGGGAACTTAAAAAAATGTTTAGAAAAAAAAATAATTTTGAAAGTGTAATTAAAATAATATACAGCAGAGATAGCTCTTTTAAAACTTTGTTGTGCAGGCACTTATGTTTATGTCAACATGAGAATTAAACAATACGTTTGAAAAGTAAAAAGTTTCCAGCTTGCTTTTTTCTATTGTCAGTCTTCCAGATCTTCAATATCTCTGTTCAATTTTCCACCAAGTTCACATCCTTTTTTTAGCTTCATAATGAAGTTTTACTTGTCAATTCCCCTTTTGGACCTTGTGATCTATAGGGCAATAGGTATGTTTCTGTGGCCCACATTAACGAGGGCATCATGCGGCCAGCACAACAAGCAACTTTTCCCCAACTAATGTCAGGTACTCATTAGAGCTGGGAGGAATCAGAGGCCTCACTAAAGATCCTGAAATTAAATATCCCAGTCTTCACCAGGATTCCAATGCGGGAGCCTCAGTTCATAGGCCAATTTCATTACCAATCAGCCACCACACCTTCTTATCACATTATATTATAGTTATCTAATATATAAAGTAGAATGTTTGAAGTATGTATGTCCCCGTATAGAAATAAAAACCGCTTGACCAATCTTGATAAAACTTGGGAGAAATGTTCCTTGGCCGCCTTGGGTACCAACTTAGACTGTAGTGTATGCATTGTAGCCCTAAAACAAACTTAAGACCCTCAAAAAAAAATAGACCAACTCTTTTACAGCTATAGTATTTTATGTTTACAATGTTGACATGAGAAAAGATCGAAAGGATTTAGATCTAGATCTAATTTTAAGAAATACACTTCGCACAGATAGTTTTATACTTTAATACATGAACATACTAATTATAGTCCATTCATTTCATATTTTGATCAAATTAACATTCAAATTTGGTTTTCTAAAGCATTTTTAATACATTTGTTTACAAAAGCTGCAAAGCTGTGTTGAGATAGGCCTATATTCATTCAAGAATCGCGTACTAAAAATAATTTGTTTAATTGTTTACTTTATAATGCTATTCATTTAACCAATCGGGTAAACCCGTTTTAATTGTACAATTAATCTATCTCTCTTTTCGTTTTTAATAGATATGTATGTATCGGCTTCAGGTAAACCCTTTTTCTCAAAACTAATTTTATTTTCGTAGCGAAAGAGAAAAATCTTGAAAGGATCATTAGCTAAATTTAACATACATCTAAATCCAATCCACTAGATTAATAAACACAAACTTAGACCCGCAGGCAATTAATAATTATAATTGCTGGTTTTGTAAAGCCTAATCTCCATGCTTCTGTTGAAAGATCAGTGCACTCTGGTCTGATTTTCTTTAGTGGAGTAAGGAAATATCTGAGCGTAAACTGGAAGAAGGTTCATTGCTGTTTTCAGCTCATTGATGAAGCTCAAGTGAAATTTCAAGTTGAAAATTTTAGGTGAGAGGATACACATGCCATTTATGGAGTTGTGGTTTTTGCCTCTCAGCCACGCATTTCATAATTGGTATGTAAGTTACTGAATATGTGCACATCAAAGGCACTCAAAACAGTTTGACTAAATATAATGATATGTATTTAAAACAGAAATTTATCCACGAACTACTGGAATAATTAACTAGTTTGGCTGCCACATGAATAAATCTCTCTAAAAAAAATAAGCAAAATGTTCTGCTAAATACTCAGAATGTACAGTGTTCTTTAAGGAAAAAGTTTGTGAAACACACACTAAAACAGAATTATAATAAAATGTGACTACAATACAAGTAACTCTCAAACCAACATAACTTGAAACATATTGTTTCTTACTTGACTATATGATCATATTCTCTGGCCACAGCTCTTTTTATCAGTGACGGCACAGTCTCTATGTTTTCTATGCTCCCAAAATTCTTAAACTTTGGACACTCAAGAACTTCTCTCAGGCCTTCAATATCACCCTAAAGGAAACAAACACAAAGAGATAATTTCAAAGACTTTTCAATCTTCTGTTGCATTTTTTTTTAAAGATTCATGACCGCAACAAGTCAATAATTTAATAGGAAAGACTGTAAATGGGGAAGCATCAATTCCAGTATTTTTTTTAAACAAACTTCCAGGCACCCGAGATAAACTTTGATTGGTAACAAAGCAGGAAGGACTACTCCTATCATGATGTTCTACAGCAGTGATGCCCAAAATACGGCCAGATCTGGACCTCAACATGGTTCCATCCGGCCTGTCAAAACGTCAGCACAAAGTGTTGAAAATTCCAAAAAAAAAATTTGAAAAAATGCATCTTTTTTACCTACGTTAGAGACCTCATTTTTTCTATGATGGATTGGTACAATGACCTTTGTGAACTGGGACTCTGAATGTAGAAGTTACGAGGAAGAGTAAACTGATCTTTACTTTTTTTGCGGAACATGATAATAAGCCAACATATTTGTTTTATTAAAAAAATTTGACTATTTTGATTAAAAAAAAACAACTACATTATCAAATAAATATGGCTGCATTCTTGATTTGAGCTGCAAATGATTGTTAAACTAGGCCTAGAGATTGTAGGAATGATGGAAATATTTACAGAAAAGTACCAGAAAATGAGTCTGTGCTTTAGCTAGCTACAATGTTGCTCACATTTTAAGCAGAGAAAGGAAGCTGTTTTCCGACACATAAAAAAAAATAACCCCCCAATATCCCATTAATTAATGTAGTACTAGATCCACAGGTTTCTAATAAAATAGTTTGAGGTCAATTTAATATCGTTATTGTATATGGCCTGTGACACGAATGTTGGAAATTAAAATGGCCCGCAGACCAAATTAGGTTGTGCATCACTGCTCTAAAGATATATTTATTTGTCTGCTAAAAATAGGTTTTAAAATTATTTCTAGTAAGATGCAAAGTGGTTTCAAACGTGCTGAGAAGAAAAGCATGCTAGGCTACAATTTAATTATCTACAAGCTAGAAACCATGTGTCACCAAAATACAGGAAATGGAGAAACAGTGATCAATTAAATATATGAACAGAAGTAACAGTATCATAACGTAACATTTACAAGTTTGGAGAAGCCTCTATAAAAACACACAGAAGAAACCCAGCGTTCAAAATAATTTTTTTTCTAACTCATTTCAGTATAACATTATTCCGTTCATGAACAAAATTCACATCAAACACAAATCACTTGTACAATTCATATGAACAGTAGAATAGCTTGACTTAATAATAGTGTTACTGTTAAATAAGTACAACACAGTGAACTGAGATTGGACCAAAGCGCTCTGAGCAAGCTATAAGCATGAAAGTAGCACTATATAAAGGCTATAATTTATTTAAAAGAAATGTTAGTTCTACCTTTTCTACAGCAGCCACAATGGTATCTACATACTGGTCATTGTCATCAGAGTTTCCAAGACTCAAACTCCAGCTAGGCAACAGAATGTAGCACAAAGAACTGAGCAGGGAACCCATTGGTGTTCAAGGGAAAGATTTCATTACTCTCTTTATTCCACTCTTGGATAAAATGAATATAATGTTGACTCTCCTTACCAGGTCACTGGATTGTCTGAAAAGTTGCACACATAAATTAACACTCCATTGATATTAGTTACCGTCTATAATGGTCATTTTATAATTTACATAAGCAAAATATAAAAAATACTTTAAAAAACAACAACAAAGCTTATCTAAAGGGGAAGAACTCTGTCTTTAAAATTATACCAATAATGTACAAGTTATTTCCCTTTTTGATATAAAACAAATAATTAATCACCATAAATTAAAAGACGAATTGAGTATTTTTGTTTATTGTTTCATGTTTTGTTAGGTACAATAAATAATTGTTTAAAGTATCAACTTGATCGGAGAATGCATGAAGGAGAAATAGCGATAACAATTATTTAAGGGGACTAAAACCAACAAAATTAGCCAGATCTGTGAATACTGAAGTATTAGTTTCTCTTGTTGCTATTAAACAAAATAATGAGTTACAAGTAATTAATAGTCTAATTGGTTACTATTTTTTTGTTTGATTCATGTCTATGTCAATGAATAATTGTGTAAAGTTTCAGCTTAAGATGAGAATGGGTGTGGGAGAAAGAACGTGTACACACTTTTACCAGACAGACAGACAGAGTGTGTTGATACAAGCTATGTAAAAACAGGGCTGGATGTACCACAGTGCAAGAGCCTCATTTCTAGATGGGGCCTCCGCATTTTGACAAAATACAAAAGTTGTTTTTTTAAAATAAAATATGTATATTAAATTAAAAATAAGGAAAATGAGATTAAATTTCTTTCTTCACAACCATGACATGCTTTTAGTATTATTTAGAGCGTTGATATTTAATGCTTTAAGAGTGTAGGAACCTCCACTGGGTACAGTTAGGCACAGTTTTACATTTTATTATTATAGCTTTTATATAGCGCTACTTTCATGCTTATAGCATGCTCAGAGCACTTTGGTCCAATCTCATTTGTGGACTGGTGGGGGGAGGGGGTATCTAGGAGTTGGTTTTCCGTGCTGCCTTTAGGCGCTCAGTAAACACAACTCTGCCCGAGTCGGGTGTCAAACCTCGAGCGCCCTTCTAGGTAGCCAAGCCAAGCCAAGTTCAAGCGCACTGAGCCTCTCGAGTACTCTCGACCACGCTTCCCACATTATTGAAGTTCTAACAATCAAATTATTTTGAATGATCTGTCAGGTCACTGAAAGCAATCATTTGAAATCCTAAATAAATTAAAAATAAAAAAAAGGTTAAAACTCTCCTAACGATCTAAGTTTTTTTTTTGCTTCAGAATTATGAGAATTCTGTTAAATTGGTAATTTTATTTTTGTGCCATAATTTTGGCATCTCTTTAACTGTATTTCATTAATGATGTAAATAAAAGCATTCTTTTTAATCACAGATCCCAGAGGCCCCACACTTGAACACAACACTACAGAAATTTATCGGAGGAGAAAGTCTACGCAACAGCCCCAGGCATCAAAGAGACCAAGTAAAATTTGATAGTCTAGTCCGTGTTACAGACAGATTGCAACAATCCAGACCTCCAGCAGACCAGCCAAGCAAATGTATCCTGTCGCCCAGCTTCCCAGCATTAACCATCAAGGAGTAAATTGCTACAAAAAGAAAAAAAAAACAACCGAGCCATTCTAAGTGCTTAGCTTTGATCAATGAAGTTATTGTGCAAGCGTGTAAAAAATGTATAAATGTAAAATTTTAAAAAAGCATCTTGTATGTCCTGACTTTTTTTCTCCAATTTTTTTTAAGGTTATAAATGAATAAAATTAATTAGTTGGAACCATAACCAATAAAAGGCTAAATGTGGCTCTACTGTTATAGCTAAGATGGTTATTAGAGACTGCGTCACCAACAGAGA
Source organism: Biomphalaria pfeifferi (assembly GCA_030265305.1). Taxonomy (NCBI): domain Eukaryota; kingdom Metazoa; phylum Mollusca; class Gastropoda; family Planorbidae; genus Biomphalaria; species Biomphalaria pfeifferi. The sequence continues at coordinate 935,902 of JASAOG010000077.1, forward strand.
AATATTCTGCAATGCGAACACTTTCCCGCCTAATGAACGAACATTGCAAGATGTATATTAGACAAAATGAACAATTCTCCCAAAGATAGTAAAACATAGAAGCCAAAACAAGAGCCGTCCTCATATAAGAAGGCATCACACCTTCATTTGAAGACCTTAAAGCAGTGAAGACACCTGTTTGGAAGACGCTGTTATCATCATCAAGGACTGATTCTGTGGAGGCAACTTGCCCTAGATGGGTGTTGGAGAATCTAAGTCTAAGTAAATAAGAACAGTCCGGTTGCTTAAAATCTTTGAGCTTCATTTTGTAATGACTCTCACTATCTAGGCTCTCTGCAAACTGCGCCACAGGACATAAACAACTCAAAGAACTTGACAACTGGGGGCTCCAAAATAGCATAAAACTTATGTCCAATAATAAAGCACTGCCCATACTTGGCAACATCTAACACTGACAAATGCTTCACATTTGATAACCACAAATGCTTCACATTTGATAACCACAAATGCTTCACATTTGATAATCCTACCACTGTATTAACTCCTGTACCTCTGTATCAAACTCTACTGGATCTTTGGGCACCTCTGAGTCCACCCAGCTCTAACAAGTACCTGACATTAGTTGCGGAAAAGTAAAGGCGGTTGGTCATTGTGTAGGCCACATGACACCCTCATTAACAGTAGGCCACAGAAACAAATGACCTTTACATCATCTGCCCTTTAGTCCACAAGGTCTGAAAAAGGAACTTTTTTTTTTTTAACTCTTTCTCAGAGATGGGACATAATTATTTTCATTCCACACCAAGTCATTTAATGTGTGAGAATTGTAATGAAATGGCCCATTATTTTAGTCAACCTTAGAGCTATCCTTCTAGCAGACATAGCTGTGATTTACACATTTTGCCACGTCAAACAGAGAAAACATTGTCAGCCTGTGGTCAATTTTAGTTTTCTCTTCACTTTCTTGTCAAAAGCTTTCCTTTTTGGACTCAAATGTAACAGTGGCCTTTGTAATTGATCTTGAAATGATTCATCCCATTATTACATTACAATTACATTGATCAAAGATGACATAATGCATGTACATGTTGGAATTCTGTTATCTTTATATATATTTAAAACAATTACTACCATCACCTGTCCCTTAGTCTGTTGGACCATTGGGGCACCACACATGAACTGACAGTGGTCTCTTTCACTCTCTGTCTTTTGCCAGTATTAGACTAAAGAGTCTCTTCCACAGGCCCATCTATTCCTAAATGTTGTCCCCCATTGATTACTTTGTCTGCCTCTTTTTTTTCCCTGGTACTGTTCCCCACTGGAAAGTCTTTGGGAGCCCTGGGGATCCTGTTATATTGCCGTAGTCTTAACTTATGTTTTCTGACAATGGTTAGAGGAGATGATGGGGGTCTAACTGTGATTTTATTTCAGGTTTCCATGTTAATAATGCGGATTTGTATGTAACTTGTAATATAACATAAGACTTTTTTGCATATACTTCGATTTCAGGAGATTTCCAGGAGCTCCTAGAATTATAAATTACAGACGTTCGAGATGCTTTTCATATGTCAATCTATTCATGCATGTTAATCAACCAGCATCTTATACCATTTCTTTGCCAATGACTCACAGTTCATTAATTCATCAGTACCCTCAGAGGTGTTGCATCTGGCAGAGAAAATCAGTGGTACTGTTGCAAGGGTGAGCGATTGGATGGTTGAAAATAAACTCAAGATGAACGAAGACAAGACAGAAATAATTAAGATTGGCACTAGGAACAATGTCTCAAAAGTTGAAAGCACAGATTCTCTCTTTATCACGAACTGCCATGTTCCTTTTGTCCATGTAGTGCGGAATCTTGGAGTTTTCTTCGACTCAACACTATCTTTCGACCCACACATACGTCAGCTCTGCAAAGGTCTTTATCTGCAGCTGCGCAGATTAGGCCAGATTCTACCATATTTAACAACGGAGGCAACAAAAACGCTAGCTGTGGCATTCATACTCTCCCGCCTTGACTACTGCAACGCCGTGCTAGCAGGTATACTAAATAGCCAAGCTGCAACGTATACAGAACAACGCCGCTCGAATAGTCCTTAAAAAAACTAGAGAAGATTCTGCTACTACGCTCTTGCGCACGCTCCATTGGCTTCCAATGAAAGCGAGAATCGATTACAAGGTCGCCACACTTTGTCATCAGTGTATATATAACAATGAGATGCCCTTGTACCTTAGCGAGCTGATTACTCCATATGTCCCCCAGAGAGCCCTGCGCTCAATAGACTCAACGCTTTTAGTAGTGCCACATTTCTCCCTCAAAAGCTACGGTCTGCGGGCTTTTTCAGTTCACGGACCAAAGGTTTGGAACTCACTCCCCATTGATCTCAGACAAACAACATGCTACACCACTTTTAAGAAGAACATTAAGACCTATCTGTTTAAAACTTTTTAGATTAACTGTCATTTTAGCTCTCATGTTTTTGTTTGTAATGTTGTTACAGCGCCTTGAGCCTACATTTTGTTTGTTAACAGCACTTTATAAATAAAATTATTATTATTATTAATCAGTGATTTAAATTCTGCTAAGTTGTTGGTTTTCCAAGCTGATTCAGGCAACCAATTCCATTCTCTAATGACACTAGCCTCACTAGGCTGTGACTAGGGAAGTCTTGAAGAAGGACCACTTGTTCGAATTAGTGCTAGCATATAGAGAATTATTATATTATAATCTAGATTCTAGACTAGGACTACTTAAGATATTAGATCAGAGACATTCAGTTGATTCATATATCAGTCACATTCTAGATGCTACTTAAATTTTAGTCTAGAGAGTCTAGTCTATTGAACTATTCTTAATTCTAGTCTAGATTTACCAGGCAGATTCAGAACTAAATTCAAACTTTAGTTTACTCCTAACTCTAGAGTAGTGAAAAGTCTCATTATTCATGAGTAGAGTGACTAGACTAAGTAAAAAGAGTCTAGTGTCTGACTAGACTTGTGACAAGTCTCTAGACTTGTGACTAGACTCAGTAGACTAGAAATAGAATAGAGTAGACTGTATAGTGTAGCGTGATCTATTCTACTTCTAGACTGAGTCTAGGTCTAGATCTATAATTAATTATATTAATATAAAATAAAATCTATTACATCTATAATTAATTATAATTTATTTTTTTTATATTAATATAAAATAAAACCTATCATCAAGACTCAATATATCTAGATTAGATTTAGACTTTAGACCCAGAGTAGATCTAGAGTGCATATCTACTCTAGGGTCTACATAAAATGTAGGCCTAAATATGATCGTTTATTACATAGAAATTAAAACATATACTAGATCTACATTACTTTGTAATTTGTAGTAATTGTACTGGCTCTAAACTCTAATTTGTTTACTTTCCAGAGGGATTGACCTATGACATGTTAACTTAAAATCCAAACAGAGTGTTGTTATTTTAAACTGCTAATCACTGTTTTTCGAATCTGGGTTTTCCCCCTCTGATCTAAGGTTTTTAATAACTCGGTTTCAATGGGTCAATTTGTTCCCCGCTATGCAAAAATTATGACCAATAGGCAACTAATCTTTAAAATGGGCATCGGTATTGGTGGTGAAAAGCTGCCAAGTGTCAATAGTTTTGAATACCTTGGAACTACTGTCTCAGATGAAAGAATCAAACCTGAACTGCTGGCCAGAGTTGCACGGTCCACAGCAGCTCTTACAAAACTCAAAACACCTGGAAAGACAAAGGCGTAGCCATCAACACTAAAATCTGACTGATGCGCTCATTGGTCATGGCCACATTCTTATATGCATGGAATCTTGGACCCTGACCGCCGTGGATCCTATAGCAATGGAACTAAGATGCTATACAAAGATCCAAGTTTCACTTACAAAGACAGCATCACAAATGAATTAGAAAGAGAATTAATACAGCGATTGGACCCATTTATGACCTATTTACTATTGTCAAAAAAAAAAAAGAAAATAAAACTCTATCTTCTTATCTTATATGATACAGATCAAAAAAGAAGATGATTACGTCCAACACGTCATGCATTTAGTCATGCATTTAGTCATGCATATTAACCAATGACCTAAACTCCACCAAGATACTGGTTTTCCTGGCCAGCTCAGGCAACCCATTCCATGCTCTAATAGCGCTAGGGAAGAAGGGCTCGCAGAGACATTTCTTCAGGTAACAGTACCAGGAAAAATAAGAAGAGGAAGACAGAGAAAGCTGTGAGAAAACAGCATAAAAGAATTGTCAGGCCTGTCATTAAATGAAACTCCTATCCAAGGGGAAAGACAGAGAGGAATGGAGAAAGACGGTCAACAGATCTTGCATGGTGCCCCCAATGTTCCAACAGATTCAGGGATATGTAAGGTGAAGATGAAAGCGCTATCAACCTATCACTTATCTGTATCAATGGACCTCATTCACCAATCGTAAACAAACAACATTTTGCCACGTGGTTCTCTAGATCTTTCATATAAATTACGCAATCCATAAATGCTGTCACGTGATACATAATTTTTATTGTTTTATCAATATAGTCACTTGGCTAAATGGTGTTTGTTTACGATTGGTGAATGAGGTCCATTGGGATATGAGAAGGGGAAGAGAAGGAGGTATCTGTGTGAATGTTCAATGCATAGACAGAAAATACTTGTTCTCTCAGGTCTCAAGTCTCCTTAACGGGACTAATTCATCTTATATCAACTGATACAATTACTAAATTTCATGAGAGTAGTCAAAAGTGGTTTTATGGCTAGCCTCCCCCTCAAACAAAAAGTAAAGCGAAACAATTTCTACCAGTCCCTGGGCTCCATTAATAAAGTGCAGTGAATAGGAGAATCGGTTTTAAACTAGAAGTTTTTTAATAGAAGAGTAGCAGGATAATGCAATGTACCTACATCAGAATATGCATTTTTTTTGTTAAAAATACCGCTGGGGGAGCTCACAGCGCCCCACAGACCCCCTAGCTGGCCAGGTGTCTACTGTCTTTCAACTAACTCCAGAAAGAACCTATTCTAGGGTCCAAAAAAACATCCGAAAGAACAAATGGTCGGAATGCAATAAGTTTTTGATGTTTTTCTCAGTCAAAGCACGGGCTTCATTAGTTGTTACATCTGCCGTCCAGTCCCAGCCAACTCATTACGTTCAACTCAGTTCTTCATAGTATTGAATAAATACTGAGTTTGTGTCTTTGACTGAATGTTTCGAAATATTGCCAATAAGAATAATCTTCGATTATTTTAAACGTTTTAGAGTGGCATGTAGCGACAATGTTTCCTTAGTCGCTTCATCATAAGAATCAGATAAAATATACCACATAAAACATTCAGGAGGTCCAAATGTTTACCTTTTATTTCTACCTAATAACAAGCAAAAAAAAAACCTAAAAAAAAACAAAGCTTATATTAAGTGAATCAATTTGTTTCTTATCTTATCTTATATAATACAGACGTTACTTCAAAAAAAGAAGATGATTACGTCCTACGCGTCATGCATTTAGTCATGCATATTAACCAATGACTTAAAATCGGCCAAGTCACTGGTCTTCCTGGCTAGCTCAGGCAACCCATTTCATGCTCTAATAGCATAAGGGAAGAAGAAGTATTTGTACAAATTTGTCCTAGCATATGGGACGAGGAATGTGCCTTTATCTTTGTGTCTTTCAGAGTATTTTATTAAATTTTGATTTTGTATTTGAAGATTATGGTTCAGTGTTTTATGTATAATTGCTACTTTACTTTTGAGTCTTCTGTCCTGAAGGCTTTCTAAATTTAGTGATTTTACTATAGGTGTTACTCTAGTCAAATGTGAATATTCGTTTGTTATGAATCTCTATTTTTTGTCTGTTCCAGTTTCTTAATGTTTTCTTGAGTTGAGGGGTCCCAAACGGAGGATGCATATTCTATTATTGGCCTAACCAAGGTTAAATAACATTTTAATTTTATGTTCTTATTTGATTTATAGAAATTTCTTTTAATGCACCCTAATGCTTTGTTTGATTTTTTTTTTTATAGTTTCATCAATATGTGGATTCCATGACAGTATTTCATTTATTATAACATCTAAGTATTTTGCGTTTTTAATCCTTGTTACTGGTTTGCCATTAATAAGATAAGTGGAATTAGTTTGTTTTAGTTTTTTGTTACTCTTAATAACTGACATTTTTCTGGGTGGAAAGACATGCTCCAATTTGATTCCCATTTCTGTAATTCATCTAAGTCTCTTTGTAAAATATCTGTGTCTTGTGTTGTTTTTATTGTTCTATATATTATGTAATCGTCTGCAAATAATCTGACTTTTGTTCCTGAAGTAATGCAATTTGGTAAATCATTTATGTAAATTAAAAACAGTAGTGGACCTAAGACTGTTCCTTGAGGTACACCTGAGTTTACTGTTATCGGTGTTGATGTAGAGCCATTTATTATTACAGTTTATTCTCTCCCTATCAGAAAATCTTTCATCCACTAATGCAATGAACCTTTAATGCCGAAATATTTTAATATTTTTAAGCAAACTATGGTGGTGAACTTTGTCAAAAGCCTTGGAAAAATCTAGTAAGTTTATATATATATATACATATATATATATTTATGCGGCCCTCAATTGCCCACATTTTATAAATGCGGCCCTCGAAAGAAAAAGGTTGCCCACCCCTGCTCTAGATAAATATGATATTTAGATTATGGCATATTTGATATGAGATACAGTTGCTTTTTTTTTTGTCGGCGCTATTTTAAAGACACCATTTTGTCAGCGCTACATTGTAGTACGAACGTTTGGCGTATAATCCAATATTCCAGTTATCTGTGCTTTTTAAAATAAGATTAAATCTAGGCAGTGCTATTTATTATTCAAGTCTATCTTTGTTTATCCATCCTCGGTATGAGCATGAAAAGAAACACAAATTGTTGCAGTATCTTTGTTTAAAGTCTAAAACTATAAAACCCAGAGGCGACCTTAGCCGAGTGCTGGGCCCTGGGCGAGTGTCTTTTGCAGAGCCCCTAGTCTATATATACAGTACCACATCATGATAACGGGCTCGTCCGCCTCTTACGCTGTAGGCCTTTTTTTTACTTTAATGCATAGTACCTTACGTAGGTAGTGTACGATTGGCCTTTCACTATTTACATATTGTATTGGAATTGTTCTGCATGAAAGATTTCGCCTTTTAAAATCAATAAACGTAACTAAAATTTCAGAAACATTTTGCATGAAGATTCGTCAAACTAGAAATTAATACTTTCTGCTAAGCACGCTGGAAAGTAACTGCTTATCACGGTTGAGAACCAGGATACTAGGAATAACCAAATAGTTGATTAGACGGACATAGACAGATTCAGTCACGGAAATTTCATGACTTGTCGCTTTGCACTAATGATAAAATATTTTGTATCTTCTCTCCCGATGCGCGGTCCGAATAATTGTTCTTTTCGAACAATGTGTGCGATAGAAGCTACAGTTGCCCCTTGACGTTTCGCGGAAGGGCTATACCACGGGCTTTCAAAATAAAGAATAAAAAAATAAAAAAAAAAACTTCCTAGTCCACATCGACCCGATGTATAAGTAGTGAGAATCTCTCTAGCCATAAAGAGCTGGTATCAAGTTCTTGACAGAAAACACAAACTCTCTTTTGTACTCTTTAAGGTTAGACTTTCAAACCGATAACAAAAAAACAACAACATCGCATGGATGGTTTTGAGTTATAGACATTGGTGCACCGAGTGAGTTCTTTTAGCATTACATTTAAAGAATTCATTTATATGACATCAAAGGGAAAAAAAATTCCATTACATTACACGGCCTACTTAGGCTAGAATATGTCTCATCAATACGAGCAGGATATCGAGGGATCATATACATTAATGCATCGAGTGATTTCTTTTAGCATTTCACTTAAAGAATTAACCTTATATTAAGTCAAAGGAAAAAAATCCACTACGTCACACGGCCTAGTTAGCCTAAAAAATGGCTTCATCAATACGAGCCAGTTATCGAGGGATCATAGACGTTGGCGCACCGAGTGAGTTCTTTTAGCATTTCATTTAAAGAAGAATTAATTCCTTATGACGTCAAAGGGATAAAATCCACTACGTCACACGGCCTAGTTAGACTAAGAAATGGCTTCATCAATACGAGCCAGTTATCGAGGGATCATAGACATTGGCGCACAGAGTGAGTTCTTTTCGAATTACATTTGAAGAATTCATTCATATGACGTTAAAGGGAAAAAAAATCCATTACGTCACAATGGGCTAGTAACAAAAAATGTTTTTATTAACAAGAGAGATTTCCTGATGGTGCATGACCTCTGTTACACAGAGTTCTAAAAGAACTCATTTAAAGATATTAAAAATATTATTTAGATTAAAGCCGCATTTTTGTTTTGCATTTTGTCTGTCAGTCTGTCCGTCCGTCATGTTAATATCGAAAAAAAGAACAATTAAAAACTATTGAAAATTGATTAACCTTTAATTTTCCTTCCGAAACATCGCAATAGTTTTAAGAACCTATAATAGATTTTTCCGGATGTTTGTATATATAGTGAGAGAAAAAGAGAATTCTAGATAATTCTAAAACCGTTGAATAAATTTTTGGAATGGTTTCGTATCAAAAATTAAATGTACCATAGCATTCCAGAGAGATTTTTTTACCATATTTTGGTGTTAGAAAGTTGTTTTTCTTTAAAATCGCAACATAATATTAATTAGATTTTAAAACGTTTAGCTAGAAAATTAACTGTAATGTACGACAGAAGTGCGATTTTACATTGAGTTAGAATGTTTTTCATAAAAATCCGGAACAACCGATATTCGTAAATGAGAAGAAAATCATTTGTTTTATTTATAAGAAGAGGGATATCAAACAGTTATTTATGTTAGTAGAGTTTTTATATAAAATTCGGAACAATTTTGGCGACGATTTGTAAGAAAATTTAAGTAATGTATTTAAAAAAACACCTCTGTTATGTTTCAGCAAGAAAATTCAATGTGAAATAAGTTTAAAAGTGTTTTTCGATAATCGTTTCTAATAAATTACTTCCTTTTTTAATAATTCTGAAATAAAAACTTGGAATGGATGGTTTTGAGGTCATACGATGAGAATACGTGAAATTGGCATCGTATTGGTTTCAAAATCAACCACCGCTGGAATCCGCTGTTGGAATAATTTAAATCGGCACTCGCTGAACCTCCAAGAAAACATTTAACATCTATATTTCATTTTTCTTGACAAAAATTGTTTAGTTTTGGGATTGAACCCAGGACTTGTGTGTCATTATCGAGACGCTTAACAACCAGTCATTCAAATATGTGCAGCATTTTATTTTGAATTAAATGAATCAGTTTTTTGTATTTTACAATACCTAGATCTGCATTTGTCTAAAATGTTTGTTCTAGAATCTATTTTATTTCTTCTATTCTGAAACAGATATTGTCAAATCTGAGTTAGTGATTTTGCAGATTTTCACCTTATGGCCTCATGACCAATCTACCCGCTGTCTAGCGCCTCAGCCACATCTGACCCCCGAGGTGCTGTCGGTGAGAACGTTTACGAGCTTTTAGCGTGTAGGACAAAACGTTGGCTGCCACCTAAAGCTAACGAGTTCCTCCTGCCCGTGGGAGAAGTAAAACTCAGAATTTAAACCTCTGCTGCCTCTAGGACTCTAAGTGGTTTATGATGTTGCTACATATTATGTGTTCTAGGATTCTACATGTGATGCTGGTAAGTGAGACTGGTCTGTAGTTTCCTGGGTCAGATTTTTCTCCTTGTTTTTTTTTTATCAGTCATGTAATTAACATTTGTAATAAGCCTCGTACTACAATCTATAAACGGGATTAATTCAATCAAGTAATATTTCTTTCCCTTCTTTCAACTATTCACTATTTATAGTAACAAACATGGGAGGCTATTCAGCGAGGGGGAGGACTATTTATCATAATTTTAACAAATTTATGCAACCGGTTTTCTTACAATTCTATTGTTAAGTTAAATAGGTTCTGTTTTACTAACAACTACATCTACATACATGAAAAATGTTTACTTTTTTTAAAGAGAAAAAAATTTATTCAGTATATATCAAAGTTGGACATAATTTAAAACAACAATGAATACGTAATTTCATATTATCACGTGAACTGCAGCGCTACACCATAGCCATAGAACACTTAACTAAAGGATTTCTATGTCTTTGATATTAAATAATATTTTTATTACTATTATTATATTTCTAAGGTTAATTAATCACTTTTCCATTGTTTATGATTTGATACTTGTGAATTATTAGATCTTACAAATAAAAACCTATTTTAAAAAAGCCCACAAAAGAGGCAAGATGGCCCATATAAGAGGCACATAAAGCCCAAAAAAGAGGCAAAGAAAAGAGGCCTAAGGCCTAAGGATTCCTATGATGCTAAAGCTAAAATTGAATAGCGCAAATTCTGAGGTTTCCTTTTAAAAAAAAAAAAAAAAAAAGGATTTCTATTAGAAGATCTGTTAGGTAAGGTTGTCCCCTATCCCCCTTTTTATACACCCTTTGCCTAGAACCACTGTTAGAGAATATTAGGTTAGACAAAGAAATTTTATAAATAAAAATCCCCGGTCCAACCCCCGTAGTCAAAATTAAAGCTTATGCCGACGATGTCACACTTTTCCCCACCTCAGAAAAAGACATAGCTAAAATTATAGAGATATTTACATTATTTGGGAGGGCGAGTGGGTCCAAAATAAACATTAATAAATCCTCAATTATAGGACTGGGTAGGTGGGAAATCCCCCCCCCCCAAACATCCCCTTTAACCTTAAAATACAGAAAGAAATAAAAGTATGTGGCATCGTGTGGACTAGCAACCTAGCAAACTATTGCCATGAACAGTGGGCGGAGATTCTGACCCACACAAAGAACGTGATTAGAATGTTTCAGTACATGGCGACAACCATATTTGGGAGAGCTATATTAATAAACAACTTGGTCATCCCGAAGATAACCTACTTAGCAAATATAGTAGAACCTCCTCCTAATTTCATAAATAACATCAATACCACTATCAGAAATTTTATTTTCAAAAACACATAAGGAACATAAAACATACAACACTCATACAAGACAAAAAAGAAGGAGGTATAGGCTTACAAGACATTCACACAAAAATCAAAACACTTAGAATAAAATTTGTAGGGAAAGTAGTAAGGTATCCCAATAACTTTCCCTTAGTATTATATTATTTTGGACTTAGACTAAACAAACTCCTCTCCATTCAAAACAACACACCCCATCATTTTGGTAACCATACACATCCATTCTACAGATCACTCACAAGACACCTACCCAGCAATGAAAACATAACACACCACGACTCAAAAACAATATACACTATACTCAGAGACAAGTTGAAAGAAAACCTAGAAGTTAGAATAAAGTGGGTCAAGGAGTTAGGGGTTAAACCAATTAACTGGACAGACACTTTCACGCATTTACACAACAAATGCATAACACCCATAGCACGAGAAGTGGCCTACAGATTACTCTTCGGGATGACCCCAATAAAAGGAAGACTCTCAACTACAATAGGGTATAACTATACCTGTGTAATTTGTAAAAAAGAAAACCAAAACCCAGAGAAACACTTATTTAGTGAATGTGAGTTGATTAAGGTAGCAAAAAAAACTTTAGAAGATATTATTGACGCAAACAGTCAAACCTGTGCAAATGTAAATACTGCTATTTTCTTTAATAAAGTACCTAAAGCCATAAATAAAAACTAAGAGACATCAATGTAATTATTTTATCAGAATATAGAAACCTTATTTGGAATACCTACCTACAAATTGTCTACTATAATAAACTATATAGTACAGTATTATTAGATCGCATTTTTAAGAAAATTATTGAATGCAAAGTGAAACAATATAGCGCTAAATAAAAATACCAATATTGTCCATTAACTTAATGAAAAGGGAATATATATATATATATATATATATATATATATATATATATATACTAATAAAAGGCAAAGCCCTGACTCACTGACTCATCACTAATTCTCCAACTTCCCGTGTAGGTACAAGGGTGAAATTTGGCAGGCGCATTCCCTACAGCTTACTTACAAAAGTGCAGCAGGTTTCGTTTCCCAATCGTACGCGTAACGGTCGTAACGGTCGACAACGTCCGCCATGTTGAACGTTCGTATTTATGGAGCCATCTTCACGAAACTTGGTACGCGGCTTCCCTGCGCTAACCGAAACCGATGTACGTACTTATTTAACGGTCGTAGTGTTGCTGGCTGGAGACTTTCGGCAAACCCTACCAGTCGTGCCCAGAGGAACACGCGCCGACGAAGTGAAAGCCTGTCTGAAGTCTTCGTACCTGTGGCGTCAAATCACTGTCGTCACTTTAAGAATAAACATGAGGGTTCATCTGAATGGCGACACAAGAGCCGGAGAGTTCTCTGATCTTCTGATGAGTATTGGTGATGGCAGCTTCAGTCAAGAAAATTCTAAAATAGCAATTCCCTCAAATCTCTGTCTCCTGGTGAAGACCTTGCAAAACCTTCGTTACAATGTTTATCCCAATCTAAGAACTCTCCAGCATATAGACGTGTCATGGTTGAGGGAGAGAGCTATCCTAACACCACGAAACGACATGACCACGGCCATAAACCACGTTTTACTCCAAGAACTCCCCTCCCAATCTAAAACATACCAGTCTGTGGATTCAGTTGTGGAAATGGAAGACGCGGTGCACTATCCGGTAGAGTTTCTCAACTCTCTGAATCCTCCAGGCACTCCTGAGCATCGTCTCATTTTGAATCACGCCTTGACCTTGTGACTGTAAAGACTTACACCAAAGTTTTGATCTACAAAGACCAGCGAGTTAGGCAGGAGAAAAAGAGATCTCATTCAATTAAAAAAGAGAATCATCGAAATGGAACATTAGGCCTGCAAGTCAAGGAACGGAAACACAATAAGGAACCAGGAGCGAATACGTGAAAATCCAAGAAAAGGGAAAGAAGAGTAACTCCAAGAAATCAAGAACAAGGGCAGACCTTTACGTTTTATGTAAACACTGTTTTTCTCCTGTTGTTCCTGTATTGAATCAGGCATGACCACATGATATCTAAGCAAACAATTCTTTGTATAAATGTGTACTTTTTAACAATTATGTCCATAGTGGCTTCTTTACGAATATTGCAAAAATACCACCACTATCCGTATTTTGCATACCTGTGCAGTCTACATACAAATATATTATTTCTTACTACCTTGCAGACGTTTACAGTCTATATTGTAATTGTTTCTTTTCTGTTGTTCTAGTATTGAGCATCAACATAACCTCATATCTCAACAAGCTTCTACATCAAATTGTTACTAAATTAGTTTTTTTTTACATATGTCAAAGTTTTTACTATTGTTAAAAAAAAATTCTCCACTACCATTGTCAATATTGCGCCTGCTTGTGCAGTCTACAGAGAAATAATATATTAAAGAGGGGAAGAGGAAAATTAAAAAAAGGGGGAAAAAAAGGGGAAAATATTCAAGAAAACAAATATATATATATATATACACACACACACACACACATATATATATACACACACACACACACATATATATATATACATATGAGAAAAACTTTCAGTACGACTCCAATTGGTCCCTGTGACCAAAAAAAAAAAAGCCACAGAGAAATTGTCTCTGAACAGAAACTCCCGATATACTGACTCTAGCAGACAGGGTTTCCACCTTGATGATGAGGAAGTAGTTTTCCAAATCTCAAGGGAGGAAATCAAAAATTGTCATTAAAAGGGAGACAACAAAAGCAACACTATTAATGTTTAAATGCCTATGTTCGCATAAGTGTGTACACACATAGATGTGTATGCACGTTTGATAGAAGTTAATATAAAGAACTGGGGGTAATGCAGCAAAGCACAAGGGAAACAACCATAAGCAATGTAGACAAAGTGGAAAAAAATGTGACTACGATGTTTGAAATGTTTTAATATCATTTAAGTTTCTACTTTCACTTCTTGATTGTTTCTATTTAATTACCTATTGTTGACATTCTCACCACATATATTTTAAGAACCTTAAATTTAAAAAATATTCATTATATGCTATTGGAAACAAAATAACGCCATATACAAAGCAATTTAAAATGTAACTATATGCATTACTATGTTTTGCAAACATTGTACTTTAAAATGTAACCACTCAATTTGTACGCTTACTATTAAAATATGCATCTTTTTGTTTAAATAAAAAAAAAAAAAGGCTCAATAAAGAGGCCAATAGCCCAAAAAAGAGGCAAAGACAAGAGGCAAAGGCCCAAGGATTCCTAGGATGTAAACAGCTCGACAACTGAAGTGAAAAGCTGAGGTATCCTAAAACAAAAAGGATTTTTTTTTTAAGGAAATGTTATTTCCTTGTGGATTTAAATTAGAGATTGACCCTCAAACAAACTATTAGATCAATTAGATATTCATTATAGACATCAGTTAGGCCAGGTTCACATGTAACTTAAAATTCACTTTCACCTACCCTTTGGTCTGCTGGACCGCTGGGGCACCACACAAAATCTGTCAACCTTCTTTCTCCATTCTTCTCTGTCTTTGTCTTTGATAGAATTTCATTCTGATGTTTTTTTCTGAAATTATTGATGCCCGCCTTTTTACCTGCCAGTGTGGACCACTTCGTGGGGCCGATTTTGAGTTTGTGTTTTTATAAAAACTGTTCTCGTAACTTTCTTTTTATTTTTTTTTGTTGACTTCATAATATCAATTAATTACTTCTCAGCAAAGACATTATCGAGACATTACGACGAGGATATCAATTATTCTATTAGTAGTAAACTTAGGCCTATAGCACAGATAACTGTCCCTGTTACATTTTTACAATGTCATACAAGTAAATATGTATAACCAAACACATAATAAGGCTTGTCCTTCAGTCCGAAGATCAATGAGGAGTGCAGTATTTCGCGTGTATAAACAGCCCCAGCTGTGACCTATATATTTTGCGACAATCAGCGCAGGTTGTCGACGGAACAGAGTTGCTAAAAGGAAACTCTTTATTTACCAGCTTTTACTCTTTCTCTTCCGAGTGAGAAACAATCGCTGATTAGCCCCCTTTAAAATAACTTAATTTTTTAGTTTGTAAACTTTTATTCGTGTTAAATAAAAAGGACATGCGTTTATCTATAGTATTTTATACCAATTACAACATTTTCTATTAGAAGAAAGCTTGTTTTTTTCATGGGGTAACTCTATCCGCACAAATAAAAGAGTGATCTTTTCTTTACTTCTTCTTCTTCTCGGCAAAATTCTTGAGTCATGAAGAGAATTATATATATATAAAGTGGTAATATATACAAAGTGGTAATGAATATAAGCACTCCATTATTTAAAAACAACAACAATAATTAGTTTACTAATTATTGGTAATTATTTTTTTTTATTTTGAAAGGGAAATAGATTCTACATTATTGAGACATTTGTAATGTGGGGTTCTTTCCCTTTGATAAGCCCTTTTTTTTGTTTGTTTTTGTTTTTAAGTATTTTTATATTTCACTACTTATTATTTTTAAGTTGGCAACAGTGATCTGTCCTTGAAGTTGTTTGGTTCGTTGATTTATTTCCGAATCTCTCGGTACTGCTTTATTAAAAATATTTCTTACGTTTTCTCCCGGTTTCATTATATCGTCTCCACATTTCTCCGTATCTAAAATAGTCTGTGTAAGTTACCCTACTTCAACTTTAAATTTGAATGTGTACTGTCACAGTGACAGGTCTCAGTCAGACTACTCATTACGTATCATTATTGTGTGTTTCGTTTATGTGTGTTTCGTGTGCGTCCGTGTGGCTCTTTTTTTTTTAATATATTTTGTTTAGTGCTTACAGTATGTGGTCTGAAACTGAAAAATAGATTTAAAAACAAATAAAACAATTAGAAACAATTAGAAGATTTCTGTCGACTAAGATATATTAAAATGCAAAATAATAATAATTATTATAATACCAATTTAAAAACGTTTAACAATAGAACAAATTACGAAAACATTAACTAAGGAAAGTAAACATCATGATGGATAAACAAAGGCGTAGTAAGTAGGGGCGGAAGGAGGGCACGATTCCCTGGGCGATTTCCTCATGCTGGCGCCATACACAGAGAGGCGCCCATATATGTTCAAGGTAAATGGGGGAGGGTAGCGCCAATAAACTACCTTGCCCCGGGCGCATGTTTTTCTCACTACGCCTCTGGGAATAAATTACAATATTTCCGATTGTGAAATCAGCCGAAGGGTCAAGGACCTTGCAGACATGATCCCTAATATCACAAGGAAGCAGAGGCGTAGCTAAGTTAGGGGGAGGGAGGGGGAATATTTTTAAATTCCCGTGTCCCCACTTGAGGAGGGGGCCCAGATGAGTGGTGACCATTATTGACATCGCCGTACCACAATCTCATAATTTAAGAAAAACTGAAATAGAAAAACAAAGAAAATATGGGCACCTAGGTTTAGAGATTAAGAATGATTATTCGTTCCTTTCTAACATAATAAATAATAATAGTTTAAAAATAGTTATAATAATAATAATTTAACCTATATAGCCATGTTAACAAAGGCTATATAAGCTCATGACATTTTGAGAACATAACAATCATATAACAAAGTTAAAAAAACAAAAGTAAACTAATCTACACAAGTTTTGAAAAGTTAGTCTTAAAGTCTTCTTGTACCGTATGCAACTATGCGTTCATGGAGTGTAGAAATCGCAGACGTAATAAGTTAGCAAGAAAATATAAAAACATATATATTAAAAAAAAGTTTATGTTAATTAGATTGTATCAGTCATGTAATTAAAATTTGTATTAGATCTAGACAGACTTACAAAAATAAATCTGTGCGATTAGAAATATATTTTACAAATTGTTGTTTTTTTTAACACAATTTCATGCTTTCTGACATCTCAGTTTGCTATAACCCCATCACTTGTCTGGACCAGTTAGGAAAAAAGAAAGGGGCCACGGGAAGAAGGGGGTATCTGTGTGAATGCTACCGTGATCACCTTTTAAATTAATTGATAAAAAAAAAAGTTTTACGGCTTCAATTCGAACTTGACGGGTAAAGCCTTTTCAAGGGGACTAATTCAACTTATACAACCACATTTGTCAAGTAAACTTTTTTTCCCTTATTCGATACCAACCAAAATAATTAATTAGTTAATTTTTGTATTGATTCTTGTTTTGTCAGGTAAAGAAAATAACTACTAAATTTCAGCTTAATCCGAGATTGGGTGTGGGAGAAATAGCATATGCAAACTTTTTACCAGACAGAGTGAGTTGATATAAGCTTTGTAAAAAATAGGAAGAGGCCGTGGTTATGGATGGATGGGTGTTTCAAGAGTAATCAAGATTGCTGATTGTGCTTGACTTTGTTTTTTTTATTGATTTATTTAGTTGACATAATACAATCAGGGCCGGCATTAACCATATTGGCCTCCAATTGGTAGGGGGCCATGCACAGGACTCAAACAAATATTGAAGAAAAAAATGCGAAACTTGGATCAGATCTTAAACATAGCAGAGGGCTATGACTCTATGTCTATTAGTCTAACTCTATTACGGAAATTGGGAACTATAGAAATAAGTTTATCGTAAATTTAGATATACACACAGGCATGTTTTTTTTTTAAATTGCGAAATTTTATTTTTTCCCTTTTTTTTTTTTTTTTTTGTAATTTTTTTTTTTGATATTTAGGACCACCCAACTCACTTTGGCTAGGGTCTCCAGTCTCCATTATCCGCGGTGCCGATTCAATGAACATAAATATTTAATAATCTTTTTTGAAGTAACGTCTGTATTATATAAGATGAGTTAAATTGGAGTATATCTAGAGTATTATTAACTTAGCAAGTAGTTCGGAGGTTATACCAATGCTAAAAGGACTAATTTAATATATGAATTCATTCACATTGTTATATTACCCGGTACGCAAAAGGGAGGGAACAAAAACAAAGTTATAAATATTTGTTATTTTGAAAAGACTCCATGGGTTCGAGTACACCCACCATTAGAGCGTAGAAGTGTGGTCATTTAGTGGCTGGTACATCACTTTCCTTAAATCCAAATAGCGCTTTATAAAAAACAGAAGCTTAGTTTGCATTTACTTAGTCGTTGATTCACAATGTTGCTCTCTCTCTCTCTCTTTCTTTCTCTCCATCACTCTCTCTCTCTTTCTCTCCATCACTCTCTCTCTCTTTCTTTCTCTCCATCACTCTCTCTCTCTCTCTCTTTCTTTCCATCATTCTCTCTGTCTTTCTCTCCATCACTCTCTCTCTCTGTCTTTCTCTCCATCACTCTCTCTCTGTCTTTCTCTCCATCACTCTCTCTCTTTCTTTCTCTCCATCACTCTCTCTTTCTTTCTCTCCATCACTCTCTCTCTTTCTTTCTCTCCACCACTCTCTCTCTTTCTTTCTCTCCATCACTCTCTATCTCTTTCTTTCTCTCCATCACTCTCTATCTCTTTCTTTCTCTCCATCACTCTCTATCTCTTTCTTTCTCTCCACCACTCTCTCTCTTTCTTTCTCTCCATCACTCTCTATCTCTTTCTTTCTCTCCACCACTCTCTCTCTTTCTTTCTCTCCATCACTCTCTATCTCTTTCTTTCTCTCCATCACTCTCTATCTCTTTCTTTCTCTCCACCACTCTATCTCTTTCTTTCTCTCCACCACTCTCTCTCTTTCTTTCTCTCCACCACTCTCTCTCTTTCTTTCTCTCCATCACTCTCTATCTCTTTCTTTCTCTCCACCACTCTCTATCTCTTTCTTTCTCTCCACCACTCTCTCTCTTTCTTTCTCTCCATCACTCTCTATCTCTTTCTTTCTCTCCACCACTCTCTATCTCTTTCTTTCTCTCCACCACTCTCTATCTCTTTCTTTCTCTCCATCACTCTCTATCTCTTTCTTTCTCTCCACCACTCTCTATCTCTTTCTTTCTCTCCACCACTCTCTCTCTTTCTTTCTCTCCATCACTCTCTATCTCTTTCTTTCTCTCCATCACTCTCTATCTCTTTCTTTCTCTCCATCACTCTCTATCTCTTTCTTTCTCTCCACCACTCTCTCTCTTTCTTTCTCTCCATCACTCTCTATCTCTTTCTTTCTCTCCATCACTCTCTATCTCTTTCTTTCTCTCCATCACTCTCTATCTCTTTCTTTCTCTCCATCACTCTCTCTCTTTCTTTCTCTCCATCACTCTCTATCTCTTTCTTTCTCTCCACCACTCTCTCTCTTTCTTTCTCTCCACCACTCTCTCTCTTTCTTTCTCTCCATCACTCTCTATCTCTTTCTTTCTCTCCACCACTCTCTCTCTTTCTTTCTCTCCATCACTCTCTCTCTTTCTTTCTCTCCACCACTCTCTATCTTTCTTTCTCTCCATCACTCTCTATCTCTTTCTTTCTCTCCATCACTCTCTATCTCTTTCTTTCTCTCCATCACTCTCTATCTCTTTCTTTCTCTCCACCACTCTCTCTCTTTCTTTCTCTCCATCACTCTCTATCTCTTTCTTTCTCTCCACCACTCTCTCTCTTTCTTTCTCTCCATCACTCTCTATCTCTTTCTTTCTCTCCATCACTCTCTATCTCTTTCTTTCTCTACATCACTCTCTCTTTCTTTCTCTCCACCACTCTATCTCTTTCTTTCTCTCCACCACTCTCTCTCTTTCTTTCTCTCCACCACTCTCTCTCTTTCTTTCTCTCCATCACTCTCTATCTCTTTCTTTCTCTCCACCACTCTCTATCTCTTTCTTTCTCTCCACCACTCTCTCTCTTTCTTTCTCTCCATCACTCTCTATCTCTTTCTTTCTCTCCACCACTCTCTATCTCTTTCTTTCTCTCCACCACTCTCTATCTCTTTCTTTCTCTCCATCACTCTCTATCTCTTTCTTTCTCTCCACCACTCTCTATCTCTTTCTTTCTCTCCACCACTCTCTCTCTTTCTTTCTCTCCATCACTCTCTATCTCTTTCTTTCTCTCCATCACTCTCTATCTCTTTCTTTCTCTCCATCACTCTCTATCTCTTTCTTTCTCTCCACCACTCTCTCTCTTTCTTTCTCTCCATCACTCTCTATCTCTTTCTTTCTCTCCATCACTCTCTATTTCTTTCTCTCCATCACTCTCTATCTCTTTCTTTCTCTCCATCACTCTCTCTCTTTCTTTCTCTCCATCACTCTCTATCTCTTTCTTTCTCTCCACCACTCTCTCTTTCTTTCTCTCCACCACTCTCTATCTCTTTCTTTCTCTCAACCACTCTCTCTCTTTCTTTCTCTCCACTCTCTCTCTTTCTTTCTCTCCATCACTCTCTATCTCTTTCTTTCTCTCCATCACTCTCTATCTCTTTCTTTCTCTCCATCACTCTCTATCTTTCTTTCTCTCCATCACTCTCTATCTCTTTCTTTCTCTCCATCACTCTCTATCTTTCTCTCCATTACTCTCTATCTTTCTTTCTCTCCATCACTCTCTATCTTTCTTTCTCTCCATCACTCTCTATCTTTCTTTCTCTCCATAACTCTCTATCTCTTTCTTTCTCTCCACCACTCTCTATCTTTCTTTCTCTCCATCACTCTCTATCTTTCTTTCTCTCCATCACTCTCTCTCTTTCTTTCTCTCCATCACTCTCTATCTCTTTCTTTCTCTCCATCACTCTCTCTCTTTCTTTCTCTCCATCACTCTCTATCTCTTTCTTTCTCTCCACCACTCTCTCTCTTTCTTTCTCTCCACCACTCTCTCTCTCTTTCTTTCTCTCCATCACTCTCTATCTCTTTCTTTCTCTCCACCACTCTCTCTCTTTCTTTCTCTCCATCACTCTCTCTCTTTCTTTCTCTCCACCACTCTCTCTCTTTCTTTCTCTCCATCACTCTCTATCTCTTTCTTTCTCTCCATCACTCTCTATCTCTTTCTTTCTCTCCATCACTCTCTATCTCTTTCTTTCTCTCCACCACTCTCTCTCTTTCTTTCTCTCCATCACTCTCTATCTCTTTCTTTCTCTCCACCACTCTCTCTCTTTCTTTCTCTCCATCACTCTCTATCTCTTTCTTTCTCTCCATCACTCTCTATCTCTTTCTTTCTCTCCATCACTCTCTCTTTCTTTCTCTCCACCACTCTATCTCTTTCTTTCTCTCCACCACTCTCTCTCTTTCTTTCTCTCCACCACTCTCTCTCTTTCTTTCTCTCCATCACTCTCTATCTCTTTCTTTCTCTCCACCACTCTCTATCTCTTTCTTTCTCTCCACCACTCTCTCTCTTTCTTTCTCTCCATCACTCTCTATCTCTTTCTTTCTCTCCACCACTCTCTATCTCTTTCTTTCTCTCCACCACTCTCTATCTCTTTCTTTCTCTCCATCACTCTCTATCTCTTTCTTTCTCTCCACCACTCTCTATCTCTTTCTTTCTCTCCACCACTCTCTCTCTTTCTTTCTCTCCATCACTCTCTATCTCTTTCTTTCTCTCCATCACTCTCTATCTCTTTCTTTCTCTCCATCACTCTCTATCTCTTTCTTTCTCTCCACCACTCTCTCTCTTTCTTTCTCTCCATCACTCTCTATCTCTTTCTTTCTCTCCATCACTCTCTATCTCTTTCTTTCTCTCCATCACTCTCTATCTCTTTCTTTCTCTCCATCACTCTCTATCTCTTTCTTTCTCTCCATCACTCTCTATCTCTTTCTTTCTCTCCACCACTCTCTCTCTTTCTTTCTCTCCACCACTCTCTATCTCTTTCTTTCTCTCCACCACTCTCTCTCTTTCTTTCTCTCCACTCTCTCTCTTTCTTTCTCTCCATCACTCTCTATCTCTTTCTTTCTCTCCATCACTCTCTATCTCTTTCTTTCTCTCCATCACTCTCTATCTTTCTTTCTCTCCATCACTCTCTATCTCTTTCTTTCTCTCCATCACTCTCTATCTTTCTCTCCATCACTCTCTATCTTTCTTTCTCTCCATCACTCTCTATCTTTCTTTCTCTCCATCACTCTCTATCTTTCTTTCTCTCCATAACTCTCTATCTCTTTCTTTCTCTCCACCACTCTCTATCTTTCTTTCTCTCCATCACTCTCTATCTTTCTTTCTCTCCATCACTCTCTCTCTTTCTTTCTCTCCATCACTCTCTATCTTTCTTTCTCTCCATCACTCTCTATCTTTCTTTCTCTCCATCACTCTCTATCTTTCTTTCTCTCCATCACTCTCTATCTTTCTTTCTCTCCATCACTCTCTATCTTTCTTTCTCTCCATCACTCTCTATCTTTCTTTCTCTCCATCACTCTCTATCTTTCTTTCTCTCCATCACTTTCTATCTTTCTTTCTCTCCATCACTCTCTATCTCTTTCTTTCTCTCCACCACTCTCTATCTTTCTTTCTCTCCATCACTCTCTATCTTTCTTTCTCTCCATCACTCTCTCTCTTTCTTTCTCTCCATCACTCTCTCTCTTTCTTTCTCTCCATCACTCTCTATCTCTTTCTTTCTCTCCATCACTCTCTATCTCTTTCTTTCTCTCCATCACTCTCTCTCAACTTTTTCTCTCCATCACTCTCTATCTTTCTTTCTCTCCATCACTCTCTATCTCTTTCTTTCTCTCCATCACTCTCTCTCTTTCTTTCTCTCCATCACTCTCTCTCTTTCTTTCTCTCCATCACTCTCTCTCTTTCTTTCTCTCCATCACTCTCTCTCTTTCTTTCTCTCCATCACTCTCTATCTTTCTTTCTCTCCATTACTCTCTATCTTTCTTTCTCTCCATCACTCTCTATCTTTCTTTCTCTCCATCACTCTCTATCTTTCTTTCTCTCCATCACTCTCTCTCTCTTTCTTTCTCTCCATCACTCTCTATCTCTTTCTTTCTCTCCATCACTCTCTCTCTTTCTTTCTCTCCATCACTCTCTCTCTTTCTTTCTCTCCATCACTCTCTGTCTCTTTCTTTCTCTCCATCACTCTCTATCTCTTTCTTTCTCTCCATCACTCTCTATCTCTTTCTTTCTCTCCATCACTCTCTATCTTTCTTTCTCTCCATCACTCTCTATCTCTTTCTTTCTCTCCATCACTCTCTATCTCTTTCTTTCTCTCCATCACTCTCTATCTTTCTTTCTCTCCATCACTCTCTCTCTTTCTTTCTCTCCATCACTCTCTATCTCTTTCTTTCTCTCCATCATTCTCTATCTTTCTTTCTCTCCATCACTCTCTCTCTTTCTTTCTCTCCATCACTCTCTCTCTTTCTTTCTCTCCATCACTCTCTCTCTTTTTTTCTCTCCATCACTCTCTCTTTCTTTCTCTCCATCACTCTCTCTTTCTTTCTCTCCATCACTCTCTATCTTTCTTTCTCTCCATCACTCTCTCTCTTTCTTTCTCTCCATCACTCTCTCTCTTTCTTTCTCTCCATCACTCTCTATCTCTTTCTTTCTCTCCATCACTCTCTATCTCTTTCTTTCTCTCCATCACTCTCTATCTCTTTCTTTCTCTCCATCACTCTCTATCTCTTTCTTTCTCTCCATCACTCTCTATCTCTTTCTTTCTCTCCACCACTCTCTATCTCTTTCTTTCTCTCCATCACTCTCTATCTCTTTCTTTCTCTCCACCACTCTCTCTCTTTCTTTCTCTCCATCACTCTCTATCTCTTTCTTTCTCTCCATCACTCTCTCTCTCTTTCTTTCTCTCCATCACTCTCTATCTCAACTTTTTCTCTCCATCACTCTCTATCTTTCTTTCTCTCCATCACTCTCTATCTTTCTTTCTCTCCACCACTCTCTATCTCTTTCTTTCTCTCCATCACTCTCTATCTTTCTTTCTCTCCATCACTGTCTATCTCTTTCTTTCTCTCCACCACTCTCTATCTCTTTCTTTCTCTCCATCACTCTCTCTCTCAACTTTTTCTCTCCATCACTCTCTCTCTCAATTTCTTTCTCTCCATCACTCTCTCTCTCTCAATTTCTTTCTCTCCATCACTCTCTATCTTTCTTTCTCTCCATCACTCTCTATCTTTCTTTCTCTCCATCACTCTCTCTCTCTTTCTTTCTCTCCATCACTCTCTATCTCTTTCTTTCTCTCCATCACTCTCTCTCTTTCTTTCTCTCCATCACTCTCTCTCTTTCTTTCTCTCCATCACTCTCTGTCTCTTTCTTTCTCTCCATCACTCTCTATCTCTTTCTTTCTCTCCATCACTCTCTATCTCTTTCTTTCTCTCCATCACTCTCTATCTTTCTTTCTCTCCATCACTCTCTATCTCTTTCTTTCTCTCCATCACTCTCTATCTCTTTCTTTCTCTCCATCACTCTCTATCTTTCTTTCTCTCCATCACTCTCTATCTCTTTCTTTCTCTCCATCACTCTCTATCTCTTTCTTTCTCTCCATCACTCTCTATCTCTTTCTTTCTCTCCATCACTCTCTATCTCTTTCTTTCTCTCCACCACTCTCTATCTCTTTCTTTCTCTCCATCACTCTCTATCTCTTTCTTTCTCTCCATCACTCTCTCTCTCAACTTTTTCTCTCCATCACTCTCTCTCTCAATTTCTTTCTCTCCATCACTCTCTCTCTCTCAATTTCTTTCTCTCCATCACTCTCTATCTCTCTCAATTTCTTTCTCTCCATCACTCTCTATCTTTCTTTCTCTCCATCACTCTCTCTCTTTCTTTCTCTCCATCACTCTCTCTCTTTCTTTCTCTCCATCACTCTCTCTCTTTCTTTCTCTCCATCACTCTCTATCTTTCTTTCTCTCCATCACTCTCTCTCTTTCTTTCTCTCCATCACTCTCTCTCTTTCTTTCTCTCCATCACTCTCTATCTTTCTTTCTCTCCACCACTCTCTATCTCTTTCTTTCTCTCCATCACTCTCTCTCTTTCTTTCTCTCCATCACTCTCTCTCTCTCAACTTTTTCTCTCCATCACTCTCTCTCTCAATTTCTTTCTCTCCATCACTCTCTCTCTCTCAATTTCTTTCTCTCCATCACTCTCTATCTCTCTCAATTTCTTTCTCTCCATCACCCTCTCTCTCTTTCTTTCTCTCCATCACTCTCGCTCTATTTCTCTCCAACACTCTCTCTCTCTCTATTTCTCTCCAACACACTCTCTCTCTATTTCTCTCCAACACACTCTCTCTCTCTCTCTCTCATTCTTCCACACAGTCATGCGCTTAAATTCAGTGTCATTCTACTAATGCCGTAAACAATTAAATAGATTTTTTTATTGGCGACAAAATGAGAACAACCCACAACATTAGGCAGATGTGACCAATAGGGAATGTTTTAAAAAACCACGTGATTCTGTTGGAACTATTCTTTTCACCTGAGGAAGAAAATAAAACGAAAAAAAAAATAATTGAAACAGTTTTAAAAAATGAATTCACACATCATAATGTTAGATATTTTTTTAAGTGTATGCTTTCTTTTACAGGGGCATAGCTAGGAATCGGCCATCATTTGGGGGCTAGGGGGGCTTGACCTCTTTAGGGAGGGGGGTGTAATTTGCGATATATTTAATATATAATTTGCAATCCCCCCTCAAAGGTGGGGGCCAGGGGGAATTTTAAAATTCTGCCCCGCTACGCCACTGCTCTTATATATATATATATATATATATATATATATATATATAGCTGCTGAAGGTAGAGTGGCGTTCTGTTGTATTTTGCAATGTTGTTCATTACATTAAATTAGGTCGAATAGGGTCTATTCATTTTTTCCTATTTTACTAAGCCACTGTTCTTTAAGTGCGTCTCTAAGTCTCTAAGTGCGTTAAAATTTTTAACCATTAAAAAATGTAATGTCCTTTCAAATATTAACAAGAAAATATAAAACAATATTTTTTTTAAAAAAGCTTATCAAAAATAAGTATTAATAATACGAGAATAAGCTCTAAAACAAATTAAAAGTAATTACAACTAACTGATTAAGAAATAAGTTAATTTGTTTATTGATTCACATATTTTCATCAAGTAATTATACAAAATTTCAACTTGATCCAAGAATGGAAGATGTGAGAAAAAATAAAACCTGTACAAAACGTAAAGAGGGAAATAACTCCTCATATTTAGCCACATCTCTCAATAAGTATCATTTATTTCGCCAGCACAACGAACTACAAAATTTACTTTCCCATCTGAGGTCATTATCCACACACACACACACCAACAATCCTTGTGTTTAAAGCTGGACACGTTGTCGCTAATTGTGTAGGGCAGTGATGCTCAAAATACGGCCCGCGGCCGGATCGGTCCACGACGTGCTAGCATCCGGCCCGCCGAAACGTGTTACAAAGTGTAAAAAATCTATCCGTTAAAAAAGTTTGAAAAATGTATCATTAAGGCCGAGGGCCCTCACTTTTTATTTGATGGATTGGTACCATGGTCCTTAATATTTACGTTTATGGGAAAATTGAACAGATATTTTATTTTTTGAAACATAATAAGCCAACATATTTGCTTTAAAATGAAAATATTGCTGTTTAAAAAAAAATTATAGCATAAAAACATCGTTATCAAACAAATATGACGGCATTCTTGATTTTAGCCGCGAATAACACATTTTTAACTACGCCTAGAGGTTGCTGGAATTTTGAGAATATTTACCAAAAATAGACAAGAAGAGACAAGAAAATGAGTCGGTGGTAAAGCAGCTACAATGTTGCTCACATTTATGTAGAAAAATCTAGCCATTTTCCGAAGCGTAAAAAAAGGATACTTTTTTTGGTTTCCCATTAATTATTTTAAGTACTAGCCTATTTATAGATCATAATGAGTTTCTTATCAAATAGTTTCAAGTCAATTTTCATTTCGGATTTGTACCTTTTCGGTCACGTGGCCCGCGAATCGAGTGTCGGAGATTAAAATGGCCCGCAGGCCGAATTGGGTTGCGCATCACTGATGTAGACAATAATAAAGCTCCTCCTTCGTAATCGAAGATGAGCACATTTCTCATATCCTAAGAACTCGAAGATGACTGTTAAGTCCAATCATTGCTTTAAAAGGCCGGTCGCATACGTGGCATGGGTGGGTTTGGTCGGTTGCAGATAGGCCTTCTTCTTCTCTCAGCTTTTTGTTGGTTCGGCGCTCTTTCACGCTGGCCACTCTTCTTGCTTTATATCTCGTGGCTCCGACACTCACAGCTTCAAGCCATGAGGCGTGATTGTCAATATCAGACTCCTTGAAGGAGCTCTTTTAGATGTCCTTATAGCGCCTGTATTGACCTTCGCAGGAGCGCTTTTCTAACAGCTTTCCATACAGAGGTCCTTTGGGAAGGCGATTGTCTAGCAAGCAGACTACATGTCCCGCTCATCGAAATTGGAATAGTATCACTGTGACATTGATACTGTTCATATAAGATAACTTTAGGATTTCAGTATCTGTTATTTGGTCAGACCAATGCAAATTACGAATTTTCCTTTGACAGCGATAGCTGAGCATTTGCCTACTAGAACCCACCTTCCCACGGGATTCATTATGAAATGTTTAGTTTTGAAAATGTTTAGTTGTGAAATATTTACTTTACTGACCGTTTAATTTGTTTAGTTCCGAGCTATTTCGCTTTCAAGATGTTAAGTTTTGAAATATTCATTCCTTATCCGTAATATTTATAATAGAAAATGTTAAAAATGTTTAGTTCTGAAAAGGTTTAGTTTTGAAAATGTTTAATTCTGAAAATGTTTAGTTCTGAAACTTTGCAAAAGACCAAGATAATATTTATAATTTTAAACTTACAATCGTTTGATTTTTTCAGCCTCTTCAGGTTTTGTCTTATGAAGTTGATGTCGTCTGCATAATCTTCAGAGTAGTGGGCCCTGGCGGTGGCGTTACCGTAGCGTGAAAATTTTGGCGTGACAGTGGAGTTATACTTGCTGGCGTTTTTCTTCTTCGGCTTTCCTGGCGAGGCGGCAGTTGGTGTAATTGTTGCAGTTAGTTCTGGTTTAGTATTCTGCCTTTGTGTGGCTTGACACAAGTGGTTAGCTTCGTCTATACAGTACTCTAGCTCCTGTAAAAAGCTGAAAAATAAATTAATTTCAAAAGCAGTTTATAAATAACAAGAGAAATGTGAGATTAAATAAAAAAAAGGTTCCCCATTCAGGCCTTATGGTCTATAAGGCAGATGATGTAAAGATCATCTGTTTCTGTTAACGAGGGTGTCATGTGGCCAGCACAACGACCAACCGCCTTTACTTTTCCCCAACTAATGTCAGGTACCCATTAAAGATGGTTGGACTCAAGGGCGCCCAAAGTTCCCGAAATAAAAAAAAAATTAAAATGCTAAACAAATAATTCTAGTTATTTGGAAATGCCTTTAAATTTATAATGATACCTTGAAAAATAATCAAACTAAAAAAGGCATATACTTTAAAAAAACAAGGAAAATATTATTTTAAAAATAATTTTTGTTTTAAAATTTAAAGTCTTATCCAATGGGAAGAACTCCTCACTTACAACTATATCAATCAATAATGTAGAAGTTATTTCCCTTTTTTCGATATCGAACAATATAATTAATTACTAGTAATTAATTAACTGATCCGGTAACGACTGTGGCAGAAACAACGTGTGCAATTATTAAAAGGGGACGAAACCCGACATATTTAACCATATATGTAAATACTAAAGAATTAATTTACCCTGCGTTATCAAACCAATTATTACCATCAATTAAATGGCTGGTAATTTTATTATTATTGATTCATGCATTGTCTATGCTAAGACACAGTTGTGAATCGTTTCAACTTGATCCGAGAAAGGGTGTGGGAGAAATAACGTGTTCAAACTTTTTTTTACCAGGCAAATAGAGATACAGAAAACGTGGATATAGGCTTTGTACATAAGAAGATTGATACTACACTTAAAAATGTACTGAAATAGTTTCTTGTATTGGTATAGTAATGAAAATTACTAAATATGTTTGAAACGTCTTGCTCAGCGAACGGGAAATGTTACTCCAGGTCACGTGCTGTGCCCAGCAAGTCTGAATTCTTTTTATGACCTTATGTTCTTAGCATTTCCAAAACTTTATAAATTACAAATGACTCATCTGACTAGAAAGACTTTGGGCGCGCCCCATCTGAATTATATAGAGTGTAGAATAAAGAGAAACAGAGAAAGAAAGAGAAACAGAGAAAGAAAGAGAAACAGAGAAAGAAAGAGAAACAGAGAAAGAAAGAGAAACAGAGAAAAAAAGAAAAACAGAGAAAGAGCAAAAGAGAAAGAAAGAGAAACAGAGAAAAAAAGAAAATCAGAGAAATAAAGAGCAATAGAGAAAGAAAGAGAAACAAAGAAAGAAAGAGCAATAGAGAAAGAAAGAGAAACAAAGAAAGAAAGAGAAACAAAGAAAGAAAGAGAAACAGAGAAAGAAAGAAAAACAGAGAAAGAAAGAGAAACAAAGAAAGAAAGAGAAACAGAGAAAGAAAGAGCAATAGAGAAAGAAAGAGAAACAAAGAAAGAAAGAGCAATTGAGAAAGAAAGAAAAACAGAGAAAGAAAGAGCAATAGAGAAAGAAAGAGAAACAGAGAAAGAAAGAAAAACAGAGAAAGAAAGAGAAACAGAGAAAGAAAGAGCAATAGAGAAAGAAAGAAAAACAGAGAAAGAAAGAGCAATAGAGAAAGAAAGAAAAACAGAGAAAGAAAGAGCAATAGAGAAAGAAAGAGAAACAGAGAAAGAAAGAGAAACAGAGAAAGAAAGAGCAATAAAGAAAGAAAGAGAAACAGAGAAAGAAAGAGCAATAGAGAAAGAAAGAGAAACAGAGAAAGAAAGAGCAATAGAGAAAGAAAGAAAAACAGAGAAAGAAAGAGCAATAAAGAAAGAAAGAGCAATAGAGAAAGAAAGAAAAACAGAGAAAGAAAGAGAAACAGAGAAAGAAAGAGAAACAGAGAAAGAAAGAGAAACAGAGAAAGAAAGAACAATAGAGAAAGAAAGAGAAACAGAGAAAGAAAGAGAAACAGAGAAAGAAAGAGCAATAGAGAAAGAAAGAGAAACAAAGAAAGAAAGAGCAATAGAGAAAGAAAGAAAAACAGAGAAAGAAAGAGAAACAGAGAAAGAAAGAGAAACAGAGAAAGAAAGAGAAACAGAGAAAGAAAGAGAAACAGAGAAAGAAAGAGCAATAGAGAAAGAAAGAGAAACAGAGAAAGAAATAGCAATAGAGAAAGAAAGAGAAACAGAGAAAGAAAGAGCAATAGAGAAAGAAAGAGAAACAGAGAAAGAAAGAGCAATAGAGAAAGAAAGAGAAACAGAGAAAGAAAGAGAAACAGAGAAAGATAGAGCAATAAAGAAAGAAAGAGCAATAGAGAAAGAAAGAGAAACAGAGAAAGATAGAGCAATAAAGAAAGAAAGAGCAATAGAGAAAGAAAGAGAAACAGAGAAAGAAACAAAAACAGAGAAAGAAAGAGAAACAGAGAAAGAAAGAGCAATAGAGAAAGAAAGAGAAACAGAGAAAGAAAGAGCAATAGAGAAAGAAAGAGAAACAGAGAAAGAAAGAGCAATAGAGAAAGAAAGAGAAACAGAGAAAGAAAGAGCAATAGAGAAAGAAAGAGAAACAGAGAAAGAAAGAGAAACAGAGAAAGAAAGTTCGACTTGTCTAGCTTGATGAGATATCCATGGCATCATACGATTTTAGATTTTGAATTAGTACCTGCAGTTGAAGTCCGCAGATTTCACAGACAGGAACATGCACTCGTTGACCACCTGTCCACACTGTTCCGAGGCCTGATTCCGATTGATGTCTTCAGCATCGCGTAGGACCTCACTATGCACATTTATACAACCTAATGGAACAAATTTTAGGTATTAAAAGCTAGGTTTAAACACTCAATTCTTGTTGTAAACAAGGTGGCAATTAGTTGAATACAAAAACGAAATACGCTTATTTTAAAAAAAGATCCTGCATAAAGAAAGATATAAGACCCTAGAGGCTTTAATCACAATGCTGTCTTGGTGTTTTCCATTAGCGTGGTCTGCATGTCCTAAAAGGGCAGAGAAGAAATAAAGAAAAAATGAAATACTCTGCTCTTAAAGACCGCATCACAAAAATTAAGAGATTAGAGACAGGGTTACTGCAGTGATTGGACCCCATGATGACCTGCTATCTATCGTAAACAAAAACGCAAGCTATAAATCTATGGCCATATTACAAGATCTTTGGGGTTCGCAAAGGGAACAAAACCAGGAAAAAGAGGCAGACAGAGAAAGCGATGGGAAGACAACATAAAAGAATGAAAGAGGTTCTAACTAAGGCAAAAAACCAGAAAGGAATGGAGAAAGACGGTCAACGAATACTGCATGGTGCCCCCAACGGTCCAACAGGCTAAGGGATAGGTAAAGGTAAAATACACTGCCGGTGAACAACGGGTTGTCTGCATCAGACGTGGAAAATTATGCTGGTCACCATTGGGTTTGCGTAATCATGTGAAACACTGCACTTATCTATAAATTTCGGAATCGAAGACATTGCCGTTATATCATGTTTATATCTACAACCAAAGGAAAGAGGAAGTCCTGATGAAAGCTGGGTATTTGCATTCGGCATTTTGGGTTTTCCTTGAGCCCACCTAGGTTCATTGGGTGCCATAGAATTCGTTGGGGAATTTAAAATCGGTATTTGGGTGTGTTAAGAGCAACAGCCAATATTGCAAAAGAGGCTCTGGACTGCAACTCAAAGGGGAAGAGTTGGGAGACCGAAT
This sequence comes from Biomphalaria pfeifferi, assembly GCA_030265305.1. Lineage (NCBI taxonomy): Eukaryota > Metazoa > Mollusca > Gastropoda > Planorbidae > Biomphalaria > Biomphalaria pfeifferi. The sequence continues at coordinate 967,595 of JASAOG010000077.1, forward strand.
CAAAAATACAAGAGTTAAGTGAAGCAAGCAGCGAAGACGGCAGGATGGACAGGGACTAGGGAATAGCCCCAGAGTAAGGTCCGATGGCGAAGTACTGCTGCGTCCCGGCCCTATACTCCACCGGGAGTCAAAAGAACTGTGTCATCTAGCACCCTTCTTAACCTATTGTTAAGTAGGCAAGTGAACTTTACACGAGCTATTCAATCAAAAAAATGTCTTTAAAAAGAAGACAACAAAACAACTTTACTTTTACTTTTTAAAAGAAGAATTCCAGCACTGGGAGTCTGGAAAGAGGTAATCTAACACTTTTGAGGAGGGGGGCGAAATCTTCCGGTGGATTCTGGTATAGTTGAAATATTTTCTTTCTGCATTTGTGCAGGGAAAATGCTATTTATTGCCATCTTACGAATTTAATATTATTATTAACTAGAGCCAAGGACACTGATGATAAAGTTTGTAAAAGTTCCCCTTTCAGACCTTTCGATCTATAGGGCAGATGTTAAGGTCATCTGTTTCTTTGGCCCACGGTTAACAAGCAGGGTGTTGTGTGGCCAGCACCACGGCCAACCGCCTTTACTTTCTCCATCCAAAGTTAGGTATCCATTAGAGTTGGGTGAACTCAGGGGCGCCCTAAATTCGAAATTCAAGTTTTTAGCGAGATTTGAACCCAGGTTTGAAAGCCAAGGGCTTAAACAATCAGCCACCGCGCCCCCCAAGTGTGAATGAGTAATTAAAATTTTATTTGGACTGAATAAGAGAATGACCGGAAGTGTGTTGACCGGAAGTGTAATGGAGATGAGAGAGGGGCAGTATTTGTTGTAATAATTAAGAATAAAGTCGGGGTGTTATTAAGAGCGAGATCTATAGTAATGGAAGTCCTGCAACATCGCAACCTGGAAACCAATATCTTGTTACATCGTTGTACAGACCTGTGACTATGCAATGAGCTATTGGTCTAAGCTGCCCACAGGTTGCGACGTGGCAGGACAGTGTTCAGGCCTTCTAAGACGATAGGTCTCGTTAAGACAGAGCTCTATTTGGTGCTTTATATAATTATTGTCTAATTACAGCTGAAGCCGGATGCTATTAATGAGACAATTATTCAACTTAGTGTTAAGTTGTGCACCCGTCAATGTCTCAGAGAAGTGCAAACAGGAAGTTGTTTTACACATTGAATTCTCTTGACTTCCAAATTCTACACACCAACACAAATATGTAAAGGGCAATATTAAGAAATGAAAAGTTAAGTAAGAAATTTTGATTCGAAAAAACATATACATTGGAGACAAGCGTATATCAGGGTCCTAAAACCGATCAGTTTATTGAGTTTAAAAGTTTTAAGCTTCATGTGAAGTCTACCTCGTGTATTATTCCAGAATTTGAATTCTATAAAGTGCATTATTGCTTGATCTAGTGTGTTTGTGTTCAATCTCTTCATGATTTCTACTTAAGTGATTTAGAGTGTCTTATTATTTCACGCCGAAAAAAGGAACCCGACATACAACTGGACTTTGGGTCATAGGATGAAAGTTCTGTATACACTGTTACATTATAAACAAACACATCCAGAGTAACATTTAACACAGAGAGAAGAATATATGTTACAGATGCATTTATAATTGCTATAGCGCGTCCGCCCAACTAAATGTTATGTAAAAGATGTATATTAGAGGATATTTTGTTTGATATCTAACAAGTTTTTATTGTTTGAATACAAATGTACCAAAAACAGATAAATAATACTTACACAAATAAAAACTGAGAAATATTGAAGACAAGTGATTCTGTAAAAACATAGCTTTGTGACCAATAGAACCTTATATGTTAGGACCTTAGATGTTAGGACCTTTTGATGTTAGGACCTTTGATGTCCGGATCTTAGATGTTAGGACCTTAGATGCTAGGATCTTAGAGACTAGGATTTGACACAAAAGATTTAAAATTTCAGTAGACTCCAATAGAATCACAGTATCAAACAGTTGAATTTTTTCCCTCAGGTTTTTCCAAGAAACTGTTCATCTGCTTACTTTTAAACTATTGACAACAAAAATTGTCCGAAACAGTCCCATGCCACAAAAATCACATCAGTTGTTGTTGTTTTTTTCTGCTATAAAATGGACAGGAATGAAATCTCTTTTCTGTATTGTCTTTTCCAATCCAATAAAAAATCTTGCAAATTAAGTCTAGGAAAAAAAAGAGGAAAAACAAAAAAAAAAAAAACATTTTGAGAACATTGTAAAAAAAGGACAACACTTCCTTTATACATCCTATAGAACGACTATTTTACTCTTAATAACTGGTGAATGTTAGATTCTAAACAAATAATGGAACTAGGACGTATAGGGTTAAATGAATATTTTCTAGTTCTCTAGCCAAATTTAATTTGTTTTATTCTATGAAAAATTATAACGCTCAAACTAGAGTTTTTCCCAGTGTGTCAGTCAAACTAGAGTTTTTTTCCCAGTGTGTCAGTCAATCTAGAGTTTTTCCAAGTGTGTCAGTCAAACTAGAGTTTTTCCCAGTGTGTCAGTCAAACTAGAGTTTTTCCCAGTGTGTTACTCTAACTAGAGTTGTTCCCAGTGTGTCAGTCAAACTAGAGATTTTCCTAGTGTGTCAGTCAAACTAGAGTTTTTCCCAGTGTGTCACTCTAACTAGAGTTGTTCCCAGTGTGTCAGTCAAACTAGAGATTTTTCAAGTGTGTCAGTCAAACTAGAGTTTTTTCCCAGTGTGTCAGTCAAACTAGAGTTTTTTTCGTGTGTCAGTCAAACTAGAGTTTTTCCCAGTGTGTCAGTCAAACTAGAGATTTTCCCAGGGTGTCAGCCAAACTAGAGCTTTTCCCAGTGTGTCAAAACGAGGTAGTAACTCTTTTCCAAACGATATTTATCAGATGTCAAATTTCTAGAACAATCGTTCGTTAGAGCCGTTTTCGAGAAACGTGTCCATCCATGAGGTTCCCAGGTTTTTCCCACTCCGAATGTGTGTCTTAAATAGAGGTATTTTTAATAACAATATAGATCTATATGATGTTGATTGTATACAAATGTTATGTTAAGAACTAATTTATCGCTTAAGATCAAATCGGTTTAGATAATATTTTTTTTATCTTAATATTATAAGTGTGGTCGAGAGGCTAAGTACGCTTGAACTTGGCTACCTATGAAGGGGGCTCGAGGCTCGACACCCGACTCGTGTTGTGTTTACTGAGAGCTTACTGGCAGCATGGAGAATCTTCTCCCAGATACATCCCCCTCCCAACTGGTCCTTAAATGAGATTGGACCATAGTCTTGAAGCATGCTATAAGCATGAAAGTAGCGCAATATAAAAGCTATAATTATTATTATTTAATTATTATTATTCATTTTAAACTAGAAGTGAAGGTGGGCTGCTTTGTACTGCAAATCAAACTAATAATATACATAACTAAATTGTGAATCTTAATAAAACCATGAACGATAATTTTGTTCCCACAGATAGCAAACAAGATCTGTATCACAAAATGAATGAATTCATTTATTTAGTTTATCGCATTTTCATTTAAAGACCTAAATAATTATTATATACATGTAAATTTCCTTACCTTGTATTTATTCAAATTGTTTACGCTGAAGACGGGACGAAGAGACTCCCCGAAAAATGTACACAGTTATGTCAGTAACAAAACGCGAGCCTAACTTTTCAAGTCAGGGGAGATAATTGATCAATAAACGCGCTGTCCACTGTACAAAATGAAGCAGGCGATTATTTGCAGGACTTATTGACATCAGAACCCTTTACTCCAGTGTTTCTCAACCCTTTCCTTACAGGTAGAATATGAATCAGAATCTGAATTCTGAAAATGTTTTTTTTTTTTAGTTTACTTTTGAAATGCTTAGTTTTATATTTTGAGTTTTGACAAAGTAGTTTTAAAAGGTTTAGTTATGACAATAAATACATCTAGTTTTATAATGTGTGATTTCGAAATATTTACATCACAAAGTGTATAGTTTTGAAATATTTGCACCACCAAGTTTATTGTTTTGAAATATGCCTATTTGCACGACAAAATTTATAGTTTTGAAATATTAAAGTCTGAAAAATTATAGTTTTAAAATATTAAAGTCTGAAAGTTTATAGTTTTGAAATATTTGCACCGCAAAAATTTATAGTTTTGAAATAGGCCTATTCGTACGACAAAGTTTATTGTTTTGAAATACTAAAGTCTGAAAGTTTATAGTTTTGAAATATTAAAGTCTGAAAGTTTAAAGTTTTGAAATATTTGCACCACAAAAATTCATAGTTTTGAAGTACTAAAGTCTGAAAGTTTATAGTTTTAAAATATTAAAGTCTTAAAGTTTATAGTTTTGAAATATTAAAGTCTGAAAATTTATAGTTTTGAAATATTTATTTCTAAAATGTATAGTAAAAAAAGTTTCTCTTTCAGACCTTTGCAATCTATGTAAACAAATGATGTTAAGGTCATCTGTTTTTATGGTTGAAGAGCATGGTGTCATGGGGCCTTCACAATGACCAACCGCCTTTACTTTCCCCAACTTAAGTCAGGTACCCATTAGAGATAAGAGCTGGTGGACTCATGGGCGTCCTTAAAAATTTCGAAATTAAAAATTTCAGTCTACAACGAGATTCGATCCCTGGACTTCTCGGTTCGAAAGCCAATCGCTTTATTACTCAATCACCCCGCCCCCTTCTACAATGTTTAGTTTTCAAATATTTAGTTCTAAAATGTTAGGCTTTAAAAGGCCTAGCTTTGCGAGATTAAGTTAGAAAAATGTAGTTTTGAAATCAAAGGTTATGAGATATTTAGCTCTGAAAATGTTAACCTTGAAATGTATAGTTTTGAAAAGCTCAGCTCTGAAAATGTTAACCTTGAAATGTATAGTTTTTTAAAATGTTAAAATAATAACAGCTTTTATTTCTCTTAAAAAATAGTGCCAACGTTTGAACAGTTTCTTTATATTCTTGCGCGCTCACCTTGGAACAGCCTATTACGTCCAGAAAATAGTTGACTGTTAATGGTCAGCGCTCTGGACTAGATTCTGAGCTGGACAATAGAAGCACGAAACTAGTCAAAGGATAACACCAGGCTGTTTGCAATTGATTTTTGTATTTAGTTACATGACAAAACTTTCGCTCTGTGTTAGGGTATCCACTATTTGCAGTTATTGGGGCTATAAATACGCCGACAACGTAGAAAAGAGTATCCCTAACCGTAGGACAATAGTTATGTTTGCACTGGATATGGCAAGTTATGTAGATAGGCAAAATCTTATGGGCGAAACCTTCTGGGCAAATACTAGGTGAACACGGTTCTTCAAAACGGCTCTAGCGATTATCCTAGAAATTTTACAGCTGATATGGGCATATATATATATATATCTGGGAAAAGAATCTCTACCTATTTAGCCATACTGAGAATTCTCTAGATTGACCGTTATAAATATGTATAGAAATAATTTAAATTTGGCTAGACGACTAGAAATTCTATATCTTAATCGGACTATAAGCTAGGGATTCTCAACCTGTGGGTCGCGATCCCTTTGGGGGTCGATGGACGATTTGCCAGTGGTCACCTAAGACTATCAAAAATATGGATATTTTTGGGGTCTATTCTTCTATTGCTGTGCGTGTATGTGAAGGGGGGGGGGTCGAGGCCTAATTAGGGATTGTAAAAATGGGTCGCCGAGCTTAAAAGGTTGAGAACCGCTGCTGATAAGCCTTCGGGTATTCCCTCATGTAGGCCTTTTCGGAGGCGCGGTGGCTGAGCGGTAAATAAAGCGCATGGCTTCTTGGTGAAGACTGGAATTTTTCATTTCGGGATCTTGAGTTCACCCAGCTCTAATGGGTACCTGACATTAGTTAGAGAAAAGTAAATGCGGTTGGTCGTTGTGCTGGCCACATGACACCCTCGTTAACCGTGGGCCACAGAAACAGATGACCTTTACGTCATCTGCCCTATAGATCGCAAGGTCTGAAAGGGGATTTTTTTTACTTTACTTTAGGTCCTATTCATTTACTAAATTAATGTTCAGGAACATTGTGCGCATCGTCTTGTAAGTTTACATTTTAAGGCCTAACATTAGAATATAATAAAGTCTAGTAGATGTATACATTCGTTTAACTAAGATAATGTTTTTCTTCAAAGGGGGCAGGGTAAAAAAATTCCTTTTTTTTTTTAAATCTAACAATCATTAGAGCGAAATAATCGCCTCAATAAGTAGTATAAAGGAGGCTTTTTATGTTTAAAAAAAAAGGTCTTTTTAAACAAAATATTTTTTAAAAAATATATTCTTGTTTGTCATCGCTTCCGATGGATTTTCAAGGCTTGCCGTTGCTATGACGCCACAGTTCCTCTCAGCCATTCCGTCACACCGAAGACTGGAGAGTTCTACTCACATGGTCAACAAGAAAGAGCCATCCTTGCATGCAGTTGTCTAATTAATGTCCGAACGAGGAGCGCGGGCAGCGGGTGTCACTTGCTGACAGATTACTTCATCGATAGAAAACTCATTTCCTTGGCGCCCCAATTAATACTCCGTCGCTCATTTATTCCAGCGGTGGGGGGGGGGGGGGGCACGGAGACTACTGGGAGGCGTTCAAGACCTAAGCTCGTGCAATGGTAGACATAGACTCTCCAATGCCCTTTGCACACCATAATAATTAACAGCGCTTGGTATAAATGGAGTCTTTTCCGCGTTCAGAAAAAATTATTCATTTTTCCCATTTGTATTTCGCCACCCTCTTATGGTTAAACTTCAATAACGTTTTTCTTTTAATCAGACAATATTATAATTGGTAGAGATAAATTAGTATTTGTATATTTTTTTTTTTTTAATATTATGATATAAGCCCACCAATTAAACTACATAATTCAATGTAATAACAAAACGACCAAGCAGCCTTTCTATATTGTGTCATGTAGATAAACTATACCAATTATGGCTTCTTTGCTATTACATATAGAAGACTTTTGGCAGACATGATTGGAACCTTGATGATGAGGATGTAGTGTTCTGCATCTCAAAGAAGGGTAATTAGAAATTATCATTTGAAGGGGAAAAGAAACAATATAAATGCTTGAATGTGTATATATATATTTGTGATATTTGTGATGGAAAATTAGGAAAAAATTATTACTTTTTGTATTTTAACGTTTATTACTAATTTATTTGTAGTTTAAAGTTAGGCAACCCATCACTGAGTACCGGCACCTAATCACTGAGTAGCTGCACCTATTTTTTGTTACAAACAAAGGCACTGTATATATGTACATACACCTTTAATGAAGTCACCAATAGTAGAGAACTGATCCAATGTTGCAAAAAGTAAAAGGGAACAAATTAAACATAATGGAAACCAAGTGAAAATAAAAGCGACTAAGAGGCTAATAATGTTTAAATATCATTTAATGTATTACTCTCTCTCACTCTTTGATTGTTCTATTGAATTGTCTATTGTTAAAATTTTCACTGTATATGTATATATATATATATATATATAGAGAGAGAGAGAGAGAGATATTTTAAGTACTTTATATTGAAAAACATTTTTTAAAATGTCATATGATGAATAACTTAACATGTGCAAAACAACTAATAACGATAAAATGCTATGACAACCTTAGTATCATTATTTCATTTCCAAGTTTGATTACACAGTTATTATTTTATTTAAATTGTAACTATTTGATTTGTAATTTTTACTAATTAAGAAAAATATATATTTTAAAAAAAAGTCCAATAAAGTGGTCAATAGCCATAAAAAAGAGGCAGCCCCCCCCCCCCAAAGGGACAGAGCCTCCTCAAAAAGGGACAGAGCCCCCCCCACCCAAAAAAAGAGAGGCAGAGCCCCCCCCCCTACCCAAACAGCTCTGGACTATCACCATCTTCAGGTTCCGGTTCAAACCTAGAGGTCACAGGCTCGTTATCATAGGACTCATCAGATCGTTCATCAAAACCTGGTGTGAAAGATTGGCTGCTGTCATCATCAGAAAGATGTAAAGTAGGTTGGTTTTGATGATTGTCGACGTCTCTGGGACCCACGTCCGTAAATTCGTCATCTGGAAGTATGCTAGACATTTGATGGAATGCCATAGTTTGAGGATCACTGCTTAGGGATGAGTCCGAATGATCGCTACAATCTGTAGGCACATTAACAAGATAAGGATGATCACTTGAATGTTTAGGCTCATCAAGTTGATCTCTGTAATGAGTAGTCTCATCAAGTTGATCGCTGTAATGAGTAGGCTTATCAAGTTCATCGCTGTAATGAGTAGGCTTATCAAGTTGATCTCTATAATGAGTAGTCTCATCAAGTTGATCGCTGTAATGAGTAGGCTTATCAAGTTCATCGCTGTAATGAGTAGGCTCATCAATTTGATCTCTGTAGTGAGTAGGCTCATCAAGCTGATCTCTGTTATGCTCAGATGTCAGAGATGGATGAATGCTTGTGTCAGGATGAAGACTAATGATTGATATATGGGCTGTCTTACTGCTTGGTGCTAACCCGAGGCTCTCACTGGTCGTCTGATCTGGATTACTTTTAATTGGGTTTCTATTTGGTGGCGTGACAAGGTTAATATCAGAGGACTGAGAAGGGCTACTGACTGTTGATGATGAGAGATTAGTAACTGAAGATGAGGCTGGATTGCTGATTGCTGGAGATGTATTGCCAGTGTTAGAAGATCCAGTTGTTGGAGTATCGTTTGCTGAAGACTTTATGATCTGGCTAGATGCTGGAGACAGAGAGCTCGTTAACGAAAGAGATAGGATATTACTCGATGTTGCAGTTGGGATGTTGCTAGGTGGAAGGGAGACTTTACTATTGGGAAAGTCAGCTGCTTTGCTGTTACTTGGAAGAGCAAGGCTCTTGCTCGATGCATTAGCTGAATCGCTGATTTGCGACGAGGGACTAAAATTACTTCCCGGCGGTTGAGGTGCCCTAGCTTTGGGTTGTGGTTGGGCTGGTTGGCTGCTTGATGGCTTGCTTGGATTGCCGCTTGACTGATGTGTCGAAATGCTGCTAGATTCTTGAGGCTGTTTTTCTTTTGAATGTTGAGGTTGGCCGCTATGTGGAGTTGGACTGTTGCTAGTTGGATTGCTTGGGTTTTTCCTAGGTGAAACGTTTGTGTTAGCAATACGAGGATTCTCGCTGGGTGGCTGAGCTGGATTAACTTTATAAGGACGAGGTGGAGCTGTGGGGGATGAGCCATCAGAAATGACCCATGGTTGAACAATTAGACCTGCGTACACTGACGACGAACCAGGAACAATTGATGGGGCTTGACCGCTGATAGAATAACTTTGATTATTTGTATGAATGGAGTTTTGTGGGGCACTTTGACTGCTGTGTACATGACCTTGAACCTGGGGTCGAGTAATTTGGCCAGTGGACGAATGAAGGCTCTTTGAAGGCAATCCATGACCACTGTGTCCATTTCCTTGACTGGGTTCAATACCTTGACCAATGGGCGAAGGAGCTTGAGCTTTGAGTAGCTGACTTTGACCACTGGGAAAATTGATTTGGACATTAGGGGCATGTCCTTTGTTTGGGCCTTGACCATCTTTCGCGAGAAGATCCTGTCCGTCCAGTAGCTGTTGGTATTGCACATTTAGATTTCTCCGGATATTCACTTCAGTGACGTGCCCATGATCATAATATGAATCAATGGACTTGGATATACCCAGCTCGTTGAGATCGCTAGGTACTGATCTACCTGCAATAAATATCATATATAAGTACAAGGCCCTGAATACCTGTAATACGTGGACTATATATTTAAATAAATACTAGCTACTTAATACCCGTAATAGTAGGCTAAATATTCAAATAGTTACTAATTCCTGAATACCTGTAAAAGGTGGACTATGTTCCAACAGGTACTGGGTACTTAATACCCGTAATAAGTACACTATAAACAGGTACCACGTACTGAATAGTGAATACCCGTAAAATGTAGACTATATATTCAAATAGGTACTAGGTACTGAATTCCCGTAAAGGTAGACGTTAGTATATATTCCAGTAGGTACTAGGTACTGAAGAAGTAGACAGCATACATTGAAGTAAAGAAATAATCTACACAAGGTATGGTATGCCTATAAAATATGTCATGTCGATGAAACAAAGATCTCTACAGCATATAATTAGGTCATCAAAATTAAGGAATGATCTTACAAGACAGAGACTGTTGAAAAAATGGTATACATTAGAAATCAATGTTTGAAAAAAACATGAGACTGAAAAACAGTCAGATTTGACAAAATAGTTGACTTAAGGCTTATTTTTGTTTTGTCTTATTCGCTAGTAGCTAATGAAAACAATGTTAAACCCGCAAAGAGCAGCCTCCAGTCTTCCAGCTAAGAACAGGACACAGATCTTTTAACCATCCCCCTTAACAAAGAGGTTCTCAGCCTGTGGAATGCGACCCCTTCGGGGGTCGATTGACGATTAGCCAGGGGTCGCCTAGGACCATCGAAAATAAGGATTGTTATTGTCTACTCTTCTATTGCTGTATGTGTGTGTTTGGGGTTGGGGGGGGTCGCGGCAGAGTGGGGGAATGTAAAAAGGGGTCGCCGAGCATAAAAGGTTAAGAACCGCTGCCTTAACAGAATATAAACACCACGCACAAAGCACGTTTTCGACACTGCGCCCACATTTACCAAACTGTCAATTGTATCCTCTTGAATGCCTCGATTTATTTCACCTCAGACAGGGCATTATAACTGGGCCGGCAGTAGGCATAGGCCATCTAAGCAGCCGCCTAAGGCCTCCAATCGGTGGGGGTCTTGCACAGGATTTAAACAAAATATGAAAACTTGGATCAGATTATTAAACATAGTATAGCACTATCACTCTATGTTTACTAGCGTAACTCTGTCTCTACTATGGGAAATGCGATAAATGAATTTCAGTTATTTGTCGATTTAGATATAGACAGGCAGGTCTTTTGTAAATTGTGTAATTGTATTCTCTCACTGTTTCTTCTTTTTTTTTAAAAATTTTATTGGGGCTACCAAATTTACTTTGCCTAGGGCTTCACTTAAAACTGTGTTTAAGTCGTGTTTTGTATGCCATTGTATACAGGCTGAAAGGTCCAAAAGAACTATTGTAATATTTCCATTCTTTCTACATCTTTAGATCTCTTCGTTCCCTATATTTGCAGCGTGTCCAGGTATATAACAGTTTCGTAGGTAGGAGATTAGTCAACATTCTAACTTACTCGAAACAAGTCTTGTTGCAGCTGCATAAACATTTCTTTTTCCTTCTTTCCTTTCCTATTAAGAAAAAAACACTTTTAATCCGAAATGGACAATACATTTCTAATTTAAATATATATAAAAAAATAAGGAAATAAATTTTTTAAAACTCCTTGAACCAAAAATAAATAAACAAATGAATAAAGCTTCTTCCCACCGAATAGTTTAATGTCAACCAGAGGCTATAGTATCGTACGCCGTTGATATGACATTTGTTTTTCATATTAAAAATTTAGAATATTTGAATATAGTGCAAAATTTTACTAATTATCATGCTATCTTCTTTTCTTTAAAACACACGTAAGCATCAATAGATTGGTTGTTATTCTTTGAATAAAAAACAACTTAATGATCTTAAGAGGCATTTTAAATGTAAAAGGCAGAGAATCGGTGTGCCTTTTTTTTTCATTATCTTATTCATTCATATACATATCAACATCCTTCACATTACATGACTCCCTCCCAGTGATAGATTTACCTGTAGGTAATATAAGTTAGAGGAAGTGCCCCCACTTGCTAGGGGACCTCCCCAAATTTTTTCCAGGGGTAGTTGTAATCCTTTTGAAGAAAGGGCACAAAAAACGCCCCATATCTTTAAGTCTACTACGCTCTTGCGCATGCTCCATTGACTTCCCGTGAAAGCGAGAATCGATAACAATGTCGACACACTTTGTCATCAGTGTATATATAACAATGAGATGCCCTTGTACCTTAGCGAACTGATTACTCCATATGTCCCCCAGAGAGCCCTGCGCTCAATGGACTCAACGTTTCTCCCTCAAAAGCTACGGTCTGCGGGCTTTTTGAGTGCACGGACCAAAGGTTTGGAACTCACCCCTCATTGATCTCAGACAGACAACATGCTACACCACTTTTAAGAAGAACATTAAGACCTATCTGTTTAAAACTTTTTTTAGATTAATTGTCATCTTAGCTCTTGTGTTTGTGTTTGTAATATTATTACAGCGCCTTGAGCCTACTTTTTGCGTGTTAAAAGCGCTTTATAAATAAAATTATTATTATTATTAAGTCTCTTTCTGCTCCCTTTATTGAGTTGTTTCAATTTACAACAGTCTTCGTAACCCAAGTTTCAGTCTGGGCTCAACTAAACGCATAGTTGTAAAAAGCAACAACAATATAAAAAAAAAAGAAATTAAAAACTATATTCTTCCAAGTACATACGTTACTACCACGCCCCTTTTTCTTGCATATCAGGAAGCCAGTTCCTGTGACATTGGGAGGGTGCATTACCTCGAATCTGAAACCAGTAGCCTGGCCTGCCCTAGACTAAAAGAATCAAGTGAATCAACTCACAAACTCAAGATGGTGGCGAAGTTCTTTGGTCTCTGCGTGCAGAGTTGAGGATTTCACTTTATAATAGAGAGTCACTAATCTGTGGAATCAAACCAAGTCGTTGAGATTTCTTTTGCACATACTTAATATATTTTTTTTTTTTTTTACAATACCTCTATTCAAGTCAAAGCTTCATGAAACCTTCAGGAAACTGCTTGGAAGCTGATCTAAAAAAAAAAAACCCGGCTCTAAAGATTTTCCTAGTAATTTAATAGTTGGCATATATCGCTGAGAAAAGAATGCCTAGCTCGTTGGCCACTAAGGAAAAAAAACTCTAGTTTGACCGTTATAATTTTTCAAAGCAAAAATAAATAAATGTAAATTTAGTTTGAGTTCTAGAAATAGATCTAGAGCCAACATCGGTTTTGAAAGGGCGTTCTTAAAAGGATTATCATGTTAGGGCATTTTCAAGTGTAAGGCTTCATTGATTGAAGAGTTTAATAAAATAATAACGTACGTAGAAATGTCGCGAATCATCTTCTTAATCTAGATATAAAGGCCTGCCATTGGAATTATTAACCCTTAAAACGCGTGTGGTAGTTTAGCCTCTAAACATCAGAATTGTGATTCCATTTTTTATGCACTCCTTCTAAAACAGCTCAGAATTTTAAGGGTTAAATGTGAGGTGTTGCGTATACGATTTATAAATAATTACAATGCTATATATTTGTGCAAATAAATCAAGAAAAAAAAGTCGGATAAATAAAATATTGTCCTAAAAATAGATCAAAGGGAGACTACTTACATTAAGAAAATAATCAGTGGAATGATGACTGCCGGAGTGCTGCAGAATTGAATGGTGTCATAGATCCAGTCTGGGGAGATGCCGATCTCATGGGTCAGCACTTCATACACTCTGTACCTTGTTCTGAATGGGCCGCACGCATCTGATGGCTTCAGTCTGTGAAAGAAAGTTGTAAAATACACTACCGCTTTTTTTCACGCATTTTACCCGTACAAATTACAGAATAGGTGATAACAAAAACATTTTTTGCGTATTTAAAAGTACCTTGCATGACTTTACGTAAACTATAGGTACATAACGTTATTACTCAGCAGACGACTGTCCCTCGAGATGCATTCGTGCTCCAGTTGTTGATCCAACACAGCGAAGTTTAGGAGGTATAAATATCCAGAGAGAAGTATAGGAGGTATAAATATCCACAGTGAAGTATAGGAGGTATAAATATCCACAGCGAAGTACAGGAGGTATAAATATCCACAGCAAAGTATAGGAGGTATAAATATCCACAGTGAAGTACAGGAGGTATAAATATCCACAGTGAAGTACAGGAGGTATAAATATCCACAGAGAAGTATAAGAGGTATAAATATCCACAGCGAAATATAGGAGGTATAAATATCCACAGAGAAGTATAGGAGGTATAAATATCCACAGAGAAGTACAGGAGGTATAAATATCCACAGGTATGCCCAGTAGCTTCCGTTAGGCGATCTTTCTTAATAACGATATTTTTTGTATATTCCGCAAGTTGCCATTCGCTTAGTGAAACTTGTATAACCCGCGGGCGACATGTGCGAAAATACGGTAGTGCGTTAAAAACTAGCACCCAAACTTCGCGAAGAATCGGATTTTTTTAATATCGGGATCTTTGGGCTCCTCTGAGTCCACCCAGGTCTAATGGGTACCTGACTTTAGTTGGGGAAAGGTAAAGGCGGTTGGTCGTTGTGCTGGCCACATGACACCCTTGCCAACCGTGGGCCACAAAAAACCTATGACCTTTACATCAACTGTTCCATAGATTGCAAAGTCTGAAAGAACTTTTTACATTCAGATTATTTGTACTTGTAATTACATAGGTTATCTTATCTTATCTTATATAATACAGACGTTACTTCAAAAAAGAAGATGATTACTTCCTACGCGTCATGCATTCAGATAATCTATATATCTTTCGTTAATGAACAATAGTAAAGGAAATTTAGATAGTCTACAGTATAGATTTCCACTTTTGTGAAAACCGCATAGATTATCTAGATCAAATAAAGATATCTAGTTACTTAAAAGCTGCATAGTTCTAGATCTCTAGCTACTTGCATAGACCATCCAGATAAAACTCAAGATCTCTGCGTAATTGTTTTAAAAAAAATTTGCATAGGTTGTTTTTATCTTCTAAACTTACTTGATGATAGCGTAGGTCATGGGGAACAAGCAGACGAAATGGGTGGTCAGCAGAATAAACATGTAGAATGTCCCTGACCTTGATGCCCTGAAGACGTTGTTGGGCTCGCAGAAGAGCCAGACCAGCCCGTAGTTGAAGTAGAAGATGATGGTTAATTTAATCAAACCAACGAACGCCAAGAAAGGCGAGGCGAACAAACCTAGCCAGATAAGCGCCTGCCCGTAAACCAAATCCAGGATTAGATTGGCCACATTGAAATCTGGTCTTCCAAACTGGGGAGGTAAAAAGCCAAATGAGAAGTTACTAGTGCTTTAGATACAGAGTGCTAGGGAGTGGCATGAGGATAGAGCGTAGCGGAGATAAGGGGGGATGAGAAAGAGAGGAGAGGAATGGAGAGAGAAGCAGAGACAGAGAGAAACAGAGACTGAGAGGGAGACAGAGAGACACAGAGAGAGAGACAGAGATACACGGAGACAGAGAGAGAGAGAGAAAGGGATACAGAGAAACAGAGAGAGACAGAGAGGGAGACAGAGAGAGACAGAGAGGGAGAGGTTGAATGCATAGAAATAGAAAAATAAAAAAAACGAGATTTCAAAGCAGTTTGTGAAAAAAAAAAATCGTTTAGACCTGACGATGTAATATCTATAGTGCATATAATGTTAAGGTCATTTCTTTTTTTTTATCGCCGTCGTTTAACAAGGATTTCATGTGGCTAGCACAACGACCAACGCCCCTTACTTTCCTCAACTAATGTCATGTACCCAAAAATCCCAATTTAAAAAAATCCAACCTTGATGGGATCTAAACTCTAGGTCCCTCTGTTTTGGAGTCTAAGCGCTTAAGCACTCAGCCACCCTCCACCCCCAAGGAAACAAAAGAACAAAAAAAGTAAAAAGTGAAATATGAAATTATTTTTGTATTCTATAAATAAGTCATCTCTTCTTTTAGGTAACTTTTAGAAAGCGTGTTCACATTCTATGAAACATGCCTAGACTCCTTTAGACCAGTGTTTCCCAAACTATGAACACTAGTGCTCCGCGAAGCCAAAATTGGCGTTCCGCGAACTACTGCAATAATTAGCAAGTAGGCCACCACGTGAATTAATCTCTCTAAAAAATAAGCAAAGTGTTCCGCTAAATACTCAGAAAGTGTATAGTGTTCCGTTAAGGAAAAAGTTTGAGAAACACTGCTCTAGAAAAGGAACTTACTCTTCTCAAGATTCCTGTAAAATAGAGAAAAGCTTGACCCCCAGTGATGACCACCCCCACGACAATCCCAAGAATAAGATCCAAGATGATGATCTGAAACAGGCTCTCTCCCACTTCGTTCTCCCAGCAGCAGATTGTGCTGTCGTCGGCCACGTCAATGGCGCACTTCCTAGACAGTTCAAAGACGGAAGCCAGAAAAACTACAAGGCTGGCCACATAGAAAGCGGCAGTTCTGTGAAGAAAGGTGAGATCAAAATAAGCCCATGAAAGTATCTATTGTATATTGTGATGGATGTTTAATCTGTATTGCTGTCAACTGTATGACAAATTACTCAGCAAGTGTTATGATTTTCTTGTTCGGGTGTATCCCAGTGCAGTAGACTAACAACACAAATAAACACCACCGATTTTAACTAGTGAAAAGATGTGGTCAACACTGATGAACAATAAATATAATGTTTAATTAAAGAAAAAGACCAAAGTCAAAGTCTCTGTCAATAAAAACACGTCATTACCCTAGAGAATCCAATCGCTAACTGATTTTCCAGTCTCTAACCCAAAATATCCCAAGCGTCACTAGTCTCGTTTAATATACGTCTTCTATGGTGCGTCTCTAACTAATAATATAAACTAGGTGCCTAAAAATATATAAGGCTTGTCTTCAAGTCTGAAGATCAATGAGGATTGCAGTATTATCTATTGTAACTAATTAATAATTGGAATGTCTTCGATTCCGAAGATTAAGGATGAGTGTTATGTCTCATATAACCATGCAGATAAAGCTGGTGGTAGATGGCCCTTGAAAAAAAAAGCAGTTAGAGAGTTCTCATGAAAGCTGCGGGACACACATTTAAGGGCCCCATAGACAACCAAGTGTAGAAGACAGGGCAGAAGCATATGCTAGGACAAATTTGTACAAATGCTCCTTCTTCCTTAGCGCTATTAGAGCATGGAATGGGTTGCCTGAGCTAGCCAGGAAAACCAGTGACTTGGTAGAATTTAAGTCATTGGTTAATATGCACGACTGAATGCATGACGCGTAGGACGTAATCATCTTCTTTTTTGAAGTAACGTCTGTATTATATAAGATAAGATACGTAAAGGAAACGTAAATTGACCCCCCCCCCGGCGGACAACGACTTTGATTCCAAATAATTAAAGGTGTTAAAATATACGTTAAGAACTTGGGGTTGTATATCAATCCAGAGCTGTAGCAAGGGATTTGAAGGGCCGGGGGGGTTGGCCTTTTTAGGGGACCCCTGCATTTTGACATCCAACATCATGACATTAGATAATGTACTTAATAAATATACAAGTTTAATGTGTGTAGTAGATGCAACATTGTCACTGATTTACATAACAATGTGACTATCAAGATAACATGACATTGGCTTAATATTATTACGATTCTCTATAAGCCCTTGACAAAACAATGTGGCGAAGTCAAGAACCAGATAACTTTGGGCTCTGATTACTCTGATATAACGAGACACTTTAATGAGTGTAATAAATAATAAAGAGAAAACAATCAAATATTTTACAAATGGGCAGAAGTCAATGTCTGAATGGAACAGCTATACACAACTTGTTCCTCTCTCAGTCCGCTAGACTTGACCCAACCTTGTTATTATGAAACAGCACATAGTTCAAAGTCAGATAACCACAAACACCGTTGACCTACACGGAAAATGTTTACATCCGTCCCCTTTTTAAGTACACAGGCCTGTGTCGCAAGAGTCGGTTGATTACACAGAGGCTACACTGACCAGCATCACAGTTCAGTTACAACAATATTTAATGTTAAAAAAAATTAAATTCGGACACTCATTTAAGGGATTTAGTGGGGTCCCGGTGGAATTTTCGAATTTGGAACCCCCCCTCCCCCACCCTAGCTACGCCACTGTATTAAACACAAATAATGTAAATTACTATTAAAATTAATAAAAAATTTTCAGGTGAACAAATCTGGAAGAAATAATTGCAAGTGAAGCCTTAGCAAAGAGATGACTAAAGCCCTTTACCTACAGTATGAGTAACCTTAAAGCCCTGGCAAGGAGCTTAGTAATCTTAGAACTATTTAGCCAGAAATGCTTAGGCAAGAAGAGTTACAATGGCTCTGTAACTGTAACTGTATTGCCATAGCTAATGCCCTAAAAAGGCCTCACGAAGATTCTTATGATCCGCTGGCCAGGCAAGATCTCGCAACAAGGAACTGTGGCAAAGAACAAACCAGCAGGCCATTGAAGTAAGTATCCTTCAGAGACACTTGAAATGGATAAGTCACAGCATTCGCAAGCCTGCATCCAACATTACAAGAAATGCCTCACCTGGAATCCCCAAAAGGAAGAGTGGACGGCCCAGGAATACATGTCGCCGCAATCTCTTTTATAGGGCAATAGGGGGGGGGGAGGGGGTATCTGAGAGAAGGTTTCCGTGCTGCCTCAAGCACTCAGCAAAAAAAACCAACTCTTCTCGATTCGGGATTCGAACCCAAGCCTCCTTGTAGGAGGCCAAGCCATTGCCAAACGGTTTTTGGCATATCATCCTCGCAATAATTTTAGTTGATTCACCCCCAATTATGAAAATGTCATATTTAGTATCACATTCAAAGACCACATTACAAACCAAGAGATTAGAGACAGGGTTGCTGCAGCGATCGGACCCCATGATGACCTGCTAACTATAGGAAAAAAAAAGCAAGCTTAAAATATATGGCCATATTACAAGATCTTCGGGGCTAAAAAAAGACTTTCCTTTAGGGAACAGTACCAGGGATAAGAGGAAGAGGCAGACAGAAAAAGCGATGGGAGGACAACATTAAAGAATGGACGGGCCTGCCATTAAAAGAGGTTTTAAACAAGGCGAAAGACAGGGAGGAATGGAGAAAGACGGTCGACAAGTCTTGCTTGGTGCCCCAACGGTCCAACAGACTAAAGGATAGGTAAAGGTAAAATAGGTAAACATGGACACATTTAAAAATTGTTACCTTGATATTCTGACTTTAATCTGTGTCCTCGGGTGATACTTTTCTATATACAGCAACAATGACAGCAGAGGTGGAATCAGTATTTTCAACAACGACACTAGCAGTGTCAGCTGGCGTAATCAAAATGAGAGTAGTATCGTAATAGTGCTTTCAACTTACGTACAGAGCGCCAAATAGTAATGTAACAATAGTACATAAAACACTGAACCATAAACTCTTAAATACAAAAACAAAACCTAATAGAATACTCACAAAGACATAAATGTAAAGGCACATTTCTTATTCCATATGCTAGGATAAATTTGTATAAGTATGCTACAGGTCTTCTCGGTGCTGTTAGAGTATGGAATGGATTGACTGAATGTTAAGTGTGCGTGTTTCTATGGTGAAGGTGAGAAGAAGATAGTGATTGGTTGGTATCAATGCAGTGTGAATGATGCAAGATAAGTGGCAGTGTCGTAAGCTGTCTACACCAGACGAGTCAGAGTAAAAAGACGTGTTTTTGTAGTAAGTTCGATTTTGTTCAGAATACCATTTAATATCATTACTAAAGTCTACTCCATTTATTCATTTCATCTCAAGTTAAATTTTTTTATCTTCATTATATTGTAATAAAAGTTATATTTAGTATTGTTCACAAATAAGTTTTTTTCAAGTTTTTACAAGTTCAAATATAATACGCCTACATCGGATTAGTTGTCTACTAGTAGTTTGGTGCTACAAGTCAACAACCATCAACCAAAACTGAGTCAGCCAGAACAAATGACTAAACAGAGTTTAAGTCACTAATTAACACGCACAACTAAATTAACACTTGGATACGCGTAGGACGTAGCTTTTTTTTTTTCCTTTTTAAAGGGTCGTCTGTAGTTTATAAGATAAGATAAGATAAGATACTGGTCTCACCTGGTACTTTAGTATGAAATCATTGACTTCTTTTGGCACGGCCAGTTCTGGTTTGATGGTGTGGGATGCCACCCAGTAGATCAGGTAGGCGCTGCCTCCTAGCACACAAATACTGACCACATTACAAACTATACGTATGAGATACAGGTTCACTCTGGGAATAGAGAGGTAGATGTCTAGGTATGTGGAGACTGCCGTACTAAAGTTTGTTGTCTGTCTAGTAAAAAGTGTGTAGATGTTATTTCTCTCACACCCATTTTAGCATCAAGCTAAAACTTCGCGCAATTATTCATTGACATTGACAACATGAATCAATAAAAAAAGTAATCAATTAGACAATTAATTACTGGAAATTCACTGGTTTTTTTTAATAGCAACAAGGGAAAATAATAATACAGAATTTACAGATATGGCTAAGTTAGTTGGGTTTAGTCCCCTTAAATAATTTTTAACGCTATTTTCTCCCTCGCGCATTCTCCGTTCGAGTTGATACAAATATAGATACACTTATATCTTGTAGTTAACGAAACATGAATCAATAAACAAAAATACCCAATTAGTCAATTAATTATTGGTAATTAATTATTTTGTTTGATATCGAATAAGGGAAATAACTTGGACATTATTGGTAGATCATGCTTTAAGGACGGAGTTCTTCCCCTTTAGAAAAGCGTGTTTTTTTTGTTTGTTTTGTATTTTTAAAGATGTATATTTATTTTGCTTGTTTACAAAGCATATATCTATTCACTCTGTCTGTTTGTCTGTCTGTTTGTCTGTCTGTTTGTCTGTCTGTTTGTCTGTCTGGTAAAAATGTTTGTACACGTTAGTTCTCTGACATCGAACGTCGGATCAAGCTGAAATTTAGCACAATTATTTTTAATAATCAATTTAAAACAAAACAAAACAATTATTTGATTAATTATTGGTAGTTAATTATTTTGTGAGGTATTTCGAACAAGGGAAAGAAATTATACTGAAGTGGTGCTAAGCTGAATTAGTTCCCTTTATAGGTCGCTGCTTTAAAGTAAGTTTGAAACAAACACTGCATAACTACACAATCTACTATACTCATAAGCACCTCCCTAGCAGAGTGGTCAGAATATCGACTTGAGAATTCCCCCCCCCCCCACACCTTTTTTTTTCTTTTTGTAAATGCTTTAAACAAGCGATTGCGGTAACATTCACACAGATATATCTTTCTTTCTTGTTTAATTATAGCTAGACAAGATCCTTTCGTTTGGCTTTGTATTTTACGTACCATCTATAAAAGAAGATTGGAAGAAAAGTAACTAAACTGGTCCCACCCTCTGAACTTACTTTTTTGAGGCTGTTAATCTTTCTTTAATTTCCTCTTCCTTTTTTGTTTCCTAAAAAATACATAATAAATATAACCAGAAATAAAAAATACATAATAAATATAACCAGAAATTAAAAATACATAATAAATATAACCAGAAATAAAAAATACATAATAAATATAGCCAGAAATTAAAAATACATAATAAATATAACCAGAAATAAAAAATACATAATAAATATAACCAGAAATAAAAAATACATAATAAATATAACCAGAAATAAAAAATACATAATAAATATAACCAGAAATTAAAAATACATAATAAATATAACCAGAAATAAAAAAATACATAATAAATATAGCCAGAAATTAAAAATACATAATAAATATAACCAGAAATAAAAAATACATAATAAATATAACCAGAAATAAAAAATACATAATAAATATAACCAGAAATAAAAAATACATAATAAATATAACCAGAATTAAAAAATAAATAATAAATATAACCAGAAATACACTGACCTATTTTACAGAACCTATAGAAGGATAGTTTCTCACTTACTAACTAATGGATGTTACAATTTTTTAACAACAATTTTTTAATTAGCTAGTGATTCTTTTCCCGACTTTATACATCAACTGTTACATTTCTAGGAAAATAGAGCCGTTTTTTTGAGATCAGTAAAGACTTTAATAATCATATATCAATCAAAGATCTTGCTTGCATAAAAATTCTTGGCATAAATAAAAATCTTACAATAATCAAAGAGTTCAGAGAGGCCAAGGACGCGTGGTCGAGAGGCTAAGTACGCTTGAACTTGGTTTGGCTTGGTTACCTATGATGGGGGCTTAACACCCGACTCGCAGAGTTGTGTTTACTGAGCACCTAGAGGCAGCACGGAAAACCTTCTCCCAGATACCCCCTCCACCCACTAGTCCATAAATGAGATTGGACCATAGCGCTCTGAGCATGCTATAAGCCATAATTAAATTTTAATTTCATTTAATTGTCAAATGCTGCAATACATTAGAGACCCTAATTAATCAAATATCTAACCCTATACGCCTATTAATCAAAAACTTTATATTAATCAAAGATTTAGATAAATATTCAAAGACCTGGCATTAACAAAAAACCAGGACATTGCATGTTATGTGGCTATTAAGACTAATACTCGCTGGGTCAGTAACTAATGGGGCCGCCACCAAACTGCTTTGAAATGCATATTAAATATGTTATAATAACTCTTCTAAAAGAATGTCGTGATTTTTTTCGCTTTGTCTTCAATAAAAGAGCTTTAAAAAATGTATAGGGCTTCTTTAACGTACTTTAATAATAGAATAATGGAATAGCCTATAGGTGGACCTAATGGTCTATGAATTCCATGGGACGTTTTCGTAGCCAGTACACCCCTGCCAAAGAAATAACATTAACAAAAGACCTTACACTAACCAAGGACCTTACAATGATTAAGGACCTTAAAATAACCGTTGGGCCTAACAATAACCAAGTACCTTACAATAACCAAAGATATGACAATAACCAATGACCTTGACTTACCAAGGACCTTACATTAACCAAAGACCTTACACTAACAAAGACTATAACTAACCATAATTCTACTAACAATAATCAACGACCTTGAGTAACTAAATACCTTACATTAGCCAAAGACAATGATTAACCAAGACCATACATTAACAAAGACCAAAAACCTTACATTAGCCAAAGACCTTCAGTAATCAAATACCTTACATTAGCCGAAGACCTTAATTAACCAAGACCTTACATTAACAAAGACTGAAGACCTTAAATTAGCCAAAGACCTTAATTATCCATGACCTTACATTAGCCAAAGACCTTGAGTAACCAAATACCTTACATTAGCCAAAGACCTTCAGTAATCAAATATCTTACATTAGCCGAAGACCTTAATTAACCAAGACCTTACATTAACAAAGACCGAAGACCTTACATTAGCAAAAGACCTTAATTAACCAAGACCTTACATTAGCCAAAGACCTTAATTAACCAAGACCTTACATTAGCCAAAGATCTTAATTAACCAAGACCTTACATTAGTCAAAGACTTTAATTAACTAAGACCTTACATTAGCCAAAGACCTTAATTAACCAAGACCTTACATTAGCCAAAGATCTTAATTAACCAAGACCTTACATTAGTCAAAGACTTTAATTAACTAAGACCTTACATTAGCCAAAGACCTTAATTAACCAAGACCTTATATTAGCCAAAGACCTTAATTAACCAAGACCTTACATTAGCCAAAGACCTTAATTAACCAAGACCTTACATTAGCCTTAGACCTTAAATAAGGAAGACCTTACATTAAAAATTTTTTTTTAGCCAAATACCTCAATGAAGCAAAAAAATTGCATTTACCAGAAACATTACATTAACCATCTTACTTTCTTACATTAACCGAAGACCTTACATAACCAGTGACCCTAGAATAACTAAAGACATTAAATAACTAAAGACTAATAATGAACCCAAGACTTGAACCCAGGCCTTACATTAACAAAGACCGTACCTTAAAGTAGTACGCAATGAACCCTTTCATTTTCTCCACTTTGTTTCGATTGGTGACGGAATGATCCCAACTCGTAAACAAACAGCTGGAGTACGGCTCCGAGTCTTTGAAGTTGTATCCCTTGATAGTCTTGTACTTAACAAACATACTGGCGAGAAGAAACAGCAGAAAACTATAACACACACACACACACACACTCTCACACACAAATTCACACACACTCACAAACACACACACTTTGCCGTTTTTTTTTTTCATTCATCAAACATTTTCGCTTTTAAAACTATTTTACAGAGCTTTTATCAACTCTGTCTGTCTGTCTGGTAAAAAGTTTGTAGACGTTATTTCTCCAGCACCCATTCTCGGATCAAGTTAAAACTTTAAATAATTAGTTATTGTACCTAACAAAATATGAATCGATTTCATAAATTAACTAACTAGTCAATTATTATTGGCATTTTTTTTTTGTATTATGTTGAATAAGGGAAATAACTTCTACATTATTGAGATATATTGCTGTAAGTGTGGAGTTATTCCCACCCACCAAACTAAGCCTTTTTATTAAAAAAAAAACAAAAAAACTTTCGTTTTTATATTTTGCTTGTTTTAAAAATACATTTTCACATGTAGGGAGGGATTCTATGTACCAACTACAAGACTGCAGTTCTGACAATTGTCAACAAAAAACAAACAACTCAAGCAAAATCTGTACCACCATTAGATTAGATCATCAGGGCTTGCAAAGACTTTCCTACAGGGAACAGTACCAGGAAAAAGAAAGAGAGGCAAAAGAAGCAATGGGAGGACGACATAAAAGAATGGACGGACAAGTCAATAAAAGAGACATTAACCTTGGCAAGACAGTGAGAAAATGGAGGGAAATGATCAACACATCACGTGTGGTGCCTCAACGATCTAAACTACAAAGGGATAGCTGAATGGGGTTTATAAATAAACTTATTTTTCGCAAAAACATTTAAAAGTAATAGCGCTGCTGGTAATAGAATGTTTCGGGGACTAGACTCTTAAAGTTTCCTTTATCTTTTCTGCGCATGTCCTCTACAGGGGCTTTCCTATTTGCCTCTTATGTGTCCTGCCTGAGAGCTCTCCAGGAAAGAGGCAAAGAAAGGCGGCCTAAGGCCCAAGAATTCCTATGATGACAAAGCTAAAATAGCATTGCGCAAATTCTGAGGTTTCCTATATAAAAAAAAAGTATGAACAGAGCTTCAGGACCTCTCGGTCTCAACTGGTCAAGATTTGTTGTTCCGGGGTTTCATTAGGGGAAAAATTATCGCCAGACCAGACATGTTTGTATTCATCTGCAGCCTGTTACTTTTCTCTATACCAGTGGTGGCAAAATGGCGCCTCAATAGATTTATATAGAGCTCATTCCCTCTTCATGACAGCTAGGTCTGAACAAACACTGAACCATAATCTTCAATTACAAAAACAAAATCTAATAAAATACTCAGAAAGACACAAAGATATAGGCACATTCCTCGTTCCATATGCTAGGACAAATTTGTACAAATACTCCTTCCTTAGTGGAATGGTTTGCCTGAGCCAGGAAAACCAATGACTTGGCAGAATTTAAGTCATTGGTTAATATGCATGACTAGATTGACAAGGAACACTCGTATGACATAATCATCTTTTTTTTTCTGAAGTAACATCTGTATTTCATAAGATAAGATACAACAGCAGCGGAACAGCTAGATCTAAACTTATACAATCTGCGTATTAGACCATAACGGCTAGGTCTGACACATAGTTTAAATTCAAAACATAGAGATATATTTTCATAGTTTTCATAGGTTTGAACCAATAAGAACTAGACCTGAGACCATAAAATCTAGGTCTGAGCCCATACCAGCTAGGTCTAAGCTAGGCTAAGAATAAACCTATAAAAGCTAGGCCTCTGCCCATAAAAGCAAGATCTAAACCCATAAAACTAGGCCTAGACCTCAAAAGTAGGTCTAAACACATACAAGCTAGGTTAAACTCATTAAAACTAGATCTGAACACATAACAACTACGATGTACTCAGATACCTTATGACAATAATCAATACAGCCAGTAAGTTGGCGCAACTCCAGGTGGTCAAGTAGGCCAGGGGTCTATTGTACTTGTTGGGACCGTGTTCAATGCTGGAGTTACTGTAGGCGCCGTAGAAAAATATGGTGCTGGATAGTTTCATCTGGATACAAATTTGTAATGTATATAAATAAGTTTATTCAAGAACGGACAGACGGACAAACATGATAATAACAACAATCACTTACAAAGAAACCGGAAATTTTCTCATCATTTACTTCTAGAGTGATTATCTGTTGGAAGAAATGTAATAAAACAGCATTATTCAAAGTGTTAAAACCATTAAAAATTTTTGAAAATTTTACTTAAGACATGTGACAACTTATTTTCTCTTACAGACAGTAAGTGCCTCACTGTTAAAAAATAAATAAAGCGGGTTCAATGGTTAGGTAGTATGTCTTTGATATCAAATAATATTTCTATTACTATTTTTATATTTTTAGGTTAATCACTTTTCAATTGTTTATGATTAAATACTTGTGAATTATGAGAACTTATAAATAAAAACCGATTTTAAAAAAATCCCACAAAAGAGATAAAAAGAGGCACATAAAGCCCAAAAAAGAGTCAAAGAAAAGAGGCCTAAGACCCAAGAATTCATATGATGATAAAGCTAAAATTGAATAGCGCAAATTCTGAGATTTCCTTTAAAAAAAATATATTAAAAACTATACAAAATAATATTATTAATAGTAAAAAATTGTTGGCGATTAATTATTTTGTTTGCATGGATTTAGTCCCCTTAATACGTTTCGATACGTTCGTTCTCCCACTTCTTATTCTAGGATCAAGTTGAAATTTTGCATAATTATTCATATTCGATAACAATACACGAATCAATCCATAAATTAACCAGTTAGTTAATCATTTAGTACTGATTAATAAATTTTGTTTTATATAGCAAATGGAGCTAAACCGTGTAATTTTCTGATAAATAGTAGTAATTGGCAGTTATTTCCCCTTAGATAAGCTTTGGTTTTAAAAAGTAGTCATTTTTTTAATTGCTTGATTTATAGTTGAGAGGAGGCCTTCTAGCAGAACCATTGGTTAGAGTGCATTCTTCTTTTCGGATGGGAGTTTTTCCAACAAGACAATTAGTATGAAGGCACGGTGGTTGATACGTAAAGCGCTTGGCTTTCCAACCGATGGGGGCGGATCCTGGGTTCAAATCCTGGTGAAGCCTGACATGTTTAATTTCGTTAGGAAGTCTCTGCATTCACCCAGCCCTAATCGGTAGCTGAAATTAGTTGGGGCAAAAGAAAGACGGTTGGTCGTTGTGCTGGCTACATAACACCCTCGTTAACTGTTGGCTACAGAAACACATGACATTTGCATCATTTGCCCCAAAGATCCCAAGGTCTGAAACTGGAACTACAATTGGTATGTGCATAGCAAAAAAAAAAAACGGATTATTAATCCATTTCTTAATCTGATTCTTGCGTTGCCAGGTTAAAGAAAATGTGAGAAATTTCCGCCTGATCCGAGATAGGGTGTCGGAGAAATAACGTGTACAAACCTTTAACCAGATAGACAGACACACAGATAGACACACACACTCATATAGACAGACATTGGAGGCGCGGTGGCTGAGCGGTAAAGCGCTTGACTTCCAAACCGAGGTCGGAGTTTGAATCCTGGTGAAGACTGGGATTTTTAATTTCGGGATCTTCGGGCACCTGTGAGTCCACCCAGCTCTAATGGGTACCTGGCATTAGTTCGGGGAAAAGTAAAGGCGGTTGGTCGGTGTGCTGGCCACATGACACCCTTGTTAATTGTGGGCCATAGAAACAGATGACCTTTACATCATATTGACAGAGACAAAGATAGACAGACACACAGATAGACAGACACACAGATAGACAGACACACAGATAGACAGACACACAGAGACAGTTGATGTAAGCTACGTAAAAACTAAGCGGAGGGGTGGGTCACAGAAAGTAAGGATTTAAATAAAGCTGACACGACTCTTATTGCTGTCATTAAAAGGCTTACTTGGGGTAGTGAGACAAAGCAGAACATAAGAATGCACATCAGGGTGTTGAGAAGGACCAGAAAGCGCAGGAAGGAGAAATACGAGGCCACGTTGGTTCCAAAGTTAGCTGTTAAAAAAAAAAAAAAGAATCAGTAGAATTAAATGTAAAATCAATTTTAAAGTAGAAACAATGAAAAAAAAACACTTTATAAAATACTTTAAAAAAAAAAAAAGCTTATATTAAAAGTAATTGTATCAATTTCGATCAGTCATAATTATATGTAGTATTGACGGTTTATTGACCTAGACATATAAATCTTTGCGATTAGAAATAGTTTTACCGAATCATTTTGTTTAGCTTTTAGCTTTCTCAATGCGCTATGATCCTATCACTTGTCTCGACCAGTTGGGAAAGGGAGAGGGAAGATGGATTGCCCGTTTTTTGCATGTCACATGACCGTTTTACATAAAGGCATAAAAAAAAAACATTTAGTCATTCAGGGTTGAAGATTCCTCAAGGGGACTAATCCAACTTACACCTTCACATGTGCCAAGTACGATTTCTTCCCCTTGTTCAAAATATTTAATTAAAAAAAAACACTCATTTGCCCCCCCCCCCCCCCTTTAAGAGAGGGCCCGGGGGGATTTTCGAATTCTCCCCCCTCCTCCACCCACCCTAGCTACGCCACTGCAGTCTACGTCATCTCTATCTTAAATCTAGATAACAAGTCGGTCTTCCTTTGTCCGTCGAGTCTCTATTTCCGTTCAAACTTTTTAAAAAGATCTGCGGAAATACCCGATAAAATCCCAACTTCTACGCGTCTTGTTATTGTGTCATTAAGACTCATAACAGTACAAAGTGATCTGATATAAGCTTTGTAAAAAAAAAAAGTTGTTTTCTTAGACCTAAACACTTTTTTGCCTATGTAGTTTTATCGATACGCATCTAGTAGTTACGGCATTTTTCTTATATTCTTTTGAAATTGAAAAGACCTATTTAGGATAGGAATCCCTAATAAACAAACATTGAAACATAACAGTTACTATCGAAAGGTGGACTAGAAACATTGAGGTTGACGCTTAGTATGCGAATGTTTTGATAACATACTCTTATAAAGATTGCGCATTCACTTTCCCCAACCAACGTCAGGTACCCTTCAAAGTTGGTTGGAGTCAGGGGCCTCTAAAATCTAAAAATTCAAAATCCCAGCCTTAACGAAGATTCAAACCAAAGACCTCTCGGTTTGGAAGCCAAACGCTTTACCACTCAGCCACCTGGACCCCACATTTAAAGAATGGCATTTGAATGAATCTAACGCAAGCGAGCTTTTAAGTTACCGGTAATTTTGCCAATGGTGTCTCCCCAGAGTACCAAGGGAGAGAAACCACTTCCTCTGAATCCAAAGGAATTCGAAGTATTCCGCTGCAATTTCTGGCTGGCGTCTGCAACAACCTTGATGGAATGTCTGAGGTTGTGGTACTTCCTGGAGCCAACTCCATGTTTAATAGCGTCTTTCAACTGTCTAAAATTCGAATAAAGCATTTCATCACAATCTGTCAAAAAAAGGGTATTTTGTCTTGGGGTTATGGCTTTATCGTATAGGGAAAAAAATATGGTCTATCTGACAACTTACCTTTTTAATAGAATCTTATCTGGCGTGCTCATTGGTTATTCTGGAAGAATTCGTATTAGTCTAGCTGCCAACTTACCTATTTAATAGAATCTTTTCTGGCATGTTCATTGGGGATTCTGGAAGACTTCGTAGAACAAGCGCGTAGGTTTTAACGTTTGCATTGGTCACACGCCTAATTTCCTTCATCCAGTTGGTTCTATAAACAAAAATACGAAGCCAAAAAAAAACTATACATATATATATATATATATATATATAGGCCTAAAGCTCGCCTGTTTCTATTTTCGACGGTTAATGAGTGTGTCACGAGGCCACCAAATCGAGCTCTCACCTTAATTTTCCCAAACTAATTATCAGGTACCAATTAGAGTTGGGTGAACTTAAGGGCGCCCTATAAAAACTTGATTCTCAAAATCCCAGTCTTTACCGGGCTCGAACATCAGACCACTCAGTTCGGAAGCCAAACGCTTCATCATATAACCACCCCATTACACGATCTCGTGATATTAATTTTGATATATTTTTGGCTTTAATATTAAATTTGACGCTTTATAATGTTTAGTACATCACAGTTGGCATCTAAGTTGTCTAAACTTCAATTCTTATATATTACAGACGTTACTTCAAAAAAGAAGATAATTACGTCCCACGCATTTCACGTGTCAATCTGGTCATGCATGTCAATCAATGACTTAAACTCTGTAGTCGTTGGTTTTCCTGGCTGATTCAGGCAACCCATTCATCTCATTAAGTCATCTTTATTATTGAAAAAAAAAGTTTCAGTCAGATTTCGAAACTACTCCAAAATATTTTTAAAAAGTCATCTGTTTCTTTTGGCAAACGGTTAACGAGTAGGGTGTCTTGTGGCCAGCACAACGACCAACCCAACTAAAGTAAGCTACCATTTAGAGTCAAGTTGACAAGGGTGCCCTAAAAAATCCCAAAATCTTTACCATGACCCCAGGCTGGAACAATTCATCCACCGCGCAACAGATGGCCTTAACATCCTCTGTCATACATCGCAAGGTCTGAAATGGGAACCTTACCCATTGACTATATATATACAGGACTGCCAACTGTGCGCACCACGCCTATATTATTCAATTAAATAAGTCCCGTACACTGAGGCGTCCTTGGTTGCAGTGTAGTGTTAGAAGAATGACTTCCGGTGAAATAGTTTACTATATAAAGAAAACATCCCTAAAGATAAACACTACCTTCAAATTATTTCTTAGTCATAATTTTGGTAACAGTGCTATAGACGTAGCCAGATTTTTATAAGAATAAATAAGAATAATAAGAACCAAATGTGTTTACCAACTTAAAAAAAGAGCATTTACATAGATAGTGTTCTAACTAGTTGATATATATATATATATATATATATATATATATATATATATATATATAATTTAAAACCCATTAAGCCATTTTTTTCCAAAAACAAATTATAGTAGTGTGTATGGTCGTATATGTAGATATAGTTTATAGCCATAGGTCACTAAGTCTGGGTCAAAGTTTACATGTTTACTACGTGTACAATTAATTTTTTATCGAAGTAGGAACATTGATTATAGAATTCTATTAGGTGAAGACAAATTTGGAACAATCAATTTTTTTTAATGGCTTTTAGAATAATTGGATGTTATTTAGGATTAAATTAGTTTAAAAAATTAATAACTTGCAGAGCTGAAAGCTTTATGCATATTTTTCAATTAGTCATAAATACACTATTGCTTTTAATTTTTAATGTCTTCATTCTCCATTAATATATATATATATATATATATATATATAAATATATATATATATATATTAATAGTATACAATGTAAAAAGAAATTGTCAAATGTGATGAAAAGAGAAATATATTATCCAAGCTGGCATTATCATTCAAACATCGTGAATGTCATAAAACAAGTTTATACCGGAAGTACCTCATCTCACATTATGGAGTTGAACGAAACTTATGCTTAGTTACCCTTAGTGTTGGCAGTCCTGTATATATATAGTCTATGCCTTACCATACAAAAAAAAAAAAAAAGAGGTTAATAAACTGTCAACACTACCAGCAAAAAGAATGATCGATTATTATTTACTTACTTTGGGTACAAGTGAGCGTATTTGAGTTTCCACTTTAGATCTTTTTCTGTCAGTTCTCGCTCTTTCGTTTTCGAGCTTGGCAAGTGTTGCTCTGAATGATCCCCTGCGATACAAAGAGACTATTATTATAGCATCATCATCATCATAAGAGATCGTCATCTTTAATAATATGTCTGTGGCTATAAGCAGAACCGGTCCTACAGATTGCGGGCCCTATGCGAAACGAATTGCGCGGGCCCTTGTCTAGTTAGGGATAAGGATAATAAGTGAAAATTAATATTTTTTGTTAGAAAATAAATTCGTCTTTGCATTTTATTCATACTTTACTAAATGCAAAATCACGATCAAATTAACTTTACGAGCCATCTACAATAGAAGGTAGATTTCCAACATAAAGCCGATAAACATTCAGATCTACCTTTTAGATTTAATGTCGACTAGATTTTTTTAAAGAGATCGAGATATTTTTCGATCAATATTTAAATGCTATAGACTATTACAGTAAATTAAGTATTGGAGCTCTTTTGGTTAAAATTCCTCCTATTATTTTTATTAAATGAAAGCTGACAATGCAGGTTTTTTTTTTAATCGCGAGTAGGATTGACGTTTTCCATATTGAATGACACACCAAAATTACAATTTTGTCTATTTTTTTCAGAACATGTTTTCAGTTTTCAGGATATTTTAATAATTTCAGGAGATTTTCATGACTTTTTTTTTTCGTATGCTTTGCAATTTCAAGAGACAGTATGCAGGTCTTGAATTATTAGTGCTGTTTCATGCCTTAGGAAGCTTATAATAAGGCTTGTCTTCGGGTCCGAAGTTTAATTAGGAATGCAGTATTACAAGTGGCTGCGACCTACATATTTTGCCACTCCCAGTGCAGACATAGCCATTGGTAGGTGGTCGCTTTAGGAAGCTTAATATCTAAAGTAAATATACACAAAGTATTTTAAAAGCCTCGATTAGACTTGTTATACCTGCTCTCAGGTCGGTGGGGAAAAAAATCCTTAGAGGTGACGATTAGGCCAAGAGGAAGCAAAGCAAAACCCCTTTGAGGTGCCTAAGGACCGAGTCCAAGGACTTGTTGGGAATGGAAGAGAGCCATCAGCAGACTTGTCACTATCCACACACTGTCCCTCAAGGAGAGGGGGCGTTTTATGGCAGACATTCGGGCGGCTCATGTGGTACAGAGAAAGAATAACGGGGGGGGGGGGGGGGGGGGAATGACAGAGCAAGGTAACCTCGAACAGAGCTCTACCATATGCTCATGTTGTTGCTTTTACTCAAAGGCGGTGTAGCGTGAGTAATCGCAAGAAAGGGCTTGTTGGAGCGTGTGTTAGTGGATCAATTGTTAGTGGCAGTGGCGTAGCTAGGGTGGGGGTGAGGGGGTTCCAATTTTTTTTTTCAAAAGCTCCCGGGCCACCACTTGAAAATAAATTCCCTATTTGACGACGTGAGGCGATATCAATGGACATCATTCACCAATCGAAAACAAACAAAATTTAGCCTAGTGACAATATTGATAAAACAATGGGAAAAAAACGTATCACGTGACAGCCTTTATTAATTGCGTAAATTGTAATAGAAGAGATAGAAAACCACGTGGCTAAATGTTGTTTGTTTACGATTGGTGAATGATGTCCATTGAGATTTGTCACTTGTGCATGATCTCGCCAATGAACAACGGTATTATTCATGAAAAAAGCATTAATGATTATTTTTTGTTAACTTTTACTTATATAGGCCTACTGTAACCATTGGAATTTAGACTTATTAATGTATTAAGTTCATTTTCTCATGTCATGATGACGAATTTCAAAATGCAGGTGCCCCTAGAAAGGTCAAGTCCTCCCCCCCCCCCCCTTCCGATCTCCCAATCACTAGCAACGTGCCACTGGTTAGCGGATCGTGTTAGTGGATCAATGGAAGACGTGTTAGTGGATCAATAGAACGCATGTTAGTGGAGAGGCCTTCTTGCAAGCCCTAAAGTAGTCTAAATTGTGACATTTTTCCGAATGTTATTTTGAAACTCTATAGAAATCATTCGAAACTTACCAGTTAGCGCTAACCAGTTTTGACATACCATTTTGACATACCATTTTTGACATACCATTTTTGACATACCATTTTGACATACCAGTGTTGACATACCAGTGTTGACATACCAGTGTTGACATACCAGTTTTGACATACCAGTTTTGACATATTGCATCAGCGTTTTTTGCTAAGTAGTCTTGAAGGGGGCAACGAGACGTGGACATGGTCACTATTGCTAGTCATTCAAACTTGTCACCAACTTCACGATTTAGGCCTTTTAATAGTCGTCTATGGTCATATCACAAGGTTTTATCCGTGCTCGCAAAGACATTCCTACAGGGAACAGTACCAGGAAAAAGATGAAGAAGACGGAGAAAGTGAATGAAATTCTATCCAAGGCAAGGGACAGAGGGGAATGGAGAAAGACGGTTGACAGATTGTGTTTGCTGCCCCCAACAGACTAGAGAATACGTGAAGGTGATGAAGGTGAAAGGCCGTCTATTCATAGGATACAATTACCTGTTGGATGCATTGCTGTCTTGAAGTGGGAGAGGTGATGAGTGTCGGCCTCCTGGACGCTTTCTACCAGCTTACTCCTTCGCTCCACCAATTGCAGGGACGAATGTGTCATCCTATTCCGATAATGTGCCATGATGTGATATCAATGGGTGCCACAGCATACGATGGGTGCTACAGCATACGTTGGGTGCTACAGCATACGTTGGGTGCTACATCATACTAAGGGTGTTACAGCATACGATGGTGTTGCAGCTTTGGATGGGTGCTACAGCCTACGATGGGTGCTACAGCATACGATGTGTGCTACAATATACAATGTATGCTACAGCATGCAATGAGTGCTTCAGCAAACGATAGGTGTTGCAGCATACAATGGGTGCTACAGCCTACGATGGGTGCTACAGCATACTATGGGTGTTACAGCATAAAATGGTGTTGCAGCTTTGGATGGCTGCTACAGCATATGATGGGGGCTACAGCATACGATGGGTGCTACAGCATTCGATGTTGAAAAAAAAAAGTATAGTTTAAAATAAAAAGAACACAACAGGAAAAACATACAAAATACTTAAAAAAAAAAAAAAAAAGATTATTTTAGCAAAATTGTATCAATTAGTTTGGATCAATCATGTAATTAAATTTGTAGCAAATCCAGATTAATAATAATTAATCTTTGTCTTTCCAGACAGTATTGGACTTTCGAAAGTACTGCTGTGGATTGTGAAATTCTGGCCAGATTTTTTGTTTTTTCGTCTGAAAGTATAGCTTCGGGGTATTTAAAACTACCAGTGGCGCCCTTCAAAAAAAAAAAAAAAAATTTCATTCACGCCCCTTTCGCCACCTAGGTGTCTGGATAAGCTACCAAAGTGGGGTGCGGGAAAGTTTGAAGAATGTGATTTAAAAAAAAGCAAATATGTAGACATAAACATAAATATAAAAACATAAATATAAAAAAAAATATATAAAAACATAAATATAAAAAAAAAATATATATAAAAAATATATAAAAACATAAATATAAAAACATAAATATAAAAACATAAATATAAAAACATAAATATAAAAACATAAATATAAAAACATAAATATAAAAACATAAATATAAAACATAAATATAAAAACATAAATAAAAAAACATAAATAAAAAACACAATTTCCTTTTTTTTCTCTTTGCCTATACATTTAGAACTATTTTTGGAATCCAAAATTAACGAAATGAATGGTCATTAAAGCAAGTCTTTTATTTCTTTAAAGTGAGTAGTGTTTCGTAGATACTTTTTAACGTAATTTTTGTATACTTAATGTAGACGGTCGTTGACTTGTTGCACCAAACTGCTGGTAGACAGTTAATCTTCTGAATTTTATTATATCTTAACTTATAAAAATTTAAATAAAACTAAATATAACGTTTAGTACAGTATAAACAAATTCAACTTGAGATCAAATGAAATCAAAGTAGTAGACTTAGGTATAATATAAATGGTATTCTGAACAAAATCTAACTCCCAACAAAAACACTTCTTTTCAGTCTCACGTTCTGGAGTTGTCTAACTAACTAAGACCAATGACGATATTGCCACCTATCTAACATCATCCAGAACCAATCGCTAACTTCTTCCCACCGTCACCATAGAAACACAGGCACGCACACACTCCATAGCAATACCAGAAAAGGTTCTTTCTATGAGTAGTAATGGAGAGGCAACAGGTTCTCACTCCATTAAACAAGGAGGTCTTCCTGTGTATTCAGCCTCACAAATTCATTCTCCTGGCGTTTTAACGCATTTTTTATCTTATTATTTTCTTGCAATCGGGGATGAGAAAATGCATTCTCGTGGCGTCTACAACCAAATATTCATCATAATAAAAAATAAATAAAATACCCAGGTCTAATGAAAGTTGGAGGCCTCAATGACCAATACTATTATGGGAAAGGCATTCCTGGTACATATAACACACGTACATCGGTAATTGTCGTGATTGTCGTAAGATCATCTTCAAGTTAAGTTAGACGTCTTGTGGAAGACATTTTTTTTTCTCTGGCCAAACAAAAGTTGCCAACATTACGATATACAAGAAAAGGAAGACATTCGACCATTCTGACATAAGAGCGGCGAGTAGAAACAAAGACTTTGGAAATGTCTCCACAAACAGTTTTTAGTCGATACTCTTGCAGGTACCTTTCACGAAAACACCCTACGTTTCTTAAGTTTATTAAAAAGTGAGAACTAATCTTTGAAGCAGAAGTGGATTTTTTTAAAGATTCAAATATTAAACAAGAAACAAATAACGGATAAGATACAGACATTAATTTAAAAAAAAAGGAGATGAGTACCGTACGTCGTATGTGTGACCCCAAGATCAATCTTGTCATGAATATTTAACAGTGACTTACACCCTGAATAGTCATTGGTTTTTCTGATAGCCCGGATTGTGTGCCTAGAATTCTGCAATATTGCTGTTAAGATCATCTCTATCAGGCCTTCTGCAAACACTGCCCAACAAAACAGCAGCACATCTAACACACGAACTTGACAACAAGAGCTTCAAGTAACAATGTGGCGGTTTAATGACAAATACATGAAAAGCAAATACAACACAATTGGCTACACTAACTTCAAATGCTTTTTTGTACAATAGAACTGCCTAACTAAACACTACAAGTCTTTCTCTGTCTACGGTACTTCTAGACTCGTACAGCTACATTTTCAAGGACTCACTTTGTACACACAGTCCTTACAGCTTGCTGTCCTGGACTCTACTGTCCTTTTAAAACACTGTCTCTCGACCGTGAAGGCTCTTGATCACATGACCACAACACAGGTCATACTTGCGGTTATTAGCAGTACTGTCCCTTGTCTATTGATAGCGTTGACCTTTATGATTGGCATGAGTCGTGTGTATCAGTAGGCCGCACATGCATTAACCATTTCGGTCCGCCACTGGAGTACTACGATACTATAGTTTGCTATGGTAGATGAAACAATCTCTTGCTTATGATGGTTTAATTTTTAATAAACATAGTTAGTTATGGCATTTACGTTGTTAATATTTAGTTTTATTTTGTAATACGAATTTAGAATTATAATAAAAATATGAAAAAAATAGATTGACGTATGATAGCCAAGGTTAGGGCTAAATAAATATATTTTTTACCCAAAATATTTCGATTATCCCCCTTGCTTTTTCACCAATGCTAAATTTAGTACTCGCTTGGAACAGGTATAGCAAGTTTAGGTTCGTGGTATTGATGGACTACTTTGTTCTGTCGCTGTTCGGTGCATTCAAAGAGGATATGGCTGTGTCAGTGCAGAAACTTTTTTAACCTCATTTTAACCGACGACCGACGTAATGACGTCTTAGAATCTAGATGTTTATTTATACTTGGAAATACTCTGCCGAATTGTACACTCGAATGACCAGAGTTGTCTTCCATGAATTAATAAGCACTAAAAAAGAACTATTTTTTCACAGCAATTCTCACACACAAACATTCATGCACACGGAGAGAGAGAGACAGAGAGAGAGAGAGAGAGGACAAAGATAATGCGGATGTCATGTTACCGAGATGAGTTGAAAACATTGTGGATTTACTCATAGTTATGGAACATTCAAAATGTGTCAAACGAAACTGAACAAGATTGGTCCTCAGGTCAAATTAGACCAACTTAGTCATCAGGTCAAATTAGACCAACTTAGTTCTCAGGTCATATTAGACCAACTTAGTCCTCAGGTCTAATAAGACCAACTTAGTTGTCAGGTCAAATTAAAGCAACGTAGGCATCAGGTCAAATAAGACCAACTTAGGCCTCAGGTCAAATTAGACCAACTTAGTTCTCAGGTCAAATTAGACCAACTTAGTTCTCAGGTCAAATAAGACCAACTTAGTTCTCAGGTCAAATAAGACCAACTTACTCTTCAAGTGAAACTAGACCAATTTAGTCCTCAAGATAAATTAGACCAACTTGGTCCTAAAATCAATCTACGCAAGGTGTGTCCTCTAGTCAAAGAAGAACATTTAAATCCTAAATCAAATTATATCGATTTTGCACTGGAAGCGTTGGCCCCTGATGGTATATATCTGGATGGCTGCCTGGTCGTGCGGTTTGCGCGCTGGACTGTCGTTCGGATTTATCGACGGTCGAGGGTTCAAACCCTGCACGCTCCCATCTCCCGTCGTCCTGCGGGAGGTTTGGACTAGGAAGTAAACTATCTTCAAATCTGAAGGAACATCCGAAACATGTAAAACATTTTACAACATCTCTTTAAAGAGACTTGCAGAATGGAAGCAATAAAGAACAAGGTCACGATGACAGTTTGTGTAGAAACACAAACTCAAATTCGTCCCCCTAAGTGGTCCGCTCAGGCAGGTAAAAGGTTTCAATATTTTCAGAAAGAATATCAGAAACTACAAACTATCAACAGCTACAACCCTATCTCCGTCGATACAAAAAGAGGAGTGCTGGTGTAGCCGATGCTGTTGTAATTTATTAATGTTGTAATAATTACATTGTTAATGTTCATATGCATTCAATGAGCTGATAGTTATGGAGATAAAGTGTAGCCTACTGAGCCTAACTGAGGTTACAGAATGATTATATGATGGATTTAGTTGTTTTATAAAAGGTCAATATCTCATTGAAAACCTCAGTAGAGAAACTTATGCTTTGAGTGCATGCCACATAGATGTCCTTTGTTCAAAATGTAACATTGGTAGTGCAAAACTTATTAATTATATTAAATTATATTCGACTTATATGCTTACGAGATATGTATTTTTTCTTTTTTAAAAAGAAAAAATTTATTTAAATGTGTTCGGCTAGTGTGACAAAATGTATTTAATTTAGTAAATTTTTTTTTTTTAATAAAATATTTTTTGACAAATAGGCCGTTAGCTTATAAATGTGTTAAATTATGCTAAATAATTATCTACCTTGTTAAAAGTCGAGTTACTATTTATAGTCAATAGTTGTAAAAATGGTGTATTTTTATTTAAAAAAAAAACTGCTTGCACAGTTGATTTTAAAAATAAACATTTTCGCTTTCAGAAACGAAATTGTAACCGTTGCAAGGTTTCAAATATCACGATATCGAATTTTCAATTACTGTTCTAGTTTACGTGTTCTTAACAGGACCGACAGACAGACCACACAAAACTAAAGCGGCTATTGCCCTTTCTGGGGGCCGCTAAAAAGCATTTAATGAAAACTAATTCTATAAATTTAACTTGTAGAAAAAAAAAATACATAGATCTAGCATTCTCCTTACATGGCTTACCTAATCCCAGCATATTACACATCCTAATGGGAAATTAAACTCAATTAGTTCTTCTAAAATATAAAACTTTGGCTTCCGTGAGAACCAACCTGACAAATCATCACAAACTATGCAGCTGCACAGATTTCTGCATTGCAAAGAACATTTCAGATTTACTTAACACAAGACGAAATTGTATATTTTCGGGGCCAAATTTTTCCTTTTACGCACTAATTATTTTCTGCAGTCTGACCTTATGGATAACAACAACAAGAAAAAAAATGCCTGCTTTTAAGTGAGACTCAAGCGTGAAGAGGAAGTTCTTTTCAATCTTTAGATCAACTGGTGTTCGTTGCGTAGATATGATTTCTAAGAATCGCTCAAAGCAAACTTACACTGGTATTTGCTAGCGCAATTTGATGCTGGTCTTAGAATAGAAAGCTGACTTTTCAGTTAGCTGTAATGCTTCAAAGTATGTGTGTTGTGCTTGTTTGATTATGTGTGTGTGTGTGTTTCATGAACACATCAGACATGTTCAAATGATATGGTAGAGCAGTGTCTTTCAAAATTTTTCCTTATCTCATCTTAGTTGTAAAAAAGCTCCCACAACCTTGTAACAATCAGTGCTCGATTTAGGAAAAAACCAGTGCCGGGGATGAAACATTTTTCTGCAGAGCCGGGGATAATAACATCCCCGGTGGGGATGGGAAAAGTTAAAGCAGAGCCGGGGATATCCCGGTTTCGCAACAATCTGAGCCCATCTACTAATCCTGCTACTCCCACTACTACTATTATTACTACTATTATTATTACTAACACTTCAACTACTAGTGCTACTACAATATAACATGACACAACATGCGAAAAAAAAATTCACCCTGTATGGGCTGTATGTTTACATCATTAATTCATTCATTCAAATTTTCATCTGCATTCAATATATTTACAGGTTCATCGCAAGTATTTTGGAAACATTTGGGTCTGATACTGACATAATGAATTTCAGTAATTTGCCCGATAACTACTTTCTTTGAATCCAATAATGATTGCATTCTGCATTTCACAACCGTGATGTGCCCATTGTCATGCCAAATGTGTATGTCTGTTCCCAAAATATCTGCTGTGGCTCGCACTATTGGTTCATCACACCAATGTCCATCCAATCTTTGGCATTCATAATATGCAGTGAAATCTTTATAATCTGTTTTAATTAAAAATGATTCGTCAATATAATCTGGATGGTTTTCTAAATATGTCACTGCATCCTGTCTCAACTGCCAAGCATTGTATGAGGAAATCGGATTTACACAACTGGATTGTTGAAGTTGGTCGATTATGGCATGAAAAAAACAGTTGCCATCACTTGGTACATCAACAACAATGCATCCTCGCTCCTCAACTATTTTTTAAAGATTTGTTGAAACAACATAGGAGTCCCCGATGCCTGAAAATGAAAACAATACAGTATGAATTACAATGAATGACTGTCAGAGCAGGAACAGTTCTAGGAGTAGGATGGAAGGCCAGTTTTCATACCTGCCTCTCCAATAAACATTGAATAACACCCCCACACCATACCATCCCCTGATCTATCTATCATTTGATTAAATTTTTATATCATCAGATGTATCTTAGCCTATTAATTCTATCTTTCTTGACAGCTTATATAACACTGTTTACTAGCTAATAGATTTTTAAAACTTATTATTTTATATATTATATTAATTAATAACAATATCAATCAATATATATTCAACTGCTTATGAATTTTGATTTTAATTTCAAATCAAAATTATTAAAGCCAAAATAAATAAACGTATAATATTTTATTGGTTTATTTTATTTATAAATTATTAATAATTAATGACTTACTATAAGACGTTTTCTGAAGATTTCACTCTTTGGATTATAGTATTTTTCATAAAAGACAATTTTTGTTGGGTTAATGTTTTAAATTTTTTACAAGACGGCTCTTTAGACATTTCAATTAAAACAAAATTAAAAAATATTTATTTTCAAATAGGCTATAATTCTGATAAACCGCGCTTTGTGACAAACGAAAAAAGAAACTTCAAATTGAAACCAAAGAATATAAGAAAACGAAACACTTAGAATTATTTTTACTTATGTTTATTTCGATTAATTCGGTAGATGGACGTACCAAATTTTTCCATTTAACTAAAAATTTCGTGATTGCACTTATTCGACTTAAAAAACCAGTGCCTGGGATGAAAAATTTTTTCTGCAGAGCCGGGGACAAATACCATCCCCGGCGGGGATGGTAAAAGTTAAAGCAGAGCCGGGAATGGAGCCTCACAGTGCCGGGTTCCCCGGCATCCCCGGCGGTAAATCGAGCACTGGTAACAATACAGGAGCTGTTCCATAAGGGGCCGTTACATACTAAATGGCGTGTCCCGCACGGTTAACCTGGTATAGAAAAGAAAAATGGCGGGGGTCTTAGTAGATCTATACACGGCCGGTGAGAGGGAGCTCTTGTTCACTTTTGCTGGCCTAGAGTTCCAAGAGCCGAAGTTTAAGAAGAAGAAGAAGAATATATTACAGAGATTACTTTAAAAAAAAATTGCGCCCTACGCATTACATGTGTCGTTCTAGTCAATGACATAAACTCTGCTAAGTCGTTGGTTTTCCTGGCTGATTCAGGCAACCCATTCCATCCTCTAACGGCACTGGGGAAGAAGGAGCACTTGTACGAATTTGTTCTTAACGGAACATTTCGCACATTCAGAGTATTTAGCGGAAGACTTTGCTTATTTTTTTTTAGACATTAATTCACGTGGTGGTCTACAAATTATTCCAGTAGTTCGTAGAACACCTATTGAGACCTCACAGAACCCTGGGATAATGGGGTAAAAATATCTCGGATCAAGCTGAAATTTCGAACAAGTGTTTCTTTGAGCTGACAACACAAGAAGCAATTTTTAAAAATAACAACACTTCGTTAATTTACTTTTGGTAATTAATTCTTTTCTTTGGAATCTCGAACAAAAAAAAGAGATTGAACTTGACTGAAGTGGTGTTATAAACTGAATTATTAGCCTTTTAAGGTAGCACTCTAAGTTGAAACAAACACTAAATAACTATAAAATCTTCTCTAGTTTAAACTACCTTACCAGCAGAGTGGTTAGCACGTCGGCATGAGGAGGCGTGAGCCACGAGTTCGATTTTTAGCGGCCCCCGAAAGGGGAAAAAACGCTATTAGTTTTCTGTGGCCTGTCTGTCCGTCCGTCCCGTTTAGATCTCAGAAACTAGAAAAGATAGTAAAAATCCGACATCATAATATTTTAGATCATTTAAAGTTTTGATGAAACGACTACTTTTTTCTTTTCTGAAAGCAAAAAATCTAATTTTTTAAATCGCTTATACAAGCAGTTTTTTCATAAAAATACACCACCTTAACAACGATTTACTATTAATAGTAATAAACACGGGAGGCTCTTTAGAAGGGGAGAGTAACATTTACCATTTTTTAACATATCTGTGGAAACTGTGTTAGATTTTTGTCAAAATTTTTTTTATTACATTTGTATTGTTAAGCTATGTAGGTTTGTCATACTAACTACTAAATTTACACAAAAAAGTTTTCTATTTTTAAAACAACAATTAATAAGTAGTTTTTCATATTATGGCCATAAAACACATAAGGAATTATTTTTTTTTAATTTGTGTTTTACGAAATATTTTTTTCTTCAGAATTCCAATAAGAGATTGACCCTTTACAAAGCAATTAGATCTATTAGATATTCATTATAAGACATCAGTTAGGCCAGGTTCGCATTTAACTTCACATTCACTTTCACCTATCCTGTGGTCTGCTGGACCGGTGGGGCACCACACAAGATCTGTCAACTCTCTTTCTCCATTCTTCTCTGTTATTGATCTTTGATAGAATTTCATTCTGATGTTCTTCCTGACAATATTGAAACCTGCTTTTTTACCTGCCTGGGTTGACCACTTCTGATAGAATTTCATTCTAATAGTCTTTCTGGAAATATTGAAACCTGCCTTTTTACCTGCATGGATGGACCACTTCGGGGGCCGATTTTGAGTTGGTGTTTCCACACAAACTGTCTTTGTAACCTTGTTTTTTTTTTGTTTGTTTGTTTGTAAATGTTTTTAAAAAAACAATTACGGTAAAATCCAACAAGAATTATTTCGTTCTCTATCCCACCCCCACCCCCAAGTATTCCAATAATTTTGCAGATAAGTGATAGGATCACAGCGTATTGAAAACGCTAAAAGCATGAAATAGCGCTAAAAAAATATTGGTAACAAGAAAAACATTTTAAAATACTTAAAAAAAAACAAAAGCTTGTATTAAGTGTAATTCTATCAATTAGTTTGGATTAGCCATACGAATGTGGGAGTCATAATACTCTATACATAATAAGTCTGTGCGATTATAAATATATATATCAATTAATATATCAATATCAATATATAATCTCTATATAATCTATATATCAATATATAATCAATATATATATCAATTGATTTTGCATACAGGAATCTCAAAACCTAAAAAAGAAACACCAACTTGAAAAAATTACTCTGGAATCCTCAATACACTATAATGAATCTCCACCCTGGGACGAAAGTCCTCTTCCTACTATAAGGGACCATATTGAAAACATAAAAAGAAAATCTGATTACAGACCAACAGAGCTCAAGGAAATAGTGAATGTTTTCTACATACCAATTACCCTAGCAATCAGTGGATCAGAGTTTACACGGATGGCTCATCCCATAAAGCCACCACAAATGGAGGAGCTGGAATCTTATCGAATGGCCAGATGGAGGAAAACTAGAAAAATCCATTGCAACTGGAGAGCTCTCTGACAGTCACAGAGCAGAAAGGGAAGCACTAGCACTAGCTGCTTCCAAGCTTGCA
Organism: Biomphalaria pfeifferi; assembly: GCA_030265305.1. Classification (NCBI taxonomy): domain Eukaryota; kingdom Metazoa; phylum Mollusca; class Gastropoda; family Planorbidae; genus Biomphalaria; species Biomphalaria pfeifferi. Next base: position 1,011,836 of record JASAOG010000077.1, read on the forward strand.
CATCATCCAAGTTCCCCTCACAGTCAGATTGTCTTTCTAACAGATGCAAAAACAACCCTCCAAAGCTTGCAAAACTCTGATTCCTCTTATATTAAAAACCTTAGATCAGCACTTACAAAGCTCAACAACAACAGCAAAAAAACTGTAATTCAATGGATCCCAGCTCATATAGAACTAGAAGGAAATGAGAAGGCTGACACACTCGCCAAGAGTGGGAGAACAAACTCACAAATAAACTCTGCACTCTATCCAGAAGAAATGAAGAAATTAATTGTAGATAAAATAAATGAGAAATGGACGAACTCCCATCCAAATCACAAGAAAGATGACGCTTACTATAAGCTATCCCGTCAAGACCAACGTCTAATCTTTCGACTCAGGACCGGACACAACAGAATGCGACAACACATGTACCGGAAGCTCAAAATTGGAACCAGTGAAATCTGCCCATGTGGAGTATCACCAGAAAATGTCGACCATGTCCTCCAAAACTGCTCTCTTTACCAAGAGGGTCATGTATTGGTCTAGTCCTATGAACACTCCAACATAACAATGAGAACGATGAAGAAGAAGAAGAATTGATTTTGATTAGCTTTTAGCTTTTTCAATACGCTATGATCCTATTATTTGTCTGGACCAGTCGTAAAAGGGGGAGGGAAGAAGGGGGTTATCTTGTGAATGTTTACATAATCGTTTTTTAAATGCATAAAAAAAATCACTCAGGATTAAAGAGTCCTCAAGAGGGCTAATTCAACTTATACCACCACATCTGTTAAGTACGATTTCTTTCCCTTGTTCAATTTAGCAAACAAAATAATTAATTATCAATAGTTTATTAACTAATTTTTTTTTTGTTATTGTTTCTTGTGTTGTCAGGTAAAAGAAATAATTGTGCAAAATTTCATCTCCGCCAGATATCAAAAAGTGATATCTGGTACCCCTCCCCTTTTTTTCCGAAAAATAATTATTGTTACGCCCATGACGTAATAATCGTCTTCTTTGAAATCACGTCTGTAATATATAATTTAAGATACTATCCCAGAAACGGTACACCAAACTCCATTAGATTGAGGGCTTGAGAAGTTGAAGTCCTCTCTTGCAATAGCCTTGGCCAGAAACCCCTGCAGTTTTGAGTAGTGACTATCTTCAAGTCTAAGACATTACAAGTCAAACTAAACCTTCTAATGCAAGTGTATTGTGTTCATGATGACTGTGCGTTCCTTGAAGTTCAATGTACGTTTCAGGCATTTGAGAGAATCGATACCATCTGTGGGTTTAAAAAAAAAATAAGTCAAGCGTGACACCCCGAGGTATTTGGCACCTTTAGAAGCGTTTGCGTATGATCAGTGGCGTAGCAACCATGGCGCGAAGGGGCTCACTGCGCCCCTGCCCATGATCATTAGGTGCCCAAACGGGCCACGGTTAAAAGTAATATATCAACTTCTGTGATTTATAAGATAGAAAAGGATAGTAAGAGAAAAAAAAATATATTAAAAAAAAAGCGAAATAACAAATGGACGTCAATATTAGTGGAAACGATCATTTGAGGAAGTGATTAGGCTAAATAAATAGCAAAACAAAACTCCTGTGGGAGTGTCCAAGGGAATGCCAGAGCGTTCCCATTGCACGGTGCGGAGTTGAAAGAGAGCTTCCACGTCCCTGTCGATAATCCATGCGCCGTTCCTCTATGGACCTTTACACTAATGCCGAGTCCTGCACTGTTAGCATGGTATAACAAAGGAAAATAGCGGAGGTTGCCGGTGTACTCGGCCTTCGGCCATGCATTCTAGTCCATGCGCCCGGAGTGCCAGATATATCGGAAATAGGCATTGACTTGGATCTCTTCCAGACAGAATGGTTCTGTTCAAGCGGGCTTACATGCCTAGAGCTCGAAGAGCCTTTCGGCTCATCACTTTTGACAATCAAGCGGATCTGCCTCAACGTGGCGCTCGGGTAAAAACGATCGCTAGAAGAAGCCACAAGACTCCTGTGGGAGTGTCCATTCGTTACGGAAGGCCTGAACACTGCCCCCCAACGTCACCATCTGAGGGCAGTTTAGACCAATAGCTCCTTGCAGGGCCGGTCTTAAGCCACTGCTACCTATGCGGTCGCAGTGGGGGACCCGCACTTTCATAGGCCCCGCGCTGATTCTATGTGTAAATTATTAAATTAAAATACTATAACTTTATACATAATAACAGGGGTTCCGCGGCCTCTTGATTTATTAAAATTATTAAAATACCCTGAAAACTCATAAAAAATCTAATGAAAAATAGACGAAATTGTCATTTTGGGATGTCACTAGATAAAAACGGCATTTTGAGCTTTATTTTATTGCAAAGACGAACATGGACTAGGCCCCGCGCAAACTGTTCCGCATTGGGCCCCGCAATTGTTAGGACCGGATCTGGCTCCTTGCCACGTCACAGGTTTGTACGACGTGGCCACGAGCTATTGGTCTAAACTGCCCATAGGTTATGACCCTGCAGGTCAGTGTACTATTCGGTCTAAGTGAGTGCGAGAGTTTCCCCATTGCACAGTTGTGCGCAGTTGTAGGAGATCTATCTAAATCGATCATCTGTGGACACTGGTTATGTCTGCGCTGGCGTGGCAAAATATGTAGGTCGCAGCTGGGGCTGCGTGACCACCTGAAATACTGCAATCCTCATTAATCTTCGGACTCGAAGACAAACTTTATTATTATTGTTATTATTTTAAAACAAAACGAAAATTCATTATTTGACTCTCGAGTTTCACTAAAGAGAAAAAATAATTATTGTATTCCCTTTACAAGTGTCCACTGAGGAATTTTGATCTGACAGGTCTTCAGCAGTACCGCCCTCAGACAGGCAACGAGAATCGTTTTAGCCTTGAAGGTGTCTATGAGGTCAGCTGACATCATCTCCTCTGTTAATGTAACAACAGGTATATTGTTGTTTTAGATAGCTTCCATAAGCCTTCCAAGCCGAGGTTCCCATATTTTCTTTGTTTTTCTATTTCAGTTTTTCTTATATTACGATGCTATGGTACGGCGATGTCAATAATGGTAGCGTTGTTTTTTTTTTTCGTTTTTTTTTATCAATGAACAGCAGATCAGGGCGATTAAAATTTACCGTTTTGTCGGTCAAAATAGGCCTATCCCAGTATAATAAGTGACCAGTAAACTCGAGAACCTTTTGTGGAGAGTAGTAATAAGAATGAGTATCCTTATATATACTGATCAAACTATGTGTCAAAGCCAAGTGTTCGTGTATTAATTTTGCAACTTGGTTATGGCGATCTAGGTAAGCAGATTCTGATAGGGCTGAACATCCTGCCATTGTGTGTTCAATTGACTCACCCACATTTCCACATTTTCGGGACTTTGTCAACAATATTGAGCTTTATGATATGCTTCTCGTAATTTTTTGTCCTGTATCGCTGTAACAAAGCTTTCTGTTTCAGGGTAGAGATGACCTGCTTTGAGCCATGTTGAGGAAGCAGCCTTGTCAATGTTGTTACCATGTAATAGAGCCGGGAATTTCCGTGGAGTGTTTTTTCCACCCATTGGCGAATCTCATGCCCTGCGTCTTCCAAACCAACATTAACCCCCGTTGTTTAGGTTCAAAGGGGTTGCTTCGAAGTCGTATTTGCGTAGGAAGGAAACTAGTTTATTGCTGGAGCAGAGGCGTAGGTAGGGTGGGGGAGGATGGGGGGAATTTGAAAATCCCCCCGGGCCCCCACGTGAAAAGCGCCCCACAAATGAGTGTTTTTTTACATTAAATATTACGAAAATGCAATGGCCCCTAAAGAGATCAAGCCCCCCCCCCCCCCCCCACGGGCACCCAAATGTTGACAAGTTCCTTGCTACGCCACTGGAGGGTCAGATAGTTAAGTGTTGAGGATTTTATTTACTCTTTGCTTATATTTACAATGATAGTCCTCTTTTTATTATTTTTTTTATGGTTTATCGTGGCATTCTGGTTTTCCAAGATATTATTATTATTATTATTATTATTATTAAATTATTATTACTATTTTCGAAATTAGCGAATCTTTTCTATTCTCAAATTAAGACTATTGATTGAAGTACAAAGTATATGATAAATGACGAAATTGTAAAGGACCATTTAGATTGTAGATCTTCTCTAGATGAGTAGATCTAGATATCTAGATCTAGAATATTAGGTATATAAACTATAATAGGTACCAATAATAGATCTAGATGGACATATTGAATTATAAAATTATTATTTAAAAGACTTTCTGGTTCAGAAGTTAGAACTAGAGTAATTTTAAACTTAAGCTAAGGTTATCGAACAAGTTAAGCTCATTCGCCATTTTTATGTTTGAATTTGTGTATCTCCGTAAAAATTAGACCTACAAAAAAAAATGATTGTATCTATGAACTCCTCATCCGTTTTTCTTAAAAAGTAGACATGTTTTATTCTATTACTACTCATAGTTAAACTTATATTTGATGTTAAAGTAAAGTGGGTCAGGTCTATGCTGTCAAAAGCTTAAGTTTAAAATTATCGAGTCGAACTTCGTTTTACCGATATCTTATCTTATCGAAAATATTAAGAAACTATTGAACACACGAGAAGTATGGTGTTTTAAAAGTGTTATAATCTTAACATTTTGTGAAAAGTATGGTGTTTCAAAAGTGTTATAATCTATATTTTTTTTATTTATATCATTTTCTTTTTACGCCATGTCAAGACAGACAGATTTTAGTCATTTTCACATGCTCCACATTGAAGGAATCTATCACTGATCAGCTATGCTTAGTAACTGATGGTGCTAACCCCAGTAACGCATTACCGACACATTACCATACCAGTACTTATTTAGGTCTTTATCTAAGCTATTTTGACATATAAGGCCATTAATAAATCCAGATATTATTTATTGGGGGGAGAGCCTAATAAGCTTTGGTAGCCAATAGATAATCCCGCCTTCCCCAAGTCATTGCAGGACACAACAGTTAACTTGGTTGACCTAAAAATAAAACATACGGTACGCGGCCCTACGTAACTAGCCGCCGATCTAGCACGCTCAGTGTATGTAACAGCCCAAAAGTCAGTGCTAGATATTTTTTGATCGGGGCGGGAGGGGGGGGCTGAAAAGCTATGGTAGCTTGCGAGCTGTGTTACCTATAGATTCGCCCTCCCTAAACCACCTGGTTGACAAAAAAAAACAACACCATATTTTAGAGCACGCTTAGTATTTGTCACATACACACACAAACAACATATCTATATATCTATCACGCCTAGTGTTTGTGACCTAATTAGCGGCTTGACCATAGGTACTCAACTGATGGCTCCTCCCCCTTTCCCCTCAACATTGTTCTTACTACAACTTGAACAATGTTTTGGGGCTGTGTTGGAGGCCTGGTTTACACTTGTGTGTTGGGCTATCACTGACCTTTTTTTTTTGTTGTGTGTTAGTCTGGTGGCTGCGTTTGGATTGAGTCTTGAAATTTACGTTGTTACTTTGCACTGAAAAAGTGTGAATGCTGGAGAGTGGAATTGTGTAAGAAGAAGCGCGGGTAAGGATAAGAGAGTGGTTAAATGTGTTATTGTTATTATTTTGTGTATTTGTGATGTTTCAAAGGAGTGTCTTTGTAGCGCATTATGAGCTTTATCATACTTTATGGCAAAAAAAAAAATATAAAAAAAAAAATACATATATATAATTTTATAGACCCGGCGCCACACGTCTAGATCGAGAAGCACAACTGACTCTATGTATTTGAGGCTGACGTCACATTCTAATGGTCGATCAATTATTAATGATCTCTGGATACAGTGTCTTGACTGTTTTTTACCTGCGTAGGACATTTTTATTTCAAAATACAATATCTATACCTCCCCCATTGCCCTTTCGTTTTATTAATATCTCTTCACATCAAGCACATGCGCTAGATATTGGTTTATAACACATAATTCAGAAGTTAATAGAATGGGGCATCTGAAAAAAAAACACAACTGGATATATATTCAGCTCTTTTTGACAATTAGCAGTCGCAATAATGCTATTATATAATAGCATCAAGCTATATGTGTCATAAAATCAAGCTTTTAAAATGGGTACAATTAGTGCATTTCGATGTAAATCTTTTTACTTAAAAAAAATGTAGCACATTTAGGGTAAACCACAAATAGCTGATACAAATTGTAACATATGAGTAATTTATATCTGTACTTTGCATTACATTATTTTAAAAAATATATAGTTTAAATATTTTGTCTTCTTTGGGTTATATCCCTTTGATGTTTATTTTTAACATTAAAATGGTGTTCGATATTTTACGAAGCTGAGATTGCTTATATAAAAACAGCTACTATCGAACACCCCCTTTTTAAACCTCAATTTTCATGTTTAGGTAGCAAAGGACACTTTAAAAAAAATAGTTGCAAATATTTCTCAGCCTAATTAGAAGCGTATTATATAGGTTTTGTTGAGCTGAAGCATCATTGGCATTAAAAAATACCCTTAACCCGAGAATCACTTCACTCTTCCCAAGAGGTTAAAAAAAGTGAAATTTTGATACCAATTTTACCAATGCACTTTATGCAATTATCCTCGGGTGAAAATGAAACTAAATATAACTTAACTATAAAGAAATGGACAATGTACAATAGGAATGGACTAGTTTTGTCAAAATCATCAAAATAAAGGAGAATTTTAAAAAATACAATGGGGTGTTTGATAAGTACCTTAAAACGAAGGTGTTCGATAGATGTAAGTTACTCTAGTTATAGATCTATTCTATTATCCATAGGGCAGGGAGAGTCTATTATTATAATTTATTAGATCTAATTATACTGATACTCTCTAGTGATAGTGACAGTCTATTAATAAATTATCTATAGCAGGGGTTCTCAACCTGTGGGTCGTGACCCCCTTGGGAGGGTCGATTGACGATTGCCAGGGTCGCCTAAGACCATCGAAAACAAAGATTGTTATTGTCTATTCTTCTATTGCTGTATGTGTTTGTGTGTGTGCGGGGGTCGCAGAAGAGTTGGGGATTGTAAAGAGGGTTGCCGAGCATAAAAGGTTGAGAACCGCTGATATATAGTAACTAGTATAATAATTAATATAATATCTAGTCCATAGTTATATAGATCTATTATTATTAATAATTTATTAAATTTATATAACTTAAAACTTCACTGTAGTCTCTATTCTAAGTATGTATAGTATTACTTAGTATTAGTGTATAGTTATAGACATTATACTAGTGTATAATACTTATTTTATAGTCTAGTTGACTGTGAAAAAAACTGATTGAATCAATGTCAGTTGAAATTCAATGACTGACAAGTGACAATCTTCATTTTCTTTTCAATCTATCATTTTTCTAAGAATCTTGAAATTGAATATCCATCACATTCTGCGTATCTCACCGAATGACTTCCTAAGCTCTAGATTCTAGATCTTGATTTATAATGATTTTTTAAATTTTATTATGTATATATATATATCAGTAATCCTGTGATCATAAACTACTGATAGTTAGCCAGAATAAGATTTAATTCATTTAATAGATGAAAATAGTTTTATATCTATGTTTATATATATATATTAATATATAATTATATTCTGTATTATATATTATATCTGATCTAATAAATTCTAATACCCCTTATTAGCCGGGCCTTATACTAGAATGCTAGTTTTACTTTCTAAACTAGTAAACTTATTAAACTAGATCTAGAATCTAGACTTGATTTAAAAAAATGGAAAGGTGCATCAATACATAGAATCTAGAATAGATCAAATTTAATAGATTCTAAGGAGAAAATGTATCATTCCAATAATTCCATCTTATACATGTAGCAAATAGCATATCATATTATATATATGCATTTAAAGCCTTCTTGGCTTCTATATAGACATCTATATTAGGCTAGATCTAGATTTATGCCTACGTAGACCCAGGTGCACTGGCCTTGACTTAGTATCTAGACTTTAGGGTTGGCCTGGGAGAGTAAAGTCAGTGTAAATGCACATTTAGAGACATGGAGTTGATATAGTGTGACTATAGAGGGAATGGTCACTACGACTGTGTTGTGAATGCATAGAATGCTGGGTTCGTGCTTCCTGGAGTACTCTTGACACAGGACAAACATAGATACCACAAATTGACTTAAGTCCGTTTCAGCAGACAAAACATAAAGTTTATTTGACAACAATAATAATAATAATAATACTGCTCTCCTTGTTAGTTGCACAAGTCAAGAACGATCCTATCCACATAATAATGGTATCAAATATATCCAATACGTTAAACTCTTCAGAGTAGATTACAAATCTTGTCCGCATCTCAGCGGGTAACACTGTACAGAATAATACAGATTAACTACTAGAAATACATGTCTCAAAAAGACCACTGGCATCAACTGCCCAAAAGTTGCTACCTAACTGAAATTACTACTCGACTTTTCTAAGTCGCTACTGTCCGTCCCGGACCAAAATATCTTACTTGACCACCCGGTCTAGAGGATACCACTTGACTGAGCTCAAAGTCCACTTTATTCATTCTACTTCCTGTTTTCTACATCAGGAATTCCACATGTCTTTTAACCTCTTAACCCGAGGTGAACATTAAATCAGGCAATGTCAACTGAGACTGTGACAGAGACTTTATAGCTTAATTAGCCACTTTTAAATTCATTAATACCAGATAGGTCTCTATAGATACATGTGGATCTAATAATACATTATATACCACATTAAACTTAAACCAGATAAGCTCTTCATTTTGTTTCTTTATAATATTTAATTTTTTTTTTCTTGTGAATCCATTTTAGTTATAAGCTAGGAAAATGATCTTCAAAGACTTGCTTGTTCCAAAGTATTTTTGCCAGTTATTGAGTCAGCACTGTCTTGGAGCTGTATCTGTTAAGTGCTGTAGCTGTGCACATAGGCAGCAGAAGGCTCACGTACACACATTAAAACCGCAAACTTGTTTTATCACCACACCTATATATTATGTAAACGCAGGTAAATCTGGTTTTGATTTTTACAATAGGCGTAGATCTAGATAGAATCTTTAGCAACTTATCTTAACAAAATAGCTCATATTTTCAGTTTCAAAAATCCTTGCCATACCCATAACGAAGAGGGGTAAGTCTGAATAAAAAAAAAAATTCTTAAAAAATAAACATTTAAAAAAAAAAAAAAACAATTTAAAGATTTAATTTGTAAATAAAGAAAAAACATTTTTTTAAAAATAGAAAATGCTAAGCTAGAAAAAATATAGACATTTAATATGCTTTTAGACTATAAAAAGCTTTAAAAAATACACATTTTCCTGGGTGGGGCTTATACACTGGGGCTTTGGGCCTGTTGGTTTGAAAAATTCGTTAAAGAAATAATAAAAGCGATGTACATTCAGTTTCCACTAAAAAAAAATCTTCCAATGCTTTATTTCTTGTTCTAAACATTTGTACTGGAGCATTTAAAATGTTTGCTAGTTTTCCAACGCATTTTCATGTTGTAGGACTTCACTGTTATTCTGTAGGAGCTATTGGGTTAAAGTATAAAAAGTTAAAAAAAACAAAGATTAAGTTCCTCTTTCAAACCATGCTATCTATGGGGCAAATGATGCGATGGTCAACTGTTTCCCTGGACAACAGTTGACAAAGATGTCATGTGTCCATCACAATGAGCAACCACCTTTACTTTTTCCTTTAGAACTAATGACAGGTACCCATTAGAGTTAGATGGATTCTGGAGCACCTTGAAAATCCAGAAATTTAAACCCCAGTTCTCGACCAGACTCTTAAAGTATATAAACTAAAGAAACACCTTGCCAACACTTTCATTTTATAAGTAGTAAAGTAAAATGAAGTTCTCCTCTCAGACCTTGCAATCTATGGGGCAGATGATGTAAAGGTCATCTGTTTCTGTGGCCCACAGTTAGTGAGGGTGTCATGTAGCCAGAATAAGCTTTTACTTTACCCCAACTATTATCTGGTACCCATTAGAGATGTGTTGACTCAGAGATTCCCCTAAAGGTCCTGAAATTAAAAATCCCAGTCTTCACCAGTTATGAACCCGAAACCTCTCGGTTCAGAAGCCAAGCCCTTTACGGCTCAGCGACCGCTCCAGTTCTTGCATTTCATGGCATCATTTTATGAAATTCTTTCTTTTTTTAAGCACCTAGGAACAGTTTTATCTAGAAAACAATAAATTATATTGGCATTGCCCTACTTATCAAAAGAAATCAATACACGAAAAAACTTAATTATCGTACCACAGACATACTGAGAAACAATAATTAAAAGGCAGCTTGAGTAATAATGATTAGAAAAAGTCTTTTTTTTTTAAATAACAACTAAGTTTTTATTTTCTGTTAACTTATTAAATTGCTCTTCTAAACTTAGCGCCACATATAGGTCACCTTTACTGCAGCCTTCTCGCAGATGTTCTGTCCAGGTGGAATAATTTCAAGGGCATACAGACCTTTGTCTCTACGGGTACAGATGAACACGGCTTGAAGGTATGTTTGATTATATAGGTCATAGTTTTATCTTCTTTCAATACATTCAATATGTCATACAAAATATCATGTAGCCAGAGCAGGCCTTTTTTTTTTTTTAAAGCTATGTGATACTTTTTATTGGTTTACAAATCTTAGAAACTATGTCATTTATTACTAATGTCCTAATATATATATATATATATATATATATATATATATATATATATATATATATATATATTTGGTATGTCAGGTAATAGTGTTTTTTTTTTTTTTTAAAATGAGGTAGATGGTTGACTGGAAGGATGGTTGACTGGAAGTAAACCTCTTATCGAGGGGGCTAGGGTGTAAATCCTGACTTAGCTGAGTTATTTTGTTGAGTGCCTAAAGGCAGGACGGAAACATTCTCCCAAATATCTCATTCCTTGCAGGTCCAGAAAAGAGACTGGACCATAGTTTACTAAGCATGCTGGAGCAGGAAAATTGTTCTATACAGAAGAACCTGTACATATAATTCTCTTCTTCGCTCAAGAGTTTGGACGAGAAGAAGAAATTAAGAAAAAATCACTCTTTGTTTCTGCGGATAGAGTTATCCCACGAACTTTAGAAGCCTTGCGTGTAGCGAAGTCATACAGTATATCATAAATTTCCTACATAGATCACACTCAATAGCAAGAATTAACAAATGTTTCAATCTATCTACGAGAATTGTTGAACTAAAGTAATTCTTCATTAGTTTGAGGTGCGAGAAGCTTCTTTCACCAGATTATATTTCAGGAGATTCGAATTTAATAATTTCCGGATATTTCCAGGACTTTTTCGTATATTTTGCAATTTCTGGAGATTTTCAGGAGCTCCTGGTAAATTGGCAGGAGGCGTTGGAAATCTGTTGTAAATCATACAATGGTTTACTTTAATAATTTATACACCTAGAATTAGCGCGGGTTCTATGAAAGTGCGGGGCCCACTGCTATCACCTAAGGCCGACCCTGTAAAATAGCGGCGTGTGCTACGTCGCCAGTCGACTAGTAGTGATTATTTCATATGTTTACATATCAAGGCTTTTTTTAAGTTTGTTGAGAGAGTAGGGAAAGATATGAATTAAGGAAGTAAGACTTGAGATAATAAAACCCCCCCAAAAAAAACTATTAGAAAAGAACACAATTTTCCACAAAAAGTGAATGGAAAAAGTGGTGAGGTAGCAGCTAGAATAGTTATATGTAGATTTCTATTTTAAACTGAACCTTTTTTTATCTATATATCAGATTCAACAGGCTGCGGCAGCTAAACAAATGGACCCTTTGTCTTTCAGTAATCTGGTTTCCTCCTCATTTAAGGTACATAAAATTAAGGCAGTTAAACTTGGCCTGGATAAAATTACTAGTCTTGTTTAAATATTTTTAATGGTATTACTTAACTGTGTGGTCCATGTATTGTTGATAGCAATAATGTTAGGCATTCTTTTTTTTTTTTTTTATATATATAGTCACTTTTTGATGCTTCTGGCATAAGATACTCCAGATTTATCAGGACCACTGAACCAGACCATCATGCAGCTGTTTCTGCTTTTTGGGTAAACTCATTTTCTTTGTCCTGTATTTTATTTTTGGTCACCAATTTTTTGGCCAGCAAATACTGTAAGATTTTATCTTTGATTTTAATTTTGAATAATTTGACCATGTGACAAAATGCTGAACTTAAGGGTTATGTAGATTTTTAAGTGGAGGCTAACTTTATTTTTTTTTTCTATTTAGGGAATTTTTTTAGGCATACGGGTACCGTTTAGGAGGCGCGGTGACTGATGGCTGAGCAGTAAAGCACTTGCTTTTCAAACCGGAGGTCCTGGGTTCGAATAAAACTTGAATGAATTTTGTGTGGGCAAATTGAAATAGTGTCTCCTACAACAGTGCAATGTAACAAGCTGAAAAGAGACTTGCCGAAAATGCTTCACGGAAAACCATTTCAGGGGGGTACGGTGGCTGAGTGGTTAAGCGCTTTGTTTCTGAACCTGGAGCCCTGGGCTTATATCTCATTGAAGACTGCGAATTTGAAATTCAGGATTTTTAGGGCACCCCTGAGTCCACCAAACTCTAATATGTACCTGAGTTTAGTTAAAGTACATGTGTCTTTGTGTTGGCCACATGATACCCTGCTTGTTAACCATTAGTGAAAGAAACACCATCTGCCTTATAGATCACAAGATCTGAAAGGAGAACTTACTTAAAACCATTTCAGTGTTTATTCCATTACATCTCAAAATACCAAATCAAAGATTTCAAAAGTTTCTTTATATTTAAAGTCATAGGTTTTTGCAGTCATTATTTTTATCATTAATTGTGATTTACTTTTAATTTTTTCATCTTCAGCCAGCAATGATTTAATAATAGCCATTATTTTTAAAAATAACGTCATATCAGTTTTTAAGCTTTTCCTACAAAATTCTAAACTTAGTAAATATGTTTCTATCTTTTTGCGGTTACTTCCAATGCCTCAGAACAGACTTCATGAAAAGGGACACATTTACAAGGGAAGCTACTCTGGTTGGTACTCTGTGTCTGATGAAGCTTTTCTCACAGATGCAGATGTTGAAGAGAAAACCTTATCAGATGGCAACATTGTTAAGGTAATTATTTTGTGTAAGCTACAACTTGTTCTGCGGTATAACAGTGGTGCCCAAAACTTGTATCTGTGACACGGTGCTATCCCGTTACTTAAAACTTCAGCTTACAGTTTAAATAAAGCAGCAGAAGATTGACTTAATTGTATTGGTGACTTTTGCGCTGCCAATTGGCACGAATCAAAAATGTATACAATAAGAAATAATCTACTTCCAACAGTATTTTTGAAAAGGTCTTTTTTTTCTTGGTGTGCTGATATATATATAAAAGTGTCCATGTTATCAATTAAAAATTTTGTTTGGTCTCGTGATCAGATTTCTAAGGCCAGCGGGCATGTGGTGACGTGGACAGAGGAACAGAATTACTTATTTAAACTGACAGACTTGCAGGCTGATCTCATTCATTGGCTGAACACGTCAAAACGTAAGCAATTTTCAGCTATTTCAAGAACACTTTGAACTCTGTGCGTTTTAGGAAACTCTGGTTAGTCACAAGAACATTGGAAAATTCTTAATTATACAATTCCAGAGTACAGTAATTGAAAACACCATAAGCCATCCTAAGGCTTGAGTTGAATTTAATGCATATGTTTGGTCGTTTGTGTTAGGCACTTCCGCGTCGTGTCTTAGGCACTTCCGTGTAGTGTCTTAGGCAGATAAGTTAAACGGAGGTAACTCTCAAATAGCAAAATCAAATAACGCAGGCGAAAGGCTGACAATATAAGTTAGTCGATGCTGATAGTGAATGTAGAACAAGAAGTTTAATAATAACGAAGGGAACCGTCAAATGTAATTGACCGTAATTGATCGTAAAAACTGCCTCTCTCTAAAGCCGTCAAAGGTTGTCTGTTTACATTTCGTTATTCTTCCTCAAAACCTAGTCTAGTTTTTACTAGTAGCGTCATTGTCTCTAAGTCAAAACTTCCCCTATTTACGACACAAATAACTAATTTCTAATTGTGCCATAACATTTGTTAAATTTCTAAATAAACTTGGACATCCATATTGGCCACAATGCTGGGTTTTTTTTAAGTGCTAATGATGTTTTTTTAGTGCTAATGATGTTTTTTTAGTGCTAATGATGTTTTTTTAGTGCTAATGATGTTTTTTTTTCTTTCATTGTAAATATCATTCTCTTTACTAAACCAAGAAAAGAAAAGAAATGATTGAGTCTACATCTGATTTTCAGTAACTCTTGTAAAAAAAAATCTCAGTGCTGGTAAATAGTTTCAAACTTGCGCACCTCAAAGTTGTGACCTGATTTTTTTAATGTAAAACTCCGGAATAAATACAAATATTGAAATTTCTTTCTGCTTGAAATATTGTCTGGATAGTTTTAAGCAAGCAAGTTAAAAACTCTGTGGATGCATGACCCATGGCCACAATCTGCTTTTGACACAGCGCTAACCATTCTGTCAAAACATCTGCATACTCCAGTGTAAACAAATTGCATTGGTTATAGCACAACTTGCAGATGAGGGGCACGCAGTGTAAATTTGTGCTATCTACTCTAATTGTGCTAAGTACTCTAATTGTGTAATTGTGCTATGTACTCTAATTGTCCAATGTACTCTAATTGTGTAATTGTGCAATATACTCTAATTGTGTAATTGTGCAATGTGTTCTATCTAAATTATTTTTTTTTCTAATTTCATTATTGAAATAATAGTTGTGGTGGCTTAGAGGTAAAATGCTTTGCTTTTGAACCTGAATTCCCTGGTTTAATCTTATCTTATCTTATATAATACAGACATTACTTCAAAAAAGAAGATGATTACGTCCTACTCGTCATGCATTTAGTCATGCATATTAACCAATGACTTAAATTCTGCCAAGTCACTGGTTTTCCTGGCTAGCTAAGGCAACCCATTCCATGCTCTAATAGCACTAGGGAAGAAGGAGTATTTGTACACATTTGTCCTAGCATATGGGATGAGGAATGTGCCTTTATCTTTGTGTCTTTCAGAGTATTTTATTAAATTTTGTTTTTGTATTTGAAGATTATGGTTCAGTGTTTTATGTATAATTGCTACTTTACTTTTGAGTCTTCTGTCCTAAAGGCTTTCTAAATTTAGAGATTTTACTAAAGGTGTTACTCTAGTTAAGTGTGAATATTTGTTTGTTATGAATCTCAGTGCTCTATTTTGTGTCTGTTCCAGTTTCTTAATGTTATCTTGAGTTGAGGGGTCCCAAATGGAGGATGCATATTCTATTATTGGCCTAACCTAAATAACATTTTAGTTTTATGTTCTTATTTGATTTATAGAAATTTCTTTTAATAAACCCTAATGCTTTGTTTGATTTTTTTATAGTTTCATCAATATGTGGATTCCATGACAGTTTTTCATTTATTATAACACCTAGGTATTTTGCGTTTTTAGTCTGTGTTACTGGTTTACCATGAATAAGATAAGTGGAATTAATTTGTTTTAGTTTTTTTGTTACTCTTAACATTTTTCTGGGTGGAAAGACATGCTCCCATTTGATTCCCATTTCTGTACTTCATCTAATTCTCCTTGTAAAATATCTGTGTCTTGTGTTGTTTTTATTGTTCTATATATTATGCAATCATCTGCAAATAATCTGACTTTTGTTCCTGAGGTAATGCAATTTGGTAAATCATTTATGTAAATTAAGAAAAGTAGTGGACCTAAGACAGTTCCTTGAGGTACACCTGAGTTTACTGTTATTGGTGTTGATTTAGAGCCATTTATTATTACAGTTTGTTCTCTCCCTATCAGAAAATCTTTAATCCACTGATGCAGTGGATCATTAATGCCGAAATATTTTAATTTTTTAAGCAAACTATGGTGGTGAACTTTGTCAAAAGCCTTAGAAAAATCTAGTAAGATAGCATCTATTTGTTCACTATTATCTAAACCTTTTGAAAAGTCATCAATTAGTCCTAATAGTTGTGTTTCACATGATCTATATTTCCTAAAGCCATGTTGGTATGGGGTGAGGACATTATGTTTGTCTAAGTGGTTTATGATGTTGCTACATATTATGTGTTCTAGGATTTTACATGTGATGCTGGTAAGTGATACTGGTCTGTAGTTTCCTGGGTCAGATTTTTCTCCTTTTTTAAATAGGGGGGTGACATTAGCTTCTTTCCAGTCCTTTGGTACTCTGCCCTGGTTAAGGGATGCCTGAAAGAGTATTTTGAACACTGGGGCTAGCTCATTGCTTCGTTCTTTGAGTAATCTAGCTGGAATACTATCAGGTCCAGACGCTTTATTTGGTTTGGTGTTGGCTAATAGTTTTTGGATTCCATTTTCTTGTACTACTATATCTTCTATGTTGCCTACTTGGTTCAAATTAAGTAATATGTCTTTGTCTCTTGGGGCTGAGAATGCTGATGCAAAGTATTTGTTTAGGATGTTTGCTTAAGTTTCATTATCATTATGTTTTATGTTATGTTCATCTTTTAATGGCGCTATGCCTGTTGTTTCCATTTTCTTAGACTTAATGTATGACCATAGGTTTTTGTTGTTATCTTTAGATATTACATTGTTTATGTATTCACTCTGCAGCTGTCTGCTTACTTTTTGGGTTAAGTGTTTAATTTTTATATACTTTTTGTAAACTCTTTCTGCCTTAGTTTCTTTAAAATTTCTATATAGGTTTTCCTTCTGTTTACAAAGCTTCTTTAGTCTATTATTAAACCAGCATTTATTTATTTTGTTTGATGTGTATTTAGTTGGTATATGATTTTCTATAATGCTTTTAAGATGGTTTTTAATGAAATTCCAGAGGTCATCGACTGGTTGGTTAATGTCTTTTTCTAATAAGAATGTTTGTTGAAAGTTTAATGCAGCTTGGTGTAGTTGTGTTAGGTTACATTTATTCCAGAGTAAGATTTTTCTTTTGGGTTTTGTATTGGCTACTGCTTTTACCTGACTGTGTATTTTTATGATCTCATGGTCTGATAGACCAGGGATAATATCATAATCAACTACTAATCCAGGTCTGTTGGTTAAGAAGAGATCTAATGTGTTGTTTAATCTAGTTGGCTTTTTAATGATTTAATCTAAACTTGGGCTGTGTAAAGTTTCTATGAAAAGCTCATTTATGTCCTTAAGGTTTTGATGTTTATCTATGGTTAGTGTTTTCCAATTTATATCAGGTAGGTTGAAATCATCCATAATCCAAAAAAAATGCATTTTTATTTGTCTCTTTAAGTGTAGTAAACTGATTACATAGTTCCTGCATGTATTCTAAACTAGACTTTGGTGGTCTGTAAATACTGCCTATTATTAGAGATGTTGAGGTGGTATTAATTTTACAAAATGTTGATTCTATATTTTTTGAGTTAGGTAAGGTAATTTCTTCTGCTATAAGAGTGTTTTTTATTGCTAATAAAACTCCTCCATGATTATCAGCCCTATCTTTTCTAAAAATTTCATAATTACTATTGAAAATTTCTGCATTATAAATTTCAGGGTGTAGCCAAGTTTCTGTTCCTGCAATTATGTCTGGTTTCTCACATTCTAATAAAATTTCTAAGTCTGCTGTTTTGTTCCTAATACTTTGAAAATTTAGGTGTTTTGGTATTGCTTCTTTAGTAGGTTTGTTTAGTGAGGCTGTTGTATTAATTTTAGTAGATTTAGGTTTAACAGGAGTGGCTCTGGCTAGTGGTTGGTGAGTTTGGTTTGGGATAGTGTTTAGGATGGGTTAGAACTGTCCGCATCAAAGGAATCTAACAGTCCTGATGTAAACTGAGGTAACCCACACGGTACACAGTGCCATGATGCGTCTTTGTTGCCTAAGGCATAATACACAGGTGTATTCATATGGAGACATGATGCATGGTACCATTCATCGCAGGTGTCACATTGAATGGCTTTCTGTTTCATGGTGCATACTTTTTTGCAGATGTTGCATCTATCTTTAGATCTAGGCCCTGGATTTGATTCTACATCTCCTGCTATTAATATTAACAGTAATAGGTATTTATTTCTGCTGTGTCTGATTGAGAACTTCCATTTGTGATGGGTAATCTTCTTTAATGTTATGGATGTGTATGTAAGATTATTTTTGAAGTTGCATTGATCTAAAGTGTGATGATTAATTATGACTGTTGTTTCCTTTTTTAGCTTAGTGTTGACTGAGGTAGATCTAGTTTTGTGTTCAGCTAGTGTGTATTTAGTAATTATTAGGATAAATAGCCAGAGCAATTTCATGATGACTGTTGTTGATTTTAGTTTTTAAAGGAAAGGTCTAGTCTAAATCTATTTTAAATCTAGTCTAAGTTTAACACAAATTCTAGTCTAGATCTTTGTTTATGTCTATAAAATTCAATATATTTAGATGTATAACTAACTATTTATAATATTACTATTAGTTATTAGTAGCAGTATTAGTAGATGATTAGTAGATCTAAAGCCTTAACTAAAGTCTAAAGTAAGTCTAACACTAAAGTAGTAAATGTGACTAAACTGACTAGATCTAAAAGTTGTTAAATTGAATTAATTAATGGAAATAATGCTAAATTAAGGTAAATCTATTTGAGGAATTAGTTTAGATTTTAATACAAGCAAACGAAAAAATCAACTCATCTATGATAACTGTAAACAGGGAGCAGCCATCTTGCCAAGAGCACATAAATCCTGATGAAGACTGGGATTTTTAGTTTTGGGATCCTTAGGGCACCTCTGAGTCCTCCCAGCTCAAAGGGGTAGGGTTAGCGTTAATTTGGAAAAAGAATAGGCGGTTGGCCATTGTGCTGTAGACTGTGGGTCATAGAAACACATGACCTTCACATTGTCTCACCTATAGATCGCAAGGTCTGAAGGGCTATTATTGAAAAAGAAATAGATTTAAATGTGGTAAATACATTTTTAAATAAAATGTTGGACCTCAGCTATTTTATTTGAATTATTTCAGCCATTTTCCCTCAGCGCTTCGAGCCAGCTGTGCGAAACATGCTTCAACACTTGCCTGACCTGTCCTTGACACGAGACAGATCCAGGTTGCCTTGGGGGATACCAGTCCCTGGTGATGACACCCAGACAGTAAGTGGAGCAGTTAGCTGGCAAAGGGGTACATTAGCTCGGTGATTCCCAAATGTTTCCGTTTTTTTAAGGCACCCTATCTCAGTCCTCAAGGCGCACTAACCCTGACCTTTACAGCATCTGCTCTATAGATCGCAAGTTCTGAAAGGAAAACTTAAGGGTGACTGTCAGAAGTGCATACCACACATTCAGGCAGCAATCAACAAACCATCATTAGCCAAAATAGTCAACGTCTGTGTCTTCAATGTCACTTCTGAAGGGAAGAAGTTCAAATCTCCTTACCCAATAAAGCGGATTATTAACTGGTCTAGTGTGTACAGTATTTATACTTAATAATACTGTTCACAGCTTTTAGACCCCTGTCTAATTAGATCCACATAATGGATTTATCCCTTCTGCAAAAGTGTTAAACATAGATATTAACTGTTGGGAAGACGTAGCCCTAAAAGCACTCGGCAGAGAGAATGAGTAACAAGGGAGACCATGGAGAACCAGTAAAGATTGCAGCAGACAAAAGAAAAAATGAACCAATCATAAAAAAATACTGGCTTCTCACTCATGCAGACTCCACAATTCCATGTGACATGTTTGAGAGAATTTTTCTCTGTATAGTAGTGCTGGTAGGCTACAAGAAGTGCTGTAGGACATGGAACATAGTCATTCTGTCACTGAAGGGGGGGCCAACAACATGTACATCATAGAGCTTTTACTTTCATTTGAAATACCACACTTTTTTGTACTGTCATCCTCATGGTAATCTTTTTTTTTAAAGTAAGTGTCTTGTACTTTTGCAGATCTATGTCTGGCTAGATGCCTTGGTCAATTACTTAACTGTCACAGGTTACCCGAATTTGGAGTGTAGCCAATGGCCACCAACGTATCAAATCATTGGAAAAGATATTCTTAAGTTAGTTTCTAATTCTCCTACGCAAATAGCATGCTCCTTGGCTGAAGCAAAACCATTTGTTATAGAAGGCCTCCACACCGACCTGCAACATCATAACCTGTGGGCATTTTAAACTAATAGCGTTTTAACATGTCATACAGACCTGTGACATGGCAACGAGCTATTGGTCTTAACTGCCCACAAGTTGTGATGTTGCAGGCCTGTGTTCAGGCCTTCTGTAACAATTGGTCGCAGCTGAAGACTCTAACTAAAATTGCCAGATATTTCTACTTATCATGATAGTATATTGCATCATTTGTTTTTGTGACGCTGGAGCTGGGTATTTAACAGTTGAGTTGAAACCCAACTTCTCATATTTTACCCAGCTTTGATCTGAAAATAAAAATTTGTAAATGGATTGTCTTTTTTTCCCTTAGATTTCATGCAGTCTATTGGCCAGCATTTTTGATAGCAGCGGGACTTGACCCTCCTCCCAAACTTGTTGTCCACTCTCATTGGCTAGTGGACAATGTCAAGGTAAAATCAACTTATATGTTGGTGGAAATGGGATCCAGACCTAATTGAAATATTTTGGTTAAGAGATTTTCTATTTAAATTTAAAGAATAAGTTCCAGTTCTTGCCACGGGGACAAAATTTGCAATCCCTTGATGGACGAGACGTTCTGGGCTCTGGTCACTTTCACAATTTGGTATATGTTTGTAAAACATTTTAGATGTTTCACATGTTCCTCCAGAGTTGAAGATAATTTACTTCCTAGACTAAACCTTCTGAAGGACTACGGGGAAAGGAAGCGGGCAGGGTATGAGCCTGTGACCATCGGCAAGTCCGAACGACAGTCCATTGCACATACCGCAGGACCAGGCAGCCAACACACTTTTGGGAATATCTTCATGTCCATTAGTTCACTGCCACTCAAGCTGACTGGAATCTTAGGATATCCATCATGTCAAATGATATGGCAGCTTTTTCGGAGTGTTTAGCTAATCTTTGTTTTAATCCCCATCAAGTACTGGTGCATTGAATGCTTTGATTTCCACTATCCCAGAGTAAGCTGTAGACCACAGCTTTGCTTCCTATCACTAGCCTATCATTTTCCACTAATGAACTTTTCCACTGAGGATTCCATGTTGAGGAGAGGCAGTGGCTGAGTGATAACATACTTGGCTTTTGAATCGAACAATCCTGGGTTCATATCCTTGTCATTTAGTGTAGGCTGGGTGTTTCCTAAGGCTTTTTTTAAAATTATATAATCCCCGCATTTTAAGGAAGTTTTTGGTCTTGTCGATTTTCTCCAATACTGACATAAAAAGAACATCTGGGTCTAAAGACTGTAACCGGAATATCCATGGGACAAAGTGGAGTTGGCCAATGGTCGATTCTCCGCCATCCACAGAGCTCTCCAAATGAAACTATTCTGCAGTAGACAGCTTAAGGTGGACTGTGCTTTGGGTATGCCCTGTGGAATCATCACATCCTGGATCCAGGCCCCTTCACGATACCACATTCACCAGATCCAGAAAAAAACTTCATGATGGGTTTATTCCAGTAGAAGAGAGTAGTGAGACATAGACCTTCGTCTGGAGTAGTGCAATCCAGACCTCCGTCAAAAAGCACCTAGAGGGGGGGAAGGTCCACTATTATTTACTTAGTGAAATGCAAGTGGAAAGGCAGTGGGGTTATTTATTACTCTTGCTCATTTCCAAGCCCTGATACCAACAAGGGGGAGTATCGCCACCAAGTGGAAGTTTGGAGTCAGAGTTTTCCTTGGTGAAGAAATATTTAGGGTTCCTCAGAGTCCATCCAGCTCTAATGGGTACCCGAGGAAAAGTAAAGGTGGTTGGTCATTTAGCTGGCCTCATGACACCCTTGTAAACGACATAAACATATTACCATTTCACTGCACGGTCTGAAAGGGGAAATTTACTTTTTTCTTTATATGCCATATTGCGGCAATGGGAGCCTGCGTTCCTTCCTGAATTATTTTCAGTTCATTTCTTGTTCCATTATTCTGTGTTTCTCAGTTTCATCCAGTGTAAAGTCTTTAGCCCTTTAAAGAGACAAGAATTTCATTCGTCCAACTCTTTGTAACATCTTCTTAAAGTTTCCATTTCAGGCCATATGGTGTCTATATAGAGCAGAGGATGTGAAGGTCATCTTTTTCCGTGGCCCATGGTTATTGAGGGTGTCCTGTGACCACCACAACAACCAACCACCTTTACTTTTCCCCAACTAATGTCAGGTACCTATTACAGCTGGGTGGACTCAGAGGCATCCTAAAGATCCTGAAATAAAAAATCGAAGTCTTCACCGGGATTTGATCCTGGGACCCCACGGCTCGAAGCCAAACAATTTACCACATTGCCAGCGCGTTTCCTGACATCTTAATTCAAACATCTACTACAATGTTAAAGACAATAAAGGTCAAAGAGCTCAAGACAAACTTAAAGTCAGAATGTTATATGTGAGATAAATTGATTTAAATTTATCGCTGACTTTCAGATGTCCAAAAGTCTGGGAAATGTTGTGGATCCAGTCGACAGACTGAACAAATACGGAGTGGATGGATTGAGATATTTTCTTCTGAAAGAAGGAACCTTGGACTCTGATTGTAGTAAGTCTTTTGAGTTCCGTTGATGGGTTTTAATACTTTATAACAGTTTATGTTAAGCAATGTGATTCATATTTTTTTTCTATACTGCGATCCTGTTGATCTGCTTTGAATTACATTTTATTGGTTGAAAATAAAATCTTTTTTTTTTTAATTAGTACCTGCATTTTTTAAAATAAGAAATGTTTGAAGACACTCTACTATTTTCTCACTTCCAATTGCTTTTTACCATTAACTTATTCATCGATCATTTGTTTCCATAGAAATAGATATTGAAAATTTGTGTTATCAATCAAATCAGTAATCACAGTAATGCCCAATCTATGAACTGTGGGCCATATCTTTCCCTTGTCGTAGTGCTATCCAGTCTATCAAGTCTTCAGTCTCATGGCATACTGAATCCAGAGTGACTCAGTTCTTTTTGGCTCTATGATGATGTAACCCATGACACATGTTGAAAATTGAAATATTTATATACCCAATAAATGTTGGGCATGACTGAGTTATCCTAGCGGAATTTTTCCCTAAAATTTTCAAGCTGTGATTCAATTTTTCATGCACACATTTTCAAGCTGTGATTCAATCTTTGATCTTTGATGAATTTGTCTGTTGAATGTTTCTTAGGGTATGTCACTTGCTTTTAGAAGTTGTTAGCAATATCAGTTCCCTTTGATTTATGATCCTGATGGTTCACTAGCATGCTTGTTTTAACAAAGCTTATGTCAATTCATTCTGTCTGGCAAATGTTTGCACACAATATTACTCCCACACCCATTCTCAGACCAAGTTGAAACTTTGTACAATTATTTATTGTGCAATACCAAAATGAATCAATTAAAAAAAAATAACCAATTAGTCAATTAATTAGTGTTAATTAATTATTTCAATTGATATAAAAAAAGCGGAAATAAATCCTTCAGTATTAAATTTATGGAGTTGTTCCCTTTAGATAAGCTTTTTTTTTTTTTTGCTTATTTGGTTTTTATTTTAACATATCATATCTTTTAACGTCACTGTAGAAAATTTAAAACACAGCAATTATTAGAGACTTCATTGTAAAATTAATAATAATGAAAAAAAAAAAAATTATCAAGACACATGCTTTCTTATAATCCCCCCTCTCTCCCCAAGACAAATATTCAAATGAAATTTCAATGAAAAACAACAAAAATATCAAAAATAATATTCAATGGAGATAGAATAAATTCAGACGACACTGTTTTTCAGGAAATTAAAAACCCTATACCAATAATACTGTAAGCTTTATTATGGCCCAAGAAAAAAATAGAGATAGATGGCTGCTTGGTTGTTTGGTATGCACTATTGATTGTTGTCACAATGACCTGAGTTCGAACCCTTCCTGCGTCCATCCCCTTCTGTAATTCATTTCTCAAGTAACATATCAAACAATATGAAACAATTAGAAAGCAGAATTATGCCAAAGTTCGAAAACGTTTTCAATTACTATTTATCATGGTTTGATTCCAGCTTACAGTGACCACAGGATAGTCGAGAGAATCAACACAGACCTGGCCAACACAATGGGCAATCTTTTGGGACGTCTAACAGCGCCTTCGGTGAACAAAAAGCAAGAGTTTGTCGCCCTAAATCAGGATGACCTTTATGAATTTCTGTCGGCTGAAGAGCGAGAGAAATACAACGAAATTTATAATCTGCCAGGTAGGTATCAGTTTTAACCCATTGAAGCCTAGTGATCCATTATTGGACCACTAGTCTCCTGGCAGTTAGACTACTGATCAAAGTCATCGAGGAGGGAATGTGATTTTTATTCCTGTCATCTTTCTTGGGATACCCCTTGTTATATTGTGTACAGTTAACCTCAGCATTTCAGAGTAAGCTTTGCTGCAGCCTCTTTAAATGCTCATAGAAATCTCCTGAAATCATAGAAATCTCCTGAAAAATAGAGAAACCTGTCATATTGGGGTGTCATTCAATTACTTCAGGTCAACAATTCACGAAGATAGATAGAACAATTTGGGAATACTTGCTATTGCTTTTGAGTGTGATCTATGTAGGAAACATAAGTTTGATGATATACTGTATGACTTCGCTACACGCAAGGCTTGTAAAGTTAACTTGAGCGTGATATTGTACTTAGTAAAGAATGAATAAAATGCAGAGAAGAATTTATTTTCTAACACAAAATGTTAATTTTCACTTATTATCCTTATCCCTTATCCCTACCCAGACTGGGCCCCGCGCAATTCGTTTCACATAGGGCAACACAATTATTAGGTTGTTGCTAGCCCACTTCTTAAATCCTTACTGTTCTATTCAACATAACATTGGTCTTCATTTTGTAATTCTTAGACAAAGTAGATCAGCTGTTTGCAGAGTTTCACTTTAACAAAGGCATAGACCTCATCATGGGCCACCTCCATTGGGCCAACAGCCTTGTCCAGTCCCACACCCCCTGGGTGCTGAGTAAGTCTGACAAGCCCCAGGATGTTGCCCAGCTAAACATGATACTCCACGTTGCCATGGAGACTCTCAGAGTCTGTGGCCTGCTGATGCAGCCGGTGATGCCAGAGCTGTCTGACAGGTAATTGTTATTTTTCCTATTAAATGTATGTCTTTTTTTTTTTACTGCTAAACTTTATGTTGCTCTGACAGGAAATTTTTTGTTCGACATGTTTTGAATCTTCAGAACTGAAAAGCATTACATCCTAGCACCAACATTCCACAGGGCAGGAATGGTGGTGGGCATGTTGCAAACCCAGGACCGTTAAGATGACAGTCAATAGTGCTTACTACACAACCAGCTATCTTTAAGCAAAAGGGAAGATTGTTATGAAAGAGGCACAATTGGTTCATGGCTGGGGGTCAAGCTATTCCTTGTACACAGACAGGGAGACCTTAAAAAACACTCCCCACTTTCTGTCATTCTGCTAGGGACTAAGTCTCAGCAAGACTGTCTCATCACATAGTACGTTTTTCAGATGGGAAGGGTGTTGTTAAAAGGACTTTTTATCGGTTGGACACCTCTTTGCTGTGTCTTGAGTAGAGTGTTGACAACTAATTTCAACTAACCAAACGAACACAAGCGCAAGGCCAACATCGAAATTTAGAAAATCAAGAGTGTTGGCAATTAAAACAATTAATCCAGTTATGAAGGGAATCCATTTATGTCGACACTGTCGCTGACTTAGTAACTTAAGTCAAAAAATTTCTTAATTAATAAAACTTGTCTATCTCTAAGGATGCTAACATCAGAACTGTTTATACTTCATATCACACTCTAGTCTTTGTTTTATTATGATGTCATTATTGCTGAGTTTTAAAGCCTAAAGGCAAAATAAACAAAACAAATGAATCCTTACTTTTGCACGCCAAAATTCTTATTGCAAACTAACATTGCCTAACATATTTCATCTATGTTAACAAAGCTTAAATCAACTCACTCTGTATGAAATTTGTACAGGCTATTTCTCCCACACCCATTCTCAGATCAAATTTGAAATTTAGCATAATTATTCATTGGCATTCATTATTCATGAAACAATTTAAAAAAAACAAATAGTCAATTCATTTTTGATAATTAATTATTTTGTTTGATACCGACAAGGGAAATTAATCCTTCAGTATTCACAGATACGGCTAAGCATTTAAGTGATGATAAACCTTGTGTAGAGAATTAGATTATCTAAATAATTTGAAACAGTATTTAACAGTATTAAGAAGTATCTTGAATTTTTTAAATTTAAATTTGCAAGTACAGTAACTCTTGATGTTTTTGTTGCAGACTTCTGACAAGACTCGGTGTGCCTGGGAATGAAAGACTTTTTTCACATGCCAAAACACCTGCTTTGAGTGGCTACAGTAACCTTGGACAAAAAATCATCCTACAGAAAAAGTTAGATTCAGTATAGACAACTTGAAGAGACTCAACATGAGTGACATTGTGGCTTAGTATGTGACTTAATGATTCACTACCATCTGACTTGTGAGAAAAAACTGTTATCATGTAACTAAACAGTTTTCCGAAGTTAAAACTTGTGGAGGGCAGCCTGCTGCTGTGATACATCGTGCATAAAAAATGGTTTGTCTGCTCTCGGAAGATTAAGGACTGTGATCCGAGATGTACTTCTGTTATTCTTCTTCTTCTTCTAGCCAGCTTTATTGCTGCTGAGCTGTGAGCTCTTTTGCAGACTGTGCCAAGGAAAAAAAAAGTGTGCTGTTTTCTTCAGTTGTTCAGCACTGCCGTACAGGGTGTTGGTTATGTTGGGCTGTAGTGGAAGTAGGTTCTGCCTAAGGTGGATTAGAGAGAGGCATTCAAAGAGGATATGGTTTACGGTTTCAAAGGGGTGGGCGCAGTGTCTGCAAATGGGGTAGTTGTGTGGAGTTTATTTTGTTCAGGTGGCACAATTTAATAGTCGTGTGTGTCCTGTCCTTAGTTGGAAGATTGTAGATTGTTCTTTGCGGGGGAGGAAGTTAATACCGTCCAGTTTGTTTCTGTCCTAAAAAGAAGCTGTTTCTGTCGCAGGCATCAGTTAATAGAGATGTATTCTTACAGTGCTAGTGTACTGCGATCCAGTTCCTAAAGATCACACACTTTAAACCAGGGGTTCTCAACCTGTGGATCGCGACCCTCTTGGGGGTTGATTGACCATTTGCCAGGGGTCGCCTAACACCATCGAAAATATGGATTATTATTGCCTACTCTTCTATTGCTGTATGTGTGTGTCAGCTGGGGATCACGGCAGGGTTGGGGATTATAAAAAGCCGAGCTTAAAAGGTTGAGAACCGCTGCTTTAAACTCATATAACTGGGAAGGTTTTTTTCCTTACACATTAAATTATATTAGTTCTCTAAGTGTAGTTATAATAGAAATGTTTAGAAGTTTTTCTGAATTATTTTATACGGATACCATTTTTTTGAAGTACTATGAATTACATTTACAAACTTAACTATTTAGTGATATGAGATGCTACGGACTCATTTTAGAGAATCCTAATCCTCCGTTGCTCAGTTATCACCTGGTGATCTCCCCTTTATGTTCACCAAGATTAACCAAAATTATGATTTGAAAAATACCCACATTTATCCATGACACATTGGGATTGTATTAGAAACATGTCAAGAACTACTCTACAGCATAGTGTTGATCCAGTATATGTCTTGAGGATCTGATCATGATGATATTATCTAAACAGTCTTTGTTTAAATTTTAAGTTAAGAAAAAAAAATATTTACTATTGCTGTTGTCTTAAAGTCATTTGCAGACAATTCTTTATATTCATTTCTGCCATTTTAGTCTGTCCTTTTGTTGTCCTTGTTTCTTTTATCTGTTTATTTTTTTTTAAATCTTTTTCTCATATATTTCTTTAGGTTCCATTATATTGACTTTCATATTGCTCTTTTCTCTCTCTCTCTCTCTCTACATTTTATTGCTTAAAGAAGGTGAACAAGAATTTAAGTAATTTTTAATAGAATCAAGGTTTGTGCATAAATGTGTCTGAATTTTGTATTTAAAAAAAACAACTTTTAAATATGAACCAAGGTGAATATAGTTACTCGGTACTTAAAATTCGTCACCAGTGTTAGTATTTATCCTTCAGACTTTGTTTTCATCAGTTTCTGTCATATTTTTTATAATTGCCTACATTGCCTATATTTTTTATAATTGACTACATTGCCTATATTTTTTTGTATTTAAACTGCTTTTTGTTTATCAGGTGTTAAGTTATGCTTTTTTGTTGTTGTGGTGTCTGGCTACTTTATGGCATTGTAGTGGTGCCTGGCAAGTTTGTAAAATGGCTGTGGTGTCTGGAAAAGTTTATAACCTTGTTGTGGTGTCTGGAAAAGTTTATAACCTTGTTGTGGTGTCTGGAAAAGTTTGTAACCTTGTTGTGGTGTCTGGAAAAGTTTATAACCTTGTTGTGGTGTCTGGAAAAGTTTATAACCTTGTTGTGGTGTCTGGAAAAGTTTGTAACTTTGTTGTGGTGTCTGGCTACCTATTACAAAACGTTTGCAGAGGACACAACAAAGACTGAATGAAAATAAACAGTCAGAAACCCAGAGTGAAGTGTTTCTGTCCTAGTAGACAGAGATGTTGAGTTTTGTGAGTCCTTTAATATCTTCTTTACTAAATCTGTTTTGTTGTTGTTTTGTTTTTCACGTTATTAACTGAATAGTGTCTTACAATGTACAATCCTTATCCGAGAGACTATCTACACACTATTTTTAATCTGTATGACATTTAGACCGTACACTGTTTACAAAAGGAAAGACATCCAAAAAATGGAGGACATAAAACAGTGCAACGTAGCTATAAAAACTGGGCTTACAATTTATTTAATGAAACATGTTAATTAATAAAAGGATATAAAACTACTATATACTGTCGCGGTGGTTCAACTTGTTACTGTGGTTTAACTTTCTTTCTCCATTCCTCTCTGTCTTTTGCCTTAAATAGAAAATCTTTAAATTATAAGTCTGTTCAATGTTGATGTCTTCCAATCGCTGTTTCTGTTTATCCTGGTACTGTTCCCTGAAGGAAGGTAAAAACTAGTAGGCATATGAAGTTTTTTTTAAACATTTCTTCTAACATATAATTCCTGAACATCTGAGAAGGAGGGTTCTCAAAAGTCTGGTCAACAGCGCCCTGTGGTATCGAGACCTTCTTTCAAGGCGCCGTGAGACAGATCGTACTGTTATCACGATCTCCATTGAGAAATAGAGTTCCTACATCATTTCTGCCAGTGGTCTGGTGTTTAATTATTTTCTCAAAGCCCTTCGTTTATAATGCTAATTCCATGACCATAAAGGCGCTGTTTTATCGGACATTTCTGTAGTCGGAACCTCATTCCGTAAACAATTAATAATTATCTCAATTACACTAATAAGACGCTCTAATTGATCCGTGCATAAGCCTCTCCGTTCCCACATAGCGTACGGCTAATAATGGTGAATAATGATTTTAAAAAAAACACAAAAACAAATAACCCAGATTTGATAAGAACAGGAAGCATCCTTTATTATGACCATGTACTCCAAGAGATAAATCAATTTCTGATAAAAAGAGTTCGCATTCTTAATGATAATGCAAGGGAAGCAACATAGGTTTCCGGTATATTCCCGACTGCAAGTTACATAATTAGATATTTACTGAGCCATCCCCTGTAAATAAATACATACTATTATGCACAATAAAATGTGTATTCTATAAACTTTATGACGTTGATGGGAAAAAATGTGTACAAAACAAAAAACTTAATGAATTTATTCTCTTAATAATTTGTATTATGCTAAGCGCCGATTTGATAATAGCTAATCTTAAAGCTGAGGCCGTGTATTCAGAAATGAAAGTTATTACCTCCAAGCTCAGATGTCCTTTAGGATGGTGGGGAATAGCGGTGGTTAGGGTTCGAATCCAGGACCTTTTGAGACGACAGTCCGCAGAGCAGACATAACCTACCAAACAGCCACTCGTTTTCAAGTCATCATTTGATTTACACAAAACTTATCTGATTGTTAGAACAGCATTAGCCGCTTCTAAACACAAGTCAGTGCAGCAAATATTTTCACATGATTGAAATTTTTAGTTTCCATTTCATAAGGTTACACAATGATAGTGGAATCTTTTTTTTTTGTTGATAGGCCAGTTGAAATTAAATTGAAATCTGTTTTTCTAGGATTATTTGAACGGGACTGAAATCTGTTTTTTTTTCTTTCTGGGAATGTGGGAGTGGGAAGCGTGGTCGAGAGGCCAAGTGCGCTTGAACTTGGCTTGGTTTGGCTACCTAGCAGGGGGCTCGAGGTTCGACATCCGACTCGGGCAGAGTTGTGTTTACTGAGCGCCTAAAAGGAAAAACCAACTCGTAGATACCCCCTCCCCCCCCCCCCCCCCCCCCCACTGGTCCACAAATGAGATTGGACCAAAAAGCGCTCTGAGCATGCTGTAGGCATGAAAGTAGCGCTATATAAAAGCTAATAATAATAATGTGTAAATAGCACTTAAATCTGTGTATTTGTTTTTTCTAGCAATATAAAAATGGGTATTGAAATTTGTTTTTCTAGGATTTTTTGAATGACTATGAATTCTGTTTTTCTAATCTGTCTTACTAGGACTGTTTAGATAAAATAAACATTTATTTTTATGACTGTTTAAATGACTTTGAAATCTGTTTTTCTTAGGACTGTTTGCATTGCACTGGTCTGGGTTTTTTTTTATGACTGGTTGGACAGCAATGAAGTATGTTATTCTGGGACTTGTTGAATATCTCTAAAAGTCTATTTTTTTTCTAGAACTGCTTTAAAATACAGACATCTGTTATTCTACCGCTTAATAAATGTGACATCTGTTAAGAGGGAATTGCGACATTTTATTTCAAGACAAATGTTTCGCATTACAATAACAAAAAATGAAAAGCTAACACTGAGTCATAGAATTGGCAAATTCTTCATTCCATTAGCTAGGGCAAATTTGTACAAATACTCCTTCTTCCTTAGTGCTATTAGAGCATGGAATGGGTTGCCTGAGCTAGCCAGGAAAATCACTGACTTGGCAGAATTTAAGTCATTGGTTAATATGCATGACCGAATGCATGACGCGTAGGACGTAATCATCTCCTTTTTTTAAAAGTAACGTCTGTATTATATAAGATAAAATAATTGGTATTGTTTTTACAAAGCTTATATGAACTCACTCTTTCTATTTGTCTGGTAAAAAGTGTACACGTCATTTCTTCCACACCCATCAAGCTGAAATTTCGCATAACTATTCATTAACATAGACTAGACATGAATCAATTATAAAAAATTAATCAATTAGACAATTACCTATTTCATTATTTTCTTAAATAGCAACAGTATTTCCAGATATGTCTAAATCTGTTGGGTTTAGTCCCCTTTATAATTGTTAACGCATTTCCACCTCACACATTCTCTGATCAAGTTGATGTTTTAAACAATTATTTTTTGAAACAAAGCATGAATCAATAAACAAAAACATTCAATTACTTACTTAATTAATGGTAATTAATTATTTTGTTTGATATCGAATAACTGAAATAACATGTACATCATTGGTAGATTTAGTTTTAAGGACGAGTTATTCCTCTTTAGATAAGCTTCGGGTTGTTTCTTATTTTTATATTTGCTGTTTACAAAGCTTACATCACCTCACTCCGTCTGTCTGCCTGGTACAAATTGTGTATTTTCTCCCATTCTCGGATCAACTTGAAACTTTCAAATTCATTGGTGTAACCATGCAACGCACGTATTAATCCAAAAATTAACTTATTAATTAAGTAATCCATTAGTGGTGATTAATTAATTTTTGCTTGTTCAGAAACGGGGAAATAAACTTATATTATTGAGATATAGTAAATGTACATTTCCCCCCCCCCCCCTGATTTATGCTTTTTTTAAGGTATTTTTTTTATGTTTTGTTTTGCTCAGTTCATTCTGAACTTCGATCCGTGATAACCGGAAGTGAAGATAAGACGATAATATGGGACACGTTCATTATAGCCAATTAATAAGAATGTCCGCATCTTTTGATCTATGTCAGGGGTTCTCATTCTGTACTTACTTTTGCAGGGTGGCCTTTCCTGAAACAGGTTGAGGAATCTTCCAAAAAAGATTTAAATAATAGCTGATTAAGCGACTGAAAGAAATACTTAGCTGCCTGTCGTCTCTGTAAGTGATCATACTTTTGTGACGATAGACCCGAGTTCGAAACGCTGCAAGCCTGATGTCCTGCAGACGGATTAGGCTATGATGAAATAATCTGCCTTTCGTAAGGTTTGTTGAAACTTATTCAACACCAACAGCCTGTTACGAAAAACATTGCCGGCTCTAGGGATAGCGAGGCCCAGGTTAACAACAAATGTAAAGGAATGGAAAAAATGGCTCAATTTTTTTAATACTCGTCATATTTAGAAAGCTTCTATCATCTCACTTTGTCTGTTTGTTTCTCTTATCTAATACAGACGTTACTTCAAAAAAGAAGATGATTACGTCCTACGCGTCATGCATTTAGTCATGCATGTTAACCAAGGACTTAAATTCTGCCAAGTCACTGGTTTTCCTGGCTAGCTCAGGCAACCCATTCCATGCTCTAATAGCACTAGGGAAGAAGGAGAATTTGTCCTAGCATACGGGACGAGGAATGTGCCTTTATCTTTGTGTCTAAGTATTTTATTAAATTTTGTTTTTGTATTTGAAGATTATGGTTCAGTGTTTTATGTATAATTGCTACTTTACTTTTGAGTCTTCTGTCCTGAAGGCTTTTTACATTTAGTGATTTTACTATAGGTGTTACTCTAGTCAAATGTGAATATTTGTCTGTTATGAATCTCACTGCTCTATTTTTTGTCTGTTCCAGTTTCTTAATGTTTTCTTGAGTTGAGGGGTCCCAAACGGAGGATGCATATTCTATTATTGGCCTAACCAAGGTTAAATAACATTTTAGTTTTATGTTCTTATTTGATTTATAGAAATTTCTTTTAATAAATCCTAATGCTTTGTTTGATTTTTTTATAGTTTCATCAATATGTTGATTCCATGACAGTTTTTCATTTATTATAACACCTAGGTATTTTGCGTTTTTAGTCTGTGTTACTGGTTTGCCATGAATAAGATAAGTGGAATTAATTTGTTTTAGTTTTTTTGTTACTCTTAACATTTTTCTGGGTGGAAAGACATGCTCCCATTTGATTCCCATTTCTGTAATTCATCTAATTCTCCTTGTAAAATATCTGTCTTGTGTTGTTTTTATTGTTCTATATATTATGCAATCATCTGCAAATAATCTGACTTTTGTTCCAGAAATAATGCAATTTGGTAAATCATTTATGTAAATTAAAAATAGTAGTGGACCTAAGACTGTTCCTTGAGGTACACCTGAGTTTACTGTTATCGGTGTTGATTTAGAGCCATTTATTATTACAGTTTGTTCTCTCCTTGTCAGAAAATCTTTAATCCACTGATGCAATGGACCTTTAATGCCGAAATATTTTAATTTTTTAAGCAAACTATGGTGGTGGACTTTGTCATAAGCTTTGGAAAAACTAGTAAGATAGCATTTATTTGTTCACTATTATCTAAACCTTTTGAAAAATCATGAATTAGTCCTATTAGTTGTGTTTCACATGATTTATATTTCCTAAGGCCTTGTTGGTATGGGGTGATAACATTATGTTTGTCTAAGTGGTTTATGATGCTACTACATATTATGTGTTCTAGGATTTTACATGTTATGCTGGTAAGTGATACTGGTCTGTAGTTTCCTTTTTTAAATAGGGGGGGGGGGTGACATTATCTTCTTTCCAGTCCTTTTGGTACTCTGCCCTGTTTACGGGTCTCTCTGTCTTGTCTGGTAAAAAATTTCTACACGTTATTTCTCCCGCACTATTCTCCATTGAATTGATACTTTGCACAAATACTCATTGGCATTGTCAGGCACGAAACAATCAAACAAACTTAACCAATTCGTCAATTAATTAATGGTAATTAATTATTTTGTTTAATACCAACAAGAGAAAGATGTCTGGTCGTGCGGTTTGCGCGCTGGACTGTCGCTCATATTTATCGATGGTCCAGGGTTCAGACCTTGCATCTATGGGGCATATGATGTTAAGGTCATCTGTTTCTTAGGCCAACGGTTAACGAGCAGGGTGCCATGAAGCCAGCACAACGACCAACCGCCTTTACTTTTCCCCACTTAAGTCAGGTACCCATTAGAGTTGGGTGGATTCAGGGGCGTCCTAAGAATCCAGAAATTAAACAATCCAAGTCTTCACCGGGATTTGAACCCAGGACGTCAGGTTCGGAAGCCAAGCGCTTAACCACTCGACCACCGCGCCCCTGATACAACAGTAAATGCATTTAAATGACAGAAAATACAGACATTAAAAAAAATATCATATACAAAATAAGTAGATTTAAAAATGAAACGGAGATTTGCAGAAACTTTGTTCCAACGTAAGTCTAAAAAAAATGTTCAAGACAACCGTGTGAATATCCAAAGTACTTGAGTTCAAGCTTATTAGCATTTGTTTATCTTATCTTATATATTACAGACGTCTGTTTGTTTATCTTATATATTACAGACGTCTGTTTGTTTATCTTATATATTACAGGCGTCTGTTTGTTTATCTTATATATTACATACGTCTGTTTGTTTATCTTATCTTATATATTACAGACGTCTGTTTCTTTAACTTATATATTTCAGACGTCTGTTTGTTTATCTTATATATTACAGACGTCTGTTTGTTTATCTTATATATTACAGACGCTACTTCATAAAAAGTAGATAATTACGTAGTAGGAATTTCATGTGTCAATCAAGTCATGCGTGTCAATCAATGACTTCAACTATGCTCAGTCGTTGGTTTTCCTGGCTGACTCAGGCAACGCATTCCATTCTATAATGGCACTAGAGATGAAGGGGCACTTGTATGAATTTGTATTAGGTTTTGTTTCATTATAACCGGCGGACTGTATGTTACCTTACATAAAGATATTTTTAAAGACAGCTACAAAAGTCATCTATTAGGTATAACTACATTTGTTTATTTATTTAATAGAGCACATGTAAAATACATAAATGGCTATCAAAACTGACAAAAGTCAAGTATAACATAAACAAAATTCTATATTAAATAAATAAGTATACATTTTGTTCAATGGAATGTGTAACGAAAGGATGCAGACTTTATCTTGACCTAGTTTTACGCAAGGTAAACAGAATGGCACAGCAAACTCCCCATGGTCCTGGGTTCAAGAATTTGATGGTGCCTCACCCCCCCCCCCCCTTCCACTTAAAAACTCGAAGGGTGAATGTGACAGAGAAATTGGCCCTTGCGAGACCAATCGTTTTAGTAGCCCTCAACACTGACCCCGACATCACAACCTGTGGGCACTGGAGACCATTAGCTCATTGCCACGTCCTACAGATATGTGACGTGGCAACTAGCTATTGTTCTCTACGGCCCATAGGTTTTTCACGTTGCAGGTCAGTGTTCCTACAGATATGTGACGTGGCAACTAGCTATTGTTCTCTACGGCCCATAGGTTTTTCACGTTGCAGGTCAGTGTTCCTACAGATATGTGACGTGGCAACTAGCTATTGTTCTCTACCGCCCATAGGTTTTTCACGTTGCAGGTCAGTGTTCCTACAGATATGTGACGTGGCAACTAGCTATTGTTCTCTACGGCCCATAGGTTTTTCACGTTGCAGGTCAGTGTTCCTACAGATATGTGACGTGGCAACTAGCTATTGTTCTCTACCGCCCATAGGTTTTGACGTTGCAGGTCAGTGTTCAGGCCTTCTATGACGATGAGTCTCATCCATTTTCGATCGTAATGGTCCCGGGTGAAATGAATCCCTTCGTGCCATGGTTTCTACATCACAGGGTAAATGCTAGATCCACACATACTAGACAACATGAAATAATAATAATAAGGTTAACTAGCGTCATTATGATAGCAAGCAAATTTTAGGCGTTGCTTTACAAATGACAATTTTTTTTTTCAGCTCAGCCAAAGTCTCTACAGGACGAAATACTGCAGGGCTTGTTCTATGTTATAATCAAAATGAAAGCTCGCAATTCATACCAAACCATCATGACAATTAATCGTTATTAATTTTTTTTGCTAATTTTTGGAGTTATCTACCTTGAATTAATGGGGTCACCTGCTGTATAGCGTATGTAATTACAACATTATGCATTAACAGAATTAGCTCGATTATCTAAGTATTAATATCATTAAAATCAGACTTTGCTCCCTTATATTAGACAAAAATAACATTAGGAATTAACAGAGTTTTCTCCCGTATCTAGGTAATGTCAAAAGTATGATCTAACAAAGTTTTCTTCCTTATCTAATTAATAATAGCAATGCCTTCGATTCCGAAGTTTAAGGATGAGTGCAGTGTTTTTCACATGACTACGCAAACCCAGTTTCGACCTGATCTAGTTAATTTGATCATTTTAAACTAACAGCATTATCTCCCTATCTATGGTAATAACAATCATACGAATTAACAGAGTTTTCTCTCTTATTTCGGTGAACTAAAAAAACATTATGAATTAACTGAGTTTTCTCCCTTGTGGCTGTCCCAGCGATGTACTGAGCATCAAGGTAATAAGATCTGTGTGTAAGACTAACAGCCTTACATTTTTCCTCACTCTTATCAACTGAGCGTTTACTAGGAATTTGAACATACAATTTAAATGGCGATTTCTTATTGCCTGAAATACAAAGGTTTAGATCATCACACCAGAAACATACAAGCGCATTTTTAAATGGAGTAGGGGGTGATGTGGATGGCATTGGGGAAGACGCTAATAATTTACATCAAAGACTGGGGAATCGGTATCTATACAACAAGTGATTCAAAGCTCCACCCCTTCTGTTCAATATAAGAGGTAATCAGAATGTACTGCTTGCGTGCTGCAGTGGTCAAAGTTGGTATACGAGAAAACTGTGTGGTCAATACACAACAAAGAAACCTCGTTTGTCAAGCTTAAAATCAGTCATCCGTTTTTGTTGTTGTTTTTTATGTGAATCAAGTCCAGCTCACATGACGTTTAGAGACAAGTCCAGCTCACATGACGTTTAGAGACAAGTCCAGGTCACATGACGTTTAGAGACGTCCAGTTCACATGACGTTTAGAGACAAGTCCAGCTCACATGACGTTTAGAGACAAGGCCAGTTCACATGACGTTTAGAGACAAGTCCAGCTCACATGACGTTTCGAGACAAGTCCAGCTCACATGACGTTTAGAGAATATTCCAGCTCACTTGTCATTTGGCGATAAGTCATGTCACATGTCGTTTGAAAATAAGTTGGTTTTGACCAGATTCAACAGCTTACAGAGTAAGATGGAATTTTTTGGGCGGACTTGGATTTTATTGAGTTTATTCATGGCGTTGGCTGGGTCCCATTCGGTTATCCCCAATAGGGTTTTTGAAATCAAAACTTTCCAATCGGCAGTCAAACAATGAACCACTCGGCCATCCAATGATAATGTAGGCTACGTCGTAGCTCGCTCAGGTTGTTGTTGATTGGCTGATGGTGCTCAGCCTCGGCAGAGGCGTGACCCTGTTGGAGATGGACAAAGCCGTGGCGGAGAAGGAAGAGTTCATGGAGCCTACGTGCCTCAGCATGCTCCCCCTGTTGCTCTCGGTCTCCATACCGTCCACGTAGACCGCCGCGTAGATCTTGGGCAGGAAGAGAAACACCAGCGCCACCGTGTGGTTGATCAGCAAGGTCATGGACAGCAGGAGCACGCGGACGTTGTCTTTGGTGGCGGTGAAGTAGGTGGCGATGAATGACAGCCAGATGATCAGGGCCGTGGACACGCACATGGTGATAAAGCGGGATTCGTTGAAGTTCTCGGGCAGCTTGCGGGTCTTGAAGGCGAAGATGGAGCACAGGGTGACCAGGAAGAGGTTGTAGACTAGGAAGGAGATGAGCCCTGGGAGAGTCATGTCGCAAGAGAGCTCCACGAATTTCTCAGTCAGCACTGGCTGCCTCTTTCGTGCCGTTGGCGTGTAGAAAACATGTATGAAGATGCAAATAATGACCTGAAAAAGAAACAAAAAAAAAAATTTTAAAGCAACTTCTTTCATAGTATCTGTTCAAACTGCAATTGTTTTTATAGAACAAAATAAGTTTATATTCTTGGAGGGCCCGGTGGTTGAGAGGTAAAGTGCTTGACTTTCGAGCCGGGGGTCATGGGTTCGAATCCTGGTAAAGACTTGGATTTTTAATTTCGGGATCTTTGGACGCCCACCCAGCTCTAATGGGTACTTGACATTAGTTGGGGAAAAGTAAAGCGATTGGTCGTTGTGCTGGCCACATGACACCCTCGTTAACCGTAGGCGACAGAAACAGATGCCCAGAAGGTTGGAATGGGGAACTTTCCTTTCCTATTTATTGTTTTTTGTTTCTTGATGGAAGCGGGCATTACGTAAACCATTAATATAAATTTTAAAAAAAAGGTAGGAAGAAAGACCGCATCATGAGGAAATTCGAAACAGCATCACTATGGCCGTTGGGCCTCATGATGACCTGCTGACCATAAAGAACGCAAACTGTTTGTCCTCGGGACTCGCGAAGACCTTCCTGCTATCAGGAAAAAAAAAGAAGAGGCAGACAAAGACAGTGATGGGGAAGACAACATAAAAGAATGAACGGGCCTGCCATTGAAAGAGGATCTAACTTAGGCAAAAGACAGAGAGGAATTGAGAAAGACGGTCGACAGATCGCACAATAGCACTTCTCTTTTAGCTATTAGTGATTTGCTTTTTTTTCCTAAAATTATTGTATAGATCACCTACTGATAACGGCTTTGTCTGCATCAAATATGGAAAAATATGCAGTTCACAACTGGGCTTAATTCACTCATTCTTAATCTTCAGAATCGAATACATTGCCAATGAAGTCTTCTTAGGTCAATGATTTCCAAATTACGACTTGAAAACTACATTCGACCCACGACACAGTGCTGACCAGTTCTTGAAGAGTTGAAACTTCAACCCATAGTGCATCACGATAACACTGGAAAAAAATGGTTTGAGTGCTTAAACAAGTCCTTAAAAGCCCGATGAGTCTTGGACCGATTAAGGCGCCCCGACCGCGCCTCTCCATAGCTAAGACTGCCATTATAGCAATAAGCAGGATGGGACACTGTCAAGTTAAATTTTCCCTTTCAGACCTTTCAGATAGGGCAGATGATTTAAAGGTCATCTGTTTCTGTGGCCTACGGTTTACAAGGGTAAATGACCAACCGCCTTTACTTTTCTCTAACTAATGTCAGGTACCCATTAGACTGGGTGGACTCAGAGGCGCTCGAAGATCCCGAAATTAAAAATCCCAGTCTTCATCAGGATTCGAACCCCGGTCCCCGGTTCGGAAGCCAAGCGCTTTACCTCTCAGCCACCGCACCTCATATGGCACTGTCATAGTTGGTTCATATTTCGCCCGGTTCAGGGCCAAACTTTGATTAATGGTTAACGGTTCCCCCCGCTGAAAATCACCACGGGTCCTGCGCTCTGCTAAGGCCGCCTCTGGATCCAATAATTGTATTTCATGTTGGATTAAACATCTCATCTAAATCATCTTCAGCGGCAGATTCCATTTGATCATGCTTAAAATAAAAAAAAACAAAAAACAAATAAAGCTACCTTACTTTCCAAGAACATAAAAGCCACTGTTTACGCTAGTAGAGTATTTGTAGTTGTTGTTTTTTAAAGATATTTTGTATATTATTTAACGTGTTATATTTTAAAATAAATATTAATTTTATATAAGTAGTGCACTGATTTTTTTTTAAATGTACCGTTTGTTACACGTAAACAAACTAGCAATGGCTAGCTCGAGATTGTGCATTTAATTCTGGTTATTTCCATAAATATGTTTGAACTAAACCAAGGCATAAGTTTTAAAAAAATGTTTGGTTCTTTGATAAAATTTTATTTCTGTAATCTTTAAAATTTGTCTCTTTTGGATACAAGTCACTGAATTCGTATGCGATTTGCATTTTTTTTTATATTCAGATTATACTTTCATTTCCACTAACACACAAGACAAACAGGTTAACGCATCCTCGTCCAGACCATATAATACTGTTGAGCAGTCAAGGTTATTGAGTAGTTGTATATATATAGTTCATGATCATTTACACAGTTCATTAGCAATTAATTTAGAATTGTTATGCAGTGGGATCCCTAAACCTGCTATTAATGAAGATTTTCTTCTACTAATTATTAACAAACTCTAACTTGGTCAAGTTAGTTTTAAATATGTTATTTTGTTTTAAAAAGAAGTAATCCAAGAGTTTCTTGGTAAACATGAACACAATATATCGATATAGACATGCGTTCAATCACTGCGCCGCGCTTACGTAAGTTGCCAGCATTGTCTATTCTTATCTGTGGCGGGTAACTAGATAGAGCTTGATTATTTTTTTGTGCATCCGGTGTAGAGATTATACAAGTGTTGATTTGAGTTATAAGAAAATGTGTGTGTCCTTTAATTAGAACCGAAAATTCTAATTAGTAACACTTGTCGTTTCTAGCTCAAAGTAAAAGTAACAAAGTAGTCGGCAACAATAATCTTATTATAAAGCACCCTTGACATCAGGAGCTGATTGTGTGTCAAAATAGGCCCGGGCATTTCTATTCAATCAGGTTCATAAATTAATTATCATTTGATTGACATCCAATTAGAGGTAAACCTGTCCCCAAAATCATTATGTTTGAGGATTGATAACTGTACACATGCATACTGTGAGCTCTGTGTTTTATAAGAAACATAGGCCTTATGTTTCTTTTTTTAATCGCTTACTGTGTAGGCCATAAAAGGATGAAGCCTACTAGTAGCACTGTCTATGGATGTAGGCTATTACATTATTTCGGAAAATTTGTTATATTATATTAGAATTACTT
The DNA here is from genome assembly GCA_030265305.1 of Biomphalaria pfeifferi. Classification (NCBI taxonomy): domain Eukaryota; kingdom Metazoa; phylum Mollusca; class Gastropoda; family Planorbidae; genus Biomphalaria; species Biomphalaria pfeifferi. Next base: position 1,052,890 of record JASAOG010000077.1, read on the forward strand.
TGTAGAGCTATTTCTTTAAAACACGACGGTCAGTGACCCCTTTTATAAAAGAATATTATAAAACCTTTCACAATTTTATTTATAATTGCATGCATGCGGCCCTTTCGGTTGCCCTACCGGACCTTTTGGGTACCGGCCCACCGGGCATTTACCGAATACCCATATAGCCAGTCCGCCCCAGCTTGACATTTCTCCCATCCTTCCAATTTACATTTTCGTACGTTTTTCTGTAGGTTCCATTACTCTGCCTAGATATTTCTCCACATCGATTTCCATCATTTTCCTGTATTTTGTAGCTTAAAAAATGAAAAGAAGATCGCCCAAGAAAGTAAAAAAAACCAAAGGAGATAAACCATGTTCAATATTTGTCGTGAATACTCCATATAAACAAGAAATAGGTCTGAATTATTTACGCTTTACAAAAAATTACGTTTAGGCGTAGTAGAAGAAAAATTGCTAAATCTGGGCATTTTTGTCTTCGGATCAACGTACACTAATGTATATAAAAAAGGCATTATATCGCTTTGATATAGTGAATATCTCAACTTGAACATAATGAATGGCTTGTGGTTAAGATCTAGCTCTTGGTTTAGTTCAATGACATCGAGAATCTCAAGCTAATGGATCAGATTTTTGTATTCTATTTAACCAGACCTTCTCGATATACAAGCTTTGCGTTTCTAAGCATATAAGTAGCTACCTTTTTTTTAAACCGGTATTCTTTTTTTAAATCATGGATGTCAAATTACTATACACAATAATAACATTGTACATATGAGAACAGAGGCGCTCAAAGATTCCGAAATTAAAAATCTTATCAAAGATTCCAAAATTAAAAAACTTATCAATCTAAATTATATTTTGTAGCCTTTCCGTTAAAAGAAAGGTAACACTTTGTAGATGATGCAATGGTCATCTGTTTTATTGGCCAACGGTTAACGAGGGTGTCATGTGGCCAGCACAACTACCAACCGACTTTACTTTCCCCTATCTACTGTCAGGTACCCATGAGAGCTAGGTGGAATTAGGGGCATCATAAAGTCCTAGTCTTTACCGAGATATGAGGCCGGGGCCCTCGGCTTGGAAACCAGGCGCCTTTCCTATAAGTCACCTTGCTCCATTTCATTAGTGTAGTTTCCCTGAATTGCATTTCTCTGTCAGATATGTGATGATGTTAAGCGGCTAATATAAACAAAAAATTTTTATTGACACCCAGCGGACAAAAGCTTTGCCTATATCAGATGCGGGAAAAAAGAAAGAGCTTATCTAAATGGAAGTACCACAAAATCACTGCCATATCTCTCAAAACTGCAATGCTTAACTCCCTTTTCTATATAAATAAATTAATTAAACACCACTAACTGATTACATTATTTTTATTAGTGTATTTTATGGACTATGAATAATAATGTACACTCAATCGGAGAAAGGGAACAGGGAGATAAATGTGTACAATAGTTGTACAAAAAGACAGACAGACAGACGGTGTGAGTTGATATAAGCTTTTAATGAATGTATATTTCTTAATGTAACAACAACAACGAAACCAAGTACGTAACATTCTAAAGATGAAGGCCCCCATTAAATATATGGACACTAAAGTATTTTGTTGCATACAATTTGGGTTTATATTTCTGTCATTAATGAGGTTATTATGATCAATATTATTACTTTAAGGAAATTGGCCGACATAAAAAAAAAATATATTCAATTGAATGATACTAAAACGTTGGAAATAAAACCTTGGAAATAAAACGTTAAACTTCAAGCAATTACTCCTGTCTCAGAACAAAAAGAATTAACGATAATTTTTTGTTTTCGTAGACTTTTGTTTGCAAACCATAATTTTCTTTGTCAATGAATGTTTCAGTTATCAGAGCACTGTTTGTTTGCTCATGGTACATCCATGTCTACATAACTACAATAGAAAATAGTACGATTTCTCCCCGCTTCATGAAAACGCAGTATTGGTTTCCTTTTTTTTTTTTTTTCGTCTCACACACGAACTCAAAATCAAAGCGTACCCCAACCCACATACACACAGCCAATTAAAACGGAGGTGCCAAATTTAAATTATGATGAAGAGCCAACGGCCATGTTCACATGTATAGATACTAAATCAGCAGATTTAACAGACGCTTTAGAGATGTTAGTGTGTCAACAAAAATATTCCACAATTCCGTTAAAAAATATCTTTCAATGTCAGGTACCTAGTAAAGCTAATTGGACTCCTCTTGGCAACATAACTTAGGGGGCTTGAGTTAAAATCCTTATGTATACAAGGAATTTTTATTTGGAGATGTTGTATTTACAGAGCACCTGAAGTCAATATCGGAGCGAGGTGGCTAAATGTTAAGCACTTGGCTTCCGAACCTGAAGTCCTGGGTTCAAATCTTGATGACGACTGGGATTTTGAACTTCTGGATTTTTAGGGCACCCCAGACACCATCCAAAACTAATGGGCTGGCCACATGACACCCTGCTCTTTAACCGTTGGCCCTAAGAAACAGATGACCTGAACATCATCTGCCTTATAAGACCGCATGATATCAAAGACAAACTTTAAAGTCATAGTGGAATCTTTTTTCACAGATATCCCCCCCACACACACACACACACCTTTCCACTAGAAGAGCAAAGCGATAGAAACAATGAAGATGCACTATGATAGGTAACAATTCATGAATTCCTATCCGACCTTGCGATCTATAGGGCAGATGATGTAAAAGGTCATCTGTTTCTATGGCCGACGATCAGCGAGGGTGTCATTTGGCCACCACAACGACCAACCGCCTTTACCTTCCCCAACTAATGTCAGCTACCGATTAAAGATGGGTGGACTCAAAGGCGCCCTTAAAGCCCCAAAATAAAAACAAATCCCAATTTTCATCTAGATGCGAACCCGTGACTCCACGGTCCGGAAGCCAAGCTATTTACCACTCAGCCACCGCGTCCTTCCCCGCCACTTCATTTTTGCACTATTCCAAAGAAATACTAATACTCTTTCATCTTATTAACGCTTTCTTAAGGGATACAAACAAATTTCTAGGCAATTTTAATAAATGCAATCTGAGTAACTTTTTCAATACGACTTATTTTACTAGCTATTTATACCAAAAGAGAAACTCACCTGTATAAATATCAGTATGAATACAAATACTATCTGTGACTTGGGACTAACAAAACGTGGACGTAGGTTGAACTTGGCGCTGCTCTCAAAGATCCGGTAGATCCGTATGGCTTTGACCAGCAAGGGGGAGTACAGCCAGGCGAAGCTCAGGCAGAAGATAAAGTAGACGACGTTGCAGGCCTCGTGGGAGGGCTTGATCTGAAGCACGATGACCGTCACGTAGCCTGACAGGATGCCCAGGAGCTGCAGGGCGCTGAGCTCCCTGCTTGACGCCTTGATCACCCGAGTCTCCCTGTGCTTGATGTAAGCCACGACGATCAGAAACTCCCCAGCCATGGCCACGGACGCCAAGCAAATCTCTATTAGGCTCAAAGTGTCAGACGGAGACGCGAAGACAGGCGGAATGACGGAACAGGAAGTTAGGTTCTCATTCGGCCAGGTGAACTCTGGGCACGCCTCACATCCGGTTCCGTTATTGACAATTTTTTCATTCGACCTGCAGGAGGCGCATTCCCAACAGCAAGTGATCTCCCTTTGAATTTTGTATTCAAACTTGGAGCACGAGCGGCTGCATACCGATTCTGGTATCTCGGGATCAATGTCTGTCCTGTTGATCAGCTTATCCTCCTTGTTCAAGTGCCCCCATGTTACAGAATTATTGTTATATTTTATTTCTCCACACGTAATCTCGTAAGCGGCTATAGGTATCTCCACCATTGACCCGGCAGTTCCATTCACCTCAAACCTTTGACCTACAGCCAGACCAATAACCGAAACCTGCCGAATTTCATATTTTCCAAGAACGTCCCCTTCAGGATTAAACTGGATATTCCCGGTAAAACCATTAAACGAGGAGTTAAACATATATCGCAACAGCACTTCCCTTTTTATGCAGCCTCTGACGTCACTTCCTGTCACGTTGGGGCATAGATCTTCTAAAAGGTTGTGGAGGGCGTGGGCATACGTCAACACACTGTCCAAGATGAGGGAAACTGTAGTCGAAAATTTGAATCCGCTGAATTCTGTTGGGTTCTTGTAGGCACCACAAGTGCCATTGTCAAAGCTGCATTTCCCTTGCATTTCCCAGTACTGTTTCAGCCAAGGATTGGCGCTCTTATTTACTGACAAATTCTTAAAGTACTCTGAGAAGGCAGGCACTTCCTTGGAGTAAAACATAAAAACAAAGGAGCCAATCAACTGCTGGGCGAGCTCTCTGATGTAGATCAGTTTGTCACTAAGTCCGTCGCTGCCTATCCAAACAAAATGGCCGGGCCCTTTGTGAATGGACGCTGACATTAGGACCTTAGCGGCGTTGTCCGCACCTGTGAAAATGATGACAACGCGAGCCCTTGGATAGTCCAGCAGGTTTCCGACAACCTTATCGTAGTCTGAAGTAGGATCCACCATGATGGTCGCAGCAAGACATATTCCGAAGTTGGAAGAATACAGCTTAAAGTTATCATAAGCCTTTTCTCCGTAGCTTCCTTTCTCGTAAAGTAAAGATATGAAGGACCATCCGTTCTTGGCGATGAAGGTCAGCATTGCAAGAACTTGGAATTTATCAGGGGGAACAACTCTGAGAAAGTACGGGTGGATCGCCTTACTGCTGAGCTCGTCCGACGTGGTAATGAAGCCCAACAGAGGCATCTTCGCCACTGAATACAGGTAAGAGACGTAGACAGTGGCGCTGCTGGTGAAGGTTCCGACCACCCCGACCACGTCATAGTGTTGATTGGAAGAAGACGCATTTGCTGAGCTCGACTGGGGAGCGCACGAGTCTTGTTGGGGCTTCGGTAAAAACGAAAGGGCCTTGGCCAGTGCGGTGTTGGTCGTCCGGCAGTAGTCCATCATGGCCAGGCCGAGCTTTAAGTTGGGCAGGATGTCGGTGCTGTTGTTGACGAACTCTATGGCGAAGACCGTGGCCTCCACGAACTGAATCACCCAAGACTCAGGGCGAAGCTTCTTGTTACACTTCAGGCCTTCCCCGTAATCCGTGATGCTGTACAGCGCGCCAATGTTGATGTCGCCTTTCAGCACATATGCTTCATTGTTCAGATCGGGCATGTCAAAATCGCTACAGGATAAAGACACGGAACAAGAACCAATTAACAAAATTAGTTGCAGCAAGCTCCCATCTTCTGCTGGCAGTACATACATTTCTGTGTCGACAACAACAGTTGCTAGACGCTACCAAATTTAGCGAATGCCCAATTCCTTTTTAAATCATTTTAAATATTCAGAAAAAAGAAAACCTCTTTTGTATCGTATCGTCGATGTTACTTCATTTGTTCCAAATAAAATGTTTTGGCTGTTCCGCAATGAAACTGTCGTAAGCAGATGGTAATTAAATCCGTAAAATTTATGGATTCTTTGCAGATAATAAGGCACTCTCAAAAGATGTATTTCTTTGATAACTTAAATGGTTGAAACAGCCTGAAACATAAAGCTGAATTTTTACTTTCACGTTGGGTCTCATTGTTTATGCTGTTAAAAAACGTGGGTTCAACAAATTGACTAAGTTGGCAGCGCTTGTAACTATATTAAGAGTCGTCGTAGCTCCACTCCCCACGTTAGGCTCTGAAGAGCTCTCCTGGAAACTGATTTACCTATGCTCATTTTTAATTGTCTTCTTACTCAAGTGATTTAACCCTTTATCGCTAAGATCACATCGCAACGAAATAGTTATTAGCATTTGTTAAAATATTTGTAAATAACTCTCTTAGCATCTTTGTCTCTTATCTTGCTTGATCATCTAGTCACTGAGGATCGTTGTTATTAGGCGCCCTTGTTAGCGCCTTAGCATGATATTTATCAGATTATCTTCAACGGAAAACAATAGTGGACATCAACCAACGACTCTTACTCCATTGAAATTTCCGAAAAAAAAGAGTTACCATATTCTTAGCTGTTAGCAGGCAAATCACTGCCAGCCCAATAAATTATGCTTAGATAGAAACAAACTTGTATGCGTTTATCCCAGCGAGCGTGATAAGAAAAAATATGTTGTCTCACTGGGCACTTTAAAAAAAATTTTCTCTCACTTTCTAGATTGTTGTTGTTCTTTCAGTTTCAGCAGACGACACACGCTTGAATGACAGCAGAAGTCTGCAAAACAAAATACAGAATCTCGGTTAACGAAAAAAAGAAATCGATGTTCACTGCTTTTCTTTATTTCTGTTTTCGTTTCTTGTTTAAGCTCTTTCGATTTTTTAATGAAACAAAACAAAATAGTATGGATCTTTTTTGTAAATGCCAGCGAATGAAAAGATTTCTTTTTAAATTTTTATATTTCTCAGTTTTATAGATGTAATTGAATAGCGTTAAGTATTTTCAACCTGGAGAGTTTGTGTTGAAGGGGTTCATAAAACATGAGGGATTTTTACATTAAACAGGTAAGATAATTTCTTAAAAATCGATTCCTATTTTACGTACAAAGAAAGCTGTTGTTTACAAGAATGTTATGTGACCAATGTGACTGGCTGCCCCAAACATTTCCAAACAAACGTTTGGTTCCTACAAACTTGGATACGTTGCCAAGCGTCAATTTTGCGTCCCCGGTAACGCCCACGGAGAGAAAATGGAGAAGCCGAAAATGAACTAAAAACGACTTCCGGTAGGGGTGCAATAGGATTCAAGTTCATTGCGCTTGGCTGAAAGGGAAAAAAAAGAGTCATTTGTCTTTCACAATAAACCGCAATAAAGTAGGAAAATGAGATGGTTTCCCCGTGGCACACGACCTTCAGCCACACTCACTAGCTTGGGGATTGAAGCCCTCAGAAGCAACAAGTGTGATCAATTTGGAAACAGCTCAGAAATATTGCATTCTTCCATGATTCCCAACTTTTTTCCCTTAACGGAACACTTCACGCATTCGGAGTATTGAGAAGTATTTAGAACATTTTGTTTATTTTTTTTAGAGAGATTAATTCACATGAGGGCCTACCAGCTATTATTACAGAAGTTCGGGGAACATCTATTAAGCACTAGGGTTCCGTGGAACACAGTTCGGGAAACACTAATCCAGACCTGGCCAGACCATAGTCTGGAAGCTTTATCATTGGTCTGTGGTCTTAAGAGAAGCGGTCACGTCTTGATATTCTCAAACTGAAGCCCACTAGGGCTGACTGGGCTTACATACACAATAAACATTTTGTTCAAGCTACTGGTCTCCGAAAGATTGGATCCCAAAACACTCGGCTGTCATAAGCTGCCGTCCGTGGTCTTAAGTGTGTTGAGACAGGGCCGGCCTTAGGCATAGGCAAACTAGGCAGCCGCCTAAGGCCTCCAATTAGTGGGGGAATTTAGAGAAAAATATTGCGAAACTTGCGATCAGGTCTCAAACATACTAGAGAACTATGATTCTATGTTTACTAGTCTAACTCTGTCTCTACCTCGGAAATTATACATTTTAGTCATTTGTTCAATTAGAATAAGACGGGCAGATTATTTACTAAATTGCATAATTTTATTTTTTCGCGCTTTCTTGATATTTGTAAAATTTCATTTGGGGCCACCAGATTGTTTGTAAAATGTTTTACATGTTTCGGATGTTCCTTCAGAGTTGAAGATAATTACTTCCTAGTCCAAACCTCCCGCAGGACGACGGGGGATGGGAGCGGGCAGGGTTTGAACCCGGGACCATCAATAAATCTGAACGACAGTCTAGCGTGCAAACTGCACGACCAGGCAGCCATCCAGATTCACTAAGGCCTAGGGCCTCCACTCATCGAAGGCCTGCCCTGGTTGCGAGGTAGTAAGGTAAACTACGTGACCTAGATTTAAATAATTTGTTTTTTTTTCGCTGCATCCACCAATCCCTACAGCAGACGACACAGTCACAGTACAATAAAGCATACTTTGCACAGACGCAATAACACATCTGCCTGTCTAGTGTGTAAAAAACACGGGCAGATTTATGTCATGTGTAGAAGAAATAACTAGCCCAGTGACTCTCAAACTACGCTCTGCACTCTTAAAGCACAGCCCAACTTAGCATCGGGAATCAGGGCCGGTTTAAAGAATCAGAAAATTCGAAAAAAAAAAAAAACTTTTCCTGTCCTTTAAGAAATCAATACATCATAGTATTCGTACTATAATAAATATTTTTGGTTCGCGCTGGGGGAGTCATCATCAGAGCCAGAGTCTTGGATGGGCACCTCTTTACGGCCACCTAGCGATGACTGCACGGGGTCTTAAACCAAAATCATGCATACATAGAGAACTTTTTGGACGTTTGTTATGTCAGTTCGAAACCCAGTTCGAGTCCCGAGTAACATAACCTACAGGTTTAACACATTTTTCTATCGCTCTACTAGGCCCAACATTTCTAATCAAACTTTGAAATCCCTTTCAGACCTTGTGGTCTATAGGGCAGATGATGTAAAGGTCATCTGTTTCTGTGGCCTACGGTTAACGAGGGTGTCAAGTGGCCAGCACAACGACCAACTGCCTTTACTTTTCTTCAACTAAAGTCAGGCACCCATTAGAGCTAGTGGGCTTTGAGGCGCCCTAGAGATCCAGAAATTAAAAATCCCAGCCTTCACCAAGATTTGAGCCTGGGACAGTAACGTCCAGAAGCCAAGTGCTTTATCATTCACCTACCACGCCTCTTTAAAGTAGGTAGTGATACTACCTACCGTTTACACATAGCCCTGTAAGTTATTTCTACACCAGTATTTCCCAAACTGTGTTCCGCGGAACCCTAGTGAGGCCTGAGTAGGTGTTACGCAAACTATTGGAATAATTTACTAGTAGGCCACTACGTAAATCTATCTCTAAAAAAATAAGTAAAGAGTTTCGTAAAGTACTCACAATGAACGAAGTGTTCCATTTAGGAAAAAAGGTTTTGGAAACACTTATCTGCAACAAAGGAGAAATAAATATATTAAACCAATATCGTCTTGGTGATCCAATGCGCTGGTCGCTAATTGGATATTTATTTCATTGAAAATCTACATTTATTGGATTGTAGGAAGATGAAAAATTATTTCTTTTAATACTGTCGAACTTATCAGACAAATCAGGATCCTAACATCTTTTCTAGATAGTGACTTATTGGTTTTAGCTTAGTGCTAGGGGTAGCCTCTAGCTGCTTTCATGTAACATGCATCTCGGACGTCTTGGAGTGTGGCGTCTTGCAGGACGTTTGGGCTAGGACGTAATGATCTTGAGTTCTGAAGTAACGTCTCAAAAACAGTTGACATAGCGTCTAGACATATCTCATTTGATGGAAATATTAAGTACAAGATAGGCCCAGGTTGAGAGCAAACATAAAGGAGGGATGCTGGATTTCAGATGGTTACCACATCTGATGTAGGAAAAGGCTGAAAACGCTGCAACGTCTAGTGGTTATAAATGCTCAACCCGCGACATTGGATCAAGGATTAGCCTCTTTAGTCACATGGAAATTTGCAAAAGGACAAGATCGTTTCTAGGTAGCTTAATTACCACATAGACAGTTCATTGTGTATAGTCATAACTCATTGCGTTCGTAATTCATAATTCAAAGTTCATAGCTCATAGCTCAAAGTTCATAGCGTAGATCGGCACATCCTTCTAAATCGCATCTTCGCTCGGATACAACAGACGCCACGCCTGAGAATCACTGGACGATACCAACCGAAAGTTTACAACCTCAGTCTCTCCCCCCCCCTCCCCGAGATACAGTGTCTATTTCAGATATAACTGACGCACCGACAATGGCAGACATTGTCCTGACACGCACTGCTGACTCCCTTGAGTTGATGGCAAGGGGTGTAAATAGGGACCATGAGACGACTTGAACCTGTGTTTTAGCAGCTCTATAATCTAGATGGACAAACCACAATTAGTTCATAGAAACTTAAATGCTTGTAAACCATAGTATGGCCATTACTGGAGGCATAGTAGTAGCTAAGTGTCAAAGCGCTTGGCTTCCCTAACCATGGTCCCTGATTCGAATTCTGGTGAAGATCGGGATTTTTAATTCAGGGATCTTTAGGGCGCCTCCGAGTCCACCCAGCTCTAATGGGTACCTGACATTATTTGGGGAAAAGTAGAGGCGGTTGGGCGTTGTGCTGGCCACATGACACCCTCGTTAAGCTTGGGCCAAAGAAACAGTTGACTTTTTTAATCATCTACACTAGAGATCGCAAGGTCTGAAAGAGGAACCTTTTTTTTTTCTATTGGACCTTTACTAGAGCATGCATCCATTGTATGGGATCCTTATACTTAACAAAATAATTATAAAGAGGAAAAAACCGTACAATTTCTGCCTTATCTCTCTATACTTATCTTATAAAAATACAGACGCTACTTCAAAAAAAGATAATTACGTCCAACGCTTGTCCCTAAGTAAATCTAGTTTTGTATGTTAATCAAAGAGGCATTCTCTACCAAGTCATTGGTTTTCCTGACTGACTCAGACAACCCATTCAATTCTCTAATAGCAGTGAATAGCACCAGGGAAGAAGGAGTGTATACTGTAAGATTTATCTCCCCTTTTCTAAATAAAAGAACTTATTTTAATTACCTCCAGTTAATTAACTTATACTGGAGAATTAGTTTCCCTTGTTAGTGTTACTATTAAACAATATAATGAATTGCCAGTAATGGATTGTCTAATTGGTTAATTTTATTTTTTTTTACTGATTCATGTTTTGTTTATGTCAATAAAAATTTTGCGAAGTTTCATTTGATCTGAGAATGGGTGTGGAAGAAATAACCTGTACACACTTTTACCAGACAGACAGACAGAGTAGGCTGATATAAGCTTTGTAAATAATAAATTCATTTGCGACCAAGAGAAAAATCTACAGCCCAAAACTAGCACGGAAGAAGAACTTCAATCGTCTGCGTGATGTGTGACAAATATGGAGGTCAGAAGTTGATCTGCGCAGGCTCAAGAAATATATTAATTCGCGTTAATCTTACGGACAAAGATAGTTCCTTGTTTCGTATCCCGTTGTTGTTGTTGTTGTTGTTGTTGTTGTTGTTGTTTTTTCATGATGTTTACGGACAGATTGACACATCCTGACTATTTCTCATTATTCAAAGAATAGCAGAACCATTAACCCTTAACCCTTAACCCTGACATAATTATAGAAACTTTAGGGAACGGACACTTAGAAGAAAATAAACGATGAATTCTGGGATTACGAGATCTGCTAAGAAATACTTTAAATGTAGGCTGTAATGGGTACCTGACATTAGTTGGGGAAAGTAAATGCGGTTGGTCGTTGTGCTGGCCACATGACACCCTTGTTAACTGTGGGCCAAAGAAACAGATGACGAGTTCGTATGTCGTACTACAATCAACACTATTGATGGCTGCCTTCACTTGTGGGTAATGCGCTTCAGAATGCTGTCACGAAAGTCCTGAAGTCTCGCCGGCTGAAATCATCTTCCGTCCAGCTGGAAAGTTTGAGCGGGGACGTAACAATCTTTATATCTAAACGTCCGAAAGATAAAGACGAAATTAATAATTCCTGGAAAGAAATAGTTTAAATTGACGTAAATGATACATTGTCAGACCTACCTTAACTCCACAGTAATCCAAGTCGAAAAATATCCTTGTATTAAGGTTCTCAATTTACAAGTGAAGAATATATTTCTTTATTTTCAGGTTTTAATAATTGGATAATTAAAAAAAAAATAGACCTATGTTTTTGATCGCCGTGAAGACTCAAGACTCGGTCTTAAAGGTGAAAACATATTACGCCTTTGTGTCTGTGTGTGTGTGTGTGTGTGTGTCTAGGTACGTTTACACCTGTAAATCTGTCAATGCATCCGTGACACCGATAGGGCTGAAAATGTGCACATCCTTATTGTCAACGAAGATTGTAATTCCTTGTGTGTGTTTGTGTGTTTTTATTCATTTCTATTTCTGTCTTTATCACTGACATATGAAATTTAATTCAATTTTATAATCGGATCTCAATGCACGTGGCTCCCGTTGTCCCTAAACGTTATAAAGAAAGGATTTCATTTGATTGTTGAAATAAATATTTGGAAGTCTTTTTTTTTTATTCTTATCAGTAAGTCTAGTGGCATAAGGAATGAATCTCAGAACCTAGGCCGCTAGTCGTCTATGGAATGTCTATGAACCTAGGCCGCTAGTCGTCTATGGAATCTCTATGAACCTAGGCCGCTAGTCGTCTATGGAATGTCTATGAACCTAGGCCGCTAGTCGACTATGGAATGTCTATGAACCTAGGCCGCTAGTCGTCTATGGAATGTCTATGAACCTAGGCCGCACGTCGTCTATGGAATGTCTATGAACCTAGGCGCTAGTCGTCTATGGAATGTCTATGAACCTAAGCCGCTAGTCGTCTATGGAATGTCTATGAACCTAGGCCGCAAGTCGTCTATAGAATGTCTATGAACCTAGGCCGCTAGTCGTCTATGGAATGTCTATGAACCTAGGCCGCTAGTCGTCTATGGAATGTCTATGAACCTCGGCCGCTAGTCGTCTATGGAATCTCTATTAACCTAGGCCACTAGTCGTCTATGGAATGTCTATGAACCTAGGCCGCTAGTCGTCTATGGAATGTCTATGAACCTAGGCCGCTAGTCGTCTATGGAATGTCTATGAACCTAGGCCGCTAGTCGTCTATGGAATGTCTATGAACCTAGGCCGCTAGTCGTCTATGGAATGTTTATGAACCTAGGCCGCAAGTCGTCTATGGAATGTCTATGAACCTAGGCCGCACGTCGTCTATGGAATGTCTATGAACCTAGGCCGCTAGTCGTCTATGGAATGTCTATGAACCTCGGCCGCAAGTCGTCTATGGAATGTCTATGAACCTAGGCTGCAAGTCGTCTATGGAATGTCTATGAACCTAGGTCGCTAGTCTTCTATGCAATGTCTATGAACCTGGGCCTTTAGAGGATTTATTAAATGTCTAAGAACCAGGGCTGGTCTTAGGCCACTGCAACCTATGCGGCCTCAGTGGGCCCCGCACTTTCATCGACACCGCGCGATGCGAATTCTAGGTGTAAATTATTAAATTATTTAACTTATCATTAAACGGTTCCTGGGATTCTCCTAAAGTTATCAAAATATAAGAAAAGTCATGAAAAATCTTCTGAAACTATTAAAATCTTCTGAAAACTCAATGCAAATCTTAAAACAGACAAAGTTGTCATTTCAAGGTGTCATTCAATATTGTAAACGCCAATCCTATTCGCGATTAAAAAAAAACGGCATTGTCAGCTTTCATTCAATAAAAATGTAATAATAAGCCAAATTTTAACCAAAACAAAAAGTTCCAAGACTTAATTTACTTCAATAGTTACTGGCATATAAATATAGATCTCAATCTATCTCGACCTCTTCGAAAAAAAAAAAAAAAAGCGATATTTTGCTAGTCGATAGTAAATCTGAAAAGCAGATCTGAATGTTTATCGGTGTTTTGTTGGAAAACTACTATCTTATGTAGGTGGCTCGTAAAGTTAATTTGACAGTGATTTTGTACTTAGTAAACTAGAAATAAAATGCAAAGACGAATTTATTTTCTAATACAAAATCTTACTTTGCACTTACTGTCCTTATCACAACCCAAGTTAGGGCCCGCACAATCCATTTCGCAATGCCCCGCAACCTGTAGGACCTACGCCTCTAAGGGTTTATGAAATGAGCCTGAACTTAGACCGCTAGTCGTCTATGAAATGTCTATGAACTTAAGCCTCTATGAAATGTGAATAAATCTTTGTTTCTAGATGGCTGCATCACTGTGCTGTATTCACGACGGACTCGATCTGTCTGTGTTTTAGAGGACATTGAACTTACTATGAATGACCTAGAGCTCTATTAGCCTATTCAAAGATTGGTATACGAGCCTTAAAGGCTTAACTTTAGGTCCAACACTATTTAAAGAGGGGGGGGGGGGTAAAGGTCAAAGGGTAAATTTACCTAAAGATGGTTTACAGAGGAAGATGTATTCAACAGCGTAACATAATTGTTTGGACCATAATATTTTGGTACGTAAATGGAAAGAAACGTTTACATTTAAGAGATTTCCTTTTTCAAGAAACCTTAGAAAAGAAGAAAACCGCCCTATTTTAGAGCTAAACATAATTAAGTTTAGAATTTGTGATAGTTTTGTTTTTCTTATCTTATAATGCTGATACAATACAAGACGTGACTTCAAAAAAGATTATATTTCACTCGTCTTCTATAAATATCGTCAATGGAATACAGATCCTGTTGTGGACTTTTTTTTTTTTTTTAGAGAATTGAGAATTTGAAGTTATCACATGTGAATAGATAATGTAACATAGTATATTTATGTCTATGCATAGTACATATAGACTAATCGATTGATTTCCAATCTATTATGGTCCAATCTTTTATTATCCAGTCTATTATGTTCAAATGTTTTTATAGTCCCATTTATTATGGTCCAATTTATTATAAATCGATTTTTTTTAAACTCTATTATGGTCCAATCTATTGTAGTCCAAATATTTTATAGTGCAATAATTATGGTCCAATCTTCTTGGATCGATTTTTTATGGTCAAGTTTATTAAGATCCAATCTGTTAATGTTCAATCTTTTAAGGTACATTCTATTATGTTACTAGCAGTATCTGTTAATGAAAACTTAACATGATTGTTAGCTGAGAAGATGAGATAGATTAGTATTTTAAAAAAGGTATGATTGATGTCCTAAATCCATCTCCGAACGCGTTCAAGTTCCGTTAGTTTTTTCTGGAATTCGAACTCACGATCTTCACTTTAAAATATAAAAGTTACTGGTTTCTTTGTTCCAAGTTTTATAAAGACTATCTTTTGTAAAAAAAAAAAAAAAAAATGGGGGGAAGGTACTTAGGGCACAACGAATTAGGAAATTCTAAAACTCGCGCGAAATATTTTGTTCCCAACAGGCTCTTAACTACTCGACATTCAATGGAAGCTAACCCGTCATACATATTGTAATTATGTATTATTTTTTTTATATACATTCTAGCTATTGCAGGACTTTGTGATGTTTGTAGCTACTATGGGAATGTTTAGCTCAACCTGTTACTATTCTTCCTCTTCTTCTTCTAGCCAGCTTAATTGCTGCTGAGCTGTGAGCTCTTTTGCAGACTGTGAAAAGGAAAAACAGTGTGCTGTGCTTTTCAGTTGCTCAGTTGCCGTTGGTTATGTTGGGCTGCAGTGGATGTAGGGTCTACCGGAGGTGCATTAGGAAGGGGCATTTAAAAAGGATGTGGTTTACGGTTTGATAAGGATGTTTGAAGTGTCTATAAAGGTGGAGTTGTGTGGGATTTATTTTGTTAAGCTGGTAATTTAACAGAGTTGCATGGTCATTTATTTGTACATAGCTCTGCCTGTGTTACTTGATAAAATAGGACTCTGTAGTTACTATTGGGCTCTTTCGTGTTACTTTCTACTGTAGAACTGTGTATTTCTACTTTCTACTGTAGAACTGTGTATTGCTACTTTCTACTGTAGAACTGTGTATTGCTACTTGCTACTGTAGAACTGTGTATTGCTACTTTCTACTGTAGAACTGTGTATTGCTACTTTCTATTGTAGAACTGTATATTGCTACTTTCTACTGTAGAACTGTATATTGCTACTTTCTACTGTAGAACTGTGTATTGCTACTTTCTACTGTAGAACTGTGTATTGCTACTTTCTACTGTAGAACTGTATATTGCTACTTTCTACTGTAGAACTGTGTATTGCTACTTTCTACTGTAGGACTGTGTATTGCTACTTTCTACTGTAGAACTGTGTATTGCTACTTTCTACTGTAGAGCTGTATATTGCTACTTTCTACTGTAGAACTGTATATTGCTACTTTCTACTGTAGAACTGTGTATTGCTACTTTCTACTGTAGAACTGTGTATTGCTACTTTCTACTGTAGAACTGTATATTGCTACTTTCTACTGTAGAACTGTGTATTGCTACTTTCTACTGTAGGACTGTGTATTGCTACTTTCTACTGTAGAACTGTGTATTGCTACTTTCTACTGTAGAGCTGTATATTGCTACTTTCTACTGTAGAACTGTATATTGCTACTTTCTACTGTAGAACTGTGTATTGCTACTTTCTACTGTAGAGCTGTGTATTGCTACTTTCTACTGTAGAACTGTATATTGCTACTTTCTACTGTAGGACTGTGTATTGCTACTTTCTACTGTAGAACTGTGTATTGCTACTTTTACTGTAGGACTGTGTATTGCTACTTTCTACTGTAGGACTGTATATTGCTACTTTCTACTGTAGAACTGTGTATTGCTACTTTCTACTGTAGGACTTTGTAGAACTACTTTGTACCGTAGGACTGTGTAGAGCTACTTTCGACTGTAGAAATCTGTAGTGCTACTTTCTACTTTAGACTCTGTAGTGCTACTTGCTGCTACAAGCTTCTAATGTTTGCGGAAACCAAAACAAAAGCGTTGAGTTATTAAATTATGTGTTAAGGTGATAAAGATTCAGATAATTCAGAAACAACGAAATTGATTTGGAAACTTGGCAGGAAGTTTGTCGCCAAAAATGTTAACTGAGCAAAAAGTATTGATTACTATCACACAACTAGCTTGTAATTGTCCCTGTATGGGAAAAAAAACTAGCTTCGAAATAATCTTAAATAGTAACACTGTGTCTTTTAAAAGATTTTTTTATATGAATGACAAATCACAATTCACAATAAACTATTTTAAGACTTACGAATTTTCAAGCATGCTAGCCACTAGCCTGTGCTACAGCACTTTCAACATATTATTTGCTGAGTTGCAATATCCAACATTTAAACACTGCCCCTGCTAAACTACAGGTTAGCCTCCAACATAAATTAGTGATGAGTTAAATAAGTACGATTGGGTTGCCTTAGTCCTGGGACTCCACAAGGGTCACATGACCTACCATCTCATTGTATAATCGCATACTCCTTTTAATTCCATCACTCTTATAGCGTGTGTTAGAACTTTGACGAAACAAAATGTCACAATCCCGTGTCCTCCATTGTCTAGCGCCGAGACGCAAGCGGAACGATTAATTTCGAGGAATATTTGGGTGAGAATTTAAGATTTAAGAAAGAATGACACAGTGTGTGTGTGTGTGCGTGCGTGCGTGTAAGGACGAAGAAATAGTTGTGGTATAGTTAGTGGGACGCGCTTGGCTGGAGTTGTATGAAATTGTATTTTCTCTACACGTCCTGGTAGTGTTCCCCCTGTAACTATGCAGGATCTAAAACGCCCTCGCGCGAGTGTGTGTGTGTGTGTGTAGGTTTGCGCGCGTCTGTGGATGTCCCCCCCCCCCTCTTCTATTTGTTGTATTTGTGTTGTATGTTATGTGATATTCTTCTCAGGAGCAAGACAATATAAAAAAAAAACAAGACATCTGGTTCTAACAAGAAATCTGGATGTGCAAGACTTTTGGCTATTTAAGTCATAGCACCTTGAGAATTGGAGGTGCTGTGGCTGAGTGGTAAAGCGCTTGACTTCCAAACTGGGGGGAATGAGTTCGAAACCAAGACTTGGATTTTTTTTTTTAAATTACGGGACCTTTATGATATCTCTGAGTCCACCCAGCTCTAGTGGGTATCTCACATTAGTTGGGGATAAGTAAAGGAGGTTGGTCGTTGTGCTGGCAACAGAAATACATAACCTTAACCTATACCGGGCCATTCTATTACAGAAACATCGTGTTTACGAATTCCGTTACAAATGTATTTTCTTGTACATTAAAAAGGTATACAAAATTATGTTTATAATGTGTTTCGCGTAGCCTTAAATATAAGGCAACATTTTTGAAACAATAGATGTTTATAATTCAATCTTGTTTTTCTACGTTCAACGTAAGTAAAGTTCCCCTTTCAGACATTGTGGCCTATCGGTCATGTAAAGGTCATCTGTTTCTGTGGCCCACGGTTAACGAGGGTTTCATATGGCCAGCACAACAACAAACTGCCATTATTTTTCCCCAACTAATGTCACCCGTTAGAGCTGGTGGACTCAGAGCCTCCCAATGCTCACGAAATTAAAAATTCTAGTCTTCACCGAGATTTGAACCCGGGACGTCCGGTTTGGAAACCTAGAACTTCACCGTTCAGCCACCGCACCTCCACGTTGTTATGAATTGTTGTTATTTGTTTGTTTTGTGTGTGTGTGCTGTTAGTCAATCTTTTGAGTCAATATTCAGCCCAGTGCATCAACTTACTTAAATACGGAACTGATTCCGTCTCTTCATCATCGCTCTCGTGATCAATATTGCAGCATCCTGATAACAAGTTCTATATCTGTGATGAGCTATGCAAGAGTTTCCAGATTTGGCCGTTCTTCATATATTTTATCTGTTAAAAGTGACAAAAAGACACGTGACAGAAAAACACGTGACAGAAAGACGTGTGACAGAAAATCTAGTGACATAAAATCTAGTGGCAGAAAGTCTAGTGACAAAAAATCTAGTGACAGAAAGACATGAAATAAAGACGTGTGACAGAAAATCTAGTGACAGAAAGACGTTTGACAGAAAGACGTTTGACAGAAAGACGTGTGACAGAAAGACGTGTTACAGAAAGACGTGTCACAGAAACACGTGTCATAGAATGACGTGTCATAGAATGACGTGTCACACACAGAAAGACAAGTGACAGAAAGACAAGTGACAAAAAGACATATGACAGAAAGACGTATGACAGGAAATCTAGTGACATAAAATCTAGTGGCAGAACGTCTAGTGACAGAAAGTCAAGTGACAGAAAGACATGACATAAAGACGTGTGACAGAAAATCTAGTGACAGAAAGTGTAGTGACAGTAAGTCTAGTGACAGAAAGACGTTGGACAGAAAGACGTATGACAGAAAGTCTTGTGACAGAAAGACATGCGACAGAAAGTCTAGTGACAGAAAGTCTTGTGACAGAAAGACTAGTGACAGAAATTATAGTGACAGAAAATCTAGTGACAGAAAGTCTAGTGACAGAAAGTCTAGTGAGAGAGAAAAAAATGTGACAGAAAGTCTATAGTGACAGAAAGACACGTGTCAGAAAGACGTGTGACAGAAAGACTAGTGACAGAAAGACGTGTGACAGAAAGACGAGCTAAATTTTAACCAAGAAAATGAAGCTCAATAATACACCAAGGAAAAGCCTCTAAGTTAGACCGTGAGGCCCAAACGTTCTGTGTTTTTACTTTGGTCTAGCTGGGTTTTTTCTAAATGTATATGTGTTTCTGTTTTATTTCTCTGTACGTTTGTTCATTTCTGCTGCAGCAAATCTTTTTATTTTGATTTCTAATGATCAGGTTGCGTATGGGTGAAAATGAAGCTACATTTTAAACCAAGAAAACAAAGTAAAATATTGGTAGATAACTATTAGAATGTATAAGGACAAATTGCAACAAATTGAAATATTATTGCTTCACAAGATGTGCACTTGGATCACTTTGAATTTCGGGATTCTTAAAAACTTTCCTGTGTCCACCTAACTCTTATAGGTACCTGACTTTATTTAGGGAAAATAAAGGCTGTTGGTCATTGTGCTGGCCACATGAAACCCTCGTTAACCGTCGGCCATAGAAACGGATGACCCCTTGTATCATCTTTCCTTAGATTGGAACTTCTGAAAGGCGTAATTTACTTTTTTCTAGACATGACGAGCCGCTAAATATGCGACAACTAACTTAGCATTAAAAACCATATTTAAAAAACATAGATGAATATTTCAAAAAGTAATTAAAAGTACATACAATTAACCACCCTTCTTTATACACGCCAGCAATTAAGTCCATGAAAGAAACCAAATGGTTGTGAAATCTTGTAGTCAAATGGGAAAATTCCTTTTTTTTTTCCTGGTCCTGATTCTAACGAAGACAAGGGAGCTCAGCCCTGTTTCCTACCGAAGGCGATCACGGTATAGCGACTGATTAGCCAGAAAGAACATTAAAAATCAATGGTATTCCCATATCTGCTCAAATAGTTTTATCATCAGCTTGTCTCGTGACAAAAGTGTGCATGTAACTCTTGGGAGACACTGTCTCGTTTAAAGACAACGCAATCAATTTTCAGATAGTGT
The DNA here is from genome assembly GCA_030265305.1 of Biomphalaria pfeifferi. Classification (NCBI taxonomy): domain Eukaryota; kingdom Metazoa; phylum Mollusca; class Gastropoda; family Planorbidae; genus Biomphalaria; species Biomphalaria pfeifferi. The sequence continues at coordinate 1,073,028 of JASAOG010000077.1, forward strand.
CAAGTTTTTAAGAGTTGGGAAATGTGAATTCTCGAATGAAAATATTCCAAATTACGGGTTGCACGATAAAAGTCGCAAATCTTGAAGTAACAAGAGAAAAAAAAATACTTTTAAATAAAAAGCTTATATTAAGTGTCATTGTATCAATTAGTTTGGATCAGTCATGTAATTACATGAATGATCGACCTAAACATATATAAATCTATGCGACAGAAATATTTTTACCAATGTTTCTGTTTAGCTTTTAGTTTTCTCAGTGCGCTATGATCCTATCACTTGTCTGGACCAGTTGTGAAAGGGGGAGGGAAGAAGGGGGGGGGGTATCTTTACATCATCGTTTTTTAAATGTTCACTCAGGGCTTAAGATTCCTCAACGGGACTAATTCAGCAGATACCACCACATCTGTCAAGTACGATTTCTTTCCCTTGTTCATGATGCCAAGCAAAATAATTAATTACCGATACTTAATTAACTAATTGGGGTTTTTTTTTTAATTGATCCTTGTATTGTCAGGTAACAGAAATAATTGTGCAAAAGTTCAGCTTGATCAGAGATTGGCAGACAGATAAAGTGAGTCGATATAAGCTTTGGATCAAAATGACCAATACTAGGCGCTCAATGAACTCTTTATGTTGAGTCTGTTTTATTAATGTAAATGTTTCTGTTGTGTTGTCTTTATATGAGAAAAGAGTCCTTGTAATCACAACAAATTTCCATAAGGATCAATACAGCAGTCTTAGTCTTGGTAGAAAGTTTAAATTTGACATTTCTATTGAAGTTACATTTTGTGCAAGTTAATTTAGGAAGGTTCCACTAAAAGTTCATCGCAGTTCTCTGCTCTAGGTTTACACTGTAAGTTTTAAAGTCCCGTTCGAGCCCTTTGAACAATAAAATAAAATTCTAGAAGAGAGGGGAAAAAAAAGAAGAAAAAGACATATTAAGAAATGTGTTGGCGATATAATGGATCTTAAAGAAAAATGTAAAAAAATTAAAAGCGGAGAGATTTTAAAATTAAATAATAAGAAGAAGAAGAAAAATTCAAAAGACGCATTAAATATTCAAAGATAGGTCACCAACTAGATAACAGAAATTACTATGTGTTAAAGAAAAAAAAACATCAGTACTGCACAATGGCACATATTACATTGCATACAAAGAGCTTGGAAATTTTAAATAAATACTGCTGAAAAATGTTCATAGGTTTCTTTTGTATTTTGTTTAGGAGCGAGGGGGGGGGAGGCTTGATTACAATAATTCGTCACTATTACGTCGCTTATCCTTACGCCGGAACATCAAAAGCTTGCTATGTCTGTATTTTGCTCTTTTGATAAAAATGACCAAAAAATAACTAACATATTATAAATTGTAATTTTTCGGCATTCAGAGTTTTAATAACCTATTGTCTAGGTATACAAGTTAAAAAACTTTGAATAGTAATTGTCATTTTTAATAATAATAATTCTATAAGATTAATATTATTTAAATTTTAAAAACCTTATTATGCACACAAATTTAGAAAAAATAGTAATTGTGATTATTTATTCATAGTCCCGAGAATCTACGTTTGCTCACCTTTGCTAGTTGTCAACATTATAAAGTACATTTGTCCATTTAAAAAAAAGATTCTTAAGTCCATGTAAAAGTCTAGTTATGCATGATCCAAGCTACCCGTTTCATGATATAATAGAACAAGGCATAAGGGAAGAAAAAGTACTTATGAAAGAATCCCACCACATAACAGAGGCAGCGAGGCGCAGTGGCTGAGTGGTAAAGTGCTTGGCTTTTGAATTGGGGATTCCGGGCTCTAATCCTGGCAATTTTAAATTTCGGGATTTTTAGAGTCTACCCAGCTCTAATGGGTACCTGACATCAGTTGGGGAAAGTAAAGGCGGTTGGTCGTTGTGCTGGCCACATGACACCCTCGTTAACCATCGGCAACATAAACAGATGACCTTTGCACCATTTGCCCTTATAGATCGCAATGTCTAAAAGGGGAACTTTACTATACGTTTTTGGTGTATCCGGTGTAGAGAATGCTGAAGTATTGAAAAGCTAAACATTGTAAAGCCAAGAAATAATTATTTACATTTTTTTAACGATGTAGTATCAATTCAAAAATAAAAAATGTGAAAAAAAAAAGATAATTTTAAAAGAACATAAAGGTAAAATGGAGTCCCGATGGTACAAAACGATAGGGACCGGACCAATTCTGAGTTAACGATTATTTCATATTAAACGAAATTATGGCTAAAATAAACTGTATTATAACATACAATGTGTAGTTACATAAACTGGCGCAGGATATAGATAGATCTAGGATATAGATCTAGGATATAGATCTAGGATATAGATCTACTGATAAGCAGAGTATATTTTATTCCGTCCTTCTGAAACTAATCAATTCTCTGAATGAAGTGTTTCAGTGGATACTTTCTGAGGCGGCGTCGTAATTTTGCTTCAAATGAGAGGTCTTCTCTTCGCCTTGAAAATGTAACAGGACTTCTTAAAACCAATAGAGTTTAGAACCACATTATTTTGTTTTGTTCATGATAGTTGAAACTTTCTGTCCTTATAAGATTATAAGATTATATAAGATTATTCACTGTTCTTTCGTCTTGTTTTTCTCGTTATTCCTAAAAATATAATTATTTCTGTTCCGGATTATGCGGATTACCGAAGTTCGGATTATCGGGACTGAACTGTATTGTTCTTTAAAGATTTTAGTGAACTATTACGCCTGTGTGTGATACATCGTCTTCCTCTTCCTCTTGCCAGCCTTTTGTTGCTGAGCTGTGAGATCTTTAGTGGTCTGTGCCAAGGGAAAATCGTTTTTCAGATGTTGTGTACTGCCATACTGAGTGTTGGTTATGCTGGGCTGTAGTGGTAGTAGGGTCTGCTTAAGGCGGAGTAAAATGGGGCATTCAAAGACAATATGATTCATAGTTTCATAAATTTTGGTGCAGTGTTTACAAAAGGGTTAGTGCAGGACCGGCCTTAGTTGTTATGGCATGATTAGGAATTAATTATTTCTTTAGGAAAATAGGGGAAGTTTTTGACTTAGAGACAATGACTTGACTAGTAAAACATGAATAGGTTTTGGAGACACAACGAAATAGAAGTCGACGTAGACAGACTACCTTCAGGACAACGTAAAAATAAGTCATCATCATCGCCATCAAACTCCATTTGCGTGAGGGCTTGAGAGACTCAAATCCTCTTGCAAAAGCCCTGGACAAAAACCCTGCTGTCTTGCGTAGTGCATAAATGTCGCCATACAGGTCGAGAGATTTTTGGTTTCCCAGACCTGTCGAGGCGGAGATCAGCAAATCTGGGGAAGTCAAACAGAATATGGGGTACGGTTTCCTCTTCTTTCCCGCAGCGGGGTCACCGTGAATCAAAATTTGGCCATATGAGAAATATGAGCCAACAGGACAATGGCCTGTCCTGCACTGTGCTATAATAGCTTGCTCAGGCCTGGACGGCCTCCAACACGGGGAAGTGCGGTCAGGGCGCTTCATGCGCTCCCAGACTCCACGGGCTTTTTGGGACTAAGTAACATTTAAATTAATGAACGTAGAGAGCTAGCTGACAATCGGTGGTTCACTTCATTGTTATTAAAGTTGTTCGACAGTCAGTATCAGCGTCGACTAACTTCTATTGAGTGTTCGGCCTTTCGTCGGTGTTATTGAATTCTGCATTACGTTACCTCCGTTTGGCTTATTTGCATTAGACATCGCGGAATCGCCTAACAAGGTATAGGCAGCCGCCTGATATTACTTGTGGGGGCGTCGCACAGTACTCAAAACAACTTTTTTTAGAGAAGGAATTGAAGAGTAAAACTTGTGCCTATTGTTATTGTTAGTGTACACTAAGATGACTATGTTTTGAATGATGTGCGTAATTTAATTTTTTTTAATTTTTTTTTTGTTTAAATTTTATTTGGAATTGACAAAGTCACTTCGATTAGGGATTTCAATTATCTAATGCCGGCCCTGTTGGGCGTATGGGATTTATTCTGTTAAGGTGATAATTTAAAGATTTGATAAACCACATTACACCTACCACTGATCTTGCTTGGAAGTTTGATGTAATGCTACTTATCATTCGTCAGTCAAACTGGTGACGTTTTGTGTAATTAAGAATGTTGCCTGGAGTTATTTACATTCGCTGTAACAAAAGCCAAACATGTTTGAATGTAACTTTGTGATTTCTTTTCACTCTGCCGCCATCCAGATGTGAATATAACGATGTTTACACGCCTGGAACTTTTGAATATGTGAAATGCTGAAACAAATGAGCGCTGCTTTAGTCCCGCGGGCTTTTGAAGTTTTAAAAGAGGTGAGGGAGTTTATGTTTGTTTGTTGTTTTTTTTACACTACATAAGTAAGAAAAAAATAATTCAATTTTTCTAGGCCTATGATATTTCAGTTGTTCTCTGTGTTTAAAAAAACACACTTTTATTCAAACTATGTTAGCCTTTAGCAATCAAAAAGTCTGAAAAAATATGTAAAATATATCAATAAAAAGGTAATACTAATCCATTAAATATAGATAAAACAAAATTCCCCTGAATGGTGGAGATTAGGGAAGTAATCAAACTGTTTATGAATTTAGACTTCGAAAGGAACAGCAACCCTTTACTTCAAACTGTCTTGTTATTTGCTAATTGCGTCCCCTGATGTGTAATTAAAAGATTTACTGGGCTGTTTTTCTTTTTTCTTTCGCTTTTTTGTTTGATTAGACTGCAGACTATTTCTGGTACAAGATAATGGTGACAGGAACTGAACTGACGTGGGAAACTAAAGAGCACCATTGAAAAGTTCTCAAAATGAAATAAAATAACCCGAACAAAATAGGGCCTATATTTTCAATTTATATATATTTTTCCTCTCTATCGCTTACTGCTTTAATTTTTGTTAAGTATTTTATTCTACTCTCTCTCTCTCTCTCTCTCTCTGTCTCTCTCTCTCTCTCTTCCCTTCTGTATTTCACTCTTCATCTATACCTCCTTTTCTTTCTATTTCACATTCACCTACCTTTTTTTTTTCTCTGCCCCTCTCTCTCTCCCTCTCTCTCCCTCTCTGTCTCACTCTCCCTCCCTTTTTCTATCTCTCATTCTCCCTCTCTCTATCTCTCTCCTCCTCTCTTTCTCTCAGTCACTCTAGCTTTCTATCTCCATATCTCTGTCTGTCTCTCTCCCCCACTCTCTCTTTCTCGCTCCCTCTCCCACATTCTCTCACTCTTCCTTTCTCTCTCTCTCTCTCTCTCTCTCTCACATTCCTCCTCTCTCTTATTAATTTTCTTTTTGTTGTATTTTTTTTTGTTCATTCTTAAACTCACTGTTTCGACACACACACACACGCACACACGCACACACGCACACACGCACACACCTATACACAAACGAAACTACTATCAATATTTTTTTTTAATGACATTTTTAATTAGATTCATCGACAGCCAGAAGTTCAGACTGACGTTTTCTGATCGAAATGTTCACAGTTCATTTAGCACATCCCACGACAAGATTCTCACAAGGCCTAAAAAAGTGGCAGGGGCGGCGCCCTTTCTTTCAGAGGCGACAGCATGTTTTGTGGTGATATTGTGGATACTTGACTTAACTTGATTATGTTTGTGTAACGTGGTGAGAATGTGTTCACAACATTGATTTAGTGTGTTACTGTCCAAGTCTCTTTCGTCAGTTCATGTGTCATTCTAGTTTAATAAAACCTTGTTTTATGTTTTTCTTTACTTTAATTCTTATTAAAACTTTAAATCTCAGATGAAGAATTAAAACATTGTAGAGACATACGATTTTTAGCGGCCCTCGATAGGGGAAAAGACGCTATTAGTTTTGTGTGAAATGTCTGTCCGTCCGTCCCGTTTAGATCTCGTAAACTAGAAAAGATATTGAAAAACCGACATCACAATATTTTAGACCATTCAAATTTCTGATGCAACAGATACTTTTTTCTTTTCTGAAAGCGAAAAATCTAATTTTTTAAATCACTTATGCAAGCAGTTTTTTTCATAAAAATACACCACTTTTACAACTATTAACTATTAAGCACTCAAACCCTTGAGGCTCTTTATTAGGGGAGACAGTTCCATACCATATTTTTAACACATTTATGCAAACGGTTGTAGATTTTTTGTCAAATCTCTTTTGTTTTTATACTTGTACTGTTAAGTTATGTAAGTTCTGTTATACTAAGTACTATATTTACACACAAAAAATGTTTACTATTTTTTTAAAGAGAAAAAAATTATTTAGTATGCACTGTAAGTTCATCATAATTTAAAAATAATAGTAATTTTGTAAACAGCATTTTCCCTGTTGATTTATTTTGAGCAATAGCGCTTGGCTACCGAACCGGGTGTTCGAATACTGGTGAAGACTGGGATTTTCAAATTTGGAATCCTTGAGCGCCTCTGAGTCCACAGAGCTCTAATGGGTACCTGACATTAGTTGGGGAAAAGTAAAGGCGGTTGGTCGTTGTGCTGGCTACATGACACCCTCGTTAACCGTAGGCCACAAAAACACATGAACTTTACATCATCTCCCCTGTAGACCACAAGGTCTAAAAGGGAAACTAGTTAGGCCAGGTTCACATCTAATTTTACATTCACTTTCACTTATCCTTTGATCTGCTGGACCGTTGGGGCACTACACAAGATCTGTCAACCTTCATTCTCTATTCTTATCTGTCATTTGTCTTTGATATAATTTCATTCGAATTTTCTTTCTAAAAATATTGCCTGCCTGATTACGTAACTTTATTTGTTAATTTTGAGTTTGTTTCCACACAAACTGTCTTTGCAACCTTTTTTGTTTTAGATTTAGTGTGTAGTTACCGGAATATTTCACTCTCAGCAACTCTAGAAACAGAGTGTTTTGTATAGACAAGTGCTCTGATTTGAATTCATTTACCCTAGTGAATTTCTTTGTACTGTCACGTGAACTGCTTTGCATCGTATAGTGCACTGTATAGTTATATGTTTCCATTTCAGATCTTGCGATCTATCAGGCAGATGATGTTAAGGTCTTTACTTTCCCCAACTAAAGTCAGGTACCCATTACAGTTGGGTGGTGTCACAGTCTCAGTTGACATGGCTTGATTTAACATTCACGCCATGTTAAGAGTTTAAAAGACACGTGGAATTCCTGATGTAGAAAACAGGAAGTAGAATGAATAAGTTGACTTTGAGTCAAGTCAAGTCAGTCAAGTGGTATCCTTTGGACCGGCAGGTCAAGTCAAGTGTTATCCTCTGTACGAGGCAGTTATGCAGTATTACTCTGTTAGTCGATTTGTAACTTTGAAGTTAGGAAGTATCTTTTAGGCAGTTGATGCCAGTGTTCTTTTTGATACATGTATTAGTTAATCTATATTTCTGCACAGTGTTACCCTCTGAGATGCGGACGTGATTTGTAATCTTAGAGAGTTTAACGTATTGGATATATTTGATACCGCTGTTATGCGGATAGGATTTTTTTTTATTTCTTGACTTGTAGCACTAACAAGGCGTGCAGTATTATTATTATGTTGTAAAATAAACTTTCTATTTGTCTGCTGAAACGGACTTAAGTCAGTTTGTAGTATATATAATTGTCACGTGTTAAGAGTACTCCAGGAAGCAAGAACCCAGCATTCCACGACATTCGCATTCTTATACATTACACCATTTAACATCATGTACAGGTGGGCTAAGGGACGCAAATCACGAAATTCAAAATCAGCTTCGGAAGCCGAGCGCTTAATCACTCAGCCCCCGCATCTATATTTCACTATTATTTGTATAGTCAATGGCACTTATTTTTATTGCACACGACCAGCTTGTGATGGTTTCACGTCCAGCTTTTGACGGCTTTACGGCCAGCTTTTCACGGTTTCACGATCAGCTTATGACGGTTTCACGTCCAGCTTATGACGTTTCACGACCAGCTTATGACGGTTTCAGGACCAGCTTTTGACGGTTTCATGACCAGCTTTTGACGGCTTTACGGCCAGCTTTTCACGGTTTCACGACCAGCTTATGACGGTTTCACGTCCAGCTTATGACGTTTCACGACCAGCTTATGACGGTTTCAGGACCAGCTTTTGACGGTTTCATGACCAGCTTTTGAAGGCTTTACGGCCAGCTTTTGACGGCTTAACGACCAGCTTTTGACGGTTTCACGACCAGCTTATGACGTTTTATCAACAGCTTATGAGGGTTTCACGTCCAGCTTATGACGGTTTCACGACTAGCTTTTGACGGGTTCACGTCCAGCTTATGACGTTTCACGACCAGCTTATGACGTTTCACGGCCTGCTTTTGACGGGTTCACGTCCAGCTTATGACGTTTCACGGCCAGCTTTTGACGGTTTCACGACAAGCTTTTGACGGGTTCACGTCCAGCTTATGACGTTTCACGGCCAGCTTATGACGGGTTCACGTCCAGCTTATGACGTTCCACGACCAGCTTATGACGGTTTCCCGGCCTGCTTTTGACGGGTTCACGTCCAGCTTTTGACGGTTTCACGACCAGCTTATGACGGCTTTACGGCCAGCTTTTGACGGCTTTACGGCCAGCTTATGACGGTTTCACGACCAGCTTTTGACAGCTTTATGGCCAGCTTTTGACGTCTTTACGGCCAGCTTTTGATGGTTTCACGTCCAGCTTATGACGTTTCACGTCCAACTTATGACGTTTCACGACCAGCTTATGACGGTTTCCCGTCCAGCTTATGACGTTTCACGACCAGCTTATGACGGTTTCATGACCAGCTTTTGACAGTTTCACGACCAGCTTTTGACGGTTTTACGTCCAGCTTATGGCGGTTTCACGACCAGCTTTTGACGGCTTTACAGCCAGCTTTTGACGGCCAGCTTATGACGGTTTCACGTCCAGCTTATGACGTTTCACGACCAGCTTATGACGGTTTCCCGTCCAGCTTATGACGTTTCACGACCAGCTTATGACGGTTTCACGACCAGCATTTGACAGTTTCACGACCAGCTTTTGACGGCTTTACGGTCAGCTTTGACAGCTTTACGGCGAGCTTTTGACGGTTTAACGTCAAGCTTATGACTGATTTTACGTCCAGCTTTTGACGGTTTCACGACCAGTTTTTGACGGCTTTACGGCCAGCTTATGACGGTTTTACGACCAGATTATTACGGTTTCCCGTCCAGCTTATGACGTTTCACGACCAGCTTATGACGGTTTCACGACCAGCTTTTGACAGTTTCACGACCAGCTTATGACGATTTCACGGCCTGCTTTTGACGGTTCACGTCCAGCTTATGACGTTTCACGACCAGGTTATTACGGCTTCACGACCAGCTTTTGACGGCTTTACGGCCAGCTTTTGACGGTTTCACGACCAGCTTATGACGGCTTTACGGCCAGCTTTTGACGGTTTCACGACCAGCTGTTTACGGCTTTACGGCCAGCTTTTGACTGCTTTATGGCCAGCTTTTGACGGTTTCACGACCAGCTTTTGAACGCTTTACGGCCAGCCTTTGACGTCTTTACGGAAAGCTTTTGACGGGTTCACGTCCAGATTATGACGTTTCACGACCAGCTTATGACGATTTCACGGCCTGCTTTTGACGGGTTCACTTCCAGCTTATGACAGTTTTCCGACCAGCTTTTGACGGCTTTACGGCCAGCTTTTGACGGTTTCACGACCAGCTTATAACGGCTTTATGGCCTGCTTTTGACGGGTTCACGGCCAGCTTATGACGTTTCACGGCCAGCTTTTGACGGTTTCACGACCAGCTTTTGACGGGTTCACGTCCAGCTTATGACGTTTCACGGCCAGCTTATGACGGGTTCACGTCCAGCTTATGACGTTCCACGACCAGCTTATGACAGTTTTCCGACCAGCTTTTGACGGCTTTACGGCCAGCTTTTGACGGTTTCACGACCAGCTTTTGACGTCTTTACGGCCAGCTTTTGACGGGTTCACGTCCAGCTTATGACGTTTCACGACCAGCTTATGACGATTTCACGGCCTGCTTTTGACGGGTTCACGTCCAGCTTCTGTCGTTTCACGACCAGCTTATGACAGTTTTCCGACCAGCTTTTGACGGCTTTACAGCCAGCTTTTGACGGCCAGCTTATGACGGTTTCACGACCAGCTTTTGACGGTTTCACGACCAGCTTTTGACGGCTTTACGGCCATTTTTGACGTTTCACGACCAGCTTATGACGGTTTTATGTCCAGCTTATGGCGGTTTCACGACCAGCTTTTGACGGCTTTACAGCCAGCTTTTGACGGCTTTACGGCCAGCTTATGACGGTTTCACGTCCAGCTTATGACGTTTCACGACCAGCTTTTGACAGTTTCACGACCAGCTTTTGACAGTTTCACGACCAGCTTTTGACAGTTTTACGACCAGCTTTTGACGGCTTTACGGCCAGCTTTTGAAGGTTTCACGACCAGCTTATGACGGCTTTACGGCCAGCTTTTGACGGCTGTACCGCCAGCTTATGACGATTTCACGACCAGCTTTTGACGGCTTTACGGCCAGCTTTGAAGGCTTTACGGCCAGCTTTTGACGGTTTTACGTCCAGCTTATGACGGATTTTACGTCCAGCTTTTGACGTTTTCACAACCAGCTTATGACTGTTTTACGACCAGCTTTTGACGGTTTCACGACCAGTTTTTGACGGGTTCACGTCCAGCTTATGACGTTTCACGACCAGCTTATGACGATTTCACGGCCTGCTTTTGACGGGTTCACGTCCAGCTTATGTCGTTTTACGACCAGCTTATGACAGTTTTCCGACCAGCTTTTGACGGCTTTACAGCCAGCTTTTGACGGCCAGCTTATGACGGTTTCACATCCAGCTTATGACGGTTTCACGACCAGCTTTTGACGGTTTCACGACCAGCTTTTGACGGCTTTACGGCCATTTTTGACGTTTCACGACCAGCTTATGACGGTTTTACGTCCAGCTTATGACGGTTTCACGTCCAGCTTATGACGTTTCACGACCAGCTTATGACGGTTTCAAGACCAGCTTTTGACGGCTTTACGGCCAGCTTTGACAGCTTTACGGCGAGCTTTTGACGGTTTCAAGTCAAGCTTATGACGGATTTTACGTCCAGCTTTTGACTGTTTTACAACCAGCTTATGACTGTTTTACGACCAGCTTTTGACGGTTTCACGACCAGTTTTTGACGGCTTTAGGGCCAGCTTATGACGGTTTTACGACCAGATTATTATGGTTTCCCGTCCAGCTTATGACGTTTCACGACCAGCTTATGACGGTTTCACGACCAGCTTTTGACATTTTCACGACCAGCTTATGACGGTTTCACGGCCTGCTTTTGACGGTTCACGTCCAGCTTATGACGTTTCACGACCAGGTTATTACGGCTTCACGACCAGCTTTTGGCGGCTTTACGGCCAGCTTTTGACGGTTTCACGACCAGCTTATGAAGGCTTTACGGCCAGCTTTTGACGGTTTCACGACCAGCTTTTGACGGTTTCACGGCCTGCTTTTGACGGCTTTATGGTTAGCTTTTGACGGTTTCACGACCAGCTTTTGAACGCTTTACGGCCAGCTTTTGACGTCTTTACGGCCAGCTTTTGACGGGTTCACGTCCAGCTTATGACGTTTCACGACCAGCTTATGACGATTTCACGGCCTGCTTTTGACGGGTTCACGTCCAGCTTCTGTCGTTTCACGACCAGCTTATGACAGTTTTCCGACCAGCTTTTGACGGCTTTACAGCCAGCTTTTGACGGCCAGCTTATGACGGTTTCACGACCAGCTTTTGACGGTTTCACGACCAGCTTTTGACGGCTTTACGGCCATTTTTGACGTTTCACGACCAGCTTATGACGGTTTTATGTCCAGCTTATGGCGGTTTCACGACCAGCTTTTGACGGCTTTACAGCCAGCTTTTGACGGCTTTACGGCCAGCTTATGACGGTTTCACGTCCAGCTTATGACGTTTCACGACCAGCTTTTGACAGTTTCACGACCAGCTTTTGACAGTTTCACGACCAGCTTTTGACAGTTTTACGACCAGCTTTTGACGGCTTTACGGCCAGCTTTTGAAGGTTTCACGACCAGCTTATGACGGCTTTACGGCCAGCTTTTGACGGCTGTACCGCCAGCTTATGACGATTTCACGACCAGCTTTTGACGGCTTTACGGCCAGCTTTGAAGGCTTTACGGCCAGCTTTTGACGGTTTTACGTCCAGCTTATGACGGATTTTACGTCCAGCTTTTGACGTTTTCACAACCAGCTTATGACTGTTTTACGACCAGCTTTTGACGGTTTCACGACCAGTTTTTGACGGCTTTACGGCCAGCTTATGACGGTTTTACGACCAGATTATTACGGTTTCCCGTCCAGCTTGGTACGTTTCACGACCAGCTTATGACGGTATCACGACCAGCTTTTGACAGTTTCACGACCAGCTTATGACGGTTTCACGGCCTGCTTTTGACGGTTCACGTTCAGCTTATGACGTTTCTAGACCAGGTTATTACGGTTTCACGACCAGCTTTTGACGGCTTTACGGCTAGCTTTTGACGGTTTCACGACCAGCTTTTGACGGCTTTACGGCCAGCTTTTGACGGTTTCACGACCAGCTTATGACGGCTTTACGGCCAGCTTTTGACGGTTTCACGACCAGCTTTTGACGGCTTTACAGCCAGCTTTTGACGGCTTTATGGCCAGCTTTTGACGGTTTCACGATCAGTTTTTGACAGCTTTACGGCCAGCTTTTGACGTCTTTACGGCCAGCTTTTGACGGGTTCACGTCCAGCTTATGACGTTTCACGACCAGCTTATGACGGTTTCACGGCCTGCTTTTGACGGGTTCACGTCCAGCTTATGTCGTTTCACGACCAGCTTTTGACAGTTTTACGACCAACTTTTGACGGCTTTACGGCCAGCTTTTGACGGTTTCACGACCAGCTTATGACGGCTTTACGGCCAGCTTTTGACGGCTGTACCGCCAGCTTATGACGATTTCACGACCAGCTTTTGACAGCTTTACGGCCAGCTTTTGACGTCTTTACGGCCAGTTTTTGACGGTTTTACGTCCAGCTTATGACGTTTCACGACCAGCTTATGACGGTTTCACGTCCAGCTTTTGACGGTTTCACGACCAGCTTATGACGGTGACACGACCAGCTTTTGACGGTTTCACGACCAGCTTTTGACGGCTTTACGGCCATTTTTGACGTTTCACGACCAGCTTATGACGGTTTCACGACCAGCTTTTGACATTTTCACGACCAGCTTATGACGGTTTCACGGCCTGCTTTTGACGGTTCACGTCCAGCTTATGACGTTTCACGACCAGGTTATTACGGCTTCACGACCAGCTTTTGGCGGCTTTACGGCCAGCTTTTGACGGTTTCACGACCAGCTTATGAAGGCTTTACGGCCAGCTTTTGACGGTTTCACGACCAGCTTTTGACGGTTTCACGGCCTGCTTTTGACGGCTTTATGGTTAGCTTTTGACGGTTTCACGACCAGCTTTTGAACGCTTTACGGCCAGCTTTTGACGTCTTTACGGCCAGCTTTTGACGGGTTCACGTCCAGCTTATGACGTTTCACGACCAGCTTATGACGATTTCACGGCCTGCTTTTGACGGGTTCACGTCCAGCTTCTGTCGTTTCACGACCAGCTTATGACAGTTTTCCGACCAGCTTTTGACGGCTTTACAGCCAGCTTTTGACGGCCAGCTTATGACGGTTTCACGACCAGCTTTTGACGGTTTCACGACCAGCTTTTGACGGCTTTACGGCCATTTTTGACGTTTCACGACCAGCTTATGACGGTTTTATGTCCAGCTTATGGCGGTTTCACGACCAGCTTTTGACGGCTTTACAGCCAGCTTTTGACGGCTTTACGGCCAGCTTATGACGGTTTCACGTCCAGCTTATGACGTTTCACGACCAGCTTTTGACAGTTTCACGACCAGCTTTTGACAGTTTCACGACCAGCTTTTGACAGTTTTACGACCAGCTTTTGACGGCTTTACGGCCAGCTTTTGAAGGTTTCACGACCAGCTTATGACGGCTTTACGGCCAGCTTTTGACGGCTGTACCGCCAGCTTATGACGATTTCACGACCAGCTTTTGACGGCTTTACGGCCAGCTTTGAAGGCTTTACGGCCAGCTTTTGACGGTTTTACGTCCAGCTTATGACGGATTTTACGTCCAGCTTTTGACGTTTTCACAACCAGCTTATGACTGTTTTACGACCAGCTTTTGACGGTTTCACGACCAGTTTTTGACGGCTTTACGGCCAGCTTATGACGGTTTTACGACCAGATTATTACGGTTTCCCGTCCAGCTTGGTACGTTTCACGACCAGCTTATGACGGTATCACGACCAGCTTTTGACAGTTTCACGACCAGCTTATGACGGTTTCACGGCCTGCTTTTGACGGTTCACGTTCAGCTTATGACGTTTCTAGACCAGGTTATTACGGTTTCACGACCAGCTTTTGACGGCTTTACGGCTAGCTTTTGACGGTTTCACGACCAGCTTTTGACGGCTTTACGGCCAGCTTTTGACGGTTTCACGACCAGCTTATGACGGCTTTACGGCCAGCTTTTGACGGTTTCACGACCAGCTTTTGACGGCTTTACAGCCAGCTTTTGACGGCTTTATGGCCAGCTTTTGACGGTTTCACGATCAGTTTTTGACAGCTTTACGGCCAGCTTTTGACGTCTTTACGGCCAGCTTTTGACGGGTTCACGTCCAGCTTATGACGTTTCACGACCAGCTTATGACGGTTTCACGGCCTGCTTTTGACGGGTTCACGTCCAGCTTATGTCGTTTCACGACCAGCTTTTGACAGTTTTACGACCAACTTTTGACGGCTTTACGGCTAGCTTTTGACGGTTTCACGACCAGCTTATGACGGCTTTACGGCCAGCTTTTGACGGCTGTACCGCCAGCTTATGACGATTTCACGACCAGCTTTTGACAGCTTTACGGCCAGCTTTTGACGTCTTTACGGCCAGTTTTTGACGGTTTTACGTCCAGCTTATGACGTTTCACGACCAGCTTATGACGGTTTCACGTCCAGCTTTTGACGGTTTCACGACCAGCTTATGACGGTGACACGACCAGCTTTTGACGGTTTCACGACCAGCTTTTGACGGCTTTACGGCCATTTTTGACGTTTCACGACCAGCTTATGACGCTTTCATGACCAGCTTATGACGGTTTCACGACCAGCTTTTGACGGCTTTACGTCCAGCTTTTGACGGAAAGAAACCGAGCGCAAGGTGAACAAAGAAAACGTTTTAAGATTCCCCTCAAAGCGTCTTTGAAAGCCTTTAGCAAGACCTGGCTACCTTAAAACGAAAGCACATGATAGAATATCCTGAGTCCGCGCTGTGAGAAAACAACTCTATATGTACTGTTTAACTATATATATACAGAACTATATATATCAACAGAACTATATATATCAACAGAACTATATATATCAACAGAACTACATATATCAACAGAACTATATAGCAACAGAACTATATAGCAACAGGACTACACTATGTATAACAAATGATTAATATTGTTTTCATTTTTTTTTTGTTCAACAAAGCACTACAAGGTATCAACAGTTCAACACTAAATATCACCAGTTCTACAATATGAATCGACAGCAATGATAACCCATAAACACAGAGAAAATATGTTACACAGATTTCATCGGTCACTCTTCCCAGCTTTGAGATGTAGTGGAACAAATTACTAAGGGGCGTAATCATTTTTTCTTAGCTCCTTTGTATAACTATGCGTTATTATATCCCCTTTTTAAAAAATGTTAATGAAAACAGGTCATTCCTTTGAGTAACGGAGCAGGGGGCATAATGTTTTTAAGAGTTGACCTAATACTGGAAACCGGAAAGAAAGCTTGCATGGCAGCTGAGATCACAAAACGTAAAATAATAATAATAATAACAATACAAAAAAATAATAGTAATAACTAGACTTTATACCACGAATTAGACATATTTAACACGAAGCGTGGTCGAGAGACGCTTGAACTTAGCTCGGCTTGGCTACCTAGAAGGGGGCTCGAGGTTCGACACCCGACTCGGGCAGAGTTGTGTTTACTGAGCGCCTAAAGGCAGCACGGAAAACCAACTCCTAGACACCCCTTCCACCCCACTCTTACTGGTCCACAAATGAGATTGGACCAAAAGCGCTCTAAGCATGCTATAAGCATGACAGTAGCGCTATATAAAAGCTATAATAATAATACAATATACTCCTGTGTATATGCCGGATAAATAAGGAAGTCTACATTTCACAAACTCGCAGGCAGACCCTACGGGTTATCCGTACATATATAAGTTGCATTCCTAAATCAATTGTGTAACATGTGACCTTGTTTGGAATAAAAAGATGTCATTACTTACAGTAAGATATTCTGTGGAAGAAACAAGAGAATCTTTGAAATAACGAATTGATAATTAAAAATTGATCAGAACTTCAAGGGAGGAGGGTATTTTTATATTTATATGCCCAAACATGTTTATAGATGTAAATGTCAATGAATTTTATATTTATTTGTATAATATTGTTGTTGTTTTAATCCTTTAAACCTAATAATATTTACACCAGAGGAGTAGCTTCCAATGCGCTGGTGTTGTGGGCCTCACGGGCATCAAGTGGTGAGGGGCATCAAACTGAGGACCAACTATCTCAGAAAAAAAACAACACATTATATGTACATTAACAAACGCAAACTATTGTATTCGAAATGTAGCTTAAAAATCAAATAATTTAGCAATTTTTTAAATTTTGTATATTCTTTCTTCAATTAAATGTAAGCTGTAGACCAGGTAGAATCCAACTGACTAGATTAGTTTAAATCTTTCAAGGCAACGCAATTTTATATCGACCCGTTTCTTCCCTTGGTACATGTTGCTACTTCATTGTCCAGTACGCTGGGTTCATCTAGGTTTAGAGCTTATAAATATACCTTCAGACTCTAGACAATTGTCTTTAATTTATTTTCACTTGATTATGTCTACCTTCAACAACAGGGATTGTCAATTCATGACTGCGCACTTAAATGGAAAACATCGCCAGTATTACCTTTGCCAAAAACATGTGCTCACGTCTGGTGATTAGCGCAGGACCTCAATGACGTATTGGTCACAGGAAAAAGATGTCAAGTGAAGATTCTGTATTAACAAGCAAGAAAGAGCTATGGAAGAAGATTTATTCTTCCTTGGACGGGATGGCTGCCAGGTCGTGCGGTTTGCGCACTGGACTGTCGTTCAGATTTATCGATGGTCCAGGGTTCAAACCCTGCCCGCTCCCATTCCCCGTCGTCCTGCGGGAGATTTGGACTAGGAAGTAAATTATCTTCAACTCAGAAGGAAGTTCCGAAACATGTAAATCATTTTTTACAATAGTTCAAGAAATAATCACTCGCAATATCGTGATGTCGTAGATTAATATGAATCATATTTTGTAATCATCCCAACTAGTGAATTTGTTGATTGAGATCAATCTCTAGTGCTCATAGCGACCTTGGCAAAAATCGAATTTTGTCTGGAACGAAAGAGGTTTCAATTGTTTGTCGCCGTTTCTTCAGAAGCCTTTGAGTTTACAAAAATAAAGATATCGGCTAGAGCCGCTAGATGATTCATTCCTAAATATTGTCTTGATTCACACATGTCCTACAATCGCAGTAAGCAAACGAAGTTGTTTTTTTTTCATACTTGAGTTGATCAATAAATAATTGTTGCGATCAATGATGAAAAACATGCGACTCTTTAATTTGTCAATTTATTTACATTAACAAGAGTTAGTGGAAAAAATAGATTTTGATAAAATTGATTATCGTTTGGCTAGCAAGAAAAAACGTAGAAATAATTCTGAGTATCTTTTTGTTAAATTAATTTTTTTTACGAAGTAGCAATACTTTGGGGGGAGCGGTGGCTAAGTGGTCGAGCGCTTGGCTTCCGTACTTGGGTTCCTAGGTTTGAATCTCGGTGAAGACTGTGATTTCGAATTTCGAGATTTTCTCTGGCGCCTCTGAGTCCACCCAACTCTAATGGGTACCTGACTTTAGTTGGGGAAAGTAAAGGTAGTTGGTCGTTGTGCTGGCCACATGACACTCTGCTCGTTAAACATAGTCCTAAGAAACAGAAGACCTTAACATCATCTGCGTCTGGTTTGGTACCTTGAGAGTGCCCGTCTTATAGCTCCGGAACAGGCTGGTTTCAGCCTAGAGTGTCCGCTATAGACCAAGTCAACATCTTTGTGCAGAGAGCAGCAGATGAATTCCAAAGGACCGAAAGCACACGCAGTCTTCATTGACTTAAAACAGGCATATGATAAAGTATGGCGGCCTGGTTTGCTTCATAAGATAAGAGCCGTGGGGGTGCGGGGACGGATATATTACTGGATTAGAGACTTCCTACAAGAGCGTACAATAAGAACAAGGATGTACGGAGAAGTCTCAGGGGAAATGACCCTCGAGCACGCCCCCCCCCCCTAGGGCTCCATCTTGTCATGGGTCCTTTTCACGGGCTTCATAAATGACCTACCGGCTCAGCTAAAATGCCAAAAGCTGCATTATGCTGATGATATTTTCCTTTGCAAATCCAGAAGGAGCGCAACTTCTATACATAAAGTGTTCCAAGTGATCTCCATACGCTCTGCTCATACACACAAAAATGGAGGCTAGAAATAAACACCTCCATCACGGTCTGTTCTCTGTTCACGCAAGGGACTGGTATTCTCGGGAGACCTTTTCGGTTCTCCCTTAACGGAGTGGCTCTCAGCATGGAAAAGCTACTCAAGTACCTTGGTGTAATTTTAGATCGCAAACTAAAAATGTGTGAGCACATCCAGGATGTTGCAAGAAAGGCCTCGGGGAAACTTTGCATTGTGCGGAAGCTGGCATCAACGAAGAGGGAGCCCGAGCAGAGCAGTCCGATCACAGATAGACTACAGCCTAATTGTGCAATTTTATGGCTCTAGGACAGCTCTTGAACAACTTGATAAATACAGTCCCAAGCACTAAGTTTTGTCTGTGGAACCTTTAGGACAAGCCCTGTAAATGCGGCTGAAAAAATGGCTAATGTAGTTTCACTAAACCGTAGGAGGGAAAGGTCAGTACTGACCTGCTTTGAGCGGTATAAAAGGCTAGATGAATACCTCCCAGCTAGAAAACTAGTGGATGGTTGGAGATGTAGAAGACCCAAGCAACTAAATGTAATCATATCTTTCCACCAAAATATGATGGGTACAGTACAATTCAATGGTGCCAGCTCTGAAAGTCTCAGTATAAACAGCGGAGTTAAACAAGGATGTGTCCTGGCCCCAACCACTATGGAATACTATTTTCACTGCTAATCCACAACGCGTTTGACAAATCCACTGAAGGCATCTATCTCCATTCCAGATTTGATGGCAAACTCCTAAATATTGCCAGTTTCTAGATCTAGGCTTCGACTTAGTCTGTCCATCTGTCCGTCCGACCCGTTTAGATCTCGTAAACTAGAAAAGATAGTGAAAATCCAACATCATAATATTTTAGTCCATTCAAAGTTCTGATGCAACGGCTACTGTTTTCTTTTCTGAAAGCGAAAAATCTAATTTTTTAAATCCCTTATGCAAGCAGTTTTTTCATAAAAATACACCACTTTTACAACTATTAACTATTAATACAACAGTTATTTAGATTCCTTAATTATGGCAATAACCAGAGCCCAAATTGTAAGACCTCAAGAACGAGTTCTCAATGCCGTGTAGCGCCAATACTGATTCAGCTCCAGAGAAAATAACTCCATGCAAATTATGACCTGAAAGAAAAGTTCCAGCCAGTACTCTTTCGGGAGTTTAATGGTTGCCAGAAGCTGTATTTGCACACTTAAAAAAAAACTTTGCTGCTGAACTTTCACATTTTTTTGGGTCCACAGACATTTTTGAAGAAACTTATTTGTGTGGAAACTAAACACGTGTATAATCACATGTCGATGTTTAAATAAAGATACATAATATGAGCTGGGGTTTAACAAAGACATTACATAGTTTCTTGTTTTAAGATTAATGTAAATACATCGTTGCAACATCACTGTTCAAATAAGCAACAGTTGTATTTCCTAGGCTTCAATAAAATAAATTGTTCAATGGAATAAGTACGTAGGCACTGTATGAGTAATCGATTTTTCTTGTCAATATTTTATTGAACACGAGCGTACAATAATAACAATAAGAACAAGGATGTACGGAGAAGTCTCAGGGGAAATGACCCTCGAGCACGGCCTCCCCCAGGGTTCCGTCCTGTCATGCGCCCTTTTCTTGGCCTTCATAAATGACCTACCGGCTCAGCCAAAATGCCAAAAGCTGCTATATGCTGATGATATTGTCCTTTGGAAATCCGGAAGGAGCGCAACCTCTATACACAAAGTGTTGCAAGAAGATCTCCAAACGCTCTGCTCATACAGACAGAAATGGAGGCTAGAACTAAACACCTCCAAGACGGTCTATTCTCTGTTCACGCTAGGGACTGGCATTCTCGGGCAACCTTTCCGCTCTCCCTTAACTGAGTGGCTTTCAGCATGGAAAAGATACCCAAGTCCATTGGTGTAACTTCAGATCGCAAACTAAACTAAAGATGTGTGAGCACATCCAGGATGTTGCAAGAAAGGCCTCAGGGAAACTTTGCATTGTGCGGAAGCTGGCATCCACGAAGTGGGGAGTCCTAGCAGACATGCTCCGATCACTGTATTTAGGAGCAGTCCGATCACAGATAGATTACAGCCTACTGTCACGGCCTGGTTCTAGTTGTAGGCGTGACGACCCGAATGTCTCTGAGTGTTGTAGATACCTCTTCTGGTACTACTATAATGTTTTTCTTAATTAAATACTTTCTCACACGCACTAGATTTGCAGGTGCGTGAAAACACTAACATACTGAACTCTCCGACCACAACATTTAGAATTATTAATAGACTCACTGGTAGCAGACATGGTTTTTATTACATATAAAATAAATCACAAAAGATATTGGCGACTTCAGCCATCACAAATTACATCCAAGGAAATGTGTCCTGAATACAAATCAATTATAATAACTTCAATACTTATACATAACTCTGCTGTGAAAAATATCCATAACACTCCTCTCTCTACAAGAGTCTAAGATCAACTGAGGTGTCCACCTCGTGGTCAGTCCCCAACCAGGAAAAATCTCGTGCAAACTGCATGGAACAGTTAAGTGATTACTAGTCACCAAATGTTGCAAGGGTTCTAAAACTGGTATATGACACCTACCTATGCAAATTTATGACTCTAGGACTGCTCTTGAACAACTTGATAAAAAACTGTCCCAAGCACTAAGATTTGTCTGTGGAACCTTTAGGACAAGTCCAGTAAATGCGGCTGAAATAATGGCTAATGTAGGTCAACTAAACCTTAGGAGGGAAAGGTCAGTACTGACCTGCTTTGAGCGGTATTAAAGGCTGGATGAATACCTTCCAGTTAGAAAACTAGTGAATGGTTCGAGATGCAGAAGCCGTATCTAGATGCAGTCTTTTATGCATCATGCCACTAGACTATCTGTGATAAAGCTGGCCTCTCCACCAGCCGACAAAACATTCTACGTTTTCATCCCCTTCCCACTTGGTGTCGACCAACGACCCCAGACATACGCTTGAAACTAGTAGAGCCTAATGCCACTAACCTAAGTCGTTCATCTAACGACCTTCAAATTCTAGCACTGGAGACCATTAATGCCTTCAAGCCCAGTGCTATTTTTGATTACACTGATGGGTTGGGCATCGATACATTCTGAAAGAGCATGCTATGGAGCCTACGTTGACTTTCTTGGCTCTGACTCAGTCAAAATGTTTGGACCATGTGGTAGTGTTTGCAGTTTTGATGCGGAAGCCATGGCAGTCTGTGAAGCCTTAAAAGTCATTGTCTCTCAACTCGGCGATGGACATTTGAAGACAACACAGATTGTTGTGGTCACTGTCTCAAAACCTGTACTACAGGCTTTACAAGGCCCTGGACCATGCCCCTTCCAATATCGACACTGTCATCATGGCTTCACAAAGCATAAAGCAACGCTATAGAACCCCTGCAATAATTTATAATGCAGTGAGTACCGAGTCACATAGGTGTGACTGGCAACATTATTGCAGACTCCTTGGCCCACCAAGGAGGGCAAATTCCACCCACCGAACAGGCTGTAAGTTTCCACCATGCTCTGGATATAATTTAAAAAAACAGAAATGGAAAAGTGGTTTGAGTGCTGGGACAAGTCCCAAACAGCCCGCAGAGTTTGGGAGAGCATGAGGCGCCATGACCGCACTTCCCCTAGGCGGAGGCTGTCCAGGCCTGAGCAAGCTATCATAGCACAGTGCAGGAAAGGCCACTGTCCGGTAGGCTCATATTTCTCACGGTTATGGCCAAATTTCGATTCACAGTGCCCCCGCTGCGGGGAAGAAGAGGAAACCGTGCCTCATATTCTGCTTGACTGCCCCAGACTTGCTGATCTCCGCATCGACAGGTCTAGAAAACCAAAAACTCTCGACCTGTATGACGACATTTATGCACTACGCAAGTCAGCAGGGTTTTTGTCCAGGGCTTTTGCAAGAGAGGATTTGAGCCTCTCAAGCCCTCACTCAAATGGAGTTTGATGGTGATGAACATCATCTACTCTATAGACCGCAGGGTCTGAAAAGGAAACTTTTTTTTTACTTTTTCCAAAACTTTAGCGTCTTTTTGCTGTTTTATTTCGTAATTTTCTTTTTGGCGTTGTGCGGGGGGGGGGGGGGGGGGCATCATCAGGATTTGCTGCACTGGGCATCATATACCCCAGCTACGCCACTGTTTTACACCTATGAACTTTATGCTCTTTTATAAAAGTAAGATTTAGTGTTTGTTTGTTTTTGTTTTTTGTTTGTTTTTACTCTAAATCAACATTCTGGAAGTTACACTTAATAATGTTCAACATGACATTCAACGTGACATCAGTAACATTTCAGACATATGACTTTTTAACGTCGCAAATGTCAGGCAACAATGTATTGACTTGCCCTGAATACATTCACAAGCGAATACAAAAGAAGTGCATTTAATCAACACACGAACACACACAACATTTCAAGATGACGTGACTGTCGAACTCTTTTGTGACGAGAGTAGTCATCTTTTGTTTGTAGCATTCAACTTGAATTAGAGACAAACTTTGTTTTGTTCCTACAGATGATCAGACAAGTGACTCCGATTTTATATAGATACTTTCTAGCAGAGCAGACATTTTGTTTCCATGTTACGTTTCCTGTTATATGTATATACACACGTTTCTGGTATAGATATATACGAGAGAGAAAAGAAGGAAAGAGAGAGGGAGGTAGAAAGAAGAGAATATAAATGAAGGAGAGAGTAAGAAAGAGAGATGAGAATGAAAAAGAAAAAGGAGAGAGAGTGAGAGAAAGAGACAAAGAAGAGAATGAATAAACAGAACAAGGAGAGAGAGAATTAAAAGAAAGAGAGAAGGAGAGAAAATAGATCTAGAAGTAAGAAGGAGAACAACATGGTGACCGAGAGAGGAGAGAGAGAAAAGGAGAGAAAAAAGAAGTAGAGATAGAAGTAATAAAGAGAAGAGAATGTAAAGAGAGAAGAGAATGTAAAGAGAGAAGAGAATGTAAAGAGAGAAGAGAGAAAAACTGAAAAACGATCTTTATTTTCTATGTTCTATGTCTCCTAAGATATCACTGTTCCCACTCTCTTGCTGTAGTCACAATTATTGATTGAGGAAAAAAAAAAGGCGAAACTCTAGTTTCATGAATTGACGTCTGCTTCACCATGTCCACAGCTTCACAGTGCCTCGACTTTCTCGCCTTTTTATTTCAGCAGACGTGACAGCAGGTGAGTTGAATTTATTTTTATTAGGCCTATTCATTATCTCTATTATTAGGCCTATTTATTATTTCAATTATTAAGTCTATTTATTATCCCCATTATTAGGCCTATTATTATCTCTATTATTAAGCCTATTTATTATCTTATCTTATATAATACAGACGTTACTTCAAAAAAGAAGATGATTACGTCCTACGCGTCATGCATTTAGTGATGCAAATTAACCAATGACTTAAATTCTGCCTAGTCACTGGTTTTCCTGGCTAGCTCAGGCAACCCATTACATGCTCTAATAGCACTAGGGAAGAAGGTGTATTTGTACAACTTTGTCCTAGCATATGGGACGAACGTTGCGCTTGTATCTTTGTGTCTTTCAGAGTATTTTATTAAATTTTGTTTTTGTATTTGAAGATTATGGTTCAGTGTTTTATGTATAATTGCTACTTTACTTTTCTCTATTATTAGGCCTATTTATTATCTCTATTGCTAGAACTATTTAGTATCTCTATTGTTAGCCTATTTATTACCTCGTTAGGCCTATTTATTATTTCTGCTATTAGGCCTATTCATTATATATATTATTAGGTCTATTTATTATCTATATTAACAGGGCTATTTATTATCGCTATTTTTAGGCCTCTTTTTATTCATACTATATCAAGATTATTCAAATGCAATTTTTATTTAGATCTAAATTTAATTAATTTTATTCTTATAGAATAGTAGCCTATCGGCTTATCATACTTCTGTGATATTGTATCATACATCTATACACTTTAACCAAAACTATTTTTACTTTAAATTTTGTTAATTTAAAGTGACATAATTTTGTTGTACTGTATATCGTAAGTTAAGAAGATAAAGACCCCTGATTTCCTCAGGGTTGACTCTCAAAGCCTTTCCCATGGGTAAGCCACCAAGCAGCGGAGGTTTGGATTCAGAGTTTTCCTTCTCCAAGTTAGAATAGAACGAAGCGATGTAATTTAATATGGAGTAAAAAAAAAAAAAAAAAGGAAATGATTCACTGCATATATCTTATTTACTTTGCTTGAGTATGTAGTATATTGGTTTATTTAACTTTGATACTATTTAACTCTTTCTCTCCGTAATTATATCATCCACGTTTTGGAAGGAATTCTTCATTTTGCTTATTACTATTTCACTCCTCTGGTATGATTGGGCTTCAATAGCTTCATTGTTTGTTATCAGAAACTTATTTTTGGTATAGAATTAGAGGGAAATGTATGCTCTTTTTATATAATTCAAAGTCAAGTTTAAAAAGTAAACATTATTTAATTTAATGAGGTCAAAATCAACAATAGTATCGTCGATTAGGAGAGAAAGAGTTAATTCAGTAGTTCTCTAACGTGGGGGCGATTGATTCCCTTTAGTTCAACATGGGACATTTCAGTTTAGCATAGAAGGAACAGGTTTAGTTTAATTAAGAATGAGGTGAACATGTTTGACATAGAATCAGATGATTTACTTACATGATTTAGTTTGACCCATTAGCAGAACGTAATGAGGTCTGTGAAACAATTTCATGTAATTAGTTGAACACAAAAGGAGATCAACCAGTTTACCATTGAATGATGTCATTTTGGAATAACAAAGAACGATGTCATTTAGTATAACATAAAATGCGATCATATAGAATAGAATAAAAGAAGTTCATAAAGAATAACATAAAAGAAGGTCATATAGAATAACAAAAAAAGAAGGTCATATAGAATAACAAAAAAAGAAGGTCATATAGAATAACAAAAAAAGAAGGTCATATAGAATAAAATAAAAGGAAGTCGTATAGTGTAACACAAGAAAACAAATTACAAATACCTATTTTAAAAGACAATACCTTTTTTATACAACTTAAAGAGTGATTGTTTTTCTGTGAATTACTAATGAATGTTAAATTAAAATAACAAAGGAACATATTTTTACCCGCCCAACCCCCCCCCCCCCCCCTTGTCCCCGAGAAAAAATCGTGGTTAAACGAATGTATAGATCTGCTGCACTTCATAATATTCCTATGATAGGCCAATGAGGTCTAGACATAGAAATCGATGCGCAAATTTTCCTGAACATTAATTTTAGTTAATAGTTAATTTTGAACGAAGGCGGAAATACCCGAAGATGTATAGTCCGTTCAAGAGAAATATTTTCATGTTTTATTTTTCTTCTTTAAAAATTATAACAATCAAACTGTAGTTTTCCCCAGTGTTACCAACGAGCTAGTAATGGACCTCATTCACCAATCGTAAACAAACAACATTTAGCCACGTGATTCTCTATCTCTTCTATACAAATTTTGTAATCCATAAAGGCTGTCACGTGATACGTATTTTTCATTGTTTTATCAATATTATGACGTGGCTAAATGTGTTTATTTACGATTGGTGAATGAGGTCCATTCTTTTTTAAAGATATAAAGCAACTGTCAAATTTCAAGGAATATCGTTAGAGCCGTTTTCAAGAATCGCGTCCACTCACAAAGGCTTTTTTAAGTTTCCTTGAAGTTACGAATTGAATAGAGGCATTGTAATAAAATAGTTATATAGTATTTCAGAAAAAGAGGTCATTTAGCTTTACATAAAATGAGGTCAGTATTACATAAAATGAGGTCATTTAGCATTATATAAAATGAGGTCATTTAGCATTACATAAAATGAGGATATTTAGCATTACATAAAATGAGGTCATATAGTATTACATAAAATGAGGTCATTTAGCATTATATAAAATGAGGTCATTTAGCATTACATAAAATGAGGTCATTTAGCATTACATAAAATGAGGTCATATAGTATTACATAAAATGATGTCATTTAGCATTACATTAAATGAGGTCATTTAGCATTACATAAAATGAGGTCATTTAGCATTATATAAAATGAGGTCATTTAGCATTACATAAAATGAGGTCATATAGTATTACATTAAATGATGTCATTTAGCATTACATAAAATGAGGTCATATAGCATTACATAAAATGATGTCATTTAGCATTACATAAAATGAGGTCATTTAGCATTACATAAAATGAGGTCATTTAGCATTATATAAAATGAGGTCATATAGTATTACATAAAATGGGGTCATTTAGCATTATATAAAATGAGGTCATTTAGCATTACATAAAATGAGGTCATTTAGCATTATATAAAATGAGGTCATATAATATTACATAGAGAGGGAAGAAGGAAGGGGAGAGAAAGAAAGAGAGAGGGGGAGAGAGGTTTGAAAAAAAAAATTTTGAAAGAAAAGAAAATGGGAAAGTGAAAGACATGAAATAAAGAGAAAAGAGAGACACCAAGAGAAAGAGAATGGCAATGAAAGAGAGAGAAAGAAGACTAGATCAGGAAAGAGAGAGAGGAGAAGAAGAAAAACGGAGAGACATTGAGAGGCAAAGAAAAAAGAGAGAGAGGAGAGAGAGAAAGGGCACAGGAAGAGAAAAAAGAGAAAATATTGTTTGAAAAGATTATTGACGTACATGACTAGTAGCCAGTGTTTAAAGACAATCTTAGCTAAATGTTCAACACTTATAATTCACAAGTCAATGGACCAGCTCTTAAGCGAATCTCTTATCTACACATTTCTCTAATTCAGTGCTTCCCAAATACTCTACACGCGGACACTTCGCACATTCTGAGTATTTAGCGGGACACTTTTCTTTTTAGAGGGACTAATTCCTTATAGTTGGATTCCTTCCTTTTTAATGACTGTGGCTCATCACGTAGAGCACTGTGGAGCCCTATTTTGAAGAAACACTCCCGTCCATAAATATCACAGGTTTAAGGTGGCTTTCACTTTGGTGGTAAAGGAGTGTTAGACACCTTGTTTATAGTATTAGTTAATTAGCGTCGCACCATAGAAGACGTATATTGAACGGGACTAGTGACGTTTGGGATATGTTGGGTTAGAGACCGGAAAATCAGTTAGCGATAGAATTCTCTAGGGTAAAGACGTGTTTAGTTGACAGAGACTTTTACTGTGACCTTTTCTTAGAATAACTATAGTATGAACTGTCCCTCAGTGTTGACCACATCTCTTTACTCGTTACATCCATCGTCTTGTTTATTCTGTATTGTTGATCAACTACATTGAATACACCCGAACAATAAAACTCAAACACTTGCAGAGTAATTAATTGAAATTAGTCATCTAGAGTTGACCTCAAGACAGACTGAACAAGTACATCACAGTGGCGACCCCGAACCTCGAACCCGAACCTCGAAGCCGAACCTTGAACCGGACCTCGAAGCTGAACGTTTGCTCAGGTGAGGGTCGTGCACTCGAAGATATAAAGTTTCATCGGAGTACGGCTGAACACAGCATCATCGCAGAGTGACTTTGTCTAGGCTATGTCTTCAGTTCTACATGCAGTCGTCGCCTGCTCGATCGTACGTTCAACGAGCCGTTAACTCAGGGTGACCTTCGTCAGGACAGTGATCATCTCAACGTCTGGTCTACTCAACGAGTATATTATCAACGCCTGATCTTAATCGACCTAAAGCCAGAGGAACCATTCATTCATAACGGGTGAGAGTTTGTCAGTAAACCTGTTGAACATATTTTTTCTTCGTTTGCTAACAGTCGTAAAATGTTTGTAAAATGTTTTACATGTTTCGGATGTTCCTTCAGAGTTGAAGATAGTTTACTTCCTAGTCCAAACCTCCCGCAGGACGACGGGGGATGGGAGCGGGCAGGATTTGAACCCTCGACCATTGATAAATCCGAACGACAGTCCAGCGAGCAAACCGCACGACCAGTCGTAGGAGCCACATAGTCATATCACGTTTTACCTCGTCAGTTTTGAGAAGGACAGTTTGTCCACTGTTGAAAGTTATTGTGAGTACTACAAGTTTGTTAGCTAACTAAATCGCTCTGCCTTACCCTTTGAGAGATTCTTGTGGAGCAGTTTGCTCATTGAACCGGTTGCCACTAGGATAACGGTCACTGCATTTAACCTTTGGAAGGTTAGTGAATTCGTATTTGTCGTTGCTGAACATTGATCTATTTATTATACGTTGGTCTAGACCATATCTGGACTTGTTAGTGTTGAAGTAGTGGAAACAGCTACATCCACTTATTTTTTTGAAAACCGTTAATCGTATAACGGAACGTCGTCGGAGGTGACCTTGGTCTCACCTAGTCTACATTGGACATTTTGGCCTAGTGAAGCAGCATACAGCAGCAAACTTCGTCGTACTACCAGATTAGCAGCAGAAGCAGTGAACTATTTTAGAGAACCGTTATTCGTCAGCCCAGATCAAGTCATCGTCAAGAAAGTCGTAATTCGCCCGCCCAGATCAAGTCATCGTCAAGAAATTCGTTATTCGTCAGTCGCCCAGATCAAGTCATCGTCAAGAAATTCGTTATTCGTCAGTCGCCCAGATCAAGTCATCGTCAAGAAATTCGTTATTCGTCAGTCGCCCAGATCAAGTCATCGTCAAGAGACTTATTTGTCAGTAGTCGTCTACGCAAATCAAGTCGTCACCAGGAGGAACCGTTAACCTGTTCGTCAGTAACTGTGTACACAAAGTCGTCGGAACTACACATACGGTCATCAACAGTCGTCTGAGAAACTGAAACATTTTGCTGTGGCATATCAAGACATCTGGGGCAGTACGTGGGATACTCAACACGGAGTGTATCCACTGGAAGCACCGGAGAACAGAGTCAGAACTGGAAGAGAGGCAGTGGGATTTGCTGTAGATCTATCATATTCGGGAATCCGAGGCATAGGGATCTTTCTTATCGAAGCTAAGTGCCATTTTTCTTATTAGTATATGTTTAGATTGACCTTAGAAATAGATTTTGTCTAAATTTGGTACGTTAGCCTGAGTAAAATCAGGTGGTGCGCCTTAAACTGTCGGGGAAAGACGTAATTTAGATGAAAAGCTATATTATACGTTTAGGATAGTGATTGTTTTGCTTGTGTAAACGTCATATCCGTTGTTGCTTGGTTACTTCGTGATGTTATCAATGTGTGCCATATTGTCATATCAAAACCCATAGCGATAGTCTCATTTAATTATTTCATTTGTGTATATTATATTATATTATTTATTTGTATTAATTTAATTAGATCTATTATTTTTCCACTTAATGATAGAAAGTACAGGTAAGATTCTTTTATTGTGAATCAGACTAAAATACATTTTTAGTTTGAACGGTTAAAATCAAATATGATTTTGCCATGAGAATAATGCCGAAACTGGCATAGTAGTCAAACATTGTCGTCTGGCTAATTTTAGATCCACAAATTCTTGTACATTTTGTTTGTACATCTACTGATCTAGACTCTAATTTTGAATATTAATTTCAAAGATGAATGAAGGTAGTACATTCTACATATATCTTGTTAAAGATATATTTGATACATATTGTATGGACATATTTATTTCATATGGTTAAATAGAACCATAATTGACATAATTTCTGGATTAGATTTATCTAAATCTAATCTACTTTAAGACTAAGTCTAAGTACTTATCATTATGACTTATCTAGACTAAGACTTCACTGTCTTCAGACACTTCAGTCATATCAAATTTGAAATTGGTCATAGTTATTCATACTCATAGTCATAGTGCTCTTGGTAACTTTAGATCTAAATAGTACTATTATATATACTATAATTTATGAAATTTAAATTTGTGTAATATTAATATACAGATTTGAATATAACTCAGACTAGATTTACACATTTACTGAATCTATAGAGACATAACACTTAAAACTTATATAAAATTGTGAAAAAAATTAAATATAAAATAAGTTTAAAGTATAGCCATAACCAATATAGGCTAAATAAAAATATATATAAATTTGTGTGAAAATATAATACAATGGCTACATCCTCTTATGTGGACCTTAAGGAGGTTAAAGAAGCAGCTATGCAGGATGGAAAGGCCATGGAGTTAAAAGGAAAGGACTTGGCAGCTTATGTACAGCAAGTTGTGAGGGAAGAAATGGAACGTCAAGATAAAATAAGAAAGGAAAAAGAAGAGATAGAGAGACAGAAAGAAGAAAACAGACAAGAGATAGAAAGACAAGATAGGATCAGAAAGGAAGAATATGAGCATGAGGCTAAACTGGAGAAGATGAGATTGGATGCAACACAAGCCAGAGCTCAAACTGCACAGACAACTCAAGGAAATAACACAAATAATTCAAATAATGCTACCACACAAAGAGACAACCCTAATTCGCAAACATGGCTAAAGAGGAAGATACAAAGTTTTGATGAACAGAAGGATGACATTGGTGATTTTCTGAAAAGATATGAGGCAAAAATGTCTACATTTAATATGCCAGAGGAAGAATGGTCTGAAATACTGATAGACTTCGTTCATGGTCAAGCTTTAACAATATTCCAAAATCATGACCATCATATTGATGATAGCTATCAAGTCTTGAAATGCCTATGGTCATAATGCTACAACTTTCAGAAAGAAATATTTTGATAATGTACCATCATTAGAAATAGAACCTCAAACTACCATTAATATGGAGAAGGATTTTTTCAATAAATGGGTAAAGTTAGAAAAAGTGGGAAATTCTTATGAGGGATTAAAAAATTTCATTCTGTTAGATAACTATTAACAAGTGTGATCCCCTGCTTCAATTATTCATTAAAGAGAGAAATCCAAAATGTTTAGATGAAGTAACAGAAATAATGAGAATTTATAAAAATGCTTATCCAACTAATCCATTCTCTACTAAAGATAAGAATAAGGTATACTTAATAGGATACACAAGTGAGAAAAAATTCAGAAGAAATGATAGATATTCTAGAGAAAATGAAAATAGGATTGAAAATAGAAATAGAGATAGAAATGGAAGATCAAAATCTAGGGATAATCATTCTGAAGAAATAACTTGTTTCAATTGCCATAAGAAAGGTCACATAGCTTCCCATTGTAAAAAACCAACATACTATAGAACAAATGATAAGAACTCATATAGAGATAGAAATCAAAACAGAAGTAGTAGTAACATAAAGATAGGAATCAAACAAGTAGAGTTTACTATACTAATGAAAATCAGGATAGAGATTATAGTGATGAGGATAGTGATATTGAACAACTAAATTATGGTAACACTATAGAAGAAATTAACATGGTTGAGGGAAAGAGAAATACTTTTAAACTATTCAAAGGTCTAGTAAATTGCAATTCATTCAAAATTTGTAGAACCATGGTGTTATTTAGGTTACATGAAAAATGTTAGATTATTAGATGGCAGTATTAAGAAATTTAAAGCTTGCAGAATTTTTATCAAGACACCATTTTTCACTGGTTACTGTAATGCTGTAGCAATACCTAGTTTGACACAAGATATGTTATTGGGTAACATTAGAGGAATTAGGTCTTGTACTATGAGGGACTTTGACAGATGGCAAAACAAATATGAACATTTATTGAACAGAAATGTGTTAAACAGAAATACTAGACAATACAATAGACCTATGAATAACTCATACAATAGAAGAAACATGACTTGTTATAATTGTCATAAGCAAGGACATTTTGCTAGAGAATGTTGGAGTAGGTCTCATACCAATCAGAAGATAGCGAGTTCTAGTTGTAGATTTGGTGGAAGAATTAACCAAAGTAGAAACAAATACAATGACTATAGATCAAATGGGTACAGACCTTATGATAAACAAAATGACAGGACAAGGTATGATGTAAAATAAATAAGTATTCTGAATATGGAATCGTGATCAAGTTTAAACTTGTCTATTAAAGTTTATTTATGTATTGAGAAATAATATGAGGCAAATGAATTTTAAATTGAAATATAATGTTGATTGATCAAGTATAGGACTATAATGATGAGTAAATTCTATGTTGTTACATTCCATAGAATAGTAATGATATGTTTTAAACTTTTAAAGTTATAAAACTATGGTGGAAGTACCTCTTGTACTTTATTGACATATGGATATTGATTGATAATTTTAAATTGTTTTTATGCTGTCTAGATTGACATACACTTACACGGGGAAGTGATTCTTGTAAATACTATGTATATACTACATTGATGTTTGATTGATTGATTTTTGTATGGTAATATTAATTAGCATGGCACAATTGGAATGTTAGTTGAAAAGGGAAATAAGTAAATTTGATCGTTAAGCATTTGAAAGTAAGTATATATATTTTGTGTGAATCATTTCATGTATCATTGAAAAAGGTTATGTCGATGGAAAAGGGTGAGTGGAAAAGAAAAATGGACGAAAGCTTATAAAAGGGTGGTAAGGAAAAACTTATTGAATGTGGAGATAAAGTTTATAAATTGTTTTTGAAATATTATATTTAGTCAGATTACTGCCCGAGGAGAACATTTGTGAGAGATGATACTGTATGATGTGCCCATGAGATGCCACATTTCCATGATGAAAAGTTTATAAAATGAAGATGATTTTGGAACTTTGGAAGTCTACACAGTGTAATGATATGAACATTGGCATGAACATCATGAACTGTCAAGCCAAGATGAAGATGTCAAGATTTTATGTTTGTTGTCTTCCCCATAAATTGCAAATGCCCTTGTAAGACTTGACAGTAGTAGAAAAATATTGACATTTTTTTTTTAAGGGGGGGGGGAATCTGTTAGACACCTTGTTTGTAGTATTAGTTATTTAGCGAGGCACCATAGAAGACGTATATTGAACGGGACTAGTGACGTTTGGGATATGTTGGGTTAGAGACCAGTTAGCGATAGAATTCTCTAGGGTAAAGACTGTTTAGTTGACAGAGACTTTTACTGTGGCCTTTTATTAGAATAAATATATGATAAATTGTCCCTCAGTGTTGACCACATCTCTTTACTCGTTACATCCATCTCGTCTTGTTTAGTCTGTATTGTTGATCAACTACACTGAATACACCCGAACAATAAAACTCAAACGCTTGCAGAGTAATAATTGAAATTCAAGTTATCTAGAGTTGACCTCAAGACAGACTGAACAAGTACATCACAGGAGCCTGCCATTTTTGTATAGCACGCTTCTCTTCCAGAGCTGAGGCCTATGTTTGTTTTCGCTGTGCATAGCTTTCTTGGTCAACATCCCTCTCCACATAGTGCGGTCTAGGCGAGACCAATCGTTATAGAATCTAGGGCTTTATCTTCCCAATGGTCAGTATCAATGCTCACTGTTTCGAGGTCCCGTTTGATTACATCCACGTAACAGAGGGGGGAGCGACGCAGTGGCCTACTACTTAAATATTCTAGCAGTTCCTGGAACACCTATTCAGTCCTCGCGGAACTCTAGGGTTACGCGGAACACACTTTTGGATACACTGCTCTAATTGCTTTAACATGGCCTTTAAAGAAGCCTACCACATAATAGCAATCATTACCCGCGCATCAAGGACGATAATTAATAATTATAAAAAGGGAAAGCTGCGGAATCATATCTTGTCCTGTGCTCAATTGAGTCCCTTGAGCTTGCAATGAATTCTCCATATAAAAAATTAATTACTGTGGGAAACGTTTTTTTTTATTCAAATATTGTATATCGGGAAACTTTGTGGTTAAAAATACATACAAAAGGGTTGTTTTAGTTTCATGATAAATTATAAATTGTGGAAGCATTGAAGATGCAGTCTAGAAGATGTATGGTCTTTAAAGTTTAAAGCTGCATTAAGGCTGTCTATTGACCAAGTTTTTATTTCGACAGGATAGAATGAACAGTGGTTTCATAAAACATTAATTGCCAAGCTCCTCTCTTGAGAGGCATTTGATAAGTATATAATGCGTGGAAATAGATGGTCGTTTAATAACATCCGTAGTACCAACAGTTTAACTACGTACGTAGACTAGGCAGAATTTAGGTTATTGGCTAGACTTTCGGTTATTGGCTAATATGCATGACGCGTAGGACGTAATCATCTTTTTTGAGGTAACGTCTGTATTATATAATTAAACGCCAAAGCCTGGACGCGGCAGTTTAACTTAGTACATAGACTAGGCAATTTAACGCCAAAGCCTGGACGAGGCAGTTTAACTTAGTCCATAGACTAGGCAATTTAACGCCAAAGCCTGGACGAGGCAGTTTAACTTAGTTCATAGACTAGGCAATTTAACGCCAAAGCCTGGATGAGGCAGTTTAACTTACTACATAGACTAGGCAATTTAATGCCAAAGCCTTGTAACTTACTACATAGACTAGGCAATTTAATGCCAAAGCCTTGTAACTTACTACATAGACTAGGCAATTTAATGCCAAAGCCTTGTAACTTACTACATAGACTAGGCAATTTAATGCCAAAGCCTTGTAACTTACTACATAGACTAGGCAATTTAACGCCAAAGCCTGGACGAGGCAGGTTAACTTACTACATAGACTAGGCGATTTAACGTCAAGGCCTGAACGAGGGAGTTTAACATAGTACATAGACTAGGCAAATTAACGTCAAAGCCTAGACAAGGCAGATTAACTTACCACATAGACTAGGCAATTTAACGCCAAAGCCTGGATGAGGCAGTTTAACTTACTACATAGACTAGGCAATTTAATGCCAAAGCCTTGTAACTTACTACATAGACTAGGCAATTTAATGCCAAAGCCTTGTAACTTACTACATAGACTAGGCAATTTAACGCCAAAGCCTGGACGAGGCAGTTTAACTTACTACATAGACTAAGCGATTTAACGTCAAAGCCTAGACGAGGCAGATTAACTTACCACATAGACTAGGCAATTTAACGCCAAAGCCTGGATGAGGCAGTTTAACTTACTACATAGACTAGACAATTTAACGCCAAAGCCTTGTAGCTTACTACATAGACTAGGCAATTTAACTCCAAAGCCTGGACGAGGCTGTTTAACTTAGTACATAGACTAGGCAATTTAACGCCAAAGCCTGGATGAGGCAGTTTAACTTAGTTCATAGACTAGACAATTTAACGCCAAAGTCTGGACGCGGAAATTTAACTTAGTACATAGACTAGGCAATTTAACGCCAAAGCCTGGACGCGGAAGTTTAACTTAGTACATAGACTAGGCAATTTAACGCCAAAGCCTGGACGAGGCAGTTTAACTTAGTTCATAGACTAGGCAATTTAACGCCAAAGCCTGGATGAGGCAGTTTAACTTACTACATAGACTAGGCAATTTAATGCCAAAGCCTTGTAACTTACTACATAGACTAGGCAATTTAATGCCAAAGCCTTGTAACTTACTACATAGATTAGGCAATTTAATGCCAAAGCCTTGTAACTTACTACATAGACTAGGCAATTTAACGCCAAAGCCTGGACGAGGCAGTTTAACTTACTACATAGACTAGGCGATTTAACGTCAAAGCCTAGACGAGGCAGATTAACTTATCACATAGACTAGGCAATTTAACGCCAAAGCCTGGGCGAGGCAGGTTAACTTACTACATAGACTAGGCGATTTAACGTCAAGGCCTGAACGAGGGAGTTTAACATAGTACATAGACTAGGCAAATTAACGTCAAAGCCTAGACAAGGCAGATTAACTTACCACATAGACTAGGCAATTTAACGCCAAAGCCTGGATGAGGCAGTTTAACTTACTACATAGACTAGGCAATTTAATGCCAAAGCCTTGTAACTTACTACATAGACTAGGCAATTTAATGCCAAAGCCTTGTAACTTACTACATAGACTAGGCAATTTAACGCCAAAGCCTGGACGAGGCAGTTTAACTTACTACATAGACTAAGCGATTTAACGTCAAAGCCTAGACGAGGCAGATTAACTTACCACATAGACTAGGCAATTTAACGCCAAAGCCTGGATGAGGCAGTTTAACTTACTTCATAGACTAGGCAATTTAATGCCAAAGCCTTGTAACTTACTACATAGACTAGGCAATTTAACGCCAAAGCCTGGACGAGGCAGGTTAACTTACTACATAGCCTAGGCGATTTAACGTCAAAGCCTAGACGAGGCAGATTAACTTACCACATAGACTAGGTAATTTAACGCCAAAGCCTGAATGAGGTAGTTTAACTTACTACACAGACAAGGTAATTTAACGACTAAGCCTTGTAACTTACTACATAGACTAGGCATTTTAATGCCAAAGCCTGGACGAGGCAGTTTAACTTACTACATAGACTAGGCAATTTAACGTCAGAGCCTGGACATGCGGGTTAACTTAGTACATAGACTTGGCAATTAAACGTCAAAACCTGGACGAGACAGTTTAACTTAGACAAGGCAATTTAACGCCAAAGCCTGGATGAGGTGGTTTAACTTAGTACATAGACTAGGCAATTTAACGCCAAAGCCTTGTAACTTACTACATAGATTAGGCAATTTAACGCCAAAGCCTGGATGAGGTGGTTTAACTTAGTACATAGACTAGGCAATTTAACGCCAAAGCCTGGACGAGGCAGTTTAACTTAGTTCATAGACTAGGCAATTTAACGCCAAAGCCTGGACGAGGCAGTTTAACTTACTACATAGACTAGGCAATTTAATGCCAAAGCCTTGTAACTTACTACATAGACTAGGCAATTTAATGCCAAAGCCTTGTAACTTACTACATAGACTAGGCAATTTAACGACAAAGCCTGGACGAGGCAGTTTAACTTACTACATAGACTAAGCGATTTAACGTCAAAGCCTAGACGAGGCAGATTAACTTACCACATAGACTAGGCAATTTAACGCCAAAGCCTGGATGAGGCAGTTTAACTTACTTCATAGACTAGGCAATTTAATGCCAAAGCCTTGTAACTTACTACATAGACTAGGCAATTTAACGCCAAAGCCTGGACGAGGCAGGTTAACTTACTACATAGACTAGGCGATTTAACGTCAAAGCCTAGACGAGGCAGATTAACTTACCACATAGACTAGGTAATTTAACACCAAAGCCTGGACGAGGCAGTTTAACTTAGACAAGGCAATTTCACGTCAAGGCCTGAACGAGGGAGTTTAACTTAGTACATAGACTAGGCAGATTAACGTCAAAGCCTAGACAAGGCAGATTAACTTACCACATAGACTAGGCAATTTAACGCCAAAGCCTGGATGAGGCAGTTTAACTTACTACATAGACTAGACAATTAAACGTCAAGACCTGGACGAGACGGTACTTCTAGCCCAGGTTGTCGAAGATAGGGGAGCTTTACATCATATTTCATGACAAGGCAGTTTATTTTTTTGGGGTGGGGCAGTTTAACCTGTTACTTTTGGACAAGGCAGTTTCATTCTTTTGGGGTGGGGCAGTTTAACCTATTACCTTTGGACAAGGCAGTTTACATCCCTTGACATGCTAGGGTGGGGCAACTCAACTTCGTATCAAGTAAAATTAAGTCATACTAGAATTTGTGTATAGGAAAGGGAAATGGGAAGGGGGGGGGGGCTTTGCAAGGCGGGTCGTTCCAATTCA
Organism: Biomphalaria pfeifferi; assembly: GCA_030265305.1. Classification (NCBI taxonomy): domain Eukaryota; kingdom Metazoa; phylum Mollusca; class Gastropoda; family Planorbidae; genus Biomphalaria; species Biomphalaria pfeifferi. Next base: position 1,111,297 of record JASAOG010000077.1, read on the forward strand.
AGTCAAAAGTCTATGTTGGAGAAAATTACGATGCGCAGGGGTGAAAAAAGAAACATAATGGAGGTTCCAGAAAGAGAGAAAGAGTGATCTGTTTTATTTCATTGTAACAGATACATTAATTCAAGGGCTAAGAAGTTGTTTGGGGGATCGTTAAAATGCGGCCCATTTATTAAAATTAAAAAAAATAGAAGAAGATATATTCCTGCAATAATAAACTAATTAACGATCGTAGCAGGGCCGGCCTTAGGTAATTGGAAGCCCTAGGCAAAGTGAATTCAGTGGCCCCTCAAATAAAATAAAAAAATACAAACACCATACAAATGAAAATAACACAAACACATTTAGCATATCACATTCAGTCATGGTTATCGTAACAGGCTTATGACCTGGGGGTCAAGCATATTTAGTGTATTGGCGTAACTTACATTAACCCATTGGTGCCTATTGCGTTTGAGTTACTTCCTATGCATGGTGTTTAATAAATATTGATATAATGACCCAAACCAATTCTGCATGGCGATCAAACAGAAGGTAGTAGTGCCGCTGGTCGCCCATTTTTTTACGGTATTCGGTATGCAAATAGAACATGAATCTCTTCAAAATCGACCCCAGCAGCTAGTGTCACAGAATAGATCCACATGGAGAGCGAGCATAAAGGAAGGGTTTAGGATTGCAGATGCCATACACAACAGAAGCAGAAAGAAGGGGGAAAATACAACAGCACCTGGTGATCACATATGCCCAACCTGTGACCCCAGCTGTGTATCAAGGATTGGACTCTTTAATCACACAAAAAGTTGCAAAGGGAAAAGATTTTCTCTCGAGACGTAAAATGCCACAGACATAATGATCCAATTAAAAATTTAAAAAAATTGTATTGTAAAACAAATGAGAGAAGGTGCCCTTAAATTGTGCAACACAATTAGTAAGTCAGGCCCTGTTTGGGGTGCAATATAACTAACCAATTCATATGATGGGGGCACGCTGTAAAGTTGGCTATTCTTGATACGTGTTCCTCTCTCTTCACGACATTCTACGCCTCTGATCTTAACCGCCTTATTCTTTCTGACCAATGAGATTAGATCTATAATTTAAATCTCGTATGATAGCTGGCAATACAAGCAACATTCAATCCTTGGAATACTAAAAATTGGTGCATTTAGTGACGTGTTGGTGGTACCGCGATACTTTAGTCACGTGTGACATTTAGCTAGCACTGAAACAGTATTGATAATGCGTCACCTTTTCTTCGATTTCTCTCCCTTTCAGACGGCAAGAAAGTAGTTTCCACTTTCTATTTAAAAAGAAAATATTACGCAAAGCCTTTGCGTTTTTATATGCAAATTGCACACACCAATTCCTTAACGTGGAGATCACAAGCGATGTAAAGGTTGATATCAATATTTAAATACATCAGGATATCATAACTCTACATTCTAATAAGGCTTAAATAGGGTAACTAAATGTATTTATTTTTACAAAACCTATGTTGAACTCGTAACTTCATGATACATTCTGGGTTGGTGGACGCGGATCTCGAAAACAGCTCTGACGATTTTTCTAGAAATTAGACCGTTCCTTCATATTGGGAAAAGATTTACTAGCTCTTCTTATTATATAATACAGACGTAACTTACTTGAAAAAAGAAGATGGTTACGTTCTACGCGTCATGCATTCAGTCATGCATATTAACCAAAGCCTTAAATTCTGCCAAGTCACTGGTTTTCCTGGCTAGTTCAGGCAACCCATCCCATGCTCTAATAGCACTAGGGAAGAAGGAGTATTTGTACAGATTTAGCATATGGGATGAGGAATGTGCCTTTATCTTTGTGTTTTTCTGAGTATTTTATTAAATTTTTGTTGTTTTTTTTTTTGGCTTAAACTACGAAAACTCTGGTTTGACAGTTATATTTTTTCAAATTAAGAAAAGAAATAAATTTAAATTTGTCTATAGAACGTGAAAAGTATTTCTCTTGAACGGACTAAATGTCTTCTGGTATTTCCCCCATTCGTTCAAGAGTTTAATAAATTAATGTTCAGCATCGTCTTCTAAGATCCAAAGGTCTATCATTGGAATATTATATAGTGTAGTAGATCTATAGATTCGCTGAACCAGGATTCTTGCTCAGTGGGAATGGGGAGAATGGGGATGGGTAAAAAAATTTTGTTTTTTTTTAAATCTAACATTCATGAGAGAGAGAGGTAAAAGGGAAGGTATTGTCTTTTATTATTATTATATTATTATAGCTTTTATATAGCGCTACTCTCATGCTTATAGCATGCTCAGAGCGCTTTTTGGTCCAATCTGGACCAGTTGGGGGGGGGGGGGGGTATCTAGGAGTTGGTTTTCCATGCTGCCTTTAGGCGCTCAGTAAACACAACTCTGCCCGAGTCGAACCTCGACTTCTAGGTAGCCAAGCCAAGCCAAGTTCAAGCGCACTTGGCCTCTCGACCCCACGCTTCCCACTTTAAAAAAAAAAAAATTTCAAATACTCTTCTTTATTTTATTTTCAAGTGGATTTTCATTAAATGTACATCACAGTTAATTTGCTGATGAGTAGAGGCGGCCTTAGCAGAGAGAGAGCCTTGGGCGAGTGTCATAAGCGGTAAAATACGTTACCACATCACGCTAACGTGCTTGTCCGCCTCTAACGCTGTAGGTCTTTTTTTTTTCCTACTAAACATAGTACATAACGTAGGTACTGTACTATTGGCCTTTCACACTGTATTGTTATAATTCTGCGTAATAGATTTCGCCCTTTAGGGTTAATAAACGTAACTAAGGATTCAGAAATATTTCGCATGAAAACTCAACAAACTAGATAATAGTAATTTCTGCTAAGCTGGAGTCGGAAAGGATTTATTACGGAGGAGACCCAGAACTCTTGCAATAACCAAATAGTTCTTTAAACGGTCACAGAGGATTCAGCCACGGAACTTTCCTGGCTTGTCGCTTTGCGATAATAATAATAATATTAGATATATTCTCTACCGATGCGCGGTCCGAATGCCGAAGCCAAATTTACGCTTCATTAAGAACAAGGCGTGTGATAGAAGCTACAGTTCAGCCTTGACGTTCGCCTATCCGACTTTCGCCGAAGGGCAATACCACGCCTTTTTAAACTAAATAATGAAAAAAATACTCCCGCGTTTTTTTTGTTTTTTTTTAATTTTGTTTTCTTTTTAAATACGGGTTTTCCTACGGCCACGAGTCTGTGACCTATTTCGACCAGTTTCTAGAAGCGATTTCAAACCAGTGCAAGTGTCCAGCGTAAACAAGTTAATTTTAGGTATCCAATCAAAGAAAGGGGTTAAGGGGAAAAAAAAGCACACGTCAGCTTCTAGAAGGTCAAAGTTACTAAAATAATTATCTGAGAAGGTTCCATGATTCTGAAACGTATGATCAAAGAAAGTATAAATTAGGGGAAAGTCAGTTAGACGGGGTCCTCGCATAGTAGTAGTTCTTGTAGAGCGATGGTCCTCGATTAGTAATGGTTATAAGTTTTGTGATATTAGCGAGTCCATTAGTTAAAGTTTTATAAGTTGAAGTTGAAGTTATACTAAGTGAAGTTTCATGTATCTTTTGAGTTTTATTTATGAAGTATCAAGTCAAGTTTGTTATTGAATTGAGAAGTAATTTTATGTGAAAGTTGAAGAAGTATTATTAAAGAAGTTTTAAGAAAATACAGAGAGATGTTGAATTGTCAAGTTTGATAATATAATCCCCTGCAAGTGTGATCGTCACACCACCCAATGTATATGCACAGTGGCCTATAGGGAAAAAATGAATACGTTATCACCAAATTTTCTGGATGCTGATTAGCAGTATAGCACATTAACTGATTCAACCGCCACCAGTCGTTGTAGTAGGCCTCAACACTTTGGGTTATACATCTGGTTATGTAGCTTTTGTAAGATCCAGTTTACAGTTTTTAAGCAACAACTAAAATAACAACCTTTATAGTTTTATAGTCCTTGCATATTTTCAAATAAGTCTACATTGTGTTATTTATCTTGTTTTTTGTTTCTGCTTTAAATGTGCATAGTGAATACCGACTAAGTGTGGCATTCTCTCTACGTTAGACTGCACGACGTCAGCACTCAGTTTTTTTGGTCTAGACAGATCAATGGGCATGCTTACCAGTAAAATAACGAAAAATAAACAAAACAATTTTTTCTCTATAATTTCTTGCTAAGATTATTTTTACTATATGCACGGGTATTCTAAAATCCATACTGATAATTGTGTAGAGAAACTATAGGCCGAGTTGACTGTTGTTATACATAGTCTAAATCTAGTTCATTTCTATATAGTGCGTCACTATGTTATCAAAATGTTGGTTAGTCTACATCGCCTTCGTACACATTCGTTAACATTCGTACACTTTCGTAAACATTCGTTAACATATGTGCACATTCGTAAACATTCGTTAACGTTCGTACACATTCGTTAACATTAATTAACATCCGTTATATCACAAATGAAAAGCCTTGTCGCCAAACTGTAGATATCACTCACTAGCTAATGATGTGTTGCAGTACGCCACGAAACGCTACGCCACGCTGAATGAAGACGTTGATTACGTGTATTAGCTCTAGAGGGTTGGTGTTACACGTAACAGATACTGCATGGTGGTGGTGGTGTGGGAGGGGGAAGCTGTTGAGGATGGTGCTGTGGAGTTGATGTCTTGGTGGTGAGGGAAGGACGTAGCAGAGACGTTGTGATGGTGCTGCTGTAGTTGGTTAGGGGCGTTGCGTTAAATTTCTGTGGTGGTTTTGCTGGGTTGTATTTCTGATGATAATAATAATAATAATAAATTTATTTGTAAAGCGCTGTTGACGAACAAAATGTAGACTCAAGGCGCTGTAATAACATTACAAACACTAACACGAGAGCTAAAATGACAAACTAATCTAAAAAAGTTTTAAACATGTAGGTCTTATTGTTCTTCTTGAAAGTAGTGTAGCATGTTGTTTGTCTGAAATCAATGGTCCGTGCACTGAAAAAGCCCGCACACTGTAGCTTTTGAGGGAGAAACGTGGCACCACTAGAAGCATTGAGCGCAGGGCTCTCTGAGGGACATATGGAGTGATCAGTTCACTAAGGTACAAGGGCATTTCTTTGTTATAGATACACTAATGACAAAGTGTGGACAACTCGATTCTCGCTTTCACAGGAAGCCAATGGAGCGTGCCCAAGAGCGTAGAAGCAGAATCTCGTCTTGTTTTTCTAAGGACTATTCGTGCGGCGTTGCTCTGAGTATGTTTCAGCTTGGCGATTTTGTCATCACGTATACCTGCTAGCACGGCGTTGCAGTAGTCAATGCGGTAGAGTATGAATGCCACAGCTAACTTTTTTGTTGACTCCGTTGTTAAATATGGTCGGATCTAGCCTAGCCTGCGCAGCTGCAGATAAAGACCCTTGCAGAGCTGATTTATGTGTGCGTCGAAAGATAGTGTTGAGTAGAAGAAATCTCCACGATTCCGCACTACGTGGACAAAATGAACCTGGCAGTTCGTGATAAAAAGAGAATCTGTGCTCTTGACTTTTGAGACGTTGTTCCGAGTGTCAATCTTCTGTCTTGCCTTCGTTCATCTTGAGTTTATTCTCAACCATTCAATCGCTCACCCTTGCAACGGTACTACTGATTTTCTCTGCCAGATGCGACACCTCTGAGGGTACTGAGGAATCGTATAACTGTGAGTCATCGGCAAAGAAATGGTATAAGATGCCGGTTGGCTGTATGACACCGCTGAGTATGTATACATAGTGAAGAAGTACTGGGCCTAGAACTGATCCTAGGGGTACTCCGTACTTCAAGAGTAAGCTAGTTGATTCTGTCCCGTTAACAACGACACTTTAAGTGCGTTCAGTCAACTAGGATCCAGGCCACTATGGACTGTGGTTGTATTTAGTGTTGAGTCTACATCTGTAGGAGGCGCGGTGGCTGAGTGTTAAAGCGCTGTCTTGGTCCCTGGTTCGAGTCCTATTGACGACTGAGATTTTATTTTAAATTTCGGGATCTTTACGGCGCCTCTGAGTTCAGCCAGCTATGTTTTTCTGGAAACTTCCAGTTCAGTAATTGTCTTGTTTCGTTGTTATCAAAAACAGGCCAACCGTCACCTGATGAAAGTGTTTATAAAATAAATTCAAACAGCAAGCTTCAAAGACTGTTGATATCACCTACAGCATTATAGACTCCGTGAGTATCTCGTGTACAGATCTGCTCAGCAGATTGGCACGGGTTGAGTGAAACTATTGATTTTCTGAGAGGTAAGTAGATTTATAATGATCTTCTGTTCCTTTGATATCAATATAACAAACAAAATAAATGGCTTCCTTTTTTTAATGTATTCAGATCGATTCAAAGTAACAGAGCTTCTAAAGTGTTGTGTAGATTTCGACAAATTTATTAGGTCAAGATGTTTTAAGTCATAAACATCCTTTTCAGACCTTGCGATCTATGAGACAGATGATGAGGGTCTTCTGTTTCTGTGGCCAACGGTTAACGAGGGTTCATGAGACTAGCCCAACGACCAACCGCCTTTACTTTACCTCAACTAATGTCAGATACCCATTAGAGTTTGGTGGACTCAGGGCTGCCTTTAAAATCCTGAAATTGATAATCCCAGGTTTGACAGGAAGCAGTGGCGTAGCTTCCATGGCGCGGGATGGGTTCAATGAACCCGCCCAAGACGGTTTATGGGCCAACACCAGACGGTGAAACAACCATGGGGTCAGGGCCCCGCTATGCAACATAATCTCTATATTAGGGCATTCATGAAATATTTATTAGTTACATACAATATCTGGACTTATATGGGGCCCCATTATCTCAAATAGCTTAAGGCCTTTTCAACTCTATATAAGCACTTAGAGGTTACATATCGCCTGGTCCCATGACTAATGACCCATTGTGACCTTCCCTACACTGCAATTTGTAAAAAAATGGTTAAAAATTTTAATTAAAGTCTCCTTTAAATATCCTAAATGTCATATCAAACTTTATATGAACTTCAAAACATTAACCCGTGTTTTCACCTAGATTCATTGTAAGGAACTGCTTTCATCAGGTTTATTGTAATGTGATGACGGTGCGTTGGTGGTGAACGACTGAAAATGGTGGATAATGTAAACAAGGAGCACACTGAAGAAGTTGACAAACGGTATTTTAACATGATCTTAAATTATTCTGTCCGCTGTGTTCATAAACTTGCATTGGAATGTCTTTTAGTGATAAATACAAACTACTGGATTTCTTTGCACACAAAATATTTGTCTTACGGGGAGGGGAAGGAGGGGCCCATCAACATATTCTTGAACCTAAGCCCACGGGTACCTTGCTACGCCACTGACAGGAAGTCCAGACCGTTCGATACTTTGTATATAGTTCACTACATAAAGGCCCAATTCGAGTCTCAGTCCGTAATACGATGTTGTTACCTTGTATTAATAACACCAACTCAAGAATACTAATATAAACAAGCTAGACCCCACTATCGATAGCTTTTACTAAATGTCGCGTTCAAAGACCGTCAACTATGGTGTGTCTCTATACTAATGAAGTGCCTAACTATTCTTTCCTGCTGCGGACACGTGAAAGTCCCCATCCACCACACAGGTGCTCACATCCCACATGAATAAGTCCTTGAAATGGGATTATCTCAAAAGCCAGTGTCGTTAGTTACTGTCCAAGCCTAAAATTTGCGCCACACTCTATAGAGCTATACCACATGTGATTGTTTTAAAGTTCGTGTATTGTATGCCTGTCGATCCCAAGTATTAGCTGGGAAAATTTTACCAAGAATTTAGTCTTGCTGTCGTCCGACTGCATGTTTGAGGGGCTAGTGTTCAATTCCATATCGAACTTTGAAGTTGAGCTCAAGCAGAGCTGAGTTGAGGTGTTTAATAAATATGTCAACTATCAAAATATATTTTTTAAAATCCTTTAAAAAAAAAGCAAAAGTTATCTAAGGCGAAAAACTCCGCACTAACTCATAAATGTAGAAGTTATTTCCCCTTTTTCGATGTCGAACAAAATAATTAATTAACCAATAATTAATGGACTAACTGGAAATTTTTAAAAATCGATTCATGCTTTGTTAGGTACAATAAATAATAGTGTAAAGGGTCAACCTGATCCGAGACTGGGTGAGGGAGAAATAACGTGTTCAAACTTGTTACCCAGACAGACCAACAGACAGAGTTAGTTGATATAAGCTTGTAAAAAAATATGTAACAGAAATACGACACATTTAAAAGTACTGTGCACTCTTGAAAGAACCTTTTCGATTATTAAGTCTTCACCGACATCACTTTACATACTTAATGTAGGCCTAATTATCTTCTTCTTTGATGGAACATCTGTAACCTATAGGACAAGATTCAAATACTATCTTCATTTATCACAGGCTTATTAAAAGTTTTAACAGGTGTTGAAGACGAAACATTTAATTCAATATCATCTGCATCCCATTTGAAATAAATTATAGATAGTGAAGTGCTGAAATGTATTGCCACTTCTGGAAATGTTTTTTTTTTTATTCAGTACTGAAGAGATAACCTTGCCAACAACACATAAGACACTAACATAAGTTTACGGTTTACACAACAGTTCATGTTAAAGTTGTCATAATCTGTCCAAACTTGGCGAACACTGGGTTGTCCGTTGTTATAGACCAGTGATTCCCAAAGTGGTCTATATAGACCCCCAGGGGTCTACGAAGACGTTCAAGGGGTCTACAAAGGTGAAAAAATAAATTGGGGGTCTATGAGATGTCCTCGGGGGTCTACGATAATAGATTTGATTTAAACAGGTCGTGACTTAAAATATTTTTATACATCCCTTTTATGTAATTCTTTCCTACATTAATTTATGATTTGTTCCTTCGTTAATCTTTGAAATATTTATCCTGCTATTCCAACTAAAAATTATTGTATTTAATTTCAACACTTATTTAAATACCTTGATTTTGTTTACATGTAACAAATGTTGAACAAAAATAAATGTAATTGTAAAAACTTGATTATTTTAAATTGTTTCATTCCTTCCTTATCAAACAAACTGTTGCCTAAGTGAGTTTTTTATGATGATATGAAACCAATTACGCTGTGAGGATCATCTAAGACAATGCCACACTGACAAAAATAGATATCAAGATTTGAAAAACGTTCAAACACTCAAAGATTAAGTTCAGAAATAGACCCACAAAATCTCTCTTCTACATCATAAAGAGAAGTTGATGGTTCGTGAGCGTCTTACAAGATCTCTTTGATCATCACATCATCATCTCTTTACTTATAGCAAAATATGTAAAACACTTTATATAAAACATTACTTTTACCAGCCATTGTTTTTTTAAAAACTGTTTTACACAAACCTACATCTGATAATATTTAAAGAAGTTCTTTAAACAGCAATACATTTCAAGGTCACTTTGTGTTATATGAGTTATAACATTAAAGGCTTCTTATATGGCTCATTGGAAAACACCATATCTACAGTTTGGGAACTGCGGCGTCATAGGTTCTGACAGGGTGTAGCGCTGAGTGCTGTAAACTACCTAAGGGCGTCTGCTCCTTAGTTTTCCTCAGGGTTGACCCACAAAACCTTTCCTATGTTTAGGTATAGTTGCAAGGCAGCAGAGGTTTGAATTCAGTTTTCCTTCTGCTAAGTGGGTAGCAAGCCAAGGCTAATGAGCCCTTCCTGCTCGAAGCTGACAGGCGACAGTTACTCGCCTTCGCCCCTTCCCCTGTTTGTGAAAAAAGCTCCGCCGACCCAATATTTAAAGATCAAGAAATAGACGTGAAACTGATCTTTGCGAAAACGTTTACAAATTAATTAATGAATTACTTAATATTTAAGTTTTGAAGGACTACTTCGTAGAACAACAAATTCCTATATGAAATATAATATCCATAGCAAGGGATGATACACCCGCAAAAAGAAAAAAAAAATATTTTAATTGGTTTAAATTTGTTGTTTTTTTTCCAAATAAAAACGATATATCTCTATACTTACATATGTAGCTTTGGATTACTTTTTCACTATTCAACTCACTACAGTTAGAAATTTGTTTTAAAAAAATGTTAATGAATTTGCAAAAATTTGCAAGTTAAGGGGTCTACCGAAAACCAGAAAACATGGAAAGGGGTCTACGAGACAAAAAAGTTTGGGAACCACTGTTATAGACGAACAAAATTATTATGTCTCTCTCGGAAGGATCTGTCATTATTTCTTATGAGAGCACTTCTGGAAATGACAGATTTTCGCAATTATGTAAATTTGCTATGAAATATAATTATGTTTGGAAATAGTTTAATTATTGTTAAATTATTCAACTAATTTATAGTGAAATATTTTCTTTAAATTTTAACAATCCAATAAAATGTTTGTTATGGGAAATACTGTAGTTTACCAAAATTTTTTAAACAAACTTTATATGACTGTTTTATTTTTTTTCTTACTATTTGCAGATACACTATGACAATAGACAGACGATGGGCTCCTAAATTTGTGGATATTCTCTCCCTTGCCTCTCAGCATTGACCTCTGACTAGCTTAATAAAAATACCTACCAAATTATTTGTAGACTATTGAGGAACGAAACAACGTAAATAGACTGGCTACACGGTCGTCGTTGGGTTTTAACTCCGTGAGATTGTCAAAAGAGTTGAACCGAAGCCTCTTCGAACTGTAGGCTTGAACAAACCGCTCTGTCTGGAAAAGCTCCAAGCCTATGTCTATACAAAACACTGCTATTTCCAATGTGTTTGACACTCCAGGCACATGGACTAGAATACATGGCCAAAGGCCGAGCACACCGGGAACCCCCGCCATCTTCCTATCTTCCTCTGTTTTACCAAGCTAACTGTGCAGGACTCTCCATTAGTGTAACAGCCCCTTGAGGAACGGCGCTTGGATTATCGACATTGGCGTGGAACCTCTCTTTCAACTCGGCACCGTGCAATGGGAAATCTCTCGCATTCTCTTAGACGCTATTCATTTAGCCTAATCACTTCCTCTTGGGATCGTTTCCACCCGAGTGCCACGTTGAGGCAGAATAACGTTGTAGTTCCAGACAGCTAGTCCAGCTACCGGTTGTAGGGGCATCCTTTTAGTAGTGCTGAACTTGAATGAAAATCCAATGAAAATCTCTTTCAGACTCTGACTACAACGGACTTGTTGAAAAGCCTTTCTTATGACCTCCTTCGCTAATCGACTATGAATCATCTAATAAGGCTTTCATCACTAGTTATAGCCTAATTGTCTTACTCGAGGTTACATCAGAATCTGTACAGCCAAGACGAACACGCAGATATTCACACCATAACACTCGGGTATGAGAGTTATTAACCATTTTTCTTTTAAGAATTTTAACGCTTTGAAAATAAAATAAAAAATTGTAACATGATAAACTTGCTTCTCGCTTTTCTGGTAATGTTGAGTTTACTCTGGTGTGTTTCAAAGGCCGAGAGTCTTATGGCGTACGGAGTAAATCCTGACACGTATTCAAGACCTGGTGACATTAATATCGGCTCTATAATGTCAATAACTAAAGGTGTCAACAACTTTTTGTGTAACAGAAGCCAAATTCCTGGATCCTGGGGGATAGAATTTCCGGAAGCAATCGCCTTCGCTGTGGACGCCGTGAACAGAGACCCCAACCTACTTCCAAACTTGACTTTGGGATTTTACGTTCTGGATGACTGCTACTCTAGGATATTATCCCTGGGGCAATCGTTGTCGTTCTTACCTCGGAGTGGACACACCGAGAGCAGGTCTGATAACTCTACGTGTTCTGGTATGAGTTGTCCCCCTGATTACGTGATCAAATATCGCAGAGTTGTCGGGGTTTTGGCGCCAATGCTGAGTTCGTGTGCGGTTCCGGTTTCCTACCTGTACACCACAGCTCGACTTCCGCTTGTGGGCTACTCAACGTCAACGGATGAGCTGAGTGACAAGACCCTGCACCCAAACTTCCTCAGGGTCATCAGCCCGGATAAGTATCAGGCGCTAGCCATGCTTAAGTTCATAAAAAACAACGGCTGGTCGTATGTCTCCATAGTCTACTCACAAGGTCCGTACGGCGAGCGTGCCTTCGACACGATCAAGTCTTCTGCTGCCAGCTTTAACATCTGTCTGGCAGTGACGCACCGGGTCCTGGACACCGAGGAAATGGAGCCTGTGGCGAGGTCCATCTTAAGTTTTCCCCGAGCTCGCGCGGTCATTCTTTTTTCGGACGTGGGTCCGACTTTAAGACTATTGGACTACATCGACAAGCTTAACGCAACTGGTCACTTCGTATGGATTACCAGTGACTCTGTCACACTTACCGCTAAGGAGGAGTTTTTGCCGTATAAGAATCTTGTCATCGGTATGTTCATGTTTTTATTTTACGCGCCTCTGATGCGAGAGTTCTACGAATACATCAGACGACAAAATGTAACGACGTCATCAAATCCGTGGTTTAAATTTTCTTACGAGTCTATGTTCGCGTGCTCGATCAGTGCGGAAACGTGTAATCTGACGTTAGATGTCGTAAGAGATGGAAGTTTTGGGTTCATGAATCTGCCTACGCTCCTGATGGATGCAGTGTTGAGCTACGCCCATGGAATTCACGCCTTGATATCCAGCCGTTGCCCGAGAGTAACTGCTCCTGAAGCAATGGACTGCATTCAGAACCATTCTTTACTTAGTTACCTCCGCGATGTCTCCTTTAACGGATACAGTGGCCCCATCAGATTTAACAGCGAAGGCGACGTTCCTGGAAAATACGTCATTTATCAGATGACGTGGGATTACGTCACGGTCCCTTTCGGCTACGGTAATCCGGCTTCTCCGTTAAGAATGGGTTTGGTCACAAAAGAGGTGGCTTTTTACGATATCGCCAGCGAAGACGTCGCCTACACCAGCACCAACATATCCTGGGAGCACTTGAAAAAAGTGGAACGTTTGGTGCCTCTTGGTGATGGCGAGCTCGACAAGGGAATTCCCGAATCCGTGTGCAGCAGACCTTGCGTCGTTGGCGAGTACAAGATACAAATGGAGCTGTCTTGTTGCTGGGAGTGCCGGAAGTGCCGAGAAAACGAAAAGATTATCAACCAAAACACCAGCTGCGAAGAGTGCCCTTTGTTTACGTGGCCTGACCCTCAGACCGGCTTCACCTCTTGTCTGAACATCCCATTAACTTACCCCACCATGTCCCAGACTTTAACAATTGTCCAGCTATTTTTAGCCGTATTCGGGCTAGCCATTACAATATTGGTCAGCGCGATGTTTCTCCACTACCGAGATTCTCGCGTCATTAAAGCGGCAAGCCGAGAACTGAGCCTGCTCCAGCTAGCAGCCATTTTCACCGGCTACGTCACAGTCGTCTGCTTCCAAAGCGCGCCAACGCCCACAGCCTGCGCCGCGCTCTACGTCATCTTCTGCCTCAGTTTCGCCATGCTGTATTGCCCTTTATTGGTCAAGGCCGTCCGAATCTTCAGGATATTTCAAAGCAGCACCAAGAACAACAAAAGACCGAGATTCGTCAGCCCCCAGTCTCAGGTCGTCATCTCTGTCGGTCTGATTTGCATACAGGTATGTATGCATAGCTCGTCTCTAAATAGATTGCTGACTTGAGGTTTTACAAATACTTCACTGACTGCATGCACAAATATCCCTCAATCTATGTGCAACTTTCTGTAAATTTCGAACCCATGTTACAAGCGGGCTAAAAATTTTTCCACCAAACAAACAGAAAATAGAGATTTTCATGTATAGCGTAAAACTTATAAATAGCTAACTATATGGTGTATCCGGTGTACAATGTAAAAGAAATATTGATACACTTTTTTGGGTTAAAGTTATATGATACTTTATTTAGCATTTTTTTAGCATTGCGGTATCAAATTTTTCTAAGCTCTCTTGTCTATAGTACAAAATAATTTCAATGTGAAGGAAATATTAGACTTTCGCGCTTTGACTTTAAACTTATGTAGAAACAAATGGGAAGATAACTAGCGGTAATAATGGATATTAGATACGAAGATCAACTGCAAAGCATTTCAATATATTTTAAAACTATGGCTCAATTCTTACTTTTTATAGTTGGCAACAGCGAAGGTCAGTTTAGCGACCTTAACATTAGTTTAATGAGAAAATCTCCAGTTTAATAAAATTAATAATTTGGTAAATTGTTTATGTAATCATCTTCTTTTTTGAAGTAACGTCTGCATTATATAAGATAAGAAAAAGATAAGATAAGAGACTGTGGAAGCTCGTTACAATCGCATTGTTTCCTATAGCATTATCAGACGAGGGGTGGCAACAACTAACCGGTCAGTATCATAAAGACACTGGACATATCTTCCTATGACATGTGTTATGTAATGTGTGCATGTATGTTTCTATGGTGACGGTGGGAAGAGGTCAGCGATTGGTTGGGAATGATGCAACATAGGTGGAATTGTCGTCATTTGGTCTTAGTTAGGACAGACGACTCCAGAACGTGAGACTGAAAGGTTGTGTTATTTTAGTGAGTTAGACTTTGTTAAAGAATATTGTTAATGAAGTCTGTAGAAACTTGGCCTAACTAAGGTTAACCAAGAATTTCTTAACGAAATAAGTTTGAATTAAACTTGAACAGGCGTTCTTTTTAGAAACAAACTTAATTATAACATTTTACTTATAAATATTCATAGGTGCAATTTGAAATGAAATAATGTGGTAACAGAAATGAAATGATAATTTTAAAAAAAAATTAATAAGGTTTGTCTTCGAGTCCGAAGATTGTGGGAAGTGTGGTCGAGGGGCTAAGTGCGCTTGAACTTGGCTTGTCTCGAGGTTCGACACCCGAATCGTTTACTGAGCGCCTACTGGTCCACAAATGAGATTCGACAAAAGCGCTTGGTCATGCTATAAGCATGAAAGTAGCGCTATATAAAGGCTATAATAATAATTAGTGAGGAATGCAGTATTTCACGTGGCTGCGCAGCACCCAGCTGTGACCTATATATTTTGCCGCATCCAGGGCGAGCATAACAATTGTCTGCAGGTGGTCGATTTAGATTTTCCTTTCGCCGCTGCGGATTTTCTGCTCTGCAATATTTACATGCATTTATCACAGACTCATTAAATAAAATTGTAATCATCTCAGATCTGGTCTGAAGATAAAATAACACAGTCGTAACAAAGAAAAATAACCATAAATAATTACAACATGCTTCATTTTGTTCATGTCTGCTGCTGTTGTAATATAAAAACTTGAATCAGATTACACTTAACAAAAAAATAGTATGACAAATATCAAAGAGAGTCAACCTTTCAATTAAATGTATAATTAATTCTTTCATTAATTTAAGCTGATAAATTTTTAAATTACATTTTTTTTTTTGTTTCAGATTTAAAACCCGGTCTAGAACTTAATTCAAAACCATGTTTAAAGCGTTATGTTTTACTTAGTTATTAAAAAGTATAACTCAATTAGATCTAAAACTAAGTTTTTAATTTTTAAAAATCTCAAGATCTAAAACTAAGTTTTTAATTTTTAAAAATCTCAAGATCTAAAACTAAGTTTTTAATTTTTAAAAATCTCAAGAAAACAGAAGATCGCATTTTTTTCAAAATATGGGTTATGTTAAACATTAAAGCAAGGACATTTTCCAGCGGTTCTAAAATTGTATAATTTTTAACGTAAAAATATTTCACGGGCTTAGAAAAATTTCAATATTATTTATTATATAAAGAGGTGAGGTGGCTGAGCGGTGAAGCGCTTTTCTTCCGAAGCGGGGGTCCCGGGTTCGAATCCTGGTGAAGACTGGGATTTTTTATTTCAGGATCTTTGGGCACATATGAGTCTACCCAGCTATAATGGGTACCTGGCATTAGTTGGGGAAAAGTAAAAGCGGTAGTTGTTGTGCTGGCCACATGACACCATCGTTAACCGTGGGTCACATCATCGGCCCCATAGTCTGCAATCACTGAAAGGGGAACTTTACTAGATGTTTTAAAAGGGTATAGATAGCATCGGTTTACGGGCCGGATATGACCCGAAGGCCTTAGTATGTTATCACAGGTTAAGTATATTGTTAAAGAATGAAGTATCAATTTTTTTTCTTTTTAACAGGTGGTTCTTTGCGTGGTGGTCGTGTTGGCCTACACACCAACGTCCAGAAGAACACAGATGGTCAAGACCGAGCGCTTTGTTGAGTTGACCTGCGACATGACCCTCCAGGGCCTGGCCTCCTTCTTGACCTACAACCTGGTTCTGGTCAGCCTGTGCTCAATTTTCGCGTTCAAAACGCGCCACCTTCCGGACAATTTCAACGAGTCCAAGTTCATCTCCATGTGCGTGTCCACCACGCTGGTCATCTGGCTAGCCTTCGTCCCCACCTATTTCACCGCGGGGAGGGAATACGTCCGCACACTCCTCCTGTCTGTGGCCCTCTTGCTGAACCACACGGTCGCCCTTGTTTTCCTCTTCATGCCCAAGATCTACGCGGCCATCTGCGTCCCTAGCGAGCCTGTGGTGACCACCAGGTTTAACACGATATCTACGAGGGTGCATCACCTGACCAGCACAAACAGAGTGGCGCCATCGCCTGGTTCGGTCAACATGACATGATCCCAACAATACCTTTCAGAAGCATCGCCTTAACTAAATCTACCCAGTAGAATTACCCAAGCTTCAGTAGAAATACCCAAGCTTCAGTAGAAATACCCAAGCTTCAGTAGAAATACCCAAGCTTCAGTAGAAATACCCAAGCTTCAGTAGAAATACCCAAGCTTCAGTAGAAATACCCAAGCTTCGTCCATGTTGATTTTAAATAAAATGATGTTAAAAGTTCATCTACCAGTTATAGCAGAAGAAACTAAATAACGAAACATTGTCTTCGAATCTACAGAAGAGAGCAGGATTTAACGAGGCTACGCAGACCCAGAATGTGACCTACATATTTTGCATTAAATATTGCTACCAAAGTCGTTGTCTGTCTGGAAGTCAACTTACGTTCTCTTTCCGTTGTCTGCCACCATCTACACTGTTTTTCTCTCGGCCTAACATGTAATAATGTATGTACCGCTGTTGTTGTTTTTTTTTAAGTTCTAAAGATGACTTTTTTGGAAAAGGAGGGGGGGGGGGGGAATCAAGTCGCTACCCGGAAGAACTAATTAGTATGCGTAAAGTGACATTATGTCAGCCACAGTGTAGGAATGTGCCGTTTGGTGTAAATGGGGTATCAAGCTCTCTCCACAGATCGGTCAAAGGCGGCTTCCAACAGTCTCTTCCTTGTTGGTGCCCACGGGCTTTAGGTCATCTAAGAAGGTTCCACGCCATGTTATCCGAGGACGACCTTGTTTTTTTTGTTGTTTTTTTTTTTTTTGCTTTTCTATTTCCGGTTTCTGTTGAATGTCCCTCGAATCTCCTACGAAGTTTAGTCACCATTTCACGTGCGATTCAGAGCTTTTCTGTTGATGACATGATCTTGGTATGTTATACCTAGGATCCTTCTGAGTTATCCGTATTGAGCCACGTTGAGTCTCTTGCCAACTGTCATTGGTGACTTCCCGCAAGTGGGGTTGGCCGTTGGGACTATGATTGCATTGAAAAGGTTTGTCCAGAAAAGAGTAGCTTTTGGAAGACGGCTCCTGCTTTCCCTATTCGACTAAGGCGTATGCCTCGTTCTAAATCCGCGTGCATTCAATCTATTCTCTGCTTGATAACTAATCATCTTTCTAATTATCTAACTATCAAAGTTTTACAGAGTATATTGATGTTTATTGGCGTTCTACTACTTGACAATGGCCAGGAGGTTTGAGCGTTCGGCTAAAACCTCAAAGGTTTCTTATTAAAAACCGATGACTTTTAACGAAGCCAGGAAACAGGGACAAATAAAATCGAACTCGTCCATGAGTCGTTTCCTCGACAGTGACAACTGATTTCGATATGACGTAGTCCTGGTCAAACGACGTCTTCGTAAACTGATTTTCCTGTCATGCTGAGTTTTAAAGTTTTGACTGACAATCTGTATTATCTTTTTAACTACACGAGGACTAATCAAGCTTTTTATGATCTACTCTCAGCCAGCACGTACCAAAAAGCAATAAATAATCAATTAAGACTGTCAAACGAAAAATAAAAAAGGGAAAAGAAACTGGAGCACCGCTTGATTAGGGCCTACATGACTGCACTTAGCCGCCACACCAAGCATAAAATACCAATAAATAATTAATTAAGAATTAAATTGAAAAACAAAAAGAGAAAATTAAAAGAGGCATCACTCGATTCTTGCCATTGCCTTGTAAATTAAACATAAAGGGGGCGTTATCATCTTTGAGTCCTAGATCTTGTTTTCATAATGACTCCCGTACGTTCATGCGACCTTCGATCAACACACCCGGTTATCTACCTTGCCCTATTAGGATTTTAAGATAAAAGATCGATTGTTTTGAACCCAATTAAATAAATATTTTTATAAGGAGGCGCGTGAACCAGAAAAAAAAAAAAAAAAGTCACAATTTAACTACGGTGTTAACAACGTGTGACCGAGCTTATTAGTCTAAACTACCCACAGGTTCCGACGTTGCAGGTGTGACCTAGATCTAATATCGACAATAGCCATATCTTCGATTCCGAAGATTAAGGATGAGTGCAGTGTTTCACAGGACTACGCGACCTGCATATTTCCCCGTTTCTCGTCCAGACAAAGCCGTTGTCAGCCGGAGGCTTTCGTCTTTAATAAGGGCTTTTCTCTTTTGGTATAAACATTTGACCACATATACTTCTATATACTTTAACATTTTGTTTACTTAGCATATGAGATGTGGCGGCTGAGTAGTTAAACGCATGGGTTCCGAGAGGCCTAGAGATCGAGTCCCAGTGGAGAGCTTGAATTTTGAACTTGACTTCAAAGGCGCCCCTGAGTCCACCCAACTCTAAAAGGTACCCTACGTATTTGAAGGAAAGTGGTTAGTCGTTGTGTTGACAACATGACACCCTCGTTGACTGCAAAACTTTTTAGCACTGAAGAATCACATTTTTTAATCTCTTCTGTTTGTGGTTCAATTTTTTAAAATCTAGTTGGCAGCATTGACATTCTATTGAGCGTCTTTGACATTGTTAAGTTTATCGTACAAATCTTCAATTGAGTCAGACAATGAGATCAGATAT
The DNA here is from genome assembly GCA_030265305.1 of Biomphalaria pfeifferi. NCBI lineage: Eukaryota > Metazoa > Mollusca > Gastropoda > Planorbidae > Biomphalaria > Biomphalaria pfeifferi. The sequence goes on from JASAOG010000077.1 coordinate 1,130,453, forward strand.
AAGCACAGCATTAAATACCAAATTTTTTGATCTGTTTCAATGCTAACAAGTGTTGTCAATGCCATCAAGCGAAACAGCAGGAAATGATTATCAACAATTATCATGTCATTGTTTTTTGTTGTTTTTTTTAGTGTGTAAAAATATTACTTTTTTTTCCTTAACTCTATTGACCTTAAAGCACAATGTAATTTTTTACAAAGCTTATATCAAATCACTCTGTTTGTCAGTCTGTCATCTATCTGTATGTCTATCATCTATCTGTATGTCTATCTGGCCAAAAGTTTGTACACGTTATTTGTCCGACATCCAATCTCGGATCAAGCTGAAATTTTGCACAATTATTTCTTTAACCTGACAACAACAGAATCATTAAATTACAAAAAAAAATAACACATATGTAAAGATAAAAACATATCAAGTTAAAAAAATCAGGGTTAGAAAAGGCCCACAAGTATAGTTGACGGTTTAAGTTTTCAACATACTTGGTTGGGGATTGTCACAAGATCCGAGACGTACTGAATTATTTTCTCCAGATATGTATAGTCCAAAGGATATTGTAGCGGGGAACACTGGTGATTAACACTTTGGGAAAACAAAGCGCGTGTGTGGAGAGTGGTAGCGAAACAATCTTTAGGTAGCCAGGTAACAAAGTTCTCAGCCGACAAAATAAAAACGAGCCAAATAAAAAACAAGTAAGAAATATTTTTAAAATTTAAAAAAAAACAACAACAACAAAGCTTATATTGATGAAATTGCATCCATTTTTGTGCATCCATTATGTAATTAATTTTTAATGACTCAAAAATTTAACCAAATACATTGCAATACCACATCTGCAGAATGGAAGACACAAGCCTCCCTAAACGACTCCTTTATGGTTTAATTAAGAGAAGGGAAGAGATTACAAGGATCAAGTGAATGCTTCAGGGACACCCTCAAAGCTTCTCTGAAAGCCCCTTCAGCATTGACACAGCCACCTGGGAGACAGAGGCACATGACAGAACATCATGGCGTCGCGCTGTGAAAACTGGTGCACAAGTTGCTGAGGAAAAAAGAAAAGTGCTGGTAGAAGAAAAGCGCCAGAGAAGAAAAGCAAGGTCAATGACACTAGCTCCAGCTGGAATAACCTGTCCAGAGTGCAGCCGAACATTCCGGCCTCACATAGGTCTCACCAGCCACATGAGAAGGCACAAAATCCCAGTGCAAAGCCCTCAGCCCCCTGGATGATAACAGTGGTCATCATCGAATCATGTTGGATGAACTATAAATAAGGTTTACTGTCAAAAAAAAAAAAAAAAGGATAAAACCATTTCTAGAGCTTACCCTTGTATGCGCGTTGCGAGAACGCAATTCTTATTTATCTCTATGCGATTGTGCGTGATTATTGTAGCGGGTCGCCCGCCGCCGATTCAGTACATTTTCCATACAGCATGCTCTGTGTGCTATGATCCAATCTCTTTTGTAGAACAGTTTGGATGGAGGGGTATCTTGGAGAAGGTTTCAGTGCGGCCTTTCTTTTTAAAAAGTTGCTAGAGTCAGAATTCGAACTTGAACCTAACTTGATAAAAGACGTGTTTAGCCTCTCAGCTATTCAAGTACTTAGGGAAATCGAAGATTTTATTATTTAGTCAATTTTTGGTTTTAACATTTTTAGCAAACGACCTAATTCTCTGCTCATTTGTCGAGGGGGGCATACTGTCACGTTTCACCCGTCGACGACATAGTACATTCTCCATATAAAACTAAATTAAATAATTACGACTGATAGATTAATTAATGGGCTGATTATTTGATTGATTCATATGTTGTCCTCAACCTTGAAGAGTTGCACAAAGTTTCAACTTGATCCGAGAATGGAAAGCGGGAAAGAAAAGCGTGTACAAAATGTTATTATGACATGATTAGGATTTAGTTATTTGTTTTGGCAATAGGGGGAAAGTTTTTTCTTAGCGACGATGACGTAAAGTTTATTAAAAAGTAAGAACGCTCTATCAACAAGGCGCTTTTCATTAGGGCAGTGAAAATAAGAAGTTATACCCAGACGGCTAGTAGCAGAGGACATTAGACGGGTCCGTTCTTGAGGATAAAAGGTGTTTCCTATTTTAACACTAGTGTCGACTACCTTTATTGATTGTTTTGGCATTTCGCCGGTGTTTGAAAGTTAACTCCTGTTTATTTCATTGTTTGTATTTGACACACTGATAGACGGACTGAGTTGATATATGCTTTATCATGGAAAATCATTTTTCGAACAAAATGCGGAAGATTAGCTCCAGAGAGCCAAGTGTTCTATCTTTCGACCGTCCCCCCCCCCAAAAAAAATCTTTCTTGCTCTTATTTTTTATTGAAGGAAAAACATTTGACAATGTTTTGTTTTGTTTCTGCTTCTTTTTAAGAAATGAAAATAAACACAAGGAATGAATTAAACAAAAAAAAAAAAAAAAAAAAAAACACTCTCCTGTGTTGTTGATGTATTTATTTCTATTCACCAGATCTGAGTTATAAATTAATGTGTCTGGTGGGACCGCCATTGCTGAACAAATGTAGACCTTTCCATTACTCACCCTTAAAAAAATATACCAATTCTAGCTTTCCATTCCTGCAGACGATGTTGTGTTTTAAAGTGCACGCCTATTTCATCAGACGAGTCTGGCTTACGTGGGAGCTTTGTGGACAACGTCATCATTTATTGTGCACATTAAAACACAGCAGCTCAGCCGGAAATGGAGAAGGGCAGACGTGGGCGTGTTTACACCGGGGATTCCTCCAACGGGAACTTGGCTGCAGCTTTCGTTATCGTCTCCATCAGTGTCTCCTTCTCCTGCGCCCCTGAGCATGAAGGCTGTCCGTTGACCAGCAGAAATGGGATCGCTGAAATAGTAAACAAATAATGTTGAAGATTTTTGTGTGGCATCCCCTACAATAAGACAATGTCGTAAACAGGGGCGGACTGGATGTCCCAATCGGTTCAGGCATTTCTATACAATCAGCCCCGTAAATTGCATATCTTTTGATGGACATCCAATTATAAGTCCTCAAAATCATTATATTACTTTGAGCATCGATAACTGTTCACATGCATACAATGAGCTCTCTCTCTATATATATATGTCTACGGATGTAGGCTATTACATTATTTCGTATAATTTATAAAATTAAATTACAATTACACTGTAGAGAGATTTAAGAGGGCCCCGTTTGTAAAAGAATATTATAAAACCTTTAACAATTTAATACACAGAGGAATCCATGCGGCCCTTTCTGTGTTCCAACTGGCCCATTTGGCTACCGGCCCACCGGGCATTTGCCCCGAATGCCCATATAGCCAGTCCGCCCCTGGTCGTAAATCCAGAGATGCAGTTACTAATTCCGACCTTGCTATTAGCGTATACCTTTTCATCACAACATTTTGGCCAGCCGTAAAAATGTGAAAGAATAAATTTGAAAAATAATAAAATAATTTAAAAGTCTGTGCCCCTTCGAAATTCGACTATATTTCTCTCTCTTTCTTTACAATACTTGGAGCAAAGTCCCTATATATATATATATATATATTGAAGGTCTATATCAATGATACACAACTGACGGCCTGTGAACCACATCCGACCCAGGACACGGGACTATTTTTCGACTCGAAACTTCTGACCACATTGCGCAAATGAAGCGGAATAGGCTAATTTGTGTGGACCTCTACGATTTTTCAAAACGATGTGGTCTGAGACACGCGAGTAGGTCATTTATGTAGCTCCCAGGCCGAAATATGTATGACCCCCAATCAAGTATGTTATATATGCGGGTTTAAAAAAAAATTCAAAAACTAAAGGCGTTATCGTAAGTCCATACTTGTCTCGTGCTTGAACTAGACAGCATGGCTTATTTTAAGGGAGAGAAAGGCTTATTCTTTTATAAGCAAATCTGCTTTTATTTTAAATTACTTAAGCCTTAAACTATGCCCTGCTATCTCTATATTGTTATGACTCTACATTGCGCACTGTCATTTGGCGCGATTTTGTGTACCAGAGGACACGCTAGAGAACAGAGGAAGGAAGATGGCCGATGATTAGCGATGTAAACAAGAAGGCCTGAGATGTGATTCTAAGTTTGGCTCTAGATGTAGTTTATAATTGATTATTAAACGTTCTGTTTTATGTCACTTTCGTTGAAGTTAATTGCTAAGTTATAGCAATATTATAAACTACCGGCACCTTTAAACATGATTCGAAAATCTAACAGTTTAGGTCCTAAACTTATACATCGTGAAGTACATCTCTTATCAATAGGAAATAATCACACTTTTCTCAGAATTCGATGAATCTATACTATGCTTTGCTATTTAATATACAAAACTCATGTTTTATATCAAATGACTTACAATAAATCAAAATGACGACAGGCTGAGTCAACCCTACCTTGGATTCCTTGTTTGCGCCATGACGCCGCCTTTGCTTTGATTTTCTCCTCACGTGCAGGGTCCTCCAGCCATTGCCTGACCTGGGCCACATCAAAGCCGACGTCTTCTGCGATCTTCAATAAATGTCTCATCTCCAGTGGCCTGCCCTTGGTGAAATACGCCTGGAAAGAGATGTGCTGCGTGTCACTGTAAACATGTGGGAAGTTTAGACCAATAGCTTGTTGCCACGTCACAGGTCTGTACGACGTGGCAATTAACAACGGGTCTCCACTGCCCACAGGCTGCAGCGTCGCAAGTCAGTGTTGAGGTCTTCTGTTACGAATGGTATCGGTTTGTGCTAACTAGGAATTTTGAAATCCTTGTGCTCATGCATTCTTAGATCTTTAAAGTGAGTTGATTTTAAACTAACCAGAATACTAAAGGATTTTTTGTACAAACCTTATATCAACTCACTCTGTCTGTCTGTTAAAAAAGTGTGATTACGTTAGCTTTGTACAATTATTCATTGACATTGAACTAGACATTAAAAGAATTAACCAATTAGTCAATGAATAGTAAAAAAAAAAAGTTCCTCTTTCAGACCTTGCGGTCTATAGCGCAGTTGATGTAAAGGTCATCTATTTCTGCGTTTCAGCGGTTAACGAGGGTGTAATGTGGCCAGCACAACGACCAACCATTTAATCAATTAATTACTGAAAATAAATTATTTTGTTTTGTACCAACAAGCGAAATTAATCATTATGTATTCACATATAGGGCTAAATATGTAGGGTTTTGTCCTCGTAGATAATTGAAAAAAATATTGTACCTAAGTAAACATGACTCAATTAAAAAATTAAACAATTACTCAATTAATTATTGGTAATTAATTAATTAATTAATTAATTTTTAATTAATTAATTAATTAATTTTTATAAATTATTTTAAATGACATTGAATAAGGAAAATACTTTCTACATTATTGATATATATATATATAATGTAAATATGGAGTTCTTCCCCTTGTATAAGCTTTGTTTTTTTAAAAAAGGGATTTTTACAAAATATTTTGCTTGCTTTTAGTTTAGCATTAAATTGTAAGAATTACACATGCAAAAACCTTGACGTGAAAGGGGGCCGATGCGCCAAAGAAGAAATAACACTTTCTCAACTTGAGAACCTTCACATTTGTACTACTTACCCTAAACAGCTTATCACTGATTTCATTTTCCTTAGAGCCACCTTCGTGTTCCTTGGCGAACTCAACCAGAACGTGAGCCGGGACAGTGTACGGATAGACTGGACATGTGAAATTGAAGTCAATCCCCAGGGACTTCCCTGTTTCTTTTAAATGTTGCACTCTGTCGACAGAACAAACATCGAGGGATCTCGTTAGTGTAAATACATTTGTAATAAAAGTTTACATTTGAATTGGATTTGTTTGTGTTTTTTTTTTAAGTTTCGAAAGTTTCTTTAAACAACGCGATTAGACGTCGTAGGACAGCGGTTCTCAACCCTTTAAAGCTCGGTGACCCCTTTTTACAATCCCCCACTATGCCGCGACCCCCCTTCCCTTTGCTCACATACACAGCAATAGAAGAATAGACAAAGCAATCCATTTTTTCGATGGTCTTTAGCGACCCCTGGCAAATCGTCAATCGACCCCCCAAGGGGGTCGCGACCCCTGTCGTAGGATGATTGGTGGCAGGAAGGTGGGGAAACAACAGAGGGGGTGAAATGTACCGTAAGGCTGGACTAGGCGGAGACAAGAGGGTCAGGCAGCCGTCTAGCACTACCAATTATTCAAGTACGAAATACTAAAATGCAGCTCTTGGTTTAAGCTGGACTACGGGATCATCATCTACTTATAAGTGCACAGCGTCTTATCGATCACCAATAAATCTCATTAGTGACCAGTACGTTGTAATGTAAACTGTGCAGAGATCGATGCACTACAAATCCAATTTAAAATAACTTTTAAATGTTACGAATATGTTTCATGGTAGGTTTAATTTATGTACATTTAAATACGTTTGCAATATTGTGAGTGAAGCTCTAAAATATATTCACTCCACCAATGTTTTGAGGCAGCTACATGTTATATTTCAGAATTTTCTCTCATATAGATTCTTTTCACTACTAAAATGCAGCCTAAGATACTGGTGACATGGTAGGAGACATTTATTAATAGATAAAGGGACGTAATGTAATTGGGTTATGATAAATCTCGAAACAAATTGTTATTTGTAGGACGACATGTTTGGAGTAGAGAGTAACGATTGGCGACCGAAGGACCTACAAGTAACCAGACTTTATTAAAACAGGAATACAGAACGCAATTATGTAAAAACAAAATTATTAAGAACATGTTGAGGACTTATTTATGGTAATTGTTCGAGCAGCTCTTGGAACTCCCATTGGTGATATCATCATATGGCTACACAGGGCCGGTCCTGCAGATTGCAGGGCCCTATGCGAAACGGATTGCGCGGGGCCTAGTCTGGGTAGGGATAAGGATAATAAGTGAAAATTTTAAGATTTTTTGTTACATAATAAATACGTATTTTTATTCATACTTTACTAAGTACAAAATCACGGTCAAATTAACTTTACGAGCCATTTACAATAGAAGGTAGTTTTCCAACACAAAAGCCGATAAACATTCAGACCTGCCTTTTAGATTTACTATCGACTAGCAAAATATCGCTTTTGATTTTTTTAAAGAGATCGAGATAGATTTAAATCTATATTTATATGCCAGTGACTATTAAAGTAAGTGAAGTATTGGAACTTCCTGTTTTGGTTCAAATTCGCCGTATTATATTTTTTTTAATGAAATCTGACAATGACTTTTTTTTTTATCGCGAGTAGGATTGGCGTTTTCCATATTGAATGTCACCCCAAAATGACAATTTTGTCTATTATTCAGGACATTTTTACGAGTTTTCAGGATATTTTAATAATTTCAGGAGATTTTCATGACTTTTTTTTTCGTATACTAAGCAATTTCAGGAGATTTCCAGGAGCTCCTGGAAAATTAGGAAGCCGCGAAAACCCTGTTAAGTTAAAATGGTTTAATTTAATATTTTACAACTAGAATTAGCGCGGGGCCTATGAAAGTGCGGGGCCCACTGTGGCCGAATAGGCTGCAGTGCCCTAAGGCCGGGCCTGTGGCTACAGAGGAACATCCAGGCTCATGGGGACCCGGTAGTGGAAAGTGTTTCCCATTAACGTCTGAGCTCTTCTAATGGTAACTTCCATTGAGAACATTGCGTTTTCCGCTATGTGTAATCCTTTGAAGTGCTATTATAGCTAAAAAAAAAAAAAAATTAGAGCAAAGATTACTCTTTTTTTCTGCTGCAGATTTGGCAGCAATGTTTGCGCATGCTATTAAGCCTTTTATCCATTCCAGGCAGATTGTATCCATTCAAGGCAGATTTGGTAGCAATGTTTGCGCGTATAATCTGGCTTTATATACATTCTTGGCAGATTTGGCAAAACTGTTTGAACAATCTTTGCTAACGAGTTGTATCTATGCGTGGCGACTAAATTCTAGAATCCAAGGTCTAAAATTTGAACCCTAAGAAAGTCGAGATTTTATTCTTAATGGTACTTTACATACATTCTTATCTTATCTTATGTAATACAGACGTTACTTCAAAAAGAAGATGATTACGTCATCGCAGGTTATGACAATCAACGCTTGTAGGGTTATTAAGCAATTAAACTTCAATGGCCCCAGTGTGCCCGAGATCAATCGTGGCAACGAAGCATTGGTCTAAACTGCCCACTGGTTGTGACGTTGCAGGTCAGTGTTGAGGCCTTCTGTAACGAATGACTTCGGTGTGCCTCTATTACTTATTGTCCCGGGAGCAATAAATGAATGAACCCTTTGGCTGCTACGCAACTGAACAAAACCAAAAAAAATAAAAAATTTCTATATTTACCTGGGGTTGGTCAGATCCCCACCGACGGGACCCTCAACAGGGATTCCTTCTTTGGGGCAGTGTGGGTGAATCAGAAACGGCTCCCATCGCACGCGGAATGTAAACCTGTATTCCAGGACGCTCGACGCGAGCTCCAGGCGCCGTTTCATCACCCAACACCAGGGTCACATAAAGTCGCTGATGACGTCAATCTGGATAAGCGGCTTGACGAAACCTTCCCCGCAAGACGATGTCACTAGTCGGCCTTGAGGAGCAACGGATGGCGGCTTGGAATACTGTCTTCTGCTGCTAGTGTCTTCAGAGGCAGATTCGTCCGAGTCCATGACCTTGCTTTTTCAGATCGGAAGATGAAAAATCGATGTAAATAAGAGAATGTTGCGTTTAAAAAAAATTATTAGCTTTGAAAAATGCCTTAACTTTTAAGCATCATTTAGAAAATACTTGAGTTTTGGCGCGTTCATGTTGAATGCTTTTGGTGCTGATCTGAATAGTGTATTGGAATTCCCTTTAAGGTATACCCAGATTTAGCAAGTCAAATTTTTCGATAGCGCATTTTTTTTTATTTTGACGGAACTAAATCGTTTGAATTGTTTGTATAGCTTACCTAGGCGAAACGTGGAATCTTAAAACAGATCTCGCTCTGAAGATGAACAAGGCTTTGTGTTTCATTGCTTTAGTATATCGTTCTCCTCAGGTCTGTAAGGCACTATTTTTCCTTAATACCAAAAAAAAAAATGTTAGTCAAATAAAGTCAAATTAAGGCGGATATTGAAGTGCTAGAGACATTTCAGCCAACAGGGCATGTACGCCTGCAATGGGCTTGATCGAGTTAAAATAATTATCGTCTTCAAAACGTCACGATGGGGCCCATTTGGTTGACCTAAAAAAGATGTCAAACGAGTGTTTATTTATTGATTTATTAAATAGAGCGATGTCCTTGCGAACGCCGGTATGGGCAGTATAGAGGGACTTCTTATGGTCCGACAGTTTCGCGGGGAAGGGCACGTGTCCCGTATGGTGGTCGACGTAACAGAGGTGGAAACGCTTCAAAGACCAGCTTAGGCGCCAACTTGCCTTAGTTGACATAGAAGAAAGCACCTGGTTGCATGCGGCCTCAGAACGAGACAGCTGGAGGTCACTCAAAAAGGCCTCGGGATACACATTTGAGACCAAAAGAAAATCCGCTGCCGAGGACAGACGCAGACGGCGAAAAGAAAATCTTAATCGACCACCGGCGGACAATGGTTATGGATGTGACAAAATATGTAGGTTGCAGTTGGGGCTGCCTAGCCACGGGAAATACTGCATTCCTCATTAATCTTCGTACACGAAGACAAGCTTTATCATAAAATAGAGAGTAAGTTGTGGAAAATTATGTAGGTCGATTGTGGGTCTGCATATTATTTGTTTTCTTTTGAACGTTTCAGCTGTTCCTACACAAAATGAAGATTATTAACTCCTAGACCAAACACTCTGCAGGAGTTGGCAGCGGGTAGGAACATCCTGATGACGATCCAGAGCGCATACCACACGACCTGGGAACCATTCAATTTAAGGGATGTGTGGAAGAGTGGGATGAACAGTTTGGCTCCCTAGCAAATTAGTTCAAATCCAGACTTGATGTGAATTGTGTTTGCTGAGCTAGACAACCCCTTCCCCACACAAAAGAGCTTCACCCGAGCGCACTCCAAGAGTATGTTATAGCCATAGACATAAATAAATATAGACTGGCCGATCAAAGTGTTGTATGAAACGAAAATTTGTGACTTGCAATTTGGTGTACTTTATTATACAGCATTTATGAGCAGTATAAAAGTTAAGTATTCATATCTATTTCAGCCACACACCTATATATATTGTAAATAAGGAGGCAATGTAGTTTTGTTTAATCTTTAAGAATGAAGATCATGCAATTTTTCATAATTCGGAAATCCGAATACAATAGATATACATGTTTTCAAGCTCCACCAAGTTACTTCCTTCGGCCAGTCTCCATTTATTTATGTCTATGGTTATAGCGTAAAAGAATCGCCATTAGAGGTTTTCATTAAAGGCGGGGGGGGGGGGGGGGGGGGGGGGGGGGGGGGGGGGGGGAAATGCTATAAATAGCTAGCTACTTGACGTATCCGGTGTACAAAACGAAGGGTTTTAATAAACTATGTTTGTTTTTATTAAGGTATATGATTATTTTGTGAACTATTTAAGCTGCAGAATCAAATTTCATTTTTTCAGAGTATATTTAGTTTTGAAAAAAAAAAAAAATTCAACTTTGAGTCTTTGGCATTGTTTCGTTTGTTGTCAAAATCTCCAATACAAAAATCAATTAAATATATTTCTAATTTTTTTATCACGAGAAAAAAGAATAGAGGAAGAAAACAAGTCCCCCATTCAGACCTTGCGATCCGTTTCTATGGCCGACAGCTAACGAGGATGTCATGTAGCCAGCACAACTACCAACCACATGTACTTTACCAAACTGATGTCATCTCATTGACGTACTAAATATCCCGAAATTTAAAATCTCAAGTCCTCAACAAGATTCGAACCCTGAGACCCTTCGCTTCAGAAGCTAAGAGCTTTACCAACTCAGCCACCAAAAAGAACTGAGAGGCACCAGGAAATCGTCCTTCTGTTAATTCAGAGTAGGTCAGCTTGACATCTTGCAGTCAGACTTGAAGTAAATTGAGATGACTGTGTAACGTGGTGCGTCAATGTAAAAAAAACAACAAAAAAAACGTAACCCTTTAAAAGATGTCAGACAGACTGACAGACAAAAACGAGTGAGTTGATAAAAGCTTTGTCAAAAGTCTCTTTCCCATGGCATATCCTAGCAACAATTTCAATAATATCTAATGTCAACAATTAAGGAATGGTTAAGCATTTCTCTCCGGGGATTTCCACAAAAAATGAAATGATGGCAGAATTTTAAAATTCTATTAATAATTGAACCGAAATGATTGGCGGTATCTCTTTCATATATTTGTTGAATTAAAAAAAAAAAACATTTAAAAATGGTTGTTGTTTTTATAACTTCTGGGGTTTTTTATTTATTTATTTCTTGGCATACTTATGACATCCGTTCAAAAAAAACATGAGAAAAAAAAAACAACAAACTTAACAACCACAACAAAAAACCTAGGCTCACCTAGAAATCTGTAAGACAGACTCAAAAAAGACAAGTAAAAAAAAAAGATGAATAAATACCTCTAGGAACCTAATGTCTATGTGTTGACAAAGCATTCTAAACATACACCTACTAAGAACAAAAAACTAGACAAATCTATTTCCATCTCCTATATCAGGATAGGTCTAGATCAGGGGTTCTCAAACCTGTGGGTCACGACCCCCTTGGGGGTCGATTGATGGTTTGCCAGGGGTTACCTAAGACCATCAAAAATAAGGATTGTTATTGTCTATTCTTCTATTGCTGTGTGTGTCTGCAGAGTGGTATATTGTAAAAAGGGGTCGCCGCGCTTTAAAGGTTGAGAACCGCTGGTCTAGATGCTACAAAACGGAACCTGAGAGCTACATCTTGTCAAGAAATAAAATGAACAACTCTAATTAGGGGTTAGTACTAGTTAGTAGTTTGAAAAGTCAGTGGGATTTGGGAGCTTTAGATATATCTGGGGTCACTTTATTGGTAGACCGTATGCTAATAATGATAGCTTCTACCTATCCTGATAATGATATATTCTACCTTATCCTAATAATGATAGCTTCCACCTTATCCTGATGATAGCTACCTTATCCCGATAATGATAGCTTCTACCATATCCTGATAATGATAGCTTCTGGCTTCTACCTCATCCTGATAATAATAGCATTAATCTATCACGATGTCATGGTAAATATCAATGTCAAGATTACAATTATCAGCTCATGACTTGAGTTGTTTAGCTAAACAAACTTGCTGTTTCTTTAAGAAACAGGTTAGCTCTGCAATCCTCAACTGATTAAGAATGTAAGAACATTTTAATGTTTTATCCCCCATATTTTCTATCTCACAAAAGATGTTCTAAAAGGCCAATGGGAAAAAAAAATAAAACTAAAACGTAAGTACTGGTTTCAGACCTTGTGATCTAGGGGTCATCTGTAAAGGTCATCTATTTCTTGGGTAATGGTTAACGAGCAGGGTGTCATGAGGCCAGCACAACAACCAACCAAATTTACTTTCCCTAACTTAAGTCAGGTACTATTAAAGCATCCTTAAATTCCCGAAATTGAAAATCCCAGTCTTCACCGAGATTCAAACCAGGGTCCTCTCGGTTATGAAGCCAAGCGCTCTACCTCTCAGCCAGCACGTCCCCTAAAAGGCCTCTGAGATACTGATAACTCATATCCCTGACTACCAGTGTCCTGTTGTGGAAACAAGTTGAAAAAATTCAGTGCTAAATTATTTTGAAATGATGCGTAGAATTAGTCCCTATATGTGGTGGCCGAGCAGTAAAGTGCTTAGATTCTGAACTGGAGGTCCTGGTGAAGACTGGAATTTTTTATTTCAGGATTTTTGGGCGCCTCTGAGTCCACAGAGTTCTAATGGGTACCTGACATTAGTTAGGGAAAAGTAAAGACAGTTGGTCGTTGTGCTGGCCACATGACACCCTCGTAAAACTAAGGCCACTGAAACAGATGATCTTTACATCAACTGCCCTATAGACCACAAGGTCTGAAAGAAGAACATATGCACATCACAAACATCAAGTAACTGACATCATGACATTTTATTTTGGTCCCTTTCTGTCACATACACAGAGAAATGTACACATCAAAGTACAAAAAAAAATGTACAACAAAGCATTTCCACTTCACATCTGTGTACAGGATTTGATTTTCTTGTTTAAATTAAGAGCTGTACATTTATGTACATGCAAACATGAGACAATTTTTGTACATATGGTCAATTACAAAAAAAAAGGTTATGGTCAGTTTTTATGAAGTTAATCCTCCATTTATAAAAGAGTTTTTAATGCCTCAAGGGACTGTACAAATAAATTATATATTAATGAACAGAACCAAAAAAATGGTATAAATGAATAAACATAAAGATGAACAAACACTAATAAAGTGTCTCAATGTTTAAATTGACAATTTGACCGGGTGCATTTCAAAAGATCTGGATTTAATTTTTTACAGTTCTCATCTCTTTGTTTACACTTTATTCTTAACAGCTGGTCAACATCCAAAACTGATCCCTTTCTCTCCGTAATTATTTACCACATTCTGGTGTAATCAACGTTGGTATCGTCAGTTAGGAGAGAAAGAGTTAATATAAGCAATTAAATAACACAGTGTGAAGGTGAGAAAAAAAGAAGAGAAAACCATGTGAAGAATGCTGGGGTGCTGTAATGGAACCTAAAGAAAGAAGTAAGAAAAAGAATACAGGGAACGATTTTAAAATAAATAGAGAAAATAGACCAAGCTTGGCAATGATGCCGTATTGAAAAATCAGTGTGGCCAACTAAAGAACAAAAAAATATTTTATACTAAATACGGCAGAGGAACAAAAAATTCACAGATATTATTATATAGTTTCTTTTAAGTACAAATTTGATCAAAACTTTTAGATTTTGTGCACCAGATACACCAAAAAAAGTAGATTCCTAGACTGGTCTACCAGTGTATTTCATTTCATGAAATTTAGGAGTTATTCAGTCAGCTGTACAAACAACACCCTCATTATCAATGGTAACACGTCTATTCCACTTAATGTTTACAATAACTCAGCTTCGGATTGGAAAATCAGCATCGAGTAAGAGATATAAACAGTTAATAGGACTGGAATTGCATAAGAACATCCCAAAGATATCCCAAGGTCTAAGGAATGATGGGGAGACAAAGTGTAGGGTAAGGGGAAATTCTGGTGGTTGTTTTTTTTTTTTTTTATTTTATTTTTATCAAACATTTTTACAAATATTTTATTTATCATTTGCAAATGTGAGAGGTCAAAGGTTACTTAGAAATGCATTAGGGAAAAAAAAAAGGAAAACAATAATATTAAGTACTAGTATAAGTTCAGTTCTGTTTTTTCCAAAATTGTCTAAAAGACAACTGCCTACAACTGAAAGCATCTTTCTCAATGGATTTACTATACTTTTTAAGATTACTTTTTTCAAGAATGGATATCCCCTTACGAAATGCAGATCTACAACTGATTAATACAGGATTACCATTTTCTCATATTTGAAAATCATTACTTAGCTCATGATTAATGGAGCTATGACACTTATAACAGGACACAAAAAACATTTGATAATGAGAAACATTATATGGTGGGAAAACAGCAACACTGACATTTTTGTTGATTGGGCACTTCTATTGTTTTTTATTTATTTGCCTCATAAGCAAGTTGCATCAAACTTAGTCACAAAAAGCGAGCTAAACAAGTAATAAATAATGGCCATGTCTTTGTTTCCGAAAAAGATTGCATTTGGCATGCTGTCCCCCTTGTGGGATGTGTGTCCGACCCAGTGCAGCTGTCAAATGTTAACTAGTTCTTCTATACTGAAAGCTGCACATGATTATAAAGCAGGATAAATTAAAGTCTTTAAAAGGGACATAATTGAAGATTGCAAAAAAACAACAAAAAAAAACAAAAAAAACTATAAAAAAAAGGGGGATTAATTATTTGTATAATCTATATAGCCAACACTACATATAACAAATATATGAAGGATATGAATGAATGTTCTGCAAAGGCCACTTCCTGCACACTTAAAACAGACAGTGATATAAAGATTATGACATGTACACAAGTCTAAGGCATTATTCCCTGAGAATATATATTTTCATTATACAAAAGTGGCAGACTCTTGTTGAAGTAAGCATCATAGGGAATATTTATACATAAAAGCAACATATATTGTTCTATTTAGATTTGGCATTTGAACTCACAACATCAGCATAAGCCCAAACCAATTGTACAATGTATGGTTTAGTAAATAAATTAAACAGTACATATGTTTGTGCGATTGCAGATAAAATTATCCTAATTAAAAAACCAAGGCCAATGATGCAAGCTCCATCTGAAAAAGCCTGCCCAGTGTGCAGCCTGAGATTCTGGGCTCACATTTCCCAGCCCCATAAGGAGTCAAAACCACTGTGCAAAGTGGTCACAAGTCATCATTATCGAACCATAGTGGACAAACTATACAAACTACTTAAGCTATAAGTAATGAAATCTGAATTAGCCAGAGAGAAAAAGCCAATTAAAAAACTAAAACCAAATAAAACTTGAAGAAAACATCCACAAAATTTGAATAAAGAAGTGCTATTGTATGTTTTCTATTGCAAAACATTTTCTGTACCATATTACTGCATATATTTGTTTTATCATGTCAGTCATATAAGCAAATAATGTGAAACAAGTCTTGATTTAAAACTCTACAATTTAAAATATATCAGACATTTGTTTAAAATTAAATTTAGAATTTATTTCTGCACACATATTTGATAAGGAATTAGAAGCTTGTGTTTTATGTGTAAAAACCCTTGTCAAATCATTAACTAAATACACTCTAGATTTTTTTCAAAATTTCAAATGGAATAGAGGATATACGAAAACATGAATTCTTGACATTATTCATTTTGAGCATCATTGTGCACCAGCGTCACAGCTAGGGTGGTGGGAGAATTTGAAAATCCTCCCGGGCCCCCAAATGAGTGGGTTTTTTTTTACATAAATATTAAATATAACGCAAAATGCAGAGGCCTCAAAAGACGTAACGCTCCTGTGATAGTTTTTAGCTACGCCCCTGTTGTGGGATTTCAGCCTCTCCAGCACCTTAATGGAGTGTGTCCATGAGACATGTTTCTCTCATAGGACACTGTAGGAAGTCAGAAAAAGTTGGCTATTTAGCCTCAGCAAAGAAGTTAATACAAACTTAGTGGAATAAAAGGGCGGGGGGAGGAGCAGCAGATGAAATAACGAAGAGATAGCTTTCATTTGTAAAATTTATTATGGGCTTTACTAATATTTGTAGATTTCTATTTGGCATATCAATTACAGGTAGTAATTATGCAATCAATATATATTTATGTTCACTGTATAAATACCAACAAAAAACAATGCTAAGAAATACAACATAGAATGAAATTTTTTAGTCACATTGAAAGCTCCCATATTATTGCTCCAGTCCTCAGTCTCACCCACACACACATGCTCAAACACACACGCTCACCATGGCCACCATGTAGCAATCAAAAGAACAAATATTGCAATCAGTATTTACACAGGTAATTTCAATGTCGAAGGTGATTACTTGGACAAGCTAGGAATATAAACTCAATGTCCTTAAAATTTTTGTCAAAGATTCCGACAATGTTTTTTTAAACTCTAGCACTGAACTCCAGGATTGGGTCGTCTTCCCGATAATACACATTTCATTGGCCCCGGCAATGCCGTCATCATGGCTCATGGGATATATGATGTTACGCAGAAACCTGTAAAGCAAATTTTGTTGTGATTGAAATAACAAGCAAAATAAAAAAATCATTTTATAAAACAAAGCTTCTAAGGACAAAAAACTCAGCACTTACAACCATATCTTTCAATAATGTAGAAGTTATTTCCCGTATTTGATATCAAACAAAAGAATTAATTACCAATAATTAATTAAATAATTGGTTAATTTTTAAATTGATTTATGCTTTGTTTGGTAAAATAAATGATTGTGTTAAAGGGAAACTCCGATGGTTTTTCAAATTTTAGTTACTGACATATTTAAATTCTGCGTAAAAAGTTGTAATAGTAAACATTTTACCTTTTTTTTTTAAATGCTTAGAAACATTTATATTTAATAAATTAGTCAGTAAATTCTTGACGTCTCAAAAAAAACGGGGTTCTGTGAGATTTTGTTTTAAGCTAGTTCATACGTCACATCCCTAAACAATACTGAAAGAGAAACTAGATTTAACCAATCGTATTGCTTCATTCTTACAGTAGCTGTTAGGCTGTTAGGCTTAGTGACAGCATAGTCCAGAGCTATGATACTTATATTTGTAAAGATAGATCTAAAAGCATTAGGATAATCAACTCGAGAAAAAAAGGCATTTTCATCTAAGCCTCTCTCTGTCCCAAGAAGTAAATAGATCGTGTGTCTGACTGATTTGAACAAACTGGTCAGTGTAAGGCTAGTCGAGACTACGTGTAGTCGGTCATGACAAGACAACCAAGCGATAGTGTTTGTTGTGTGTTGAGTGGTCTGGCGAGAAAATAAACACTGCCGTGGTTAGTCAAGCATGTAAATCTACTTTTAATACGCATTTTTTCTTTGCTTACAAGATCCTATATCTAACTGCATAGACGAAAGTATATTTCTTTTACGAGAATGTAAACTTTGCTGTATGGTCTACTGTTATACAATAAGTCAATAGATTAAAACACATTTGTGACATCACATAGAAACCCGGTGAAAGTCTGACTGTTTTGGATGCGCAGGAAAGTTACATCAGAAAAACATCCATTACTAAGTTATTATTGCAAAGAAAAAAAAAAGAATCATATATTCATTATCTGTAAATCAAAACACATATTATATCAAAAATTGTCAAAACCATCGGAGTTTCCCTTCAAGTTTCAACTTGATCCCAGAGTGGCTGCAGGGGAAATAACAAGTACAATTATCTAAGGGGACCTAGCCCTATATATTTAGCCATATCTGTGAATACTGAAGGATTAAATTTCCTTGTGCAAACTTTTTACTAGACAGACAGAGTTGACACAAGCTTTGTAATAAAGAATAGGTTTTGTTATTATTATTATTCAGCAATACATATGGTTCTAACTAATACACATTAAAATGTATTAATTTTATACAATTAATTTACCCATTTTTGTTGACAACGAGGTGCCTGTCAAATAACATCCTGATGTCACTGACAATCCTGACAGAAGACTGGCCCACTGTCTGCATCAGCGTGTCAGTGACATTTTTAAATTCCTCACAAGCTCTCTCCACCTCCACACAGAGGTCCTCTGCTTCAGCTAAAGAAAAAGTAAAATGATGAAAGTGTTGCAGCGTCTATTGTTTCTCTACAGTAAATTTAATAAAGTTACCCTTCCAGACCTTGTGACCTAATCAAGGTCATCTGTTTCTGCGGCGCAAGGCTAACGAGGGTGTCATGTGGCCAGCAAAACGACAGACCACATTTACTTTTCCCCAACTAGTGTCTGGTACACATTAGAGCTGGCTGGACTCAGAGGAAACCTAAAGATCTGGAAATTAAAAATCCCCAGTCTTCACCAGGATTCAAACCCCGTACCCCTGGTTCAGGAGCCACTCAACCACCACTTCTCCAACAGCATAATAGTTGTACATTTTTTATTACTTCTTTTGGCTAATGGTTTTGTTTGTCCTGGTATTAGAAGTGGACTTGAACCATCACATGGTAATAGTTTTGTATAAAGTATATACACAACACAAGCAGAAAGAAGGGTGAAAATGCAATGGCGCCTGGTGATTACAGATGTCTGACCTGCGACCGCAGCTGTGTATCAAGGATTGGCCTCTTTAATCACACAAGAAGCTGCAAAGGGAAGAGATTTCCTCTCGAGAACGTAAAATGCCACAGAGATAAAGTATATATTGATTTAATAGTTTCTTCTTCATCTAGTTCCCCCCCCCCCCCAAGCTATCCCAAGGCACCAATGTTGACACTTTCACAAGTCTCAATCCATTAGTGTCAATATTTAATAATCAATGTAAATAAAGGTTCTGGATTCTGGAATGGAGAAAAATGGTCAACAAATCTTGTATGTTGCCCCACTGGTCCAACAGACTAAAGGAATAGGTGAAGGTGAAGTAAAGGAAACAACAGTTAAAGGGACTGCGAATTTCATACAAACAAAACAAAGATATCTTAAGGACCTTGCAATCTAAAGGGCAGACAATATAAAGCTCATCTGTTTCTGTTGCTTACGGTTAACAAGCGTGTCATGAGGCCAGCACAACAACCAACAGCCTTTACACCTCAATGTATATAGTTTGGTGGACATCATAGAAGTCCAGAAGTTCAAAATCCCAGTCACCAGGATTTGAACAGCACCCCCAGTTCAGAAGCTAAGCGCTTTACCCTTTGGCCACCATTCCCCATGCTTATCTTGGAAATTAGTCATATTTTTCTACACATTCACTATTGAAAAATGTGAACGCTAGCGTAGGCTATGATTTCTTTATATTTCCATTTTTTATAGTGAGGACCTAATAGAAAAAACAAGTTTAGAATTGATCAAATAGAACAATTACTCTACTGTTGTACTTAACAGAGCATTTCACTTCAGTTTGGGAAGAAAAAAAATCATCTTTAACAATCAAATCCATTAACTATTACTATTATTTTTAATTGTATGTTTTTATAGAGAAATCAATTGGGTAGGCATTTGAATACTCATCAAAAGGTCTTATGTTTAAGCCCCTGTTGAAGCAGATAAACACGTTGTCACAAACTGTTGGCCCAATAAAGACCATCAAAAAACTATTGGCCTAACAACTATCTAACAAACCATTTGTCACTTTCTCTAATCGCAAGCTTGATACTCACCCAAGGTCATGTTGCCCCCAGAGCAGTCGTCCAAGATGTTGGATGTTATATGGACCATCAGCTGGATGTTTTTGGTGTCTCGACAGACATCCCTCTGCAGCAGGGGTGTGTCCAGCAGGGTCAGCATGGTCTTGATGAGAATGTGG
Source organism: Biomphalaria pfeifferi (assembly GCA_030265305.1). Lineage (NCBI taxonomy): Eukaryota > Metazoa > Mollusca > Gastropoda > Planorbidae > Biomphalaria > Biomphalaria pfeifferi. The sequence goes on from JASAOG010000077.1 coordinate 1,150,474, forward strand.
GCCACGGCCAGGTGGTACTTGAAGTGGTGATTCATGTCCAGGTCTAACATCAGACTTTGAGAGTTCACTGCCCCTGCATTCTAAATATACACAAATAAAAAGTGAAATGGTCATTGTGATGGCCACAGGACACCTTCTTTAATCACAACCACAAGTGAAATCTACTACAAATCATAATAGTTCTTTTCATGGGGTTTCTTTCTTTCACACAGAAACTCAAGAAACTCTTCAGTGTTTCCCAAACTTGTTACTTCACGGAAAACATCGTACATCCTGAGTATTTAGCGGAAGAATTTGCTTATTTTTAGGGGAGATTAATTCACATGGTGGCCTACTACTTAATTATTCCAGTGGTTTGTGGAGCACCCATTTTGGTGCCACAGAAATTATGGGTTCAGTGGAACACAGTTTGAGAAACACTGTTCTAACTCATTGTTACAGTAAACTAAATTTATTAATAAAACAAGCCTTTATATAGATTCGAAGTCTAAATGTTCCTAACACATTGCTCATTCAAGTATCATCAGCCAAATTCTCTAATTATCCATGCTATCAACAACTCTCTTTTAGTCCAGCCAGTCAAGACTGTCATGAATGCCCCCCCCCCCCCTCCATAGGTCATTAAGGTCAGACAGCATGCACACTCCTGTCATCAATACTTTTATACAAAAAATATTTCATGTTTCATCCCTCAGTGGGTAACAATGCCTAACCAATCAGTTACTTACCATTTTATATTGAACTTTGATAGTATGTAAGTTTAACGCATGTACAAAAAGGCTGCTAGGACTCTCACTATTATCACCATTGTAGGGTTCTGTTGTATCATCATTATCCATGTAGGAAAATGTATATTCCCCAGTTTTAGGATCAACAGCCTGAAGAAACAGAAATAATGAAATTTATTAATACCAACAAACAAATCAATCTCGCATACCATTTCCCATATGTTGTTAGTTCATCATAACAAATGCTTTAGTCGTCTACTGAAAATACAGTGGCAAGATAAAATCATCAAAGAGTAAACTGGAAAATGCCAGGGATCCTTCACCTATCTCTTAGTCTGTCAGACCGCTGGGGCACCACACAAGATTTGTTGACGTTCTTCTCCACATTCATCTCTGTATTTTCCTTTGTCTGCTTCTTCTTTTTTTTCCTGGTACTGTTCCCTTAAGGAAGGTCTTTGCAGGCCCTGAAGATCTTGTTTCCATGTTGTTGTTTTTTACAATAGTTAGCAGGTCAAAAGAGGAATGGAGAAAGACGTTTGACAAATCTTGTGTGGTGGCCCCAACGGTCCAACAGACTAAGGGATAGGTGAAGGTGTGAGGATACGTATGTATTAATCAGTAAAGACTTTAAAGCATTTGATATTTGGCTACCTATGAAGGGGTCTCGAGGTTGGACACCTGACTCGGGCAGAGTTGTGTTTACTGAGCGCCTAAGGCAGCATGGAAAAACCTTCTCCTATATACCCCCCCTCCCACTGGTCCACAACTGAGATTGGACCAAAGCGCTCTGAGCATGCTATAAGCATGAAAGTAGCGCCATATAAAAGCCATAATTTATTTATTTCATCACAATAATAGATTCTATTATTCATATATTGCGGATATTGTCATTACGTGGTGATATCTTTTTATTTTATTGTAATAAACTTGCAATGCCTCCTGCTTCATCAGAACTTTGATAGTTATTTACAGTAAAATGTAAATGTTTGTGAAGCATAAGTACTAGTCATCATCATTGGCCTCCTTCAGTGGTGAAACGACTATGGTTCATCTCGAACAAGCGAGATGGAAGCCTGGGCATTGTCTATGGTCAGAACATTGTCGCCCACATAGCGGTTCCCCCCTCTCTGCGCAGACAAAAGGAACGAAATATCCGATACAGTTTGGGATCAGTAATGAAAAGTACTAGTCAAACGGTAATTATAAACATAAATATAAAAAACACCTAAATATTATGTTCCACAAAACACACAGGAAATAAAATTGTGCTCTTCTTTGACTAAGAAGAGGGGAGCTATATCTGGGTTTCAGTAAGTTCTTGGGTTATATTTGGGTTTAGAGTTATGGTTTGGTTTTAGATGATTTTACAGAGTGACAAAGTCATGAATCATAAACAGCAATTTGATATTCAATTTCTTCTAAATAAGTATTAGTCATATTTTTTTGCGTCTGCTATCTGCCAGACTTAAACAAAATAAAAAGCCATAAAAAAAATAAAAATACATTTTCATAAAGATAAAAAAGTGCTCACATTTTTAATGATCTTTTCAATAGTCTCATAAAATCCCTTGGGTGACTGCATCTCAAGGGTATCGTTACCGAGGGTTGTCTGTGACAAGTCAATGTAGGCCATGGCTCGTTGATCGAGAAGATAACGATGAGACTACATGTGCAAAAATATTTCTGATTTTAATAAATAAATTATAACAGGTAATAAATAAATTTAATTAATGTTTTCAACCTTTTTCTTTAAATTATGTGTCAACATTCAAGAAGGCAGCATAAATGCATAGGGAAAGACTAATATTGATTTGTATGTTTTTATCTTGCAGCTATTCAATTTTCTGTAACTTGGTGAAAACCAATCTAATTTGAATAATTAATAAATTAGATAAAAATAGTAAGTAGCAACAAAGTAAGTAAGTAACCTTTCACATCTTATGATCTAAAGGCAGGTGGTGCAAAGGTTATCCATTTCTATGGCAACGGTTAACGAGGGTGTCATATAACCAGCATATTGACCAGCAGCTTTACTTTCCCCAACTAATGTCAGGTACCAATTGAGTTGGTTTGACTCAGGGGTGCCCTTAAAGTCCTAAAATTAAAAATCTCTGTCTTCACGAAGGTTTGAACCCTGGACCCCTTGGTTTAAAAGCCAAACTTTTAACATGCAGCCACCACACCCCAACAATACAATACTGGTACTATTTTTGTGGGAAAGGCTAAAAGCAGATAAAAGATAAGTTGATTATATTTACTTATAAAATATCTATCTATTATTTCTTTTTACATCTACTAGCCAGATTTTTGCTGCTGAGCTGTAAGCTCTTTTGCAGACTGTGCCAGAGAAAAATAGTGAGCCGCTTTCTATGTAAGACAAATTTTCTCAAGGATAATATTTCACAATTGGTGTGAGACCTCACCTTGATATAATGCTGTACTCCCAGGTTAGACAACTCTGTACCACCCCAGGATATAAGTTTCACTCCCTTGGCAGGCTTCCACTTGTGTCTCTGGTGCATGTTGTGGAACGCCCTGGCCAACTGAATCAACAGAGAGGAGCTTGCGATTGCATCCTGGGGCTGGCCAGGTAAGGCTGCCCTCGGAGCTCCAACTATTATATAACGATCTGCCAGATAAAAAAGGTTTAAAAGTTAAACTTACAGAGATGCCTACGTGAGTAGGATTTTTCATCTACAAAGAAATTTTTTTTTTAAATCAAGTTGCTGCTAATCACCTCTTAGTTGTAATGACACAAGACGCGTAGAAGTTGAGTTTAATTGGGTTTTTCTGTAGTGATGTGAGGAGTAATTAAAAAGTTAGAACGGAAATAGAGTAACAACAGACAAGAAGAATACGATGCCATAGAGAATGACAAAGACTGTTCCCATTATTCTGTATTAAAGTGTTTGAAGTTATCAGCTGTGGTTTCTTCAATTTACCTTCTTTATTTAATCTGTTGATTGTGTCTACAACAAACTCGATTATAACATCAGCATCTAAGATATACTTACCAACGAACAGACCATTAACATAGTGATATGACTTGACAACAAGAAGAAATAAAAAAAAAAAGAATACTCGTAATTGCCATTAATGTCCAGACCTACCATACTCCGTTTGACCAGGTATTGTACTGATGATGTTCTTGATGACTTTCTTCACTGGTTTATTGTTCACCGTCAGACGTACAATAAATGAATCTGCAATGAGGTTTTAGAAAAAAAAAGGACTCAGATACAAAATGTATGAAGACCCACCAATAGTGACCAAAATATAAAAAAAAAGAACAGACTACGTTGGGCAGGTCACCTTGAAAGAATGTCAGATAACAGAGGAGCGAAAATCGTATACAGGCAAAAACCCAAAGGCAGACCCTGAATGCGATGGATTGATGATGTGGAAGCAGATCTGCAACAGCTTGGGGTTAGGGCGTGGGGACGAAAAGCCCAGGAGAGATCTGAATGGAAGGATGTGTTGAAGCAGGCCAGAGACCTCCATGGGCTGTAGTGCCACTGGGTTGGATGGATGGATTCAGATACAAAAACATTATGGACTACAAAATACAAAAATTCATATTAAAAACAAGCAAACTTATACAGTTAAGTCCTTAAGCCTACATATGAAGATGGTGTTGTGTGGTTACTGCCATTCCTTCCCCAGGCCAAGTAACTAATGATTGTATCAGATTAATTAACTACCCCTAATTAATGAACTATTTGTTTAATTTTTTTTACTGATTCATGTATTGCCTTCAACAAGTTTCAACTTGATCCGAGAATAGGAAGCGGGAGAAATAACCTGTACAAGATTTGTACCAGACAGACGGAATGAGTTGATATAAACTTTTAAAAATGTACGGTGCTCCATAACTCTGTCACCACATGCCACTGAGAACATTTGCTAATTAAACATTATATGTGGAAAGTGTACCACTGCTTCCACCAAGAGTGTTGGTTCTGGCAACAGACTCCTGCCAATCCTCAGGGGCCTTCACATTCCTGGGATCAGCAGAGAGATGAGTCATCAATGTCCTTGCATGGCTGACTGAAATTGTCTGACAAGGGATGGACGGCTTCCAAAATGTTGGCAGATCTGAAAAGAATTATGCAAAAATAAGGAAACTCAAAATAAGACATGTTTTTCATACATCAATAGCAACCAAACAAAAAATCATTATTAAAGCATGTATACTTTTTTAATAAAAAATAATAATTTTTAAAAGTATTTGCAATGAAACCCTACCTGTAAAAAAATGAGTAGCCGATGCAAATGGAATGTATGTGGTATTATAAAACTCAACATGAGAAGCTTCAGCATCTTTAGGCTCCCAGTAAAGCAATACAGCTTTGCCGCCATTTGACTCCACATTAAAGACCTGTTGGACAAGAACATTACGAGCTTTTTAATTCAGACATCTCCAATGAAAAAGTCAGATTCAATCAGTGAAAGTAGCCTTAAATTCCTTCTTTTCCCTTTTTAGGGTGTCGACTATTGCCATATTGGACATTGTAATAAAAATAACATTACTGCATTTGTGTTATTTTCTTTCTATTTTGTTAAGAGCTTATTTTGATTAATCATTAAAAATCATTAAAGAATTAAGCTATGTATTAACAAAAGTTCTGTATTGATGACATCAAAAAATATTGCAGATATGTACTGTACCTTGCTAGCAACAGGTATCTTGCCGAGCCTAAGCAGAACAATTTTGTCTTGAACAGAAACATTATAGGCTTCCAAAACTTGAAAGTCTGTCTCAAGTCCATAATGTCCATAGACAAGGGAACCCTGAGGAAATGCAAAAGACCAAACAAACATTTAAATTATTTGGTTTAAAAAATATTTTTTAAAATTCTATGTCACTTTCTTACAAAACCTTTTTTTATGTCTTTTAAAATCATTCCCACAAAATCTTTTTTTTTTAAATTGCCAAAAGTTTTTTTTTTATTATTATTATTATTATTGCATTATTTTACAAAAATGTTTTGCCTTATTTTACTAACAATATACATATAAATTAGTGATTTTTCTAGACTAATTAGATTTTAGACTAGACTTTAGATTTCGGAAAACAAAATTTAGGGATGTTAAAGCTTCCTTGGGGCTCTATGGTGAGATGAACACATTCAAATGCCCCAGTAAATATATTTCCAGGTCATTTCAAGAGTTAAGTTGAAAGAAAGATGAAATGCTTCCAAAAGCTGTTTGATATCATCATTAAAGGTAGGTTTTTCAATACCATGCAATGTCACGTAGCAGACTAGCTGCATCTAAGTACTGGCAGTAACCTTAGCTACTAGCTTCGCCTTCTTTCCAGAAAGTTCTAATGGAAGTGCTATGATGTCATTGGGGGCGTGGTTTTGCCCAGGGTCTTGTTTGAGCTAAAAAGAGCATCAGTTGTAGAGATAATTTCATAGAGAAAGGTTGTGGATAAAAAGTTGTCAGATGGGACTCAAAAATGCAAGTCACATAAATTTCAGTTGTAGAATTAATATATTTTTTTGAATTTATTTGTTAACGAGCTTGAAAGAAGATATTCATTTGATACAGTTTTATTTGTACATTTTGTATATTGTGAGTGATTCCTAGTTCCTGAATTAAATTTTTGTATTTGAATTGAAGTATTTTCATTATTTGAATATTTTTGGATCTAGAGATAATATCTACATAAGAATCCCTGGAATCACAGTATCACAGGAACATCTTGAGACATTGACACCTTATCAAGAATAATTTGTCACATTAAGACACCATCTAAAGATCCTGTGACATACAACGTGTAGCATTACAGAGGGGCATGGTGGCTGACTAGTAAAATGCTTGGCTTCCATACTGAAGGGTCCCGGTGAAGATTGGGATTTTAAATTTCAGGATTTATCTGTCACCAGTGAGTGCACCCAACTCTGAAATACATTTGGGAAGTAAAGAAACAGGTCTGAGGGATATACCTTTACCTTTGCAAGTAGCATAACAAGACCAACACAACCAATTGGATATCGTAAGACTCCAAAATTTTTACCAGAATAAAGATAGATAATACTGTCCTGTCATGAGAGCAAAGAAACACAAAAGATAGATGGATGTTATTAAAAAGTGGATTGCCCATACTTCATAGAATCACTGAAAACAGAGGACCAAAATTATGCTAATTAGCCCCCCCCCCCCCCCCCCCCCCCCCCCCCCCCCCACCTTTTCAGGCCCTGCTGTCTAAAGGGCAGATGATTTAAAGGTTATCTGTTTCCTGGCTGACAGTTACAATGATATCATGTCACCAGCACAATGACCTACCACCTTTACTTTCTCCAACTAATGTCAGGTACCCAATATAGCTGGGTGGAATCCTGAAATCCTAAATCCCAGTCTTCAACAAGATTTGAGCCTGGGACCCCTGGGTTTTTAGGGCCCATCTTTAAGGCCAACCAATTCTCTTTAGTTGGGGAAAGTAGAGGTGGTTGGTCATTGTGCTGGCTTCATGACACCCTGCTCATTAACTGTTGGCCATAGAAACAGATGACTTTAATGGGGGATGCGAGGGCTGAGTGGTTAAGCACTGGGTTTCTGAACCTAGGGTCCTGGGTTCAAATCTCGGTAAAGACTGAGGTTTTGATCTTTGGAATATTTAGGGTACCACTGAGTCCACCCAACTCTAATGGGTACCTGACCTTAGTTTGGAAAAATAAAGGCGGTTGGTCATTGTACTGGCCACATGACACTCTGCTCGTTAACCATTGGCCATAGAAACAGATGACCTTAACATCATCTGCCCCAAAGATCATAAGGTCTGAACGGGAAACTTTACCCTTTGGTTTGAAAGTCAAGTGCTTTACCACTCAGCCGCCATGCCACCTAAACTAATGGTGCAGAGTTGTTATTAAGTCAACATTGGTGCCCTTACAGGGATACAAGATATAAGAAGATATTAAGTAAGTAGTACCTGAACCTCTCCTGGCGGTGAGAAAGCAACAAAAGCATTCTGCCATTCTGCAAGGGTCACATTTCTCTTAAGTGAACTCTTGGCTATTTTGTCTCTCCTGTTGGTCAGGTAGGCATCCAGCTGTCTGCTCCCATTGTGATGGAGAATCTCTAGACGGTTGGGATGTGAAGGGTCAGCTGACGGCACCACTATGTCATATTCTTCTACATCCACTTTGGTGAAGCTGCAACCATATCAAATGTTTAGCGTCCACTTTTAAATATCATTTTATAATTTCATGTTTCTATAGAATACACACGCAGACACAAATATTTAGCATACACTTTTAAATATCATTTTATAATTTCATATTTATATAGAATACACACGCAGACATATCAGATATAAACAATTGTTATTACTTTCATAATTGACAACATTCCTTCAAAAATGGGCTGTGTGACTAAGGATCAATGAAGCAGTCTTAGTCAACAAACTAATTGGCTACATATCGAGGAGGCTCAAGTTTGAAACCTGAATATTCGGACATAATCATCTTCTTTTCTGAAGTAATGTCTGTATTTTATAAGATAAGATAGATGTGTTTACTGAGTGTCTAAAGACAGCTTGGAAACCTACTCCAACCCCCCCACACACACACACACAAACACACACTTATAAACAACAGTGGGTGAACCATAGTGTACTGAGCATACTAAAGCAGGCAACACAAAATATCTTTTTTAAGATAATTATTATTGTTAACAAGTGAATTATATTTTGTTATTACTTTTCCTGCCTAATCCAGGTAACCCATTCCACACAAGATCAACAATATATATTGGAGTCAAGGCAACGTTACAGGTAAATTGTCTTAGGCTTCACAGATTATAGGCCAGAACAGAGGTTCTCAAACTTTTTGAACTGGGGACCCCTTAGTGAAAAAGCTACATAAATGCTTAGTATATGAGTTGCAAATGTGAAAATAAAAAATAATTAAAGATATATATTATTGATTAAAATTTTATTTTAAAAAAATTGTAAAAAATTAATGATTTGCATGATGTTTATGAAATTTAATTTAAAAATTTATGACCGGCATAGACTTTCTAAGTAGCAATTGCAAATCTCCTCATGCACAAATTTCTAGTTGGTTAAAAAAATTGTAAAATATTAATGATTTGCATGTTTATGAAATTTTATTTACAAATTTATGACCGGCATAGACTTTCTAAGTAGCAATTGCAAATCTCCTCATGCACAAATTTCTAGTTGGTTTATTTTATTTGTGATGAGGTTCATTAAGGCACTGACAATAATTTCTGTACAATGAAGGACATAAAATTAGAATGTATCCCTTCTGTGTTTGTAACCAGGTGGATATTTCAACAAACTGTCGCTATATTAGTATGTATTCATGTATGATTCGGATCTGAGTTTATCCACGTGCCAAATGAAGAATGTCTCAAAATTTTGATTTAGTTCGACATAGAATAGAAAAACAGACAAATCAAACAATAATCAGGGGCAAGTTGATTATTATTATAATTATCAAATCTAATATAATGACTTTCAGAGAAAAGCTATTTTAATTTTATAAAATTTTCATCTTTCTTCGGACCCCCTACAGTCGTCCCGATGGTCATGGACAACAGTCTGAGAACCACTGAGCTACATTCTCCTGTGACACTTCTAGGGGTACGGGTAAAGACTCTAGAGTCACATTCTACCTTACTGGAATTGTTTACTTTTCTATATGTATATAAACGTCAACATTTTCAGATCTTCAGTTTCTGAGATCAAAGGGGAGAGCACTAGAGAACCAAACCATTGCGAGTGTATAATGAACCCTTTCTTTAGCTTCCACAAAATGAAAATTCATGTCCCTGAGTGTGCTTGTTGTGCTGTCATACAACAAGATCTAAGAATTCAACTCTTTTTATGTAGCAGATGCGTAAAGGATAGTCTCATTTTTAAAAAATACTTTAAAAAAAAATAAATAAAGCTTATATTTTAAGTCTAATTGCATCAATTAGTTTGGATCAGTCATGTAATTATGCAATTGACCCAGACATAACAAATTTGTGCGATTAGAAATATTTTTACCGATTGTTTTTGTTTAGCTTTTAGCTTTCTCAACGAGCTATGATCCAATCACTTTGTCTGGACCAGTTGGGAAAGGGGGGAGGGAAGAAGGGGGTATCTTGGTGAATGTTTACATGATCGTTTTTTAAATACATATAAAAATGTTCACTCAGGGCTCAGGTACTCAAGGGGTCTAACTCAACTTATGCCATCACATCTGTGAAGTACAATTTCTTTCCCTTGTTCAAGACACCAAACAAAATAATTAATTACCAATAGTTAATTAACTAATAGTTGTTTGTTTTTTTAAATTAATTCTTGTGTTGTCAGGTAAAAGAAATAATTGTGTAAAATTTCAGCTTCATCTGAGATTGGGTGTGGGAGAAATAACGTGTACAAACTTTTTACCATACAGAGTGAGTTGATAAAATCTTTGTAAAAATATATATTTTACATTACCTATATTTAGTGAACTCTTGTAAGATTTCATCAGACAACCTTGCCTCTAAGTCAGTGCCAGTCACCGGATCTTTTGTTCCATATTTTCTGCAGAAAGAAATCTTTCAAAATAACAACAGTAAAAACAAGGTTACAAAAACAGCTTGTGTGGAAACACAAACTTAAAATCGTCCATCCAGGCAGGTTTCAATATTTTCAGAAAGAATATCAGAATGAAATTCTATCAAAGGGTAATGACAGAGAAGAATGGAGAAAGAAGGTTGACAGATCCTGTATGGTGTCCCAACATCCAGCAGACCAAAGGATAGGTGCAAGTGAAGATGAAGCTAAATGTGAACCTGGCCTAACTGATGTCATATAATGATTATCTAATTGATCTAATTGTATATAACGATTATCTAATTGTTTTGCAAAGGGTCAATCTCTTATTCAAAGTCTCAAGAAAAAAAAAACATTTCCGTAAAAAAAAATTCTTTCGTTAAGTGTCCAATGGATAATTGTAAAAATGGTGTATTTTTATGAAAAAAAAACCTGCTTGAATAGTTGATTTTAAAAATTAAATTTTTCACTTTTAGAAAAAAAAAAAGTAGCCTTTGCATCAGAACTTTGAATGGACTAAAATATCATGATGTCGGATTTTCAATATCTTTACTGGTTTACGAGATCTAAACAGGATGGACGGACGGACGAATGGACAGACATTCCACACAAAATTATGGTCATACATTAAGTCTAAGAAAATGGAAACAACAGGCATAGCGCCATTAAAAGATGAACATAACATAATACATAATGACAATGAAAGTAAAGCAAACATCCTATCTCATTGCTTAGTTCTTTGAGTAATCTAGCTGGAATACCATCAGGTCCAGATGCTTTATTTGGTTTGGTGTTGGATAATAGTTTTTGAATTCCATTTTCTTGTACTACTAAATCTTAATACATAATTCATAATACATAATGACAATGAAACTAAAGCAAACATCCTAAACAAATACTTTGCATCAGCATTCTCAGCCCCAGGAGACAATGACATATTTCTTAATTTGAACCAAGTAGACAACATAGAAGATTTAGTAGTACAAGAAAATGGAATTCAAAAACTATTATCCAACACCAAACCAAATAAAGCATCTGGACCTGATGGTATTCCAGCTAGATTACTCAAAGAACTAAGCAATGAGCTAGCCCCAGTGTTCAAAATACTCTTTCAGGCATCGCTTAACCAGGGCAGAGTACCAAAGGACTGGAAAGAAGCTAATGTCACCCCCCTATTTAAAAAAGGAGAAAAATCTGATCCAGGAAACTACAGACCAGTATCACTTACCAGCATCACATGTAAAATCCTAGAACACATAATATGTAGCAACATCATAAACCACTTAGACAAACATAATGTTATCACCCCATACCAACATGGCTTTAGGAAATATAGATCATGTGAAACACAACTAATAGGACTAATTGATGATTTTTCAAAAGGTTTTGATAATAGTGAACAAATAGATGCTATTTTACTAGATTTTTCCAATGCTTTTGACAAAGTTCACCACCATAGTTTGCTTAAAAAATTAAAATATTTCGGCATTAATGGTCCACTGCATCAGTGGATTAAAGATTTTCTGATAGGGAGAGAACGAACTGTAATAATAAATGGCTCTAAATCAACACCAATAACAGTAAACTCAGGTGTACCTCAAGGAACAGTCTTGGGTCCACTACTATTTTTAATTTACATAAATGATTTACCAAATTGCATTAGTTCAGGAACAAAAGTCAGATTATTTGCAGATGATTGCATAATATATAGAACAATAAAAACAAAATAAGACACAGATATTTTACAAAGAGAATTAGATGAATTACAGAAATGGGAATCAAATTGGAGCATGTCTTTCCACCCAGAAAAATGTCAGTTGTTAAGAGTAACAAAAAAACTAAAACAAATTAATTCCACTTATCTTATTCATGGCAAACCAGTAACACAGACTAAAAACGCAAAATACCTAGGTGTTATAATAAATGAAAAACTGTCATGGAATCCACATATTGATGAAACTACAAAAAATCCAACAAAGCATTAGGGTTTATTAAAAGAAATTTCTATAAATCACTAAATTTAGAAAGCCTTCAGGACAGAAGACTCAAAAGTAAAGTAGCAATTATACATAAAACACAACCATAATCTTCAAATACAAAAACAAAACTTAATAAAATACTCTGAAAGACACAAAAATAAAGGCACATTCCTTGTCCCCTATGCTAGGACAAATTTGTACAAATACTCCTTCTTCCCTAGTGCTAATAGAGCATGGAATGGGTTGCCTGAGCTAGCCAGAAAAACCAGTGACTTGGCAGAATTTAAGTCATTGGTTAATATGCATGACTAAATGCATGACGCGTAGGACGTAATCATCTTCTTTTTTGAAGTAACGTCTGTATTATATAAGATAAGATAAGATAACTAATAGTGTCTTTTCTCCTTTCGGGGACTGCTAAGAATGGTTTATTTTTTGCTGTGAATTACTAAAGTTCATCATATAATTTTTCTACAGTGTACATAGGCCTACATGATAGGTTAATGGTTGACTGATAGTACAAAGAGCAAACCACACAGCACTCATAAGATATGCTAGCACAAAAAATATTGTACAAATGCTTCTACTTCTCTAGTGCTATTAGAGTATGGAATGGGTTGCCCGAATCATGAAAACCAACGACTTGGCAGAGTTTAAGTCACCCATTAACGTGCATGACTAGATATACCTATGGCCACACGTAGGATGTAGACTATAGAGACATTAACAGTCGAAGTTCTAAGTATGACCACTTCCTGTACCCCAATCATTAGACCCAAGACAAAGAAACCGCATCAAAAGTTCATCTTCATTCTACAAAAAAAAAATTTAAAAAGATTTTTACATTTCTTTTTAAATTAAGGTTGTTAAAATGAGGTTATACATGCCGCCAAAACGTTGCGTAACCTCCAATGCAAACAGTCTTAGCTAACTTTCTCTCCGTAATTATTTACCACATTCTGGTGGAATCAACGTTGGTATCGTCTGTTAGGAGAGAAAGAGTTAGCTACAACGACATAGAGAAACGAGATTACGAAAAAAAAAAAAAAAAAAACTCGGCTGGCGGCAAATGTCATTCAGCGAACATGAGCCCACCCAGTCAATTTAGACTACGGCGGTTCCGTCACAAGGTGAACTGAATGGCTGTGTACAAGATAAAAATGTATTGCAGGCTAAAGCGTTATAAATAAAGTCAAGGCGGCCATAAAGTGAACCAGGCTGGCTATCGGGAAGGAAATACGTGTGTGGGGGGGGGGGGGGGGAATTACAAATCGTTCTATAGTGCCACAACGATTAACTGTGTTTATGAAATAACGTCCGCAATACAAGAGCATAGAATAGGGGTTAAAGGGGGAGATCTATTGGTCTCGTGGCAAAACAATGATGGTAACAGCCACTACACGACAAAACATTTGTCTAAACAAAGTGTAGTTAACGCAAGGGATCTTGTACTTTGTTACATCGTTTTGAAGCAGGACGGGGGAGGATAACGGCGAGGGGGATTCGAACCCCAAACCACTCACTCGATCACCCTAAGTGCTTACTCTCATCCAGCTACTTTGGCATGTGAGTTTATAACGTTTAATTGTCATTATGTTTTGTGATTTGTCACTTTCTTCATCTAATCAGAAACATTTCAAAATTTGACCAGAAAAAAAAAAGAAAGACGTGGGTGAAACTTCATAGATGACCCTTACGTAACGCGTCGCATAGCGGTCAGAACGCGTCGCATAGCGGTCAGAACGCGTCGCATAGCGGTCAGAACGCGTCTTAATTATTTTTGTTAGCACCATTTGTTTTTGTTGTGTAACTCTTTTCAGTTGGTCAGCATACACTTGTGTCCAGTGGCGTAGCTAGAGATTGAAAGGAGTGAGGCGAACTAAGACAAGAGAAAGAAGCCTTCCTAATCTGAAAATCTGACAACCCCCAAGACGAACCTTTTGTCAGGCATAAACATTTGCTGCCCTAAAATTTGGCTTGTTTAGTCATAGAAAGTGAAGCCACACCAAAAAAGCATCTTGGTTAATTCATTGTCTCTCCAGACAAGCGCCATATTAGCCTACATCAATTCGTCTGCTAACAGTGAATTCACGGTAAGATTTAATTAAGCAACAAAACCAATAGATTTTTAAAAACTTTTCTTGCATGAAACTGATAGGCTGCTGTCACTTTCTTTCATGCTTTAGAAGAAACACATGGAGAAATTAATAGCCCTTTAAACTGAATTGTAGTGAGTAGACATCACCGAAGTATTATCTAAGATTGTAGAGACAATGGCGACGATTAGTTTAAAATGAGCTGTCAATGATCTTGAATAATTTTTTTTTTCATTCATGCATTACAAGCTAAGTGTAATAGTTCAGGAATGTGGCGGTTTACGTTGGATTTGAAAATAGCAGATGGATCAGATGGCATGGTGGGAACAATTGGTACAACACTAAATAAAGTTATGGATTTGATTACATCTCTCTGTATGTCTTAACCTTAGGAGATTCGACACATTTTGGGTATGTCTTTCTGTCAAGTCTTCATTACGTTATTTATATATAGACCATTAGACATATATTTAGAAGACTTATTTATACACATAAAGACTAAGACTAAGACTGCTATATTGATCCTGATAGAAATTTGTTGTGATTACAAGGACTCTTTTTCTTACATAAAGACAACACAAAAGGAAAATTTACATAAATAGACAGGCACAACAAAAACAATTCATGCACAAAGCTGATCTACTTAGATCTGTATCTAACGGAAATGTAATATCTTGGTGTCATGCGCACATGTAATTTCTAGACGTGTGGGCTTATAACTTCCGGTTGAACACAATACTATACAGACAATAATAAGAAATCCTAACAGAGGTTTAAATCTTCCAAATCATAAATGAGAACTCCGTCTCAAGATGTTGCATATGCAGGGTGGACAATTTTATTTTTAATTATGACCAAATTTTATTACTACTTTAATATTATTTTTTTATATAGTATTGTATATTTTATAGACTGGTTGTTCCAAAGCAATTCATTGTTGTAACCGGCAACCCCCCGCCCCCCTCATTTCCAGATATGTGGTATTATGGGGTATTCTTACAAGGCTTTACTGTAGTAATTTCATTATGGAAAACTTCTTTCATACAAAATCCCAATGAAGGAAGACTTTTTACAATATCCCTATTCAACTTATAACTTCATGGAACCTGGAACCCTCTTGGTAGGTGGGTCCTGGACACGGATCTCGAAAAAGGCTTTAACGATATTCCTATAAATTTGACAGTTGATGTATGTTGTTTAGGAAAAGAATGACTAGCCCGCTGGCCACACAGAGAAAACCTTAGTTTGACCGATATACTTTGGCCCTGTAAAAAAAGAAACAAAGACATTTCAATTAGTCTAATGGTCTAGAGTCTAGAGAACCAGAGAATAATCTTGAACGGACTTAACATTCGGGTAATTCCGCAGGTTAGCATATTTTCAAGAGCTTAATAAATTTATGTTTCGGAACATTTAGAGCATCTTCTCCTAGGTCTAGATCATAGACATAAATAAATGGTCTATATCTAAAGCATATCATCATAAGAATATTATATAGTGTAGAAGATGTATACATTTGATTTACCAAGATTATTTTTCCGAGGGAAGGGTAGGGGTGGACGGGGTAAACATGTTTCTGTTTAAAAAAAAAACAACTAACATTCAATAGTTTGGAAGAGCAAATTAATATTTCTATAAGTTGCATAAAGTTAGTTTTGTCTTTTTTTTTTTAATGTATGTTTTTCTTGTTACGATATCAATTTACTATTTTAGGTCATATTAACAAAATGTATCATTCAGGGTTATATAGACGACTATTCGTCCTAGCTGAAAGCCCAGTTCTAACTGTAGTGAGCATGGCACCTCTTACTCTACCGCTGTTAAAGCCGATGGATGTTAATATCCACCCTTCCTGGTTGTTTTGCAGGAGGTTTGGGTTAAAATGTAAACATCTTCAACTCGGAAAGAACATCCGAAGCGCGTAAAGCAAACAGTGCACCAAAAGTTCGCAGCCTGTGGTTCGCGCCAATTCTCGTGGTGGTCATCGAACAGAGGCTGAAATAATGGTGCACCCTCAGCTAAATATTTACTCTGTGCGTTTCTTATCTGGTCTACTATGTCGTGATTTAAGGAAAAGGATATAAAAGAAATGCCTATAAATCAAATAAGAACATAAAAATAAAATGCTATTTAACCTTGGCTAGGCCAATAATAGAATATGCATCCTCTAACGAATATTCACATTTGACTAGAGCAGCACCTTTAGTAAAATCACTAAATTTAGAAAGCCTTCAGGAGAGAAGACTCAAAAGTAGCAATTATACTTAAAACACTGAACCATAATCTTCAAATACAAAATCTAATAAAAATACTCTGAATGGCAAAGATAAATGCACATTCCTCGTTCCATATGCTAGGACAAATTTGTACAAAAGCTCCTTCTTCCCTAGTGCTATTAGAGCATGGAATGGGTTGCCTAAGCCAGCAAGGAAAACCAGTGGCTTGGCAGAATTTAAGTCATTGGTTAACATGCATGACTGAATGCATGACGCGTAGGACTTAATCATCTTCTTTTTTTGAAGTAACGTCTGTATTTCATTAGATAAGATGAGATTCCTTTCTCGTATTGGAAGGACACAAAGAACAAATACCATTTTCTTTAACCGTTATGACAGAAATGGGTTACTTGTATTTCATCTTGTAATGTGAAACCTAACAGCTCATAACGGAGCATACCTTCACACGATGCATGATGGGAATGTTGTTGGATTCGTCGACACACCGCTGACATGCGCACTTGAGCAGAAAGCCCCGAATCTTTTAGAAAACAACGGTAGACTTCAATTTGAACACAAACAGTCCGGGCTGCTTTCAAAAGTCGTCACCAGAAGTGACACGAAATAGCCCAGTCATTGTTTGGGGGGGGGGGGGGGGGGGAGGGAGGGGGGAGCTGGTTAACGGTGGCGAAAAGTAAGCGCCAACAGAAGGGGAGAGATGCGTTAAGAATGTCAGTATGCCATTACGAGAATGTGTGGATGACGGGATGGATGCTTTCAGTTTGCCTACAGCAGACGACATAGTTCACTGTGAGTCACGGTTGACTTCAGAGTAGCATACAGATTCATTATACAGCATTTCAACACGGGTAGCTACACAAACTGTGGACAGGCCATGTATCATTAACTCTCTCTCTCTCTCCGTAATTATTTACCACATTCTGGTGGAATCAACGCTGGTATCGTCAGTTCGGAGAGAAAGAGTTAACAGAGCACAATCTACAATATTACGTTGATGTAAAGTTAAGGTGTTAATGAACCAATGGCTGGTTGTTACGGTCATACAGACAGGGACAATTATCTTCTTATCTTATATATTAAAGACATTATTCCATAAAAGAAGACAATGGACCTCATTCACCAATCGTAAACAAACAACATTTAGCCACGTGGTGCTCTATCTCTTCTATATAATTTACGAGCTCAAGTTTAATTCATGATGGTTGTCACGTGACAGTTTTTTTTTCGTTGTTTTATCAATAAGATCACGTGACTAAATGTTGTTTGTTTACGATTGGTGAATGAGGTCCATTACGTCCTACGCATTTCATGTGTCAATCTAATCATGCATGTTAAACAATGACTTAAACTCTGCCGTTTCGTCGGTTTTCCTGTGGCTGAGCGGTAAAGCGCTTGGTTTCCAATCCGGAGGTTCCGGGTTCGAATACTAGTGAAGACAGATTTTTCTGAGTCCACCCAGCTCTAATGGGTACCTGACATTAGTTGGGGAAAAAGTAAAAGCGGTTGGTCGTTGTGCTGGCCACATGACACCCTCGTTAACCGTAGGCCACATAAACAGGTGACCTTTACATCATCTGCCCTATAGATCACAAGGTCTGAAAGGGAAACTTTACTTTTTTTTTGTGTAGAATGATGCAAGAAAAGCGACGCTGTCGTAAGCTGTGTTAGGTATACCAGACGAGCCCGGGATGTCAGAGTGTAAAGACGTGTTATTTGTATTGAGTTAGATTTTGTTCAAAATACCAGTTTATATTATTACTAAAAGTCGATGGCCAATCGGGATAATGGCGCATATGACGCCGATTCCCAGCTGGACTTCGTTGAAGGTGATCTAATTAACGAAATTCGGCTGTATTAAGATTATAATGTTTCGTCTATAGTTGTTTATACAAAGTGAATGTTTCTTGAATGTCTCTAGTACCAGATTTCCAAGCAAACAAACTTGACAGTGTCAATGGAGTGGTGTCAAGCACACTTGGACAAAAAAAGGGACAATCTCGCCTTATCACGCGAAACGTGATTGTGTACGCTGAGTGATCGCGGGATTCGGAAAACCGAAACTACAAGAACTACAGCATAACACTTTCATTAAGTTGTACCGTGGTCGACTTTGGAGAGAGACAGCGCTCCATGAACAAGACAGCCTTTGCACTTTATGTGACCATATTAAGTCTACAGACTCTGAACATGGAACTCGTTACCAATGCTTAAAAAACACTTTAAAAAACAAAAACAAATCTTATATTAAGCGTACTTCTATCAATTAGTTTGGATCAGCCATGTAATTACATTTGTAATAGATCTAGACTAACAATAAAAAAGCATTTATAAAAATACATAAAATAGGGAGGGATCAACCTGAATTAGAACTTGTGGGCTAAAGCCTTTTCAAGCCAACGCGGTAACCACTCTGTTAGTGTGAACATGGGAAGATTGTTAAGTTATCTATTGTTTCTATTTCATGTTTGTGTTCACTAAGCATCTGACGGCAACCTAATAAAAAGGGGACTAATTTAGCTTATACGACCACTGCAGTCAAGTACTATTTCTTTCCCTTGTTTGAGATACTAAACGAAGTAATTTATTACCAACAGAACTAATTGTTTGTTGTTTTTTTTTTAATTGATTCTTGTGTTGTCATGTAAAAGAAATTCTGCAAAAATTTCAGCTTCATCCCCGAGATTGGGTGTAGGAGAAATAACGTGTACAAACTTTTGGACAGACAGACAGAGTTGATATAAGCTTTGTAAAAGAGAAAACGTGGATAAAGAACAAATAAATACTCACTACTAAGAGACTGCATCTACTATCTTTCGATACAGTAATATAGTCGGACTATAACGAATCTTAAAAGACTGCATCTTCTCTATGACTAGAAAGTCCTATTTATTTTCTGGGACTCTAGTGATTCCTAAAGTCTGATAAGGGTCAAAACCACCTCCCAAACCAATGAAGGATCGAAATGTAAAACTTGTGTCGACAGATTTACCAAAGCTCACAGGTTTACTTAAGTTAACATTAGTTTTCCCAAAGTTAGGTTTACCAAAGTTTACACTAGATTTACCAAAGTTTACTCTAGGTTGACCAAAAAGCTTACTTTAGGTTTATCAAAACTTGAACTAGGTTTATCAAAGGTTACACAAGTTTTGGGTTGCGGCCAACTTGCGGTGGCTGAGTGATAAAGCGCTTGGCTTCGGAAACGAGGGTTCTGGGTTCGAATCCTGAAGAAGACGGGGAATTTTTTATTTTTGGGATCTTTAGGAAACCTCAGAGTACACTTATTAAGTCCAATGGGTACCTGTCAAATAGTTCGGGGAAAGTAAAGGCGGTTGGTCGTTGTGCTTGACACATGACACCCTGGTTAAGCACGGGCCACACAAACAGATGACCTTTACATCATTTGCCCTATAGGTCGCAAAGTCTGAGAGTGGAACTTCATTCTTTTTACAAAGCTCATATCAACTCACTCTATCTGTCTGTCTGTCTGCCTGAGCACGTTATTTCTACCACAAGGGGAACTAATACTTTAGTTTTCTTTGCAGAGGTGGCTAAATTTGTTGGGTTTAGTCCCCTAAAAATCCTGTTAACACTGTAGTCTCCCTCACCCAAACACCGATCAAGTTGATACTTTAAACAATTATTTATTGTACCTAAAAAATGAATCAATAAACAAAAACACTCAATTAGTGAATTAATCATTGGTAATAAAAAAAATTTTGATATCGAATAAGGGAAATAACGTGCACATTATTGATAGATATAGTTTTAAGGGCGGAGTACTTCCCCTTTAAATACGCTTTCTTTTTTTTTTTTTTTAAAGGATTTTTTTAAAAAAATTCCCTTGTTTTGAACTACGTTTGCCAAAGTTTACACTTCACTTATCAACGTTTATTTTGGTATTTATTTATATTAAATTCATTCAAGGATTACCTTTTTTTTCAACAATGTTTATCTAAATTAATACGAGGTTTAACCATTATTGACATTATGATCACGTACCCTCGTATGAGATTCTGGACTTCGACAAGCTCGATCTCGTTAATCTCTCGCCAGTTGAAACACAGGAAGACATTTGAAGTATTAATTTCTTAATAGTTTAAATTTAGTCAATTAAACTTGCCATTAAAATGGTTTATTGTAAACATCAGCAATCATCACGATGAAAGGAAACTACCAAAGGCTGTTGTGTGGTCTTCAAATCCCGAATAAATACATACAAATTCCTGATCGTTGCAAGGTCATCACAAGACCGGTCTGAACAAGGAATCGGCCCCATTCAAACCCTTTGTACCGTGACCCGTGGGGCTGAGGGTCGGGGGTGGTAACGATGAATACACAGCGATCAAGCCTACAAGTCTTCATCACACCCATGCCATCTCTCAATCACACATGACACACATAAAACTAGCTAGTCCCAGTCGACGTAATGAATGGGGCCCAATGGGACACCACTTTGTGAGAGATTCGCCAAAGAAACTATTGCTTTGATTTTATTCCCAGGACCAGGCTCGCGCATATGTAATCAACCTATAGAGTAACTCGCTATAATTTACATGTATAGGCGCGTGCATTGATCGCACGTAAATTTATCGATTTTAAAAAAAATGTCTTTATTATGATTGTAATACGTCATTGTTTATTGCTATGTGAAAACTACTTGTTAGGATGTAATAAAATAATAGCACTAACGTCTAGCCTTAACATATGAAGTCTTTATTACTTAGTTGTGCTTACTAGTCTACGGTTATTGAGTTTTCAAGAACATAACATGGTGTCAGAAGTTGAATAGAACATTCTTGTTGAATTGTTATCTGGGAAACAAGATCTCGATCACGCCGATGAATGTCGTAAGTAAAGATTCAATGTGATCAAGACTAAGACTGCTTTATTGATCCTTACGGAAATTAGTTGTGATTACAAAGACTCATATAAAGACAACACAACAGAAAAATACACATAAATACAACAGGCACAACATAAAGAGTTCATTCAGCGACTACACACAGGTATCTTGGTGCATTTCATGTTCCCTGATCAATGGGTGGCGGTGATAGAGTCTGACTGAGTGAGGTACGAACGAGTTTTTGTACCGCTCCGTTCTTGTTTAGTAAAAATGTTTTACATAATTCGGATGTTCCTTCAGAGTTGAAGATTGTTTACTTCCTAGTCCAAACCTCCCGCAGGACGACGGGGGATGGGAGCGGGCAGGATTTGAACCCTCGACCATCGATAAATCCGAACGACAGCCCAGCGCGCAAACCGCACGACCAGGCAGCCATTGCCTTTCGTCTCCAGGCCTTAACCCCAAGCTGTTGCAGATCTGCTTCCACATCATCAATGCATTCAGCTGAACACTGCGCTTATTTTTAGAGAGATTAATCCACATGGTAACTTACTGGCTAATAATTCAAGTAGTTAGCGGAATACCTATTCAAGCTCGCTGGACACCAGGGTTCAGCGGAACACAGTTTGGGAAACACTGGCCTAGCTATTGATAGCAAGACCTAAATGAGTTCTATTGTGTCTAGAGAAACTTGTTTCTGTCATTGTCAACTTAGTGATTGTATATCATAGTTAGTGTTCCTACATCAAATCTAGTCTCATGGGCCTTCTTTTTCTTTTTTTCTTTTTAAATAATATCTAAGATCAAGTAATTTTAATTTTTCTTGACAGGGGGATGGGAGCGGGCAGGGTTTGAACCCTCGACCGTCGATAAATCCGAACGACAGTCCAGCGCGCAAACCGCACGACCAGGCAGCCATCCTGATTGACAGCAGTCGCCCACTTCGCGACGACCTGACGTAGTTCTGATGGAGCGGGTGGCCGCCATCTTCCAAGATACCTACTTTACGAATTCCTAGACCACACACATCCAAAGAAATACTCCATAATGCATCGAGTCTTAAATTATATTTCAAAATAGTACGACAATCTAATTTAAATATTTTTTTTACTGGCCCAATGAATGTTTAATGTGGGATTTTTTCCCTGTCATATGTCAGTGAAGTATATTTTTTCATTCAAAAGTGCAGTAAGAAACGTTGGATTGTAACCCATTAGTAGGTCAGTATTGTCGAGAGTCCAGTGTGTCCAATACAATAGTCAGCCGTCTTAACTCTTCAGACACACAGAAATGTCAGAGAAGCAGTTATCTAACTTTGTTGAGACTAACATTAATTCAAAGCATACAATTTAGAGAGCGCTGCGATGCAGAAGGTCTCTATCAAGAGCTTAGGGCAGACCTGAGACAGAAAAAAAAGTCCGGAGCCGACAAGTCATCCCATGATATGGCTCAACATTCAAGACATGCCACCAAACAATACTTTTTTTTATCGGCTACATTGATAAATGAAACATGCGTTGTGTTGGCCAGCAGTCCCATATGGCGAACGTCCGCATACCATAAGCCATCTTTTTTTTTTTTTTACATGAGCTGAAGGAGAAAGTACTAAACATGCGTTTTCAAATACCAGCTTAGGCTAGAGAACATCTTGCAGCCAATGATTTCCCAAAGAAACAGCTGCAGAACTCTTAACAAAGACAGCGTCACAGTCACTTGAGATCCAATCCCCCGGCCACAAAAAAAAAAAAAAAAAAAACTTTCAAAGAAAGAGGCAGAGAACAAGGACTAAAGTGAAAACGATTCTGGGCAGAAAGATGTGACCAAAAAAAAAAAAGGTCATTGGAGGGACAACGTAGTAACGTAAATGCTGCACTCTTCCTTAATCATCGGATTCAAGAAAACGCCTTTTTTTTTAATTCCAAGAAATTGAGGATCAATAAACATGAAAATTTGGCAAATAATCATTGACGTTGCAGTGTGCCCCCCCCCCCCGTCTCATAACGTGGGGGAAAAGAGAGGAACAAAATATGAAAACTTTGAGCTTAGAGAGTAAGCGGCTGTGGAAGTTCAGTAAAATTCGCAATGGAGATCTCAGTCAAAGGGGTGATGACTAATAAACATGTGGACATCTTCGTGACCCTGAGTATTACTAGATTTAGATTTTTGGCATATCGGCACCATTTGGGCCATGTCGTATTCAAATTGCTTTTCGGAAGGCGGGTACTGCTGCAGACCTGCCAGATCATCATACACTATTTCAGTGGGCACTTTGGATTACGATTTTGTTTCCTTGAAATGACTTTGGATCCTGGCAGCGCCAAATAAGTTGAATCACATTTTGAAACAATAATAACATTTTTATTATGGATATTAAAAATAAATAAAAAAATCTTTTATCGTTAAAGAACATTTCTATAAGAACGCTCTTAATGTGACTACAACAAATTGTGTTTCCCTTATAAAGAACCTCAATCCTAGCAGCGCATGAGAATGTGAGAAAAGTGTTTCAAATAATTATAAAAAATAATAATAATCAACACAATTCTTCATTAAAATGTTCAAGTAAAAAATATAAAAGCAACACTGACGGACGTTATCTATCTCCCTTGTACCAATCGATACCTGAACATCTCTTAAAGTACTTGCCATTGCACGGCGAATCGTGAGGAAAGAGCAAATTAAAGGATCGATAAACCTCATGTACAGCCGATACTGACAGGTGCGATACTCGGCAGATCGGAATGCTAGTGAAGGTGTCATGGCAGGCTCAAATAGCTCTCTAGGAAAGGGGAGAGCATCTACGTATAATTACATTGCCGCACTTTTGTTTGAAAAGAGCGGACGACACTCCAATTAGAGAGACATGATTGTTTGTTTTTTTAAACCTTTGCTGCTTAATCTGCATTTTTTAGAGGGCCGGAAAGGGGGGGGGGGGTAAGGGGGTCCACTAATTTGTCTCGTTTAAAGCATGACTTGGATGAACTGTTGTCGCAGTTGCGTAGTGAATGCTATTGCGACACAAAGGATTAAACAGAATAACTTGTAACAGAACAAAAAAAAAAGTAAATACCCCCGTTCCAGAATAGAAAAATGTATTTGAATAATGTCAGTGATGGGAGTGACTTCGAGTCCTTCCAAACTCTTGGGCGCGGGGAAAGGGGGGGGGGGGGGGAATGCTATAGTCTAATTCTCCATGAAAATTTTGAAGGAATAAAAAAAAAGGTGCTACTTTAAAAACTTTAAAAACAAGCAAAATACACAAACAATTTAAAAAAAAAAAAAAGAGCTAATATTAAGTGTATCAATAGTTTGGATCAGCCATGTAATTAAATGTGTAATGAGCCTTAGATGACTATCTATAAAGAGGACTGATTCATACCGCCAGTTCAGCCAAATGCTATTTCTTTCGGTTGGAAAGGGGACTAATTCAGCGTATACCACCACTTCAGTCAAGTGCTATTTCTTTCCCCTGTTTGAGATACCAAACCAAAGTAATTTATTACCAACAGTTAATTAACTAATTGGCTAATTTTTAAAATGGATTCTTGCGTTGTCATGTAAAAGAAATAATTGATCGAAATGTCAGCTTGATCCGAGATTGGGTGTCGGAAAATGATTTTTAAAAAAAAAGATTTAAAAAAAAGAAATTTGAAGTTAATTTGTAAAATCGGTAGACAAAACTGTGTAGGTACACAAAGATCATTGAATTATAAAAAAAAAATATAAAAAGCCTATAAATTATAGAAACAATTTAAAATCATTTATTATATGCGTATAACGAGGGAATTTTCGCGAACAGAGACAAACAAATGAATACGTAGCTTTTTGGTGTATATGATGTGTATAATACGGCAGTATTGATGGGCTACTTATATCAATGGGATTTTTTTTTTCACATTTTATAACTGTAAAATCAAAATGTCCAAGCTCTTCGGTTGGTAGCACATTGTATTATTTTGTTATAGCGTCTTTGACATTGTCACAAAGCTTTTATCAACTCACTCCGTCTGTCTGGTAAGAAGTTTATACACGTTATTTCTCTCACAAAAAATCTCGGATCAAGCTGAAACTTTGAACAAATATTCATTGGCATAGACAAGACTTGAATCCAAAAAAAAATAAAAATTGACTACTGGAAATTAATTATTTTTTTGAGATCAGCAAGGGAAATGGATCCTTCAGTATTCACGGTTGTTGCTAAATATGTAGTGTTTGGTCCCCTTATGTAAGTGTTCTTGTTATTTCTCCCACACACATTCTCGGAGCAAGTTGAAACTTTAAACAATTATTTATTGTACCTAACAAAACATGAATCAATTTAACAATTTATATAGTTCTGGGGGGGGGGGGGGGGGTGTGACAAGTGACTTGCGCTGGAGTTTGGATTAAAGTGATGAGAATTCGCGCAACACGTCCACCTCACTCTCTCGCCCTAAAGCTCGTCCTTTTCCGAAAGCAAGATTTGGTCAAGACGTCCGGGGACAAGTTTGGGTGCAGTGGATGACCAGAGACATTCTGTGTGTCTCGTCCTGCTCTTAAGTGCTCCACAGCGCTGTGCGGGTACTTGCCTTTCTGTCTGATTAGTCTAGTTTTGTGACGTTACGCACAGGCCGCCAAGTCCAGACTTCACATGCTAGGTTTGACAAAACCTCAGTGTGCTGAGTGCCATGGACACGTCAGATACCCTCTACCTGGTTTAGCCGGCCAGTCAAAGCCGTTTCCGGGGTGTGGCCGCTGCGCATGCCACAGCTTCTGGGAGCCTTAGGTGAGAGTTGGGTAGCGAGTGGGGACCAAGAGTGAGCCAAGCTACCCTCAAAAAGAGGGTACGACTGCCTGTCCGCTAGAGGTGCTATCCCTCCTAGATACCCCATTTAAAAAATTAACCAATTAGTCAATTATTTTGTTTCATATCGAATAAGGGAAACAACTTCTACATTATTGAGAGACACCGTTGTAAGTGTTCTTTAAGGATGACTTCCGCGTCTTGCACGCGTAGGTAGCCGTCGGGACGATGATTGCATCTAGGAGGAGGATCTTGGTCTCCCACGACCCGTCCCCTGAGTGAAATTACGACAGAACGTCTTATGAAATTCGCGAGACAACATCCTTAGACAAGACGAGACTCGTCCTAGCAAAGACATGACATGGAAGCCGAAAAGAGAAAGGGAAAACAATGAAGCCCACGTTTAACATGGCGTCGTGCCTAAAAATCTATGGGCACCAGCTGGGGAGAGGCTGTAGAAGTCGCCTGTGTGGATAGAGCTTGCCATATAAGGTCTCAAGTAAGTAAGTTCGTAGCCTGTGATTGTCTTCTTTTCCTGTATGCCTGATTCTAATCATCTCTATGGGTTACCCGAAAGCCAAGAAAAGTTATAGCTGTCAGTCATAGAGATGGCGGACCACAACCTTTTTTTTTAAAAAGCTTATTTGGGAGTCACTCCGTCCGTCCGTCTGTCTGGTGCAAATTTTGTGCACGTCATTTCTTCCTATTTTCATTCTCGGATCAAGTTGAAACTTGGAACAATTATTCATTGTCAGTAACAAAACATGAATCAATAAAACAAATGGGCCTTTAGTGGTAATTAATTAACTTAGTTTGATATAGAATATGGAAATAAATCTTAAAATATTGAGATATATGACTGTAAATGTGCAGTTCTTTCCCAATAAAAACCACCTTTTTGTTTGTTGGTTTTTATAACGTTTCGGGTGTTCCTTCAGATCTGAAGATACCGTAGATGCATTGACATCGTAGCCCAAACCTCCAGAGATCATCGTGACTTTCGAAAGAAAACCCAGAGCGCATACCGCAGGACCAGGCAGACATCCTTTAAGTAATAACGGGAAAGAAAAGGAGAGCAGGTAACTCTACCGAACCATGTCACGTGTGCTGTCACACAACTTTATAGTCAGGTACAGTCACGAGCGTGTAGAATTACAATTAGACTTTAACACACACGTAGACAGCACACGGGTTCCCATCCCCACTTCAGCCCACCCCACACGCACACACATTTCCATGTAACAAAGAAGTAGCCTGACCGGGGGGGGGGGGGGGCAAGGTCATTTAGAGTAGCAAGAGAGTGAGGGAGAAAGAGTCTTGGAGGGAGAAAGAAAGAGTGAAGTACAATGAAAAAATAGATGCAAATGAATGTCAACTGGACAACTTAAAAAAACAACGACAAAGAAACAGGTGTTCTAAAGCCTGCCCCTGCCCGGGCTCCCAAAGTAATATTTGCCTTCGTTTGTAAATTACGCCCCGCTCAGCTGAACGGGAGACCCGCGACAAAACACCGACGGCTGACATTCTTGCATTTTAATCAAACAGTGATCCTCAAACTTGTGGCATCGCTAGCCACAGGCGCTCGGCACGTTTGGTACACGCAGAACTGTTGACTCAAATACAAATGTGTGGGCCCTTCACGCGCTTTCATGGGAAAGAAAGAACCCACACAAGGATTCGGCGATGTGGGTGCGTGAGTTATTCAAGATCAGACAAGATTATTCAAAGCTTAAACGTGCTTCCTAATTCGTTTTAGAGGCTTTTTTTGGAAGTACGGAAGAGTTAAAGTGGCAATTAATATTAATGAGATATTTATCTATCATTTAAACAGATCTGGTTCTCTATTCGAGGGTACCTTACCAACCTCAGCGTGACATCCTAATGGAAACGTCTTTTATGGGAGACAGAGTAAACTAAAGAGGGAAAAGGACATTTCCTCCAGGTGGCGCCCACAGCACGTTCTATCGAACAAGCATTGCACGTGGAGAGAATGTAAGAAAAACTCCGTCCTATTTGCTACGCCGTTACTCACGGGGACTGCTATTTCACGATCAGTGGCGGTACATTATAGAAACACGGTGGAATCTCGAAGGGATTGTGGGAACAACGTTGAGACTCAATGAGCTGTGTCCTGGATGTGATTCAATGATGTGATACTGGACCAAGAAATCTCATTCCTGGCTTCTGGGTAAAGATTCTTCCCTTTTGGTCAAGGGTCATAAAAGAACGCAAGCTCTACCCTTAAAAGACACTCCAAAATGGTCCACCGCTAGTTTTAACTGCTCGTCTACGGCGTGATGGGCGATGTGGCGGCTGACGCCATTGCTTGAGATGTCACGTTGACCATACCCACTGTCGTTTCAACAGGCCACGGCAGTAATCTAAGAGTAAGCACAACAGACGTTGTTCAAATCCTGTCTTGGGTCCGACAGAGCACGTAATGCGTTGCACATGCGCAGCTCAGAACGAGACTCGCTAAGACGGAAGTTGAAAAGGTCGGAACAGTCTCATCATAGCGCACCGGACTTTGCCGAGTTGGCGCATATTTCGCCTGGTTTCGACCAACTTACCATTCCCGGAGCCGCCACTGTGGGGAGTTAATATAACAGTGGCACACATTCTGTTCGAGCACAACCGAGATTAAACGGGATGTGTCTGCTGCCCAGTCGCATATTTTATAGGAGAGATGTGAAGCATTTCGCCGAACTGCTGAATGCCTGCCGAGATCCTTCGTGTGCGGATTCAAATAGATAAATAGGAGTTCATTTCTCAGACCAAGCAATTACAACTTCAAATGTTTACTCGAATTCCTATTTTGTCTTTTATATAATCTCCCTCGTCTCATCTGTCCCTTGACGTTCATCGTAGGAGTGATGTGACAGTTCGCGGAACCAAATTCCTCCACTTTTCGCTGCTATTTTTATCAGGATATAGAATAAAAGTAAATTTCCCCTTTCAGACCTTGTGATCTATAGGGTAGATGATGTAAAGGTCATCAGTTTCTGTGGCCTACGGTTAACAAGGGTGTAATATGGCCAGCACAAAGACCAACCGCCTCTACTTTACCCCAACTAATGTCAGATACCCATTAGAGCTGCGTTGACCCACAGGCGCCCAAAGATCCCGAAATTAAAAACCCCAGTCTTCACTAGGATTCGAACCCTGGACAACGAAAAGAGAAAGACGTGGAGATTTTGAAACAGCAGACGAAATAAACATGGAGATTTTGAAACAGCAGACGAAATAAACAATGTCAAGGACGCTATAATGGAAGGATGTTATCAAAATAATTATGTGCCACAAGCCAATGAGCTTAGAAATTTGATTCTGCGGGGCTTAAATAAAAAAAACAGAAAAATTAATTTAAACACATTGCTCGTCAATGCGTTCTTTTTTTTTTTTTTGGTGCACCGGATACACCAAAGACTCCATTATTAATACCCCGCCAAAGACTGTTTACACGAAGCAATAATGCAACCATATGTGACAACAGATGGATTACCCCTTTACCATTACCCGTCCCTTAGTCTGTTGAACCGTTGGGGCACCATTTAAGATGTGTCGATCATCTTTCTCCACGACTCTGTCTTTTGCCTTAGATAGAACTTCTTTCAATGGCAGGCCGTGACCATATACAAAGAAGACAAGTAAATAGTCAGAAAGCACTTGACTTAAGAGTAAGCATGTAAAGTGGACAGAGCAACAGGAGTCCAGGTACGGCGGTCAATCAAAAGAGAAGGTATGAAAAGTGGACAGGGCCATACGGAAGTACAAGTGCGGCCAATCAATCAAAGGCCTTTCACCTGGGGCACTTATGGATCAACAGTGGTGAGCCCCCGCGACTGGTACAAAGCTGTTTGCTGATCCTGGTAGCAAGTTTACTCAAACAAAAACTCCACGCATTTAACTATTTTACTTTAAACAAGCCCTAAGAAGTAGTTATTTAACTCTTTCACTTTGAACAAGATCTAAGAAGTAGTTATTTAACTCTTTCACTTTAAACACGATCTAAGAAGTAGTAATTTAACTCTTTAAACATGATATAGGAAGTAGTTATTTAACTCTTTCACTTTGCAAAAAATAAGATAAAACTAAGATATAAGAAGTAAAGTTATGAGAAGGTCCGAAGTACTTGAGAACTTTCAAAGTTGGGGAGGGGGGGGGGGTAAACAGCTAACAGGAAGAGGTGTTGGGTTTAAATATTTACTAGTATTTAGTCTAAAGTCAACCGCGAGACGTAATCACTGACACCAGTGGCGGCACTGTGATCTTCGTCAAGGGGTTGAGGGGGGAGAAAGGGCTTACAACCAATTATGCTGTTTGCACACGATTTGCTTTAAGGTTTCTTTGAAAAGTAAAAATTTTAGGACACAATTTAATAACTTTTGTTTTTGGTTTAGTTGTGAGTTTCTCAGTCCTTGGAATGGAACTCCCCTCTCTACGTTAGTTTTATAGACTATGAGAAGGTTTTTGACAGTGTGGACAGACATGCCCTCTGGAGACTTTTGAGACATTATGGAGTGCCTGAAAAAATTACCAATGTCATCAAGAAGTCATATGAGGGGATGACTTGCAGAATAATGCATGGCAGACAACTGACAGACCCATTTAAAGTCCAAACAGGAGTGAGACAAGGCTGTTTACTCTCTCCCTTCTTGTTTCTACTAGCCATAGATTGGGTCTTGAAGACAGCAACAGACCAGAAGCAGAACGGTATACCGTGGACACTGGCAACAGCTAGACGACCTTGACTTTGCAGATGACTTGGCTCTTCTTTCTCACACACAGCAGCAGATGCAGGAAAAGATAAATGGTGTTGCAGGCTATTCAGCTAGAATAAGTCTTAGCATAAACAAAGGGAAGAGCAAGGTGTTCAAGATAAAGGCATCAAACAATACACCACTTACAGTCCAAGGTGAGGCGCTGGATGAGGTTGAAAGCTTCAACTATCTCGGCAGTATCATAGACCACCATGGAGGAACAGATGCAGATGTCAGAACCTGCATTGGTAAAGCTCGAGCAGCCCTCCATCAGCTGAGGAACACCTGGGGATTTAGGGAAAAGCACCACCAAACCAATACTACTTTATGGAGCAGAGACCTGGAGAACCACCATCACCGCCATGAAAAAAATACAGGTATTCATCAATACCTGGCTGAGGAATATTCTTATGATTCGCCGGCCAGACAAGATCTCAAATGAGGAACTGTGGCAAAGAACTAAACAGCAGCCCATTGAAATAGATATCCTTCAGAGACGCTGGAGATGGATAGGTCACACCCTTAGCAAGCCTGCATCCCAACATAACAAGGCAACCCCTAACCTGGAACCCCGAAGAAAAGGGGAAGAGGGGACGGCACAGGAATACACGGCGCCGCGATCTGGAAGCAGATGCCAAGCAGATGGACAAGACGTGGATTTTTGGAGAGACTCGCCCAGAACCGAGATGCCTGGAGGAAGCTGGTTGGTGGCCTATACCCCAGAAGGGACCGCAGGCAGAGATGAGATGAGGATGTAAGTTTCTATTTTAGTTCGCTTATAACGAATAAACCAAATCGGCCCAACCAAGTTCATTATAACGAGATTCTGAAATTTAAAATGTTCTGATACATTTTTAAAAAAATAATTTTTCAACGCCTTCCTATATTCCCATTGAAAAAGAATCTCGATTATAAATAACCTTACAACATGCAGTCATACGCAACACTAACACTAGACTTTAGAGCCTTTGGCAAATTTTAGCCAAAACAAAAATTGCTTTGATTTACTTTCGTTTACTTGGTTCAATGGTGTGTAAGAATGAAGCCAACGTTTCCAAGCCCGTGTGATGCTATGCGTGTGGCCGAGGGCTGCACTTGCACAGTAAAATGTTTGCTGTGGGTGCAGTGGCGTAGCTGGGGTGGTGGGAGGGGGGGGGGAATTTGAAAATCCCCCCACCCCCAGGCTCCCACTTGAGGAGGCCCCTAAAATGAGTGTTTCGATTTTTTTTTACATTAAATATTACGCAAAATGCATGGTCCCCCAAAGAGTTCAAGCCCCGAGGGTCCGCAAATGATGGCAAATTCCTAGCTACGCCACTGTGCGGATGGGAAATAAGATTTTAATCGTAACTGTACATCTTTTAAAACACTTTTTCTTCTGTTATGTATTTGTTTATTTTTGGCATTGTAAAAAAAGGGGGAAGGAACGTTGCACTCCAGTGATTTGGTAATTTCATGTACACATGTACACACATCAACAGTATATAAGGCTGGTGTTTTTAGCCATGTTTTAGATGTGGTTTATACCTTAGTGCATACAGTATGCATATTTAGTCAAACGATAATACGCAAAATAAAAATCCTTTACATCTATCCCTTAGTCAGTTGGAACGTTGGGATACCACGTTAGATTTGTCGACCGTCTTTATCCATTCGTCTCTGTATTTTGCCTTGGATAAAACCTCTTACAATGACAGACCCGTCCATTCTTTTATGTTGTCCTCCAATCACTATCTCTGTCTGCCTCCTTTTCTTTTTCCTGGTACTGTTCCCTGAAGGTAGGTCTTGCGAATCCCCGAACACCTTGTAATATGGCCATAGTATTTTGATTTTGCGTTTTTTTTTTCTATAGTTACCAGGTCATCGTTATAATATTTTTAAAGCGTATATAAGGGAAGAACTACACGTTTGCAGCCACATATCTCATTACTATACATTTTCTCTATAAAAATGAATTTAATTACCACAAATCAATTGCGTTTTTGTTTTTTTTAAATTTGTGTTTTGTTTGTGTTAGGGACACTAAATAATTGTGCAAAGTTTCAACTTGATCCGAGAATAGGAAGTGGGAGAAATAACGTGTACAAGATTTGTACCAGACAGAGAGAGTTGATAGAAACTTTGTAAAAAGAAGAAAAAAAAAAAAATAATGTTTTGAAAATCTACGACTAGCAGTTTGTATCAATTTGAAGTAGTATAAAAAAAAAAAAATAATCGAATTTGTATAATTGTGTAAGGAGTTCCGCATTGAATAGAAGCCTTGATTTAAACAAAAAGAATTTTTCAATTTTGTTTGAAAAATGGTTAATACGTATGTGCATAAAAATGCATTCCACAATACAGGCTAAAGCCTTCTTTTTAATTCATGCGTTTTCGAAGAGCATATATTATATGTCACTTTACCCACCCCCCCCCCAAAAAAATTATTCCAGTAGCAGTGTCTACGTGCACACACCCCCCCCCCCTCCTCCTTTCCCCCCCCCCCCCCCCCCCCCCAAAGAAACATTCTTTACCTTTTGATAGACATCAAACATGACATATCTATACATGTCTGTCAGGTTGCCATGCGTTTGTCACTACTGTAGATATTAATGTGTTCAATGGATACTATAAACCGTCAACTGAGACCGACTTGAAAACACCAAGATAATAATATGACATTGATATCCTACTAATAGATGTATCTATACTATGTTTGTGCAATGCAGATCTGTAAGACCATGTCTGCCTCCCACGTTGGGTTATCATTACTAAAAAGAAAAAAAAAAAACTAATCCACCAACCAAACAGCTTTAAACTGACAAGACTCAAAAACAAAGATTATCTCCTGGTCTAGATTACGTGTTGGTTGGTCATAGGCCTTCCTATCAAACCCAAAGTTAACTCTCTCGTGACATGGATATTTAGCATATGAAAAAAAAAAAGCAAAGTTCCCCTTTCAGACCTTGAGGTCTATAGGTCAGATGATGTAAAAAGCCATCTGTTTCTGTGGGCGTCTGTGGCCCACGGTTAACGAGGGTGTCATGGCCAGCACAACGACCAACCGCCTTTATTTTTCTCCAACTTAAGTCAGGTACCCATTAGAACCGGGTGGACTAAGAGGCGCCCAAAGATCCCGAGATTAAAAATCCCTGTCTTCGCCAGGATTCGAACCCGGGACCCCTGGTTCGGAAGCCAAGCGCTTAGCAGCTCAGCCACCGCGCCTCCCCTATTTAGCTTAGACACGAACGTTAATGGGTTTAATTCGATCATTCGATGAAGCTAAAAAGCGTAAATTATATAGGAGATTTTCATACCTGGTAGAACAAAAATATATAAATAGCTAGCTTTTTGGTGTATCCGGTGTTAAATAAAGAAAATGTAGGTAAGTTATGCTTTTTAAAAAAAACTCTTTGATAATTTTTAAGCATTTTCTGGCAATTCAGAACCAAATTTTCTAAGCTCTTTTGTTTGTTTTTTTATAGTTTTTTTTTTTTTGGGCACTATCAGTATAGAGGAGGCATTACACTTTCACTCCATGACTTACAAATCTTTAAAACAAATGGGCAACTAAGTTGAAGAAATATGGGAGACTATTGATACGAAGATAGTTAACTTCCACGCATTGGAATATTTTAAAATTATAGCTCATTTTTAACATTATTTTTTAAGCCAGCAACATTGAAGTTAATTTAAGCCGCCTTTCAATTTATACTATAGTGAAAAAGTCCACTACAGAAGTTGTTGCTTACTTTTATCTCAAATGTAATGACAATGTTTCAAAAATTCGTATTTCCTGACTCCGTCCTGTTTTGGCTTACTCTATTTAAAAAATCTGGGTCACTGTACAATCATGACAAAAAAGATGGATAAAACCTGATTCCCCCCCCCCCCCCCCCCAGGACATCTTCACCCTTGGTCCGCAACAGGAAGGGAGAAGGAAAGGGTTGGAATGACGAAGGGGGGGGGGAGGGTCAGCTCAAAAGAATAGTTCGTCAGGTCCTACTCCCTAATGACCTCAGGGGGTACAATGGCAGGTGGCAGGAAGCGGCCGGAAATGATCGACATCAAACGGTCCAAACCCACACACTGGATTAAGGCACACAGAATGAGAACCCGCAAGAATGATCTTTACAGGACAAAGAAAACACAAAAATACAGTTAATGTAATGTCACCATTTTGGCTTCCATAAGATTCAGGAAAGAAAAACTTAAATGACAAAACGTCCGTATTTTTTTAATGTGATAAAAAAGAGGGTCAATGGTGTTACAACAATGTACCCATAATTTAACAGACATTATATTAAAAAAATATCGTCTATTAAACAAGTTACTATAAAGCGTACTCTCTATACATTGATCACTTCAGAATTGGGTACCATAAATTTGTGAAACCTTTACAGATTCCCTCTACAGGAAACGGTGAACGTAAAGGACAGTGATAAGTTCAATGGTATAAAGAAAGTGACTACCATATGACTGTCCAGTATCTACATCTACTGTTAATGTTTTTATTACTACAATGACCAATTCATTCAACACACATCAAAATCACTGTAAGCATAAAAAAAATAATATATTTGAAACCCCTCAAAAAACTAGGACACAAATAAGGGCCCCCCAAAATCCAGGAGAAACCCTAACTGCTGCTCCTTAATTCTTTCCATAATCAGGCACTGACTTCTACGTGCAGCCTACATCACACATGAAATAGAAGACGACTTCAAGAAAAAAAAAACCAACAACAATTGTGTGGGTCGACTT
This sequence comes from Biomphalaria pfeifferi, assembly GCA_030265305.1. Classification (NCBI taxonomy): domain Eukaryota; kingdom Metazoa; phylum Mollusca; class Gastropoda; family Planorbidae; genus Biomphalaria; species Biomphalaria pfeifferi. The sequence continues at coordinate 1,186,202 of JASAOG010000077.1, forward strand.
AGAAAAAAGCATTTGACAAAGTCTGGGAGCAAGGTCTCTTGCTCAAACTAATCCAGCATCACATATCCCACAGAATGTACAACTGGATGAAAGAATATCTAAATAATAGAAAAGCCTTAGTTTGCATGCAAGGACAAAGAAGCCACACAGTGGGTATAAAAAATGGCGTCCCCCCCAAGGAGGAGTCCTATCCCCAACACTTTTCCTAATATTCATAAACGATCTAAATCAAAACCTACCAAGAAAAGTTAAAAGCAGCATGTAAGCAGATGCCTTAATTAGCACAGAAGAATATGTAGGAACATCGAAATTTCGATTACAAGATGCTCTCGATATACCAGCCGCCAAAATCCAGGAGAAACCCTGACTGCTGCTTCTTGATACTTTCCTTAATCAGGCACTGACTTCTACATGTAGCCTGCACCATGACTGTGTGTACTAAAGTATGAAATGACAAGGTATTCGAATGTGCTAGAAGCTGACCTAAGTGGTTCTTACTTTTAATAATACAAGAGATTCAAAACTGGAAGATGAGATCTAGTAATAGTCTTATAAGTTAAATAACAATAAGTGGAGAAATGAGTAAAAAAAAAATACAATGATGATATGGTTAAATGATAATCTTCTGATGATTGTCTTTAAAAAAAAAAAGGCTAAGGCTGTGTAGCCATATCATGAGATCCTTGCGAAGACCTTCTACAGGGAATAATACTATGGCAATGAAGATGAAAAAAAAGGATGCTGACAAAACAAGTGATGAGACGGCAACATCAATCAAAATTATAATCTTATCAAAAGAGAGGATTGGAAAGAGACTGTGGACAGATCACGTGTGGTGCCCCAACATGCGACAAACTAAAGGTGATAATAGGGTGGTCATAGAGTCTTTTTAATGGCTCTAGATCTAGCATTTCTTCTGACTGGAAAAAGAGCTATTTGAATTTGGGATAACATCAATTTTCAGTGAGATGGGTTTGATCCCTTGTCAACTATCAAAAGTGATCACAAATTTAATAGATCTAACATTTTAATTTTAAGTCAATGACTTGAATTACTTATGCCATCAACATTTTGAAAAACATAAGGCCTAGATGCCCTTTGCCATTAGAATCTCATACAAGTCTAGAAGCTAATTGAGGATGAGGCATTCAATGACTTCTATGTAGATCTAGGAAAACATCTAGATTCTAGAGCAGCGGTTCTCAACCTTTTAAGCTCGGTGATCCCTTTTTACAACCCCACACTCAGCCGCGACCCCCCCCCCGACACACACATACAGCAACAGAAGAGTAGGCAATAACAATCCATATTTTCGATGGTCTTAAGCGACCCCTGGCAAATGGTCAATCGACCTCCAAGGGGGTCGCGACTGACAGGTTGAGAACCCCTGTTCTAGAGCGAGAGAGAGTCATGTAACATGTTTGATACCTACACCAAGATTTTATTTTACCGAGTCAAAAACTAGATCTAGATTGGAAAAATTGAAGTTAGTTATGAATATACTATCTCAATACTTACTCGACAAACTTGGAAAAGTTCTCCCCATGTATAGAATAGATCAACGTATCATGGTATGTCACAAATTTGGTCACATCGTAATCCTGACTGTCTTTCTGGTGCTCCTTGCAGAGTTCCGTCACGCTCGGGTCTTCATTCTCAAGCTCTTTCACGTAAAATCCAACCAAGAGCCCGATCAAGAACATGGTCACCACAGCTAAGAACAACAAGACACAAGGCGCGAAGCCGAACCAGCACAACTTCTTATCCTTGGTTTGGCTATTCGAAGCACTATTGGCGTTGAAATTTTCGGCACCATTAACATTTTGATCGTCTGATCGGACGGGTGAATATGCAGTTAAGTGCGCCATTGCAGTCTGAGTAGAGATCTTGACTCAAAAGTCTAGCTCTAGACTTGAATTTGAGTCTGCTCCCATCGAAAGTAAACAACCTCAAAATCTATGTCTATATATAGATCTACTACTTACTAGATCTAGTCTAGTCTAGATGTCTATTCAAGATGTAATCTACAGACTACACTAATTTAGAGTCTTTATATTTATTATAGTAATAGTGGTCTAAATGAATTCAAATTGATTGCTTTGGCTTTAGTTTAGATAACTACATCTAGTCTAGATCTGTAATAATACTGGATCTAATATAGAGATCTAGATTATATAGAATAGATCTAAATTCTAGATCTAGATATCTAATCTATGTGATACTTAACGATAGATCTATCTAGTAAGTAGATTCTAAATTCTATAGACTCATAAGTCTAAGTCTGTTTAGTCTATACTAATATACTTAAGACTCCAGATTTACGGTCTATATAGAATAATATACTTAATATAGTCTAGATCTAGAATTATCTAAAATCATTACATAAAATCGTAACAAGTTGAAAACCTAATCACAGTGCTAAACTAAACACATATCTAGAGTGTGCACACTATTTTGAAATCCTGTGGAATAGCACATCCGATAGGCCTAAACACATACACATGCGACCTACACACGCACTGGGGCTAGACGTTTGATACAATGTGCATTGAGGACCAAGGGGGAGAGAACCCCGAGACGTCTGCTTTGACTGTCGGTGTTGCCGTGTTCGTTGACATTCATGTCGTACAGGTACGACCGCCATCTGTTTAGTTAGAGGGTGAGGGGGCAAAAGAAGGTGACGCGGGGATATGCGTCACTTCGCCGTGAAGCGTTGGTGGTCGGATGTTGTTTCATAATATCTATCATTTTAGGTGCTGTAGAAAAACAACAATGACGATGTGTCGAGAAAAGGTTTTAATTATAAAAGATGGCGGGGAAGGATGAGGCGCTTACTTTTTAAAGACCTTTTCACTCCCGAAATACACACAGGACCAGGTGCGGACTGGTTGTATGGCAAATGTCCGGTACCAAAATGGGGCCGGTAGGGCCACATGAATGCTAGTCTACTATGGCACGTATTAAATTGTTAAAGGTTTTATGAAATTCTCTTACAAAAGTGACACTTTGAGCGTCGTGTTTATAGAAATATTTTACAGACGCTACAGTGCAATACGAATTTAATCTAAAACATTTTCCTAAATAATGTAGCCTAATATAGCCTACCTTCGTAGACAGAGCGACTAGTCGGCTCCATCTCCTTAGGAACTAGACACTTAGCAATTAAAAAGCAACATAAGCAGTGCGGCGCACAGTGGCATAGCTAGGGTGGGGGGAGGGTTGGGGAGAATTAGAAAATCCTCGAGGGGCCCCTAATGAGTGTTTTTTTTACATTAAATATTACTCGAAATACTGGGGCCCCCATAGGGGTCAAGCCCCCCCCCCCCGGGCCCCCAAACGATGGAAAATTCCTAGCTATACCCCTGGTGGCGTAACATCCATGGAGCGAAGGGGTTCAATGAACCCGGGCCCACGACCATTAGGGGCCCACAGTATGTGGCGTTCCAACAAAGTTTAATTGACTTTGAACCCATAACTCTTGACCAGTTGGGGCTCACGTGAGAACTTTAGGATGACACTAAAGGAAAAGAATAATTGCACTTTTGTAAAATATTTAAATAAGTATTTCTTTTATGGCTCCATGGTTGTTACTATTTGTATCGAGTCTGAGACTTTGATTAATTGCTTTAAAGCCTATAAAAATATTTATAACTATATCCGATACGACAAGGTAGACACTGTATAAGCGACAAGTCTTCATTATATTGTTTCGTTGTCTTCTGTATTGTGTACAAAATGGGTTACAACAGAGAGGTGGAAAAAAACGAAGGAGGTGAAATCTTAACAAACAAACAAAAAAAAGATCATTAAATATTACGCAAGCAACAAAAAAAAAAAAAAAAAAAAAAAAAAAGTATGTTACATAGGTTTTGTGCTTGTGGTAGGCCTACTATAATGAATGGCAAAACCGAAATGGAGAGCAGAATTATAACAAATATCTAGAATCTAGAAGATAGAGAGGATTAAATTGATCATGGAGTAGTGTTCTACCTTGACCAATGCCAGCCAGGATGGCTGCCTGGTCGTGCGGTTTGCGCGCTGGACTGTCGTTTGGATTTATCGATAGTCCCTGATTCAAACCCTGCCCGCTCCCATCCCCCGTCGTCCTGAGGGAGGTTTGGACTAATCTTCGGAATCGAAGAGTAGCCATATTGTCATTGTTTCACAAATATTAAATATTGTCATCATGCTTAAGTCGTACCTAAATGCCCAGTTTCATTTCAAGTGCAAACGACAAAGGGTTGTATGATGCCACCATTCTTCTAGTCGCATTTGACCCAGCTGGCATTACCATAGAATATTGTTCAAAGATGCGATTGTTTAAAGCAATGGTTCTCAACCTTTTTAGCTCGGCGACCTATTTTTACTATTTACAACAAAAAAAAATGCTGCGACGCGAACCGTAAAACTATTTTCGTTCATAAGCATTTTTAAAAAAATGTGCTTTCGCTAATGGTATAAAATGTAATCCAAATGTGAATAATTGTTATGTATAGTCTGTATCGCAAAAAAATATAATTTTGAAAAGGAAAGAGGACTTATCTTATATAATACAGACGTTACTTCAAAAAAGAATATGATTACGTCCTACGCGTCATGCATTCAGTCATGCATATTAACTTAATGACTTAAATTCTGCCAAGTCACTGGTTTTCCTGGCTAGCTCAGGCAACCCATTCCATGCTCTATTAGCACTAGGGAAGAAGGAGTATTTGTACAAATTTGTCCTAACATATGGGACGAGGAATGTGCCTTTATTTTTGTGTCTTTCTGAGTATTTTATTAAATTTTGTATTTGAAGACTAATCGAGTTATGACTGCTACACTACATCCAGATTTGAGTTACTGACAATAAAGAGAAATCATTTTTTTGCTTTAACGCTTTTTATAGAGCGCAATAAACTCTTTCTCTGGAACAAATTCCTCTTTGACAGTGAATGGACTTCTGGGTGGTGCAAAAGATACGCCAGATTTTTAAAAAATCATGTTTTCAATGGTCTTAGCGACCCCCGGCAAATCGTCATTCGACCCCCGAGGGGGTCGCGACCCACTGGTTTAAAGAAACCTTTCATAACGACATAGCAAGTCTGTGTACGAGACTTTGATGTTTGTTTTCTTTTATTATGAACATGAACATTTTGGCTTTTTTTTTTTTATCATAAGCAGATACATTTTATCATCATGTTTTCTAAACAATATCAAAGCATGCATCTAATTTCTGTCTTTGTCTGTATCAATTTGTTAAGCCTAGCGGTCATTATCAAATTTATAAGACTATTTCAAAAGACACACACAAATGAATCATTTTATTTCAACCTAAAATTTCGCACATCGGCCTAGTATAGGCCTATAGCTGGTTAGCGAAGTTGATAAAGCGTCGCGCTCATAACGCGAATACTACTTATAATGTAGCATGTGGTAATTTATCATATATTATCTTCAGGGAACATTAACAGGCCAAAAGAAGAAAACCCAGACCGAAAAAGCGATGGGGAAGACAACATAAAAGAATGGACCGTGCCTGCCATTGAAAGAGGCTCTATCCAAGGCAAAAAGACAGAGAAGAATGGAGAAAGACGGTCGACAAATCTTGCATGGTGCCCCAACGGTCCAATATTATATATATTACAGACGTTACGCATTTCATGTGTCAATCTAGTCATGCATGTTAATTAATGACTTAAACTCTGTTAAGTTGTTGGTTTTCCTGGCTGATTCAGGCAAACATTTTCCATTATCTAATGGCCCTAGGGAAGAAGAAGCACTTGTACGAATTTGTTCTTTATTTGTTATTATTGAAAAGAAGAAGATGTTTACAAGAGAAGCGATGAGAAGACAGCATCAAGGAATGGACAGGCTGTCAATGAAAGTTATAATCTTATCTTCTTATCTTATATGATATAGACGTTACTTCAAGAAAGAAGATGATTACGTCCTACGTGTCATGCATCTAGCCATGTATGTTAACCAATGACAAATTCTGCCACTGGTTTTCCTTGCTAGCTCAGGCAACCCATTCCATGCTCTAATTGCATTAGGGAAGAAAGAGCATTTGTACCAATTTGTCCTAGCATATGGATGAAGAATGTGCCTTTATCTTTGTGTCTTTCTGAGTATCTTTTTAGATTTTGTTTTTGTATTTGAAGATTATGTGGAAGTGTTTTATGTATAATTGCTACTTTTCTTTTAAGTCTCCAATCCTAAAGGCTTTCTAAATTTAGTGATTTTGTCAAAAGACAGAGAGGAATGGAAAGAGGTTGTGGACAGATCATGTATTACGTCCTAACAACAAACAGACTTTGCATCAACCAAAGTCTCTGATATAATCTTTACATTAACATACAGTCTCTGATATAATCTTTACACTAACATACAATCTCTGATATAATCTTTACACTAACATACAGTCTCTGATATAATCTTTACACTAACATACAGTCTCTGATATAATCTTTACATTAACATACAGTCTCTGATATAATCTTTACACCAACATTCAGTCATTGATATAAAACAAAATTGATTTTGACCAATTGATTAAATAATGGTTTGATTATTTAAAATTGATTCATGTCTCGTCAGGTTGAAAGAAAAATTTTGCAAAGTTTTAACTTTATCCTAGAATGGGAAACAAACATTTTCAGCCTTATTTATTTATTTTTTTTTACCAGAGGGCGCTGATTAAGCTTTTGTCAATATGAAAAAAAAACGAACCCCACTCCCCCCAGTAACAATGTCCAGTGTAACAAAAAAATAAATACCGGAGGCAATGTTTGTATATAAAATGTTTATTGTGATATGAATTTAAAAAAATTGCAAGTGCTAAATGATGATGGCATTACATAATAGTATTGCAATATATTCAATGCACAACTCTTAACAGAGTCCTCACAATACCAAACAGAGCTCTTGTCTTGTAGGGCATTTGTTACATTCTTCAAAACTCATATTTCCAAAGTGACATAAATCGTTACCGAACATCAACAACATAGATTAGTTTTCCTTTTTTTGTACATTTAAATCTTACTGGAGATTTCCATCCATCGCTGACAGCTATTAATGGCTAGATTTTTTTTTTATATACATCCAAAGTACAAAAAATAGGAAATGGTGATGAGCTAATTGTCTTTTTAATTTAAAAAAAAAAGGCAATACCAAAACAAACTTCTTGTGCATTTTTTGGGCACTGAAAAATCAAATTTCTAAAAACTTTTATTTACAGGGCAAAATATTTATTATTTAGTCGGCTACAGTGAACTTTCCATATGGTGTCCTTGAAATTGTTTAGTTTAGCTATATATTTCTACAAATCCCCCAGTCACCATTTTTCATGGAAATCTCCAGTAAAAAAGAAACATTATATTTTAAAAAGTATTAAAAAAGAAAAAAAAAAACCTATCATGTCATGAAACATAATTTCCACTTTTCATTTTTAAAAAATATTGGACTTTATGAGAAAAATAAAAGCAAGCTTTAAACTGGTAATAAACATACAAGTTGTTACCAAGTAAACAACGAATAGAAAACTTAATACTACTCCTTCAGTAGACCTGCCAGTTACTCGTGTAGCATTATGCATTCCTAGGGAGAAATCATATATATATATATATATAAATATAACTAAACTTACTGGTAATTTAAACAAAACTATGAGAAATACATTTCAAGATGAAAAACTTGTTAGTCTAAAATGTATTCTTTAGAGATCTTATAATCAGCATAGAAGAAACCCAGATGGTCCCAATCATTTCATTTTTAATATCACAAAAAAACAACAACCTAAACATGGTCTTAAAAGCAAAACAGATAGACATTTCACAAATATATATATATATGACATTTTTTAAAAAGCCACGATTTTTATTTTAATAAAAAAAGTGTAAAAATAAAATGTACTGAAAGATTAACAATCACAGAAAGTGTAAAAGAAAACAGAATTAAAGCAGCGGACAAATTAGTGCCACAAAATCATTTTATATCTTGTCTTTAAATTGACCCTCACTCTTTAAAAATTATGTTTTAATCACAGGTTTCACTTTTTTTTTTGTATAGGCGTGGTGGTTGAACAGTAAAGGGCTTGGCTTTCAAACCGCGTGGTGCCAGGTTCGAATCCTGGAATTTTGAATTTCAGGATCCTTAGGGCACATCTGAGTACTTGGGGGATTGGCGGTTGGTCATTGCGCTGGTCAAATGACATCCACCTTAACCAAGGGCCACAGAAACAGAAGACATTTACAACATCTGCCCAATAGAGTGCAAGGTCTGAAATGAGAAACTTCTCTTTATTTTGTCTATTTCATAACATTACTCTACTGACGGAGAAAGCCTTATGTGGTCAACTCCCTATGACTTGGACAAGTCAGGCTATAGCTGCAACAATAAACCAAGGATATCAGAAATTTGGCTTTAGAGAATGCAAGGGAGAACACTGATAATAATTTTATTCATAGAGCGCGCTGTTAACAAACAAAATGTAGGCTCAGGGCGCTGTGATACAAACACGAGAGCTAAAAAGAAAAACTGATCTAAAAAAGTTTCAAACCGATAGGTCTTAATGTTCTTCTTGAATGTAGTGTATCAGGTTGTCTTGAGATCAATGGAGAGTGAGTTCCAAACCTTTGGTCCGTGCACTGAAAATGGCCGCAGATACATTTTTACTCATGCTCAACTAAGAAATGTTGATAGCTATTTTTATGATCCACTCTCAATTTTATATATAAATATATGTTTCGCAAGGCTACAACACTATGTCAACTAAAGAAAGCAAATAGAAAATCAGACTGATTGGCCAAAGGGAGGCAACAGGTGATAGATGTGCAGTCATTTAGCTGTTCTGATAGACAAGCTACAACTTGGTTACACCATAACAACGGTTCATGAAATCAACAGTGAGGATGGATAAGTGGATGACAAGCAAAGCATAGTCCATGAACTTGGTTAACAGTTTCACCATTCTAGTAATACCTGGCGAGAACTACAAACTAAACATTTGAACATTTTATTTAACAAAAACATGTTACATACGCTTCATGCCAAGAAAATGTATAATCTGAGTAGAATTATAGAATTTTTTAAAGCAAATTTGTCAGATTCAGTACTCAAACGTTGTTAAATGCTTGAATCCAGAATCAGGTCTACTTCAGCTATCTAAATGGTTCAACAATCTTCCCTAATCATGTGATCGATTATTCTATCATTCCTTTACAGACGTGTAAAACATCTTTTTTTCTCAAGCAAACACAGAATTAAATCAGTCCTATAAATGTCTTCTCTAAAAACAAAAAAAATACAAAAAAGTAATCCACAATTTGTACATTTAAGAAAAAAATGCCCAGTTAAACAAAAAACTTTTGTTTCTTGAAATGATTTTGTAGTTTAAAAAAACCCAGTAATCTATAAAAAAAAATAGATTTTAAAATTTTCTTTCAGTTTCATTTCTGTTCAGTGATTACATGAACGAAGTAAACAAGCAAATCAAAATGTTCATAGCATATATATACTTTCTTTTTTTATATAGTTTATAGAAAAAGTAGAATTAGTCATAGAAGCATACAAAGTTAAACATGTAAGCATTTTTTTTTTAAATTCTAAACTAAATCTTGAAATAAACAAAAAAAAAATGTTGAAAAAGAAAATTTAATTTGGCTGCCTTTATTTCCCAACGATGGCCACCAACAACTTCTTGTAATCACCACTGGTGTCGCCTTCTATAAAACTGGCCAGAGATTTGCCGTACTTGGATTGGAATTCTTGTTTGATGAACTGCATGTCCACCTGATTAAAAAGTGGAATAATGAACAGTAGAGGACAGACAAATAGGAGAGCTGCCTGGTCATGTGGTATGCATTTCAGGCTGTTGTTTGATGGTCCTGGGTACAAACCCTATCTGCTGCCATCCCTGGCCATCATGCTGGAGGTTTAGGTAAGAATAGAATCATCTTCAAATCGGAAGAAACATCCGAAACACGCAAAACAAAAAGTTTTTTCTTATACACCTATAACCCAGAAGGATGAAGAGTTTTATCCAGGGCTTTTTTTGTGACGGTACGTACCGGTACTGCGTACCGGCACCTTTTTGAAAAAGTTATTATTTTTCTTGTATTTTAACGTATATTATTAATTTTTAGTAGTTAAAAGTTAGGCATTCAACTACTGAGTACTGGCACCTAATCACTGGGTACCGGCACCTATTTTTTTTTAAAAAAAGCACTGGTTTTATCACAATTTAAGTTAAACAACGTGTGCTTATTTACAAGTTAAAATTACAAAGCTTATATCATTATTCTATATTAAAATTGCGTTTAAATGATAACATTTACCCAGATACACCCTTCTTTCCCCTCTTCCCAACTAGTCCAGACAAGTGAGAGGATCATAGCCCATTGAGAAAGCTAAAAGCATGAAATGGCGCTAAAAAAAAACAATTGGTAACAAAATTTCAAATCGGACAAATTAAACATTGTCTAGATCTATAACAAATTTAATCACATGACTGATCAGAACTAATTGATACGATTAGACTTAATATAAGCTTTGTTTGTTTTTTTTTAAAGTATTTTTTAAGTTTTTCCTTTTTTAAAAAAAAAAGAAAGCAAAATCCACATACTTCACTGCGGGACACGGCAGCCCGGATGAGAGCTTTGTCCTTTGTCCCGGCACCTTTCATCGACTTGTAAAGTGACTCTGCAAAAAATGCAGCAGGGTTCTTGGCCACTCTCACTGAGAAGGAAAAAAAAAAAAATAAAATATTACAGCGGTCAGGTCAAGCTGATAACTTTACAAAAATGAGAAGTATAGAATGAACAATAACATATAACGTTAAAAAAAAAAAAAAAAAAAAAATTTCCATGGCCAACAGTGAATGAAAAAAAGGAGTCTTAAAGACAGCAAAGGAATCCACCATTTAGTATACATTTTGTGTTGATTAGGGTTTGGTGAATGTTGTCAATGCACAATTATAAGAGAAGATCCTATTTGCAAGGGGAGGTAATGTTCGACTGCTTCTGAGTGTGTAACAGATGAGTGTTTTATTTTTATTATCAGGATAGACATCATTATTCCTGCTAGATGCGCTGTGTCATATTAATGCATTAATTAATAATCATATGCCAGAGGCTGGTCTATTCCTTTACCCACTAATTCCAACAAACAAACAGTTAAGTCACTTACAAATACTAAGTACAAACCTCACCGTGTTCTGCTTAGTTGCATCTATGTTAAACAAAAAATAACATTTGCATTGACATAAAGATTACTTAAGAATGAAATACTATTTGACACCCAGTGCATAATTGTAATAAGTTAGAAGTCTAAATAATTGGATGAAAATGTACATCTTGAGAAGGATAAAAAACAATGTGCTAGTACAAAAGACTTTTTAAAACACTGCAGCAATTTTTTTTCCCTTTAAATGATTTTTAATATATAGACTTGTAAGAAAATTTGAATTGAGATTATTATTATAGCCTTTATATAGCGCTACTTTCATGCTTATAGCATGCTCAGAGCGCTTTTGGTCCAATCTCTTTTGTGGACCAGTTGGGGGGGGGGGGGGGGGGGGGGGGTATCTAGGAGTTGGTTTTCCGTGCTGCCTTTAGGCGCTCAGTAAACACAACTCTGCCCGAGTCGGGTGTCGAACCTCGAGCCCCCTTCTAGGTAGCCAAGCCAAGCCAGGTTCAAGCGCACTTGGCTTCTCGACCACGCTTCCCACAAGATTCAAGAGAAAGCCATGTTACTGACAGCCATGTTATTTACAAACCCTAAAAAAAATGTGAAGAAATGGCTTCAACATGACTCACAATATCTCAGAGTGAACTGAATTTCATTGACAGAGCTGGTATATAAATATATTGAACATTCAAATACATGGGACTTGAGGAGAGAGAACTCATCCTAAAGTCGTCTGGATTGTGGGTACACTTTAAGTCTAATGGTATTTCTTACCAATTATAACAGAAATCTATGTGCGATAATTTCATATAAAATGAGTCACATCCATTCATCTTGAATATCTGGTCATATGATCTACAACTAGAAGTCACTCCTTGGTTATCCCCCCCCCCCCCCCCATTTTTTTTCCAATCAAGTTTATAAAAAAAGAAAAAGTTGTTAATGAAAAAACGATTACTCCATTACAATCTTTTAGTTGATCAAGGGGAAGGGAACTCATGCAGGTTTGATCAGAAGTTTACATCATACCTTTTAGAAATCTTCATGCAAAGTTCCTTATAAGTAAACTAAATACATGATTTCAGTGCTTTCAAACGAGACAATTCATCAAAATAGGCCTCAACTCTGACCTGCAACGTGGCAATCTGTGGGCAGTGTAGACTGTAGACCAATAGCTTATTGCCACATTGTACAGAGCTGTGATGTAGTGTTGAGTTATTGGTCTACACTCCCCTTAGGTTGCGACGTTGCAGGTCCGTGTTCAGACCTTCTATGACGATAGGTCTCGACTCAAAACTAACTGTCACTATGGAAGAAAATAGAAACATTAATGAAGAGGGATAAATTTGTATATGGGCAAGTGATACATAAATGGCTGTGTTTAAGAGGCTGTGCTACATTACATACATGTGACCGATTGTTAAATATCAGAAACAGCTAAACACATTTCTAGAGATGATGACAGGTTAAAGCGTAATTAAAAGTAAAACTGACTGGTCTGCTGGTGAGCATCTAATGTTTAAACATTGACTAATTTGCAAGTGATAATTACATGTAGGTAGCAAATGGTGGCAGACGCAGGAAAATATCAAGTGCACCAGCAGGAGAATAGATGATGATGAGTAACTTGTTAATCTATGGACATATGTTGTCCAAGGGCACAGGAAAAAAAGTGTGTATCTCTGCACTAGTCTGCATATGAATATATATATATATATATACACAGACTTCATTACGGTCACAGGAAAAATTTATTGTGTTTTGTGAACTATGGTCTACAAGAGTCTACTGGGCGGTCAGAGAGATGATAACATCAAAGTCTTCTCATCCACTGACACGTTACCTGCGATTAAGTACGTATCTGAAAAAACAAATCAACTTTAGTTGGACATTAAACTTATATTCTTGTATTCTGATGAGTCCTGTGAGTCATTTGATCATTATGTACAAAACTGCTAACAACACTCAAAAATGTGCATTGTAAAAGCTTCAGAACCAACGAAACAATTCAAGATAAAGAGTTTATATTACAGAATTTTTTGATTCTATACAGTGAATAAATAGTAAAGTTCTTCTTTCGGACCTTGTGATCTACAGAACAGATGAGTAATAAAGGTCATCAGTGTCTGTGACCCACAGTTAACAAGGTGCCATTTGGCCAGCACAACAACCAACTGCCTTTACTTAGAGGTGCCCAAAGATCATAAAATTAAAAATTCCTGTCTTCACCAGGATTCAAAACCGGAACCCGCTGTTTGGAAGCCAAACGCTTTACCACTCAGCCACCGTGCCTCCATAAAGAGTATCAATGCAACCTATATTTTAATAACATTCACACCACTTTCTTCTGATGAATTCAATCAAGTTTTGAATGAATTAATAGCCAACATTGACTTGATGGCCTACAAAGTTTGTGAGAGTACAAGTTTCTAAAAGATTTCAAATCAAATTATAAAACTGGTATGCAATAGTGCTAGAAGACAAGAATTGCACTTTGATATGTAGGGAGTAAACAAAAAATAAATGGACTTTCAGTCAATATGAAGACAAAAAGGTTTTCAGTCAATGATATGTTGAAGACAAAAAGGTTTTCAGTCAATGATATGTTGAAGACAAAAAGGTTTTCAGTCAATGATATGTTGTTGGGAGGCTAAGAGCAAGCTTGGTTTGGCTACTTAGAAGGGGGCTAGAGGTTCGACACCCGACTCGGGCAGAGTTGTGTTTACTAAGCGCCTAAAGGCAGCATGGAAAACCAACTCCTGGATACCCCCTCCCCCTACTGGTCCACAAATGAGATTGGACCAAAGCGCTCTGAGCATGCTATAGGCATGAAAGTAGCGCTATATAAAAGCTATAAATATATGTTGAAGACCAAAATGAACTGGGCTTTACGTCAATGACACCAGGGGAGGCAGCAGGTCAAAAGAAAATGAGCTTTCAGTCAGTGATATCTGGGGGAGAGGCAGCAGGTCAAAAGAAAATGAGCTTTCAGTCAATGACATCTGGGGGAGGCAGCAGGTCAAAAGAAAATGAGCTTTCAGTCAATGACATCTGGGGGAGGCAGCAGGTCAAAAGAAAATGAGCTTTCAGTCAATGACATCTGGGGGAGGCAGCAGGTCAAAAGAAAATGGGCTTTCAGTGAATGACATCTGGGGGAGGCAGCAGGTCAAAAGAAAATGAGCTTTCAGTCAATGATATGTTGATCAGTCAATGATATGTTGAAGACCAAAAAGAAATGGACTTTCAGTCAATGACATCTGGGGGAGGCAGCAGGTCAAAAGAAAATGGACTTTTAGTTAATGATATGTTGAATACCAAAAGAAAATGGGCTTTCATATGTTGAAGACCAAAAGAAAATGAGCTTTCAGATGTTGAAGACCAAATAGAACTACATGATTTGAACACAATGACTTTTTAAAACATATTGTATTTACTTGTTCAAATTCTGTATAGATTAAATTTTTTTTTTTTACAATAATAATAATAATAATAATAATGAGTTTCGTACCTATGGCCAAACAGCCAAGTTCAAGGCTGCCACTCATTTCTCCTTCAATGGACTTTTCAATGTCCTTTCCACTTATGGCTTTGTACTGGCTAAATGTCTCTCTCAGCTGGATGATGCTACGAAGGCACAGGATCTTGTTGAACACAGACTCGTCTGTCCCCATCTGTTTCTCACCCGCCTACGACAATGAGATGAAACAAGGAGTGCATTAGATGAGGCAAGGAGAAAGCTGCAATGGTGAGGAAATAAGATTAATCTTTAAAAACAAATGTATTTCAAGAAACCGGAAATTCAACTTCCCTACGCACAATTCATTGATCACTAACAGAAATGAGTAAAATCTTTGACTTTTAGAAGAGCTTATTGTCCCATTCAAAATAAGACTCAGAAAGGCAGCTGTGTCACTGGCATGAAATAATGACATGTAAACTCTCTGAAATGACCAAACTGAATGTTTACTTGACCTGAATAATTAGCATACTTTTCCATGGCAGCTAAAATTTAAAAAAGGAGGATATGGAGTGCATGGAAGGGGAAATGGCTGCCTGGTTGTGCGGTTTGTGCGATGGACTGTTGTTCAAACTTATCGATGGTCCCGAGTTCAAACCCTGCCAGCTCCTATCCCCAGTCATCCTGCAGGAGGTTTGGACTAGGAAGTAAATTATCTTCAACTCTGAAGGAACATCCGAACAGGTAAAAAAAATAAATTTAACCAATTTAAATTTTGTAGGATGATAAAATTTCTTATATATTTCGTTTCCATTGATATATGACACATGAGGCTGCAAGAGGTCTTGGTGCATGAGGCTGCAAACTGTCTTGGTGCATGAGGCTGCAAGCTGTCTTAGTGCATGAGGCTGCAAGCTGTCTTGGTGCATGAGGCTGCAAGCTGTCTTGGCACATGAAGCTGCAAGCTATCTTGGCACATGAAGCTGCAAGCTATCTTGGCACACGAAGCTGCAAACTGTCTTCACAAATAACTGTCACCAGCAATGTTTACAGCTTCTTCCTGGTGCCTGCTACTTTTAGGTCTTTTAGGAGGTATGACGCCAGGTTATAAGAGGGTTTCAGGCTTCATGAGATTTCTGTCTTTGTCTAAAGAAAAGTCCTTCAAACATTCTCTCACAACTCACAAATGCAAACTGAAAATTCTGCAAAGGATTTCTCTGATAGTGATGCAATCTCAGCATCTATTCCAAAATTTGATTTAACATGTCCAACTTGAAAAAAAAAAAAAAGACTCCCCTCAGCAAGGACTAATAATTCCTAAATAAAGTTAAGTAACAATAAAAGAATTGTCAAGTGGACATTTTTGGAAATCACCTGATAGAGTTCTTGAGCCTCTTTCTTGGCCAGCGCAACATCGGGCTCGGTCCTGTCATTCTCCCGGTGACCAGAGACCAATGATGTGAGGAGGCGCTTGAAGTGTCCGCTGGTGTCTGCCTGAATGTCACGCTCCAGCTCTCGTTTATATACTGAATGAAGAGTAAAGAAAAAAAGATTTTGAAATTGTTTGCCAAGTGAGTGTGTGAGAGTATGTTAGGATGTTGTCACCACCTCAAAGTTGGTGCCAGAGAGTAGATACTTTATTTTGATATTTGGAGTGTAATTCACAACTCATGTTTCTGAAGGTGAACACTTTTAACCTTGAGCTAAGCAGTTACTACTTAACAGGCAGTAAGAGCAGTCATTAAAGAACAGTCAGTATAAGTAAGAGTTAGTAAAAGCCAGTTATTGTAGGCAGTCACTGTAGAGTTGTTATAAAGAGTTAGTTGAGATTTGTACCAGTTACTAAGTTATTACTACATAATATGTCAAGTATTTCTATAATGAATTATTACTAATTATTCTTGGATTGGGTATCATATTTCCTATGTGGTGTTATTATATATATTAAACATATTATTTGTGTCTGCCTATGAAGGGGGGCTCGAGGTTCGACACCCGACTCGGGCAGAGTTGTGTTTACTGAGCGCCTGAAGGCAGCACAGAAAAAGCTTCTCTTAGATACCCCCTCCCCCTACTGGTCCACAAAATTGGACCAAAACGCTCTGAGCATGCTATAAGCATGAAAGTAGCACTATATAAAAGCCATAATTTCTTTCTGCTACATCAAGTGTTATTTCCTCATTTACGAGGGTATGCCTACATATATCTCATTATAATATGAACCCAATGTCACTCAACCTCCATCTCAAATAACCTGGTGACAGATGTAATACAAGGACAAAGAATTAAGATGCTTTTTTAGAGATGGGTTTTTTTTTTTAAAGGAGAAAGAAGGCATATGAACAAGAAGACAAGAGTGGAGTCTTAAGCGGCAATAACAAGATTTGAATCAGTAAGATGTTTGAATCTTGTCTTTGTATTTCTATTGTCTTTCTTTCCCACTAGCTCTAGCTGGAATAACCTGCCCAGTGTGCAGCCGAACGTAAGTCTCACCAGGAGGGGCACAAAACCCAAAAGCAAATCCCTCAGCTCCCTCACTGGATGACAAAAGTGGTCATCATCAAAGTGTATATATATATATATATATATATCTTTCTTGTTATTAATATACTGACATTCAAAGCCTGTAGATATTTGTAAATAGAAATTGAGTTAATTTAATTTTTAATGGGTTTCAAACTTTTAATTCAAATTTTTTTTTTTTTTTTTTTTTTTTAAAGTTTCCTTTAGAAATAAAGATTATTTTAAGATGATTTCATATTACTCCAGGGATGGTAGTGGGCAGGGTTTGAACTCAGCCACATCAAGATGACGTCTAACGTGCATGCCACATGACCAGGCAGCAATCCATTAAATAAAAAAAAACTTCGTCTAACATGGAAGAGAGGATTAGTTGTCTAAAGGTTGAATCGGACATCACACAGTAAGACTTAGTTCTCTTTGAAACCCAGGGGTCCTTTCAGCTGCCGTATCAGATTATAAGGTGTCCTAAAATATGAAAACAAAGATCCCACATTTTGACAGAGATTCAAAAAGCAGGAATCTTGGTTAGCCAAACATGTTAAAATTAAGTCACTGAGCCGCAGCGTTACTCGATTAGCACCTTTTTTTTTTTAACATCCTTAGCAGAGCTTGTGAACTCAAGGTCATGCGACCAACCACATAGCCCAAATTTCTTGCTTGGGGGGGTAGGATTCATTACATCATCCTGTTGACAGGCCTGACCTGCAAACCTCTTGAAGAACTAGCCAACCATGCAACTGTCAGGAATAACTTGAAATGTGACCAGGTGAGAACAATATGAGTATAGAACTGTATTCATCTCATTTCTATGAGATAATAAAGCATGTCATTATTGTAAGCCTGAGCTTACATTTCTGCACTGGATTAGGGTTTGTTTATTCCTTTTAACATTTCCGCACTGAGGTATTATTATTTTTAGTTATTCTTTGGCAATAATATTACTCAAAGACTTGGGAATGAAAAAACCCAACTTAAAAACTTACAAGCCTTGTACTGAGCTCGGATGTCTGCTATTTCTGCATTACTTCTGCTGCTGAGAATTTCTATCAAAGCTTCCTCGTCAGTACCTGCACCCTGAACACAGATTTTTTAAATATTTTTAAAAACGTGTAAAGATACATATCCTATTTTTTTAATCAATTCCAATCTCAGTATCTATAATGCATTTTGATTTTTTACACTTGTGCTTTTTCCTGCTAGCTGGAGATATTTGTGTATTGACAAATATGCTAACAACAATAAGAAATTAAAAATCTCATATAACATACACTGCAAGCTTTCTCTGTCACACACTACCAGAATCAGATAGACTCACCCTAAGGTCGATGTTAATTAACAACCACAAAGAGGAGTGGCTCAACCAATGGGCAACAGGAAACACAGGCAGAGCCATTTAGAAAGAAATGAACATGCCTAACAAACTGGACAGTATTAACTTCCTCCCCCGCAAAGAGCAATCTACAATCTTCCAACTAAGGACAGGACACACATCTCTGCTAAATTACCATCTCAATAAAACAAATCCCACACAACTCCCCCTTTGTAGACCACCCTTATGAAACCGTAAACGATATCCCTTTTGAATGCCCCTTTCCCAATCCACCTTAGGCAGACCCTACTTCCACTACAGCCCAACGTAACCAAGACCCTGTACGACAGTGATGAACAACTGAAGAAAACAGCACACTATTTTTCCTTGGCACAGTCTCAGCTCAGCAGCAAAAAGCTGGCTAGAAGAAGAAGAAGAAAACTGCCCTCCCACACAGATTCTACCTTTTACATCATGTTAAAAAAAAAAGATTCAAGAGACTTAGGCTATTTCAATCACAAACGATCTGAACTTTTTAAACTAATATGAACTTTTTAAACTAATACGTTTGAGCTCCAAAGCAACTCACATAATGTATTGTTTGAACATGTTGAGATTTATCTTTACCTTGTAGAACTAGGTCAAGGAGCAGTTCATGCAACTATTTTATTTTTAGCAACCATTTTTCATTAGAGGGAAAAAACTTGTTACAATATCAATTCAGAACATTCAGTTGAAAGAAATAAGCAAATAATATAAATTTTAAAAAAAATGAAAACAAATTATAAATTTAACACTTAAATATATTTGTAGTCAATGTTGTCTCTTCATATTATATATATTAATTAAAAACCTAAAAATAAAAAAGTTTATGTCTCTATTGTAACAATAACTTTGAAATTTGTTTATCAAACCATCTCTGTAAATTACATAATTGTGGTATTTTACTGAGAGTGTATACTATATCTTATGGAGGTGCAGGGTTGGGTGGTAAAGTGCTTTGCTTCCATGCTGGAGGTTCCATGTTCAAATCCTTGTGAAGACTGGGGATTTTCAATTCTGGGATCCTAGGGCACCTCTGAGTCTACCCAGCTTTGATAGGTACCTGACATTACTTGGGGAAAAGTAAAGGTGGTAGGTTGTTATGCTGGCCACATGACCTCCTCATTAACCCTGGGCCACAAAAACAGATGACCTACATCATCTTCCCTAAAGACAGCAAGGCCTGAAAGGGAACTTAACAAATATCTTCTGAGCCATTTTCTTATGATATTATCAATTTTGAAAAGAAAATAGCACAAAACAAAATTGCTGAATACAGACTTTTAGATGACTTTTAGATGACTGATCTCTTAATGTCCAAACAGACAGACAAGTTTAGGTAGCAACACATTAATTCTAAAAAAAACTTCTGTATAAAAAAATGTTTCAATGTTTGTTGTATATGTGTTTTGACTACCTTGAAAGATTAAAGAGTTTCTTTGAATAAAGTGTAATCCTTGAAAAACCAACACAGATTGCTTTGTGATATTCAGTCTCACCTTAAGTAGGTCAACGAGCTTAGTTGCACCAGTGAAGCCTAACAATGACATTATCTGACCCCAAACAAATACAGTGCTCACACCTCTAGCTGGTCACATGATTACACCTCTAGCTGGTCACATGATCAGACCGCATGAGTAATCATTCTGAAAAGAAATTTTTCTGTCCCCCAGTTCTTCACATTGGCCAACTGATCATGCTAATTGTCTAAGCTCCAATTTCAGAAACTGGTCTGTGATCATATGTTTCATTGGCCCACAGTTAACGAAGGTCTCATGCGGCCAACACAGCAACTAACTTTTCTCAAACTATTGTCAGGTACCCATTTTGAGTTTGACTCCGAGACAGCATATATATCCAAAAATTTAAAGTCCCAGGCTTCATCAAACTTCAAATTAGAGACCCCTAGGTTCAGAAGACAAATGTTTAACCCTTAAGCCACCACTTACACAGAATTAAAATGAAAAATTAAAAGAAATATTGTATGATAATAAATCATACATAATGGCAAATAATTGGATGTATAAATGATTTGACTTAGATTTTAAAAGATAAAAAAAAAAAAAACAGAATTCTACCAACAGTTTTGAATTCCAGCTCAAGGACTGAAGATGGACAAAGCCAATAAAAAGGAAATGTAAATAGAGCCCCGACGGACAATGGCTTTGTCTGCATCAGATGTGGCAAAATATGCAGGCCACAAGCATAATCTTTGGAATTGAAGACATTAACTTAAGAGATATTTATAAGACTGAATCTTTTTTTACCTTAATGGCATCGTTACATTCTTTGGCATCAAAAACTCTCGGATGGTCCAACAAAGCTAGGGCCAGGTCTTTAAATCTGCCGCTTATCTCACTCTCCAAGTCTGCTCTTAAGTCCTGCAATAAGAAAAGACTAATGTCAAGGTCTTTTTTTTTTTTTTGCGCACCTTCTCTCTCCATGCACATGCAAAATAAAAAATCTTGATTTCGAAAACCTTGGGCAAACTTTTAATGGCTTATTTAAAACCTTCATTAGCCCATTCGGAGCTGAAACATGTACCTAACAAAGTTTTTGGCCATTGGTCAAATAACTTATATTTATATCATCTGCGCCGTCAAAAAAGTGATGAAAGATACAGGGAAGGGAGTTGAGTCTAGTAAGGTGAGGGTCAAGGTGAATCCTGCATGCTATCAGTAATAAACATGCTCCTAATTTCACCCACTAATTAGACACATATCTTCTTATATTGACAACAATAAACAAAAGTGCAGTCTGAAAAGGACTGTGAGCAAATTTCTTTTGTTCGACTATGCAATAAGCAAGAATATGATCAAATGTCATAGCATAACTCTATTTATCAAAATAACAAGCAATACATGTCTGCTTGCACATGCAGTTTGTGCGCTGCACTGTCGTTCAGACTTATTGATGGTTCTGAGTTCAAACCCTACCTGCTCCCATCCCCTGTAGTCCTGCTGGAGATTTGGACTAGGAAGTAAATTATTTTAGGAACATCCGAAACATGAAACATTTTACAAACATCTTAAAAATAAATAATTTAAAAAAAAAAAAAGAGCCGCTAATTACTGCCATTTATCTGAAAATGGCAGGATTAGCTCCCTTTCTGCTTAATAAAACAAATGATCCGAGAATGGGAGAATTAAAAAAATGTCAAACGTAATAAGGGAATTAAATCCATATATACATCCACATTTCTCATTAAGTAGTATTTATCGTGATAATTGTAGTCAAACTGAATTTCCATTTCATTGAACCAATAAAAATTATCTTATCTTATTTTGATATCAAACGAAATAATTAATCGACAATAATTAATTAACTAATTTTAATTAATTTTTTTTTTTATTCATGTTTTGTCAAGTCCATGAATAATTGTGCAAAGTTTCAGAGAATGAGAATTGGAGAATAAACATGTTCAAACATTTTACCAGACAGAGCGAGTTGATATAAGGTTTGTAAGAAAAAGTATCTTTCATCCCGAATAAGCACCAGAAGTAGACATTTTAAATACTAGGTTTATAGTCTCCATTCCAAACTTACCAAACATGTCAAGAAAAATTAAAATTACTTGATCTTAGATATTATTTAAAAAGAAAAAAAGAAAAAGAAGGCCCATGAGACAGCTAGATTTGATGTAGGAACACTAACTATGATATACAATCACTAAGTTGATAATGACAGAAACAAGTTTCTCTAGACACAACAGAACTCATTTAGGTCTTGCTATCAATAGCTAGGCCAGTGTTTCCCAAACTGTGTTCCGCTGAACCCTGGTGTCCAGCGAGCTTGAATAGGTATTCCGCTAACTACTTGAATTATTAGCCAGTAAGTTACCATGTGGATTAATCTCTCTAAAAATAAGCGCAGTGTTCAGCTGAATGCATTGATGATGTGGAAGCAGATCTGCAACAGCTTGGGGTTAAGGCCTGGAGATGAAAGGCAATGGCTGCCTGGTCGTGCGGTTTGCGCGCTGGACTGTCGTTCGGATTTATCGATGGTCGAGGGTTCAAATCCTGCCCGCTCCCATCCCCCGTCGTCCTGCGGGAGGTTTGGACTAGGAAGTAAACTATCTTCAACTCTGAAGGAACATCCGAAACATGTAAAACATTTTACATTTTACAAAGGCCCAGGAGAGATCTGAATGGAAGGATGTGTTGAAACAGGCCAGAACCCTCCATGGGCTGTAGCGCCACTGGGATGAATGGATGATGTTCAGCTAAATACTCAGAATGTGCAGTGTCCCGTTAAGGAAAAGGTTTGGGAAACACTGAGCTAGACAATGGCAGTAGGCAAGCTAAAATAAAAAAATGTAGTTTAACCATATAAACACTACCCAGAAGAAATGAAGAAACTAATAGTGAATAGGATAAACGAGAAATGGAAAAGCTCTCCTCCGAATCACAAGAAAAATGAAGCCTTTTATGAGCTATCCTGACAAGATCAATGTCTATTCTTTCGCCTCAGAGAAGGACACAACAAAAAAAAGACAACATATGTTTCAGGAAGCTCAAAATCGAAACCAGTGAAATCTGTCCCCCCGGAGTGTCGCCAGAGATTGCTGACCATGTCCTTGAAAAGGACATTCTTTACCAAGAGGCCTGAACAAGACACTGGCCCCCAAACAGCCCTATAGAAAGAAAATTATGTGGAGAGCTACTTGATTCGGAAACCACTGCGCAGTTCATCTCATATATTGGTTTAGAAGTATGAATGCTCCTACATAATAATGGGAACGAGGAAGAAGAAGAAGAACTATGCTAACAACACGGGTTTGGTTCAGATCATTGTGGTCAGATGATATGCCCACACTAAAACACTGTTCAGTCTTAGTTCTTTTCTACTGGTAACATATAACAATAATGATAATTATAGCTTTCATATAGCGCTACTTTCATGCTTATAGCTTGCTCAGAGCGCTATGGTCCAATTTCATTTGTGGACCAGTGGGGGGGCAAGGGGGTATCTGGGAGAAGGTTTTTCCGTGCTGCCTTTAGGCGCTCAGTAAACATAATTCTGCTCGAGTCGGGTGTTAAACCCTTCATAGGTAGCCAAGACAAGCCAAGTTGTACTTAGCCTTTCTACCTCGCTTCCCATGCTGACACATATCTTAATTCTTATTTGATTAGTAACATACCTTAAGAGTTTTCTATTTGGCAACATTTCTAAATTCTTTTCAATCTCATAACATAGCTATGTTATTTTCTATTAGAAAGATATCTTAGCTCTTTCCCAATATTGTTCAGCCCCACATTTTTTTTGCTGATACAGCACAAAAATATAAGTTTGCTTCTCATTACTTTCAAATCAATTCCATAGTTATGGTAACATTGGTTGTGAAAAAGGAATCAAAAGGGAGATGACTGGAATATTGCTTTACGTACATTCAAGAAGTAGATCAAGGGCAGAGCATCCCAGAAACAGCATGTAATTAAAAATTAATCATTACATTTTGCCGGTTTCAACAGATGGTTACACACCGGAAAAAAAAAAGTTCCCGAGTCTTCGTAACAATAAACAATACAACTAGACAAACATAAAAAACAAAACATAAAGGGCTTGGCATATACCTACTGTCAGCGCCAGTCATCTCAGGACATCGATATTAGGGCGGGGAGAGAAATACATGAAAACACGAACCGAATACACGCAACTCACGATTGTCGTAGTCTCATCCACTTTCCACGTTGTGTGTGTGTGAGCGTGCGTGTGTGGTGGGGTGCGTCTTCAAGGGAAGGGGGAGCGGAAGGGGAGGACGGTAGAGGCAGAGGCATGAGTTAAAGGTAGGACGACCTGCGGATGGGAGGTAACAATGATGATTGCACAATGCTGATGAATTCTAGAAACGTCGAATAAATCTGACTTTTCGATAACCTTTAGCATGCGCAATCTGGACAAAATCAGCCAATCATTAAAAAAAAAAACGGGGTAAAAATTGATATATCGGTAATAATAAATAAATAATCTAAAGGATACATACTCAACTTGTTATATATAACAAACACGCCATACTCCCACCCTTGGGAGGTTGCATATGTTCCCCAAATTATTACCAAAGACACCCGATTAGTAGACAAAAAGGGACATCCGCCCATAGTGGACTTAGGAAAGCCATGCAAGCGTCGTCTTTACCCTCTGAACCTCAGAATGACAAAACTATGGGCCCAGAGTAGGCACCGTTTATCCTAGTAATAAAACACACACACACACAAATGAAGAAGCAATACGAGGGGCATTCGAGGGTACGTCCGTAAAAAGGTGTTCACGATCGACGTAAGACTCTTGAGTTCAGCAAACGTCTTTAAGCGAAACTTTTTTTTTTTTTTTTTTGGGTCACGCTGGGGTCCTCGGCAGAACGCGATGTACGACCTTTTTCTTAGGCATAGTCCCTTCGAACGCCACCCCCCCCCACCCCCTTTTCCCCATCTTTAACAGAACATCGCGCCCCACGGTTTAAGAAACGCTGCTTTAAATAAATGTCAGTCTCAGCCAGAGAGCTTCTGAAACTAGAAACTAGATTGCGAAGAGACAAAGAGGCAGACAAACAGATAAAGATATACGGTAATATTATTTTTCTCCTTTACGTGTTCAACAACAGCCCCCTTCCCCCCCACTCCTAACACTAAACGATCCCAGTATCAGTAACACACGTACGGAAGTGGCATGCAAAGGTTGGTCACAGCTTTTATCTGGCCAACAGGTTGCTTAGAAACCGTTCAAACACCTAATCTCCAACTGTGTACGCCCGAGACAGGAAATGAAACTCTGGGATTTATGTATTGAACTTATAAGACTTTTTTTGTGTGTGCTGGAGAGCTCTCAGATTTTGTCTCTCTTGTCTCGAATGTCAGTGAACAGACAACATGATTTTAGACAATCAACAGTGTAGATTTTCATACATGACGGGAACGTAGCTAGCTTTTTGGTGTATCCGGTCTACAAAATAAAGGAAATTTTGATAGACTATGTTTTGTGAACGTTTTTTTTTCCCTATGACTTTTTTGCAAGGGTCTCAAACAAGGAAATCCTACGCCCCGAACTGGGAGTTGACCACTTAGTGAGGTTGAGACAGAGCGTCGCATGAGGTTAGCGGCACATTTTCTCCGACAAAATGAATTACGCATGCCAAGAGTTGCGATGACATGGAGGCCAATATGTGGAAAGAGCAAACAGGGACGTCCTCGTATAACTTGGCGCCACACTTTCATGGAGACCTCAGAGCAGTGGACACCGGGTGGGAAGAGGCTTCTGGCATTGCCAGTGACAGATCTTTGTGGAGACAGCTAACCGCCCAAACTTTCGGCGCGGGAGGATCTTTACACAAAATACAATACCACAGTTGTATCAACTAGTTTGGATCAGTCATGTCTTTAACTTTGTAATAGATCTAAACTAACAACAATAAATATGTGCCATTACAAATATTTTTACCAATTGTTTTGTTTGGCGCAATTTCATGCTTTTAGCTTTCTTAATGTGCTATATCTAATTGCTTTGTAAATGGTCAATCTCTATTTCCTCAATAACATTTTGTAAAAAAGTATTGCTTTGGTTTGGTGTTCCATACATACGCGATAAATATGAAAAATTACTTAATAATTGTTGTTTTAAATTATGGCCAACTTATATGCATAGTAATATATTTTTTCTCTTTAAAAAAAGGAAACATTTTTTTTGTGCGTAAATGTAGTAGTTAGTATGACAGAACTTACTTAACTTAGCAATACAAATGTAATAAAAATAATTTTTGACAAAAATAAAAAACCCTTTGCATAAAATTGTTAACAATATGGCAGATGTTTATCTCCCCTACTAAAAAGCCTCCTGTGTTTGTTACTATTAATAGTGAATAGTTGTAAAAGTGTATTTTTATGAAAAAACTGCTTGCGTAAGTGATTTTAAAAATTAGATATTTCGCTTTTAGAAAAGAAAAAAGTAGCCGTTGCATCAGAACTTTGAATGGACTAAAATATTATATGTTATTTTTCACTTTTTTTTTTAGTTTACGAAATCTAAACGGGACGGACGGAAAGACATTTCACACAAATCTAATAGCGTCTTTTCCCCTTTCGGGGGCCGCAAAAAAAAAAAAAAGACAACCACGCGAGAAAAGAGAGGCAAAATCAACTTCGCGTTTATCGCTACACCATTTATGCATGGCTTTAGACCTAGATGTTACCTTTTTTTTAAACAAAGCTCATATCAACTCACTCCGTCTGTTTGTCTGTCTGTCTAGTACACATTTCGTGAGCGTTATTTCTCTCACTTCTCATTCTCGGATCAAGTTGAAACTTTGCAAGATTATTCAGAGAGGGGGGGGGGGGGGGAAACTATGATGTAAGGAGGATAGAACTATGTTAAGGTCATCTTTTTCTATGGCCAAAGGTTAACGAGCAGGGTGTCATATGACCAGCACAACGACCAACCGTCTTAACTTTCCCCAGCTAAAGTCAGGTACCCATTCTAGTTGGGTGGACCCAGGGGGGCCCTAAAAAAAATCCCGAAATTCAAAATCCTCGTCTTCATTGAGATTTAAACCCAGGACCCCAGGTTCGGAAGCCAAGCGCTTAACCCCTCATCCACCGAGCCCAATGGATGTAATTAAGGTCGTCCAAAATGGACAGCTTATCAAAACGTCGAGGAAAATGCTGCAAAATAAAAAAAATAAAAAAAATAAAAAAAAGGTAGCATGAAGGCATCAGACTGAGAACATAAACTGTTCCCGTAAATGTGAATGTTAAAGACGTTGTCGTGCGCATCTAGAGTTGCTCCTTGTGTGATGTTTTCTTTTATGCATCATCATGGTTTCTGCGCTAGTTCCTAAGGACGCGCTATGCTGATGTCATTGATTCATTGCTTGTGTTGTGTTTGTGCTGATGACGGACCTTTTGCTAGAGCTTACTTTTTGTGTTTTCTTCCCCAGTAATAGGGACGCAGGCTTGGAGACTGTGTTGTAGTCAAGCCTGATTAACAGTGGTTTGTTTTGGTATGGTCCGTGCATCCATGTCATTGGGTTGTGGGCTTCGCGGGCCCTGATCGAATTATGGCACCGAGCATAAGGTGTGCTATACTTATAATTTGATTATGTATACTTGCTCAACTTATGCTCTTGTTGCTAACTAATGTAAGTTAACGTATCGTTATTATTAAATGTTATTCGTGTTGAACAATTGTTGCTATTCACTCACTGTTCCGTTGAATGACATTTACTCGATGTTTAGCAAGTCACAGTTTCATAGGCTATTACTCTTTGTTTTGGTTTACAATGTTCGGGTGGGGAGGGGGGGGGGGAAGAACCCGGGAACTCAATGCAAGTGTCAGGACTGAGTTCTGGTCAGCCTGGGTCTCCTGTTAACTGTAGAGGAGATGTTTTTTTTTTGGGGGGGGGGGGGGGGGGGGGGCAATTCAGGTTGTTGACTTCAAAACTGTTTTTGTTTTGGGTTGTTTTTACTTGGTGAGATGTTTTTTTGTTGTTTTTTTTAATGGAATGTAACTCATAATAAGGCAGTGTGGTTTGGTTCCTAGTCCAGGACAGTTGGACTTTTGGTTATAGATAGAGTCGAAGTGTAGACTCTCATTATTCTCTGTATAGTCATTATTCAGTCTATGCCCTATGGGATATTGAGCTTTTATATTTTAATTGATACTGGATATTTCCAATTGTCTGAACTGAGCCTGTATTATATTATTATACTGAAGTACACATACGTATACTAGAGAGGAAAAGAGTCTTTACAGCAAGTGTATCCACCCCTAGTTAAGTAATCGGCAAACCCACCTGACAGACGTCAGCTGGCGGACAAACAGAATAATAACAACAGTTGTCAAAAATTATTCAATTTACAAAGATTTGAACTCGAGACCTCACAGTTCGGCTACCACGCCCCGACATTTCTCACACACTGCCTCGTCCACATAGCGTGTCAGTGTGACTTGGCTTTGTGACTATCTGGTCTGTCGATGTTTTATGGATCCACCCCGAAATCTCTCCAACAGTTAAGTGGCTTCACGTGCATGGGATCCACCGCAGGCCCTCCCCCCCCCCCCACCTCCCTCCATCCAGCACGTCGAAGACAATCGTCTGCTGTCGACGTGAGCCCTGCAGTGGAGATACATCAATACCAACATCATGCTTACTCCAGGACTTGACATTTGGAGAAAACATAACACCAGTTCACCTAATGATTGGAAATCTAGGTCAATGCATACGTACCCCCCCCCCCACCCCCCCCACCCCCCAACAACAACACCAACACGATATTCATTTTTTTTTTCAACTACAAGAAATTCTACTAACATTTCTTTCATTGATTGCATGGTTTAATATTGTGTTGATGTTGTGATTATCTACAGTAATCAGACTTGCGGAGGCGCGGTGGCAGAGCGGTTAATCATTTGGCTTCCGAAACCTAAGGGTCCCTGGTTCTAATCCTTGGGTTTTTAATTCCGGGATCTTTACTCCACCCAGCTCTAATGGCTACCTGGCGTAAGCTGGTCAAAAGTAAAGGCGGTTGGTCGTTGTGCTGGCCACATGACATCCTCGTTAACCGTAAGCCACAGAAAAGCCCTATAGATCGTAAGGTCTGAAAGGGTAACTTTGCTTTACAACTTATCAATCTTGTTGTTTGTTGTGCTAAAAAAAGGGGGGGGGGGATGGCGTGGGTGGTGAATTTCTTGTCTCTCTATTTCCAAAGCCCATGTTGTCAGACGTGTACACACACACTCTGCTTCTGTTCCCCTCAATCTTGGTTGTTGTTAGTTATTGTGGGTGCTGAATTTCTTGTCTCTCTATTTCCAAAGCCCATGTTGTCAGACGTGTACACACACACTCTGCTTCTGTTCCCCTCAATCTTGGTTGTTGTTAGTTATTGTGGGTGCTGAATTTCTTGTCTCTTTATTTCCAAAGCCCATGTTGTCAGACGTGTACACACACACTCTGCTTCTTTTCCCCTCAATCTTGGTTGTTGTTGTTGTGAATGATGATGTTGTGCTGAAGGGGGGAGGGGAGGGCGTGCATCGAACAGAAAACGTACACGAGATTATACAATGCCTCTATCAAACGTGGCATCGACCGACAACGGATTGGCAGCTGCTGACATGGCAGTACTCAACAGGTACACCTCCTTAACCTCACCCTGAAAAAACACTGAGGCGTCGACCAGGCAAGAGACAGGCCGTTGTTAGTTGAAGAAAAGAAAAAAAAACTCCGTGCTGGCTAATGTCACTGAGTCGTGAGTTCCACTAATCACACTTCTTAAGACAAGCATTTTGTTGTATTGATCCAGAGACACTGGAAAGTTGAAGTACAGTTCTTAGTAGGACTTTTTGGGTTTTCTAAGTAGTAAAGTTTTTGAAAAACTCGAGTTTTTGTAAGTTACTGAAGAATCCATAATGGAATAAAAATTGGGTGACAGCAAGTTGGGAAAATTGGGGGGGGGGGGGGGGGGGGGGGGGGGGAATAAGTGAAGGAGCTTACGTGTCGAATTCTATACACCAATGATGCTCAACATACGGCCCGCGGCCGTGGTTTCATCCGGCCCGTGATATTGCTCGCGACGTGAGTGTCGGAAATAAAATTGGCCCGCAGACAAAACTAGGTTGGGCATCACTGTTATACAGATACACAATGGTACAGCTGTTACTAAAGCCTCCGCGTTCTATTTCCAAACTAAAAGGCCTGGGCTTATGGTCTCTTGTATTTGCCATTGTGCTTGTTACAGCCGTGGCATAGCACTCTCCAGAGGACAATAAGCAACTTGTGGCATAGGAGGGCCAAGAAAACGAGTAACGTTTGTTTTTTTCGATCGTAAAATGAGAGGAATTGAGAAAAAACAAGTTCCTATGTAGACCTGGCAGAGGTATATAGTCTGAATAATTCTAAAGAGAGTGTAACGATTCTCCAAGAAGCGTTTGCAGAGCGGTGACATCTAGCGCCTCTGCCTAGACTAGAATGTGATCCGCCTCATCTGGAAGACTTTTACATCCAAACATTGTTCAAAGATGTCAATCTTTAGTTTCGAAAACACAAAAGCACTGAAATGATACTACTACGTAATGCGGAGCAGAACTGTATCGAGACCTCCATGCGATGCAGTGGTCGCCTCACAAAAAAAAATTGAGACCCTGTCAGGCATGTATGCTCCGACTACTTAGCAGGCTAGGCGTAAAAACAGACCGATCAAGGGTGCCGCGAAAAGTTTAGATCCATAAAAGGCGAAAAAACTGCCCTGGTACTAAACTATACTGAAATGAGAGAGTTGCATGCTTAGAGTAGAGACTTTTCGTGAGGTCTTGATTTCAGTGCTGGTCTAACTACTTCTCGGAAACTATCTAGTACGCTTAAGGCAACACGGAAGGATAATAAAAAAACGTGACCTACATTTTTCCTACTGCACTACTAGCGATATTAGGATACGCGGTGGCTGAGCGCTAAAGCGCTTGGCTTCCGAACCGGGGACCGGGGTTCGAATCCTGGTGAAGACTGGGATTTTTAATTTCGGGATCTTCGGGGCGCCTCTGAGTCCACCCAGCTCTAAAGGGTACCTGACGTTAGTTGGGGAAAAGTAAAGGCAGTTGGACGTTGTGCTGGCCACATGACACCCTCGTTAACCGTAGGCCACAGAAACAGATGCCCTATAGACCACAAGGTCTAGCGATATGGAATCGTCACATCCATGTGTATAATTGTTTGATCCATGTGTGTAATTGTTGCATTCATATATATGTGTAACCCTTACATTCATGTGTGTAATCGTTACAATCATGTGTGTAATCGCTACATTCATGCGTGTCATCGTAACATTCATGTGTAACTGTTACATTCATATGTAATCGTTACATTCATATGATTTAGTGATACAGTTTCTGTTTAGATGCAAGTTGTACTGTTACATTCAGCTAAGGTTAGTTGGTTTGTTAACAGCGCTCCGGCGTGCTATTAATTAAGTAAAATCAGCCAACAAACAAACTTTTGACGATAACTTTGTGAGTTAACATAGTTAAATATATGTAAATAATAATAATAATACTAATTAAGCAGCTATAAATTAACCAGTAGCCTCGTTTTCAGTCCACATGGCAGAAACCAGCACGTGCTTAAAGACCAACTGCAGAGGTTTTTTTTCGAAATTGAGAGAGCAATTGATTTCGATAGTACATAGCATTAAAGTTAGTTCCTAAAGATTTTAGAAAAGCGTATTTATATTAGAAAAAGTAATTTGAAAGTGTCAAAAATAACGAGATTTGAAAATCAGCTTCAATAGCCGAAAGCGGAAGTGACGTCAGCTCAGGGACGGGAAAATATAAATAAAACTAGACATGGCTGGATGCGCTATTGATAGCGATTCAGATGATATACTTATCTAGATCTAGCATGTCCTGTCAACACGTGGGACGTGATGATCCGGAGATAAAAGGCGTGGCTTTCGAAACCAGTTGTTTCGAGTTCGATCTTGAGGGCGCCCTTTAATAGGAGCTTGATATTGTTACTTAAATAGAGCTGAACATGTATCACAGACTAACATTTGTGTTTCCCCCTCTCCCCCCCCCCCCAAACCGGCCGTCGACCACCAAAACAACAAAATCATCAGTGCGTCACACACACCCCACCCCCTTTTTTTTACCCCAATCCCAACAGCTCCACATGTGAACAGATAAACTTGAAGTGAACTTTGTACACCACAAAACTCTAAGGAGAGATGGAGATTTATATCTAGATTTTCAATTGTATGGCAAATCGGGTCAATTCCGGCCATGTCCTGCCCTTAGTCCTTCAAGGACTCCTTCGTCTTTAAGGAGAGAGCTGGGTGGTTAGCAGCTAAAAACTCACATGGGCAGTCCATTTGGACCTGGTGCTATTGTTCACGTGAAAAACAAATCAAAAAGAAAAACAAACAAAAAATATGATTACTCCATTTACAATCTCTTTAGTTTATAATCCAGTCTAACACCCCTGTTGGTGACGGTCGTTGACTTATAGCACCAACCTGCTGGTAGACAACTAAAAACCGCTGTACGCGTATTATATTTTAAATGATAAAACTTGAAAAAAAACTTCAATAGCGTGAACACAACTAAATATAACTTTTATTACAATATAGAGAAATACAACTTGAGATGAAATTAACTAATGTTTAAGCAAATCAAACTCACTATCAAAACGCGTCGGGCATCATGGAGTCGTCTGGCCTACTTAACACAGCTTACGACAGCGCCGCTTTTCTTGCATCATTCTACAAGACTAACAATAAACTAATGCTCCCTCTCTCTCTCTAACAATAAATACTCCCTTTCCATATAACCTAGGAAACGGAAACACAAACAAACACACACCATGACAACCCCAAAATGTCGAAAGGCTATTCACCTATGCTAAAATATGGACAGCACTGGAAAAGAAGGGGGGAAAAAAGGGGAAGACCACAGAAAATATAAAGAAGGGACCTAACATTCTATCAATCAGAAGTTATACCCGGCAGGGAGCAGAGTGGACAGTCGTTTTCATTTGAAGTGACCTCATGCGACCCTGTAGATTGAGAGGTGAGGGTGTTCAGTCACTTGTGAGAGTTGCGCTAAGTAAATGAGGCTACTCTTAGAGCAAGACAGTTGTTTTTTCTGTTGTTTTTCTGATGTTGTTTCGTCGTTGATGTTTAGCTAAAACAAATTTGTTATTTACAAATAAATGTTTCATTACGGAATTTGAGAACATTGTTGGTTTAATAAGCGCATTTCTCTTCCATTTCCTTAGTTCAACTGTTTGTACAAACTTCAATCCTCCTCGTGTGCAAGGCTATTTGGAATAATTATTTATGATCATAAAGGGAGTCTGTGTTATACATAAACTCGTGGGTAGCCCCTACGAGCATCAGTCGTACACACAAAGGTTATAGAGACTTTAATCCGGGTTTAAGCATAGTGCATGTGCATTAAAAGAAAAAAAGACAGTGTGAGTCTTTTAAAAACAAAAGAGTTCCCTTTCAGAAGAAAAATAGCCGCTAAACCGAAGTTACGGTTTGGTTTGGTTTTGGTTTTAGGCACATCGGCACAATTTTAGGCCATGTCGTGCCTGCATTCCCTTAAGGACTACTCTCTCACTCTCTAAATAACAAGGGCTAAATTCTATACAGTTAAATCATTAAAATCAAGGTCTATTCACAGTTAAAATAGTAAAGGTAGTAAAAATTTAATAATTTGGTAAAAATCTAATGTAAATAGTACATGTTCACAAATTCATAAATCAGATCTTCGTAGACAATACTGAAGTACAATTTTTTTAATAGCGCTATTACTTTTTCGCTACCCAAACTTGACCAACGGACCTACAGACAGCACAAAACTAATAGCGGCTGGTGGAGTAGCACATACAGTTCTTGCTTTTACTACTAACAAAAAAAAAAAACATATACAAAGTTTCTCTTGCAGCACGAGTGCCTGAAAAGGGCACACGCGCCATCATCATTAACACTTCATGGGATTAATTAGTGCACTACTTTTTGGTCTTTAAAACATCGCGAAGCACTCGTGGCAGCGGGTGGGGCCGTGCACTCGGCAATACCCTAATGGTATACAAATCAAAATGGGCTGGTAAGTGACCTAGACATGTATTCCATGCTTACTATCGTCTCACGCTTTCTGCATAGTCAAAAAAAAAAAAAAGAAAAATACTTAACTCTTTCTCTCCGTAATTATTTGTCCACGTTTCGACGGAATTCTTCATTTTGCTCATGACTATTTCACTATCCTGCTAAGATTAAGGTTCAATAACTTTTTCGTGTGCTATCTGGAAATGTTATATTTGGTATAGGATTAAAGTG
Organism: Biomphalaria pfeifferi; assembly: GCA_030265305.1. Classification (NCBI taxonomy): domain Eukaryota; kingdom Metazoa; phylum Mollusca; class Gastropoda; family Planorbidae; genus Biomphalaria; species Biomphalaria pfeifferi. Next base: position 1,220,517 of record JASAOG010000077.1, read on the forward strand.
GAATGCATGTTCTTTAATTATAACACAAAGTCAAGTTTATAAAATTAAGCATTAATTTAATTTGATGAGGTCAAATCAACGTTGGTATTGTTAATTAGGAGAGAAAGAGTTTAAAAAAAAAGAAACAAAGCTTATACGAAGTGTAATTGTATCAATTAGTTTGGGTCAGTCATATAATTAAATGTGTAATAGATCTAGAAAAGTGTTTCCCTAACAGTTTCCATAACAAAGCACTCCGTACATTCTGAGCATTTAGCGGAACACTTTGCTTATTTATTTTTTTTACAGAGATTAATCCACGTGATGGCCAACTGGTTAATTATTCCAGTACTTCGCGGAATACTTATTCAGGCCTCGCGGAACACCTAGACTTCCGCGGAACACAGTTTGGGAAACACTGATCGAGACTAACAATAATAAATCTGTGCGATAAGAAATATTTTTAACCGCTTGTTTTGTTTAGCGCAATTTTATGTTTTTAGCTTTCTTAAGATTAGAGACAGGGTTACTGCAGCAATCGGACCCAATGATGACTTACTAACTATCGTAAAAAAAAAAAAACGCAAGCTTAAAATCTATGGCCATATTACAAGATCTTCAGGGCTCGCAAAGACCTTCCTTTAGGGAACAGTATCAGGAAAAAGAAGAAAAGACAGACAGAGAAAGCGATGGAAGGACAACATAAAAGAGTGAGCGGGTCTGCCATTGAAAGAGGTTCTAAGGCAAAAGACAGATTGGAATGGAGGAAGACGGTCGACAAATTTTGCATGGTGCCCCAAGGGTCCCAATAGACTAAGGGATAGGTTAAGGTAAAAAGCTTTCTCAATACGCTATGATCCTATTACTTGTTTGGACCAGTTGGGAAAAAAAGGAGGGGGGGGGGGGGAGAAAGAAAAGCGTCAATGTTTCCGTGATCGCTTTTTAAATGCATTTATTAAAAAAAAGTATGACTTGAATTCCAACTCGAGGGCTCAAGCCCCTCAAGCCAATACACTAACCACTGTGCCAGCGAAGAGTTTATGAAAAAAGAAGATTTTACAGTTATCTATTGTTGGCTAAGCGATGACAAAGTATTAAAGAGACTCATTTAACTTAGAAAACCACATCTGTTAGGTACAGTTTCTTTCCCATGTTCGATACCAAATAAAATAATTAATCACCAATAGTTAATTAACGAATTGGTTAAATTTCTTTAACTGATTGTTGTTTTATCATGTACAAGAAATAACTTTAGGAAACTTCAGCTTAATCCGAGATTGGGTGTTGAAGAAATAACGTGTACAGACTTTTTACCGACAGACAGACAGACAGAGTGAGTTGATACAAGTTTTGTGGTCAGATTTGGAACGTGGTAAAAAAAAATAACACAAGTACAAAAATTTCGCAAGTGGAAGTACAGCAGGATAGATAAACTGATAGAGGGTCACGCGAATGTCGTGGGTTCGATACCAATATTGGCCGTTCGCTTTTTTTTTTTCCTTTTTCAAAGCTACCGTATATGAACTCACTTTCTCTGTCAATCTGACTTTTTTTTTTTACTAATTTTTTTTTTTTACCCACTTTCCATAGCACAATTATTCACTGTCAATGACAATACGTGAATCAATTTTAAAAAAAAATTACCAATTAGTAAATCCATTACTGGTAATTAGTTAATTTATTTTATAAAGAAAAAAGGGGGAGACAAACTTTGCACTATTGCGATATTTCAGTGATTGTATACGCTTTTTTTTTAGAAGTTTTTTTTTTATTTTGCTTGTTTGTTGTTGTTTTTTTGCTTAGTTGTTATTTAAACCTAAAGGTTGAATTGATTTTTTGTTGAAGTTGTAACATTACTTTTTATGCATGAAGTTACCTACCAATATATTTTAAGAAAAAAAAAGGAGGGAGTGGTTGGTAGGGATTCTACGAAGTTGCCCCACACCGATGGAAGAATCAATGGTCTTTACATCGCGTCACATCCACTTTATGATCAGGTTACTACAAACATCTGTTTAAAGTCAGTACTTCACGACCACTCAGTGTACTTATTGACTGTACTGGGTGATAAGAGCTGACTCTCCAGAATATGTTCCTTATAGAACTTATGATAACAAGCAAAAATAATAATAATAATAATATAATTACTTGGAAAAAAAAAGAAGCTTATCCAAGGGCAAGAACCACTAATTACTGCCATGAGTTGATATACGCTTTGTAAGAAGGCCGTGTTTTCGGTTTACATAATACTCTAAGCAACAAGGGAAAGAGGGTTCGCGGTGGCTGCGAGGTTTAGAAGCTTAAGCACTTGGCTTCCGAACCTGGGGGTCCTGTGTCCAAATCTTGGTGAAGACTGATATTTTACATTTCCGGACTTTCAGGGAGCCCCCCGAGTCCACCCCAACTCTAAAAGGGTACCTGACTTTAGTTGGGACAAGCAAATGCGGTTGATCCCCGTGGTGCTGGCCACGTGACAGCCTGCTCGTTACACGTTGGCCAAAAAAACAACAACAACAACAAAACAACAACAGAACAACAACAACAGATGACCTTAACATGGCCCAATAGATCGCAAGGTCTGAAGGAAGAACTTTACAAGGGCTTAGACAGTTTTGTCAACAGTGCTGGGAAAAAAAACAAACTCAAATGCTTGTGTGTGCTTTTGTGTTGTTTTGTTTTTCCTTCGTATACCATTCTTTTTCTTTCTAACTGTTAAAAAAAAAAATCAATTTCGTAAGGAACGCAAACTGTATTATTAAAGCAAACTTTGGAACAAAGACTAGGTCTTGTGAATCCTTAATACAATGGAACTAGATCAGTGATTCCCAAAGTGGTCTATTAAGACCCCCCAGGGGGTCTACGAAGACTTCCAAGGGGTCTACGAAACGGAAAACATAAATTGGGGGTCTATGAGATGTCCACGGGGGTCTACGATAATAGATTTCATTTAAACAGGTCGTGACTTTAACTTCACTTCAAATTAATGTAATTCTTTTATACACTAATATATGATTTGTTGATTTGTACCCGAGTTAATCTTTTAAGTATTTATCCTGCTATACAAACGAAAAATTGTTAGATTTAATTTCAATACTTTTTTAATTACCTTAATTTTGTCTCCATGTAATTAATGCTTAATAAAAAGAATGTAGAACTGTACAGCGTTGATTATTTAAAATTGGTATTTATTCTTTCCTTGTCATACTCGCGGTTGCCTAATTGTCTTTTCATAACGCTATGAAAGCAATGACGTTGTAAGATCATTTGAGACAATTCCACCCTAACAAAATAGATGAAGATTTGATTAGCTTTAGAACACTCAAAGATAAAGAATAGACCCACAAAATCTCTCTTCGACATCATTTAGAGAAGATGATGGTTTGCGAGAGTCTTACAATATTTCTTTACTTATATCAAAATATGGAAAACACTAAAGGTAAAACATTGATTTTACTAACCGTTGTAGTTTTAAAAACTGTTTTACACAAACCTACACTCTGATATTATTAAACGAATTTCTTTAAGCAACAATACAGTTCAAGGTCACATCCGTGGCATGAGTTATAAAATTAAAAGCTTCTTATGTAATTCTTAGCAAACGACATATATACAGTTTGGAGTCATCGGCGTCGCAGACTCTGAAAGGGTGTAGCGCTGTGTGCTGCAAATTGTCTAAGGGCGAAGGTGCTGCTAAGGGTGGCCGGCTCCTTATTTTAACAGGGTTGACCCACGAAACCTTTCCAATGTTAGTGAGTTCGGGTAGAGCTGCAAGGCATCACAGTTTGAATTCAGTTTTCCTTCTGCTAAGTAGGGTGCAAGCCAAGTCTAATGAGCCCTTCCTGCCCAAAGCTGACTGGTTTAGGTGCTCACTAGGTACTCACCTTCACCCTTCTCCTGTTAGTGAAAACAGTTCTGCGCAATAATATTTGAGCCACACAAGAACTGCTCTTTGCGAAAACTTTTACAACGATACATAAGCAGTGGCGTAGCAAGGTACCGTGGGCCCGGGTTCAAGAACATCTTGGTGGGCTCCCCTCCAGCCAATAAGACAAATTTAGTGTGTGACAAAAATGAGTAATCTAAATGCAAAGACATTCCAATGTGAAGATCGTACCTTTTTTTAAAAAAAAATAAGTTATTCGAATGGATGGTTTTAAAGTCATACGATGTGAATGAGTGGGCATTGCATCGTATTGGTTTCAAAATCGACCACCGCAAGAAAACAAAGAAACAAACAAACTTGGAGTGGATGGTTTTGAGGTCATACGATGAGAATGTATGGGCATTTGCATCGTATTGGTTTCAAAATCAACCACCGCTGGAATCCGCTATCGGAATTTAAATTGGCACTCGATGAACCTCCAAGAAAACATTTAACATCTATATTTCATTTAGTATCGGGATCCAACCCAGGACTTGTGTGACAGGCTCGAGCTAAATGGGAGATGGCAAGGACACGGCTTGGTGTTGGACTGCATTGATGTTGGAAATCAAGTTCCAGTGCTTCTTGTGACAGAATTAGAGACAGCATTATAAGCGCACATTCTTAAAAGCACGGGATAAAACGATATTATTAATTAATATCTATTCGTTTTAAGACACATTAGGAAGTAATATGTAACCATGTAGTTTAAATATTGGACTATTAGTGTTAAGTTAAATTTTAATTTAGGTGATGGCCAGAGACTGTAGATGTATACGACCGTTACGACGTAACCACTGCCTGCTACACATGTAAATATCACACCAGTACTGCGACGACTATAGGACCTAACCACTGCCTGCTACATAAGTAAATATCACACTAGTACTCCGGGTTCAAGAACATCTTGATGGGCTCCTCTTCAGCCAATAAGACAAATTTAGTGTGTGACAAAAATGAGTAAACTAAATGTAAAGACATTCCAATGTAAAGTTCGTACCTTTTTTTTTTTAAATAAGTAATTATGTCATAACGTTTGATTCAGTTAGGACTGCATATATATAAGCACTTGTGTCTTAACAGTCAATGTTTTTACAACTTCTTAACAGAGTTAAACTACTTAAAAGTGTTTCAAATGAACAAACAAATATTCTTCCTAAGTTCTAATGTGGGCTCCAATTGACCTTGAGGCATGGGCCCGAGGGTAATGAGCTCCTTCGCGAATGGTTGCTACGCCACAGCTGTGGGTCCCTAGAATTGCTTGTGGGCCCGGGTTCATTGAACCCCTTCGCGCCATGGATGCTACGCCGCTGTACATAAGGCAAATTAATTAATTGATTGAATAATATTTAATGTTTGAAGGACTACTTCATAGAACAAGAATATCCTACATGAAACATTTATCCGTAGCAACGGATAATAGATGTGCAAAAAAAAAATACATTTCCAGTGTGTTTGGTGATTCCGGTAAAAATATAAATTGTTATTTTAATTCGTTTAAACCTAAATTTTATCAATAAAAAAAAGATCTCTATAACTTCATATGTAGCTTTAAATTATTTTCCCACACTTTGGCTCACTACAGTTAGAAATTTGCTTTAAATTTTTTTGTATGAATTTGCAAAAATCCAATACAAGTTAAGTAGGGGGTCTACGGAAAACCAGAAAACATGGCAAGGGGTCTACCAGACAAAAAAGTTTGGGAACCACTGAACTAGATGAACTATACTTGGTAGAAATTAAGCCTATTAGAGCATGGGAGTAGCCAGGATTTTTTTTCCGGGTGAGGGGGGTTTGGTGAAATTTTAAACTCAAAAACCCTTCGGCTGCGCTAGGGCAAGCGATGGCTTAACATTAAAATCTCACCTAAAATAAACAAAATTAAAGCAAAAATTGTGTCACAAATTCCCCCCCCCCCCCCCGGGGGTACGCCCATGATTTGAGGAAGTAACTGAAAATGACCCACAACACAAGTGACGAGAGCTACACCTATCCAACTTACGCCAGTCACTGAATGACCATTATATATATATATACGTTACAGTGATGGGGGGGACAAAAAGGTATGACTAATACTAATCAACATGTTCTCACAGCGCTGATATGTTCTTGTATTACAGTCGCTAATGGACAGGAAGTGAAAACTTGGGACAAACACCTGTGCTCGTGGCAGATGGGAAAACTTGGATAGGTCATAGACAATGGGAATAATCGATGCCCTGTCATTGCAGCATCTGTCTCCAGGAGCAAAAGAAAAAAAAATATTGGGGTAGGGGGAATGTTTTTGAATGATTATGAAAATGCCAAATAGTGAAACCTAACTGTATCGTCAGGGAAGCTGGATGATATCTAAACCTCTGGAGACTCGGGGACTACATGTGCAACGTGGTTTGCACGCGGAGGAGTACAACAGTGACCAACAGGCTCGTGTCGTAGCGCAAGAATACTGGGTTATTCATTTGATCGTCCCCCCTACGCCAGAGAGATGTCCGCGGATCACATAATGAGAAGTACCGATATAGTCTGATGGATGAAGACAAATATAAATAAGTCAATGAGAAATGAGACGATATTTTCACGGGAGGGTGGGAGTTGGAGGAAATGGTCATGAGTGGATGGACCATAGAGACACATAAGCAAACCAAGCGCATATATGCAGATTGAGTTCATCGAATAGAGGAACAGAATACATACAGATATATATACACTATGCAAGCACGCACCACCTTCACATATCCCTTAGTCTGTTGAACCCTTGTGCCAATACATATAATCTGTTAACCGTCTTTCTCCATTCCTCTCTGTCTTTGAATAGATTCTTTTAATGACAAGCCGGTCCATTTTTTTTTTTTTGATGTTGTCATCCGATTGCTCTGTTTTCATTTTCCTGGTACTGTTTCATGAAGGAAGATCGTTGGGAGCCCACTGGACCGTCTTATTCCATTCCTCTTTGTCTTTTGCCTTGAATAGAATCTCTTTGACTGACAGGCTCGTCCATTTTTGATGATGTTTTCCTATTGCTTTCTCTGTCTTCTTTTTCCTGATACTGTTCTCTGTAGGAAGGTTTTTGCGAGCACTGAGGACCGTCTTTTTTTTAATCCTCTGTCTTTTGCCTTTGAATAAAATCTCTTTTAATGACAGTTCCTTCCATTCTTTGATGTTGTTTCCCATTCTTTTTTTTTTCTGCCTTCTTCTTTTTCCTGTTACAGTTCCCTGTAGGAAGATCTTTGCGAGTCCTGAGGACCTTGTAATATGGTTGTTTTAGTTTTAGTTATCGTTTTTCAGCATAAGCCAGCAGGTCATCGTGTGTCCCGATTGCCATTGTAATCATCTCTCTAATCTCTTCGTTTGTGATGAAGTCTTTGTATGTGATATCCTAGAAGCTTTCTGTAGCATTTCAACTCCATTGCTAGGATCCTCCTCTCTTGCTTGTCCGAGATTTGCAAGCATATAAGGGTAATAGGCGATATTATGCCGCCCACGCCCTAGCAGGTTCTTTCGGTGTTCCAGTAGGAGCCAACAGGATTGGGTGCAGGTTTATGAGCCTGTGGGCTACTACTGGAGCACAGAAAGAACCTGCTAGGGCGTGGGCGGCATAATATCTACTACTACCACCCATATAAGAATGTGAACACGACCTAGGAGGTACACTTACGCGGTTAATTATCATGTACTGTATGGTATGAGGTAGCAAGACGAACAATGGAAAGCGAATCCCTGTTTTTACGGTCGTTGACTTGTAGCACTAAACTGCTGGTAGACAACTTAACCTTGTATATGTATTAAATTTTAACTTGTAGTAAAACTTGAAATAACTTCTTTTGTGAACAAACTAAGTAAAACTTTTGTTACAATATAGGCAAATTGAACTTGCGATAAAATGAAATAATTGTAGCAAGCTCGAGTAAGAATATAAAATGGTATTTTGAACAAAATGTAACACACAACAAAAGCACGTCTTTTCACTCTGGCGATCTGTTGTCGTCTGACCAACCCAAAACAGCTGACGATAATGCCTTTTATCTTGCATCATTCACTATCCTCTTCTCACCGTAACCATAGAAACACCCCCCCCCACACACACACGCTCACCAATTGTCTCAGCCGACAATGTGAAACTAACAACACAGAAAAAAACAACAACTGGCTTTTCCATAATTTAGGCGCCACTTTCACAGTGACGTCTTCCGGCAAGAATACCTCTCCAAAGCAGGGCTCTAAAGCCACAAAGTGAAAGGTTTTACGAAATAAATAGACAAAAATAAAAGCAAATTCGATCCAAACCAACTTTTGTGGGGAAGCTAACCCTAACCATATACAAATTTCACAATCCGAAGATTAGGTTTCAGACATGTTTCATCTGTCGCATTAATCTCAAAACTGAAATTCAGAAACCGCGCCAACACGATCCACCGCGAGATTTACCCGCTGTGAATCAAACTTTGGGCCGTGACACATCCAGACCAAGGTTTGAAATACTTAAAAGATATAGCAAAACAAACAAACAAACAAAAAACACGCACGGACGCTTATCCCCGCCCACCTGAAGGAGGCCTTTACGTGGTGATAAGGGCATGGACTCAAGCAACGTAAGAGCGACATCTTGTATTTGTTCACTGCAATCTTGACTGAAGGCCTGATTAACTTTATATCAAATTTACAGTTTCAAACAGAAGTATGCCTTTGCATTGTAGTTATTATTATAGCTTTTATGCTTATAGCATGCTTTGGTCCAATCTCATTTGTGGACCAGTGGTGGGGGGGGGGGGGGGGAGGGGGTATCTAGGAGTTTGTTTTCCGTGCTGCCTTTAGGCAGCTCAGTAAACACAACTCTGCCCGAGTCGGGTGTCGAACCTCGAGCCCCCAAGACAAGCCAAGTTCATGCGCACTTAGCCTCTTGACCACGCTTCCCACCAGTTGAAATAAATAATAATATTCTCGTTGCTTGTCAGAGTTCTGCTGCAGTCCTGCCACATCACCAGAAAATTCCTCAATGGACACTGTCAAAGGGACTACAACGAAACTCAAAACTGAAAACAACAAAGCTTATCTAAAGTAAAGAGCTGCTACCATTTATCTGAAAGAGCAGTGTTTAGCTCCCTTTCTGCTATACAATACAAAATTACTTACTTAGTACTAAATGATGAACTAATTTGTATTCTTTTAGATTCGTATATTGTCATCCTCTGTCAATAATTATGCAAACTTTCAACTTGATCCGAGCATGGGAAGGGATGAATAAACGTCAAAACGTAATAACGGGAATAAATTCATATATACATCCACATCTCACACCAAGTAGCAGTTATTCCCCATTAAACAATAAAAATTCACCAATAATTGGTGAACTTTTTTTTATTGATTATGTCTTTTCAGGTACATTGAATAATTGTGCAAAGCTTCAACTTGATCCGAGCATGGGAAATGGGAGAACAACAACTGCTGAGATTGTGTCACCAGCCAGAAGGACAGAGTTGATATAAGCTTTGTAAAAAAAAGAAATGGATCTAAAAAGAGTGAAGGACATCGAGCAAATGGATTTTCGTTTAAAGCTTGAATGACACCGAGCAATGAGAGAGAAAGTGCGAACCCCCAACTGACTTTTAAAAAAACTGGTTGAAAACAATGTAAATTCTTGGTCACTGGAGAGAGCGAGATTCTGATTGGGCGGGGAGGGAGGGGCACAGGGATTAGAGGACAGACCTTCACTCCAGGTGTTTATTGACTTATTAGCTATAGGCGGAAGTGGGTCAATCAGCTTCAACAAGGTCCTTTGAGAAACTTTTTTTTTCTTTACTTCCACGCCCAACTTTGAAAAAGAAATGTTGAGACTTAACTAGCTTATGTCATGTGGTTTAAATAGGTCTCCGAGGCAAACCAGTTTACCCTCATATTTTACACTAGATCTATATAACAGGACCATTTGCCTTGATATTTCACAAAACTACAGGGCAGGGCTGACCATCCCAAAGCTTCAAATGAAGACGAAATCTCCATGGCAAGGTTAGGTGAACGAAATGTTTCATCTAGATGTTTGAGACATACAGGGCAGGCCTTTCTACACTGCGTTCTTACAAAAGGTACATGGCAGGCCTGTCAAATCAAATATTGCATCAGCATATGTATAGCAGGTCTAGCGATACTGATGCCCCACACAGGGCAGGCCGTTCCACCCTGATATCTTTAAAAATGTACATAGCAATGCCTGTCAAATCAAATATTGCACCAACATATGTATGGCAGGTCTGGCGATACCGATGTCCCACACAGGCGCAGGCCGTTCCACCCTGATATCTTTACAACCCGGGCATGCTACCCTGCCTCATAGTGGCGCCCGGGGTGGAAACGATCGTAAGAGGAAACGATTAGGCTAAAGGGTAGCAAAACAAGACTCCCGTGGGGGTGCCAAAGGGGGTGCGAGAGCATCCTAATTGCACTGTGTGGAGTTGTAAAAAAGCTCCCACAACCTTGTCAAAATCCAGGCACTGTTCCTCAAGGGGCCGTTACATAAATGGCGTGTCCCGCACGGTTAGCCTGGTATAAAAAAAAAAAAGGAAAATGGCGGGGGTCTTAGTGTACGCGGTCTCTTGCCACGAGTCTGACCCACAGGCCGGTGAGATGGAGCTCTAGTTCACTTTTGCTGGCCTAGAGATCCAACTCTACCTGACAGTTTAAAAAGAAGAAGAAGAATATCTTTACAAAAGTACATGGCAAGCCTGTCAAATCAAATATTGTACCAACATATGTATGTATGTACGGCAGGTCTGGCGATACTAATGTCTCGCACCGAATCTACAGGGCAGACTCGACTACTACGAAAATTCTATTCCAAGTCTCATCAAAAAAAAAAAAAAAAATCGTCCGTGTCTTTAAAGTGTAAGTGCGAATTAAATATGCTGGCAGAAGGTCGCCCAGCAGACGTCTCAATGCGATCGCGTCCTTTGTAAACAATTAAAGGAGACAGGAAGCGGCAAGATGTGATGATGATATGAAGTTATCCCACACGGACACACACAATAAACTCGACACACAGCTACATGTCCAGCTGCTCATACCGTTACGTCTGCGTCCATGAGACCAAGCTATGGCTGGTCATGCGCATATTAGTATATAGGCTATTTGTATGCCGACAATTTGGGTCAAAACAATGCCTACGCTGATACAAAAAAGATAAAAAGATGGACAGGCGGTTTTTTTTTTTTTTTGGGGGGGGGGGGGGGGGAATACAAAATGGGCTAAAATGGGCATGTGTACGCTGATACAAGAGACAAAACGAATAAATATTTCTTTCATGTCGTGCCCAACGAAGAAATGCCATGGAGGCAATACAATGTATATACGATCTTCTCTATCAGGCCTTCTACAAACACCAGTTAACAACACAACACAGCACATCTAACTCAAGAACTTGACAACAAGAGCTTCAAGTGACAAAGTGGCGATTTAATTTACAAATACATCGACAGCCAATTCAACACATCAATTCAAATGCTTTCTTGAACTTAACAGAACTGCCTAACTAAACACTACTAGTCTCTAGCTCGTACAGCTACATTTTCGAGGACTCACAAGGTACCACACAGTCCTTTTATGCCTTGCTGTTCTGGGCTCGACTCTTTTATAACACACTGTCTCTCGACCGTGAAGGCTCTTGATCACATGACCACAACACGGGTCATACTTGCGGTTATTAGCAGTACTGTCCCTTGTCTATCGACAGCCGTTGACCCGTTGACCTGTTTGATTGGCCTGAGTCGTGTGTATCAGTAGGCCGCACACACATTAACCCTTTCAGTCCGCCACTGGAGTTACAACAATACGCATACGCTAGTGGAGTCCATTAATTTAAGCGATTTTCACGGATGTGTATATCATGTCACTTTGGAGGTAGAGGAAGCCATTCTGTATTAAATATCTCAACTTAAGCTCTTGAACATCATACGATCGGTAAGACCCAGGAAAAGGGGGGGGGGGGGGGGGGATTGAATTAGGGAACTCGTGCAAAAGGCGACATCATTGCACAACATGACATGAAGATCTGATGTCAATGACATTCGAAATGTTAAAAAAAAAGGAAAAGAAGATATATCAACACAACATTGGAGGCGCGGTGGCTGAGCGGTAAAGCGCTAGGCTTCCGAGCTAGGGGTACCGGGTTCGAATCCTGTTGACGACTGGGATTTTAAATTTCGGGATACTTGGGCACCTCTGAGTTCACACCCAGCTCTAATGGCTACTTGACATTAGTTGGGGGAAAAGTAAAGGCGATTGGTCGTTGTGCTGGCCATATGACACCCTCGTTCACCGTGGGCCACCGAAACAGATGACCTTGACATCATCTGCCCCATAGATCGCATAGTGTGAAAGGGGGAACTTTACTTTACTTTACTACACAACATTGGAAAATATCTCGTAATATTTGTACAAAACAATACTTTCTTTTATTTCAAAAATATTTACATCAAGGTGTATAAATGGAATTTGTTTAATGTGCACATTTTTTAAAGTAGTAATTCTCTTTTGGCTTAAACATTCTTTTGTTTCTATTAACTCATTCTGTAACTCAAAGGTATGTTTTCATCTATAATATACATCCCGTTTTTTTTATTTCCCTGACCCATGAACTCCCCTGACCCTGATTGAGCACGTGCCATCCATTTAATCGCACACGGTATAATAGCCTTTGTCGCGTAATGGCAGACAATAGAGAAAAGCCGAAACCAATAAGCAATTTTTGATTTTGATTTTATCAACCAGATGAATGTAGGTCAGTGCCCGCTAGTGGAGAAAATAGGATAGAAACAAGAAACAAGAAAACCATTTTAAACTTCCTATGTATAACTTATATAGCGATTATTTTTCTCGTAATGACAAAAAAAAAAAATTATAACGGCCAAACTAGAGTTTTCCCAGTGTGCCCAACGATATATATCGTTAACCGTGTATCATAGAAACAGCTGACCTTTACATCATCTGCCCCATAGATCATAAAGGGGAACTTTACTTTATCAACTGCCAAATCACTAGAGCCGTTTGCGAGAACCGTGTCCACCCAGGTCTTTGAGAACACTCACCCAAAGGTTTCCACGAAGGTACAAGTTGAATAGAGGTATTGTAATAAGTTCTAAAGGCTGAACTCATGTCTAGCTGTTCTTTTTTCGATAGTTCCGCAGACAGCTCGTTGAAATCTCCGAAATAGAAAGCTTATTAAATACAAATCCCAATTCACTTCTGGCTCGACATTTTTGCAATCGTAACTTTAAAGGTCTCCCGAGAGCTTGCTCGTTTGTTGAATATATGCTGAAATATGCACAAACACATAAACCCTTTTTCATCACTTAAAAAAAATAGACGTATAAATGGGGATATTGATGTTTTCTCTGCTGCCACTTAATAGTGTTATCTCCACTTCAGGATCCTTGCTTTCTTTTTATGCACTAAAAGTCCGCTACTGGTAAACAATTGCAGCATTAGACTAGATTGAAATTTCTCAAAAGAGGCGACCATGCGCATTCGACATTAAATTATACGTGTTTGCGTTGTTGAGTGTAAAATCGATATCCTAGTCTAATCTGACAATACGCTGAATGGATTCGAACCTAATACTGAAGGCATGTGTGTGGGGTGACACACCGTATTATTACATAACACTAAAGACCACCCACGTTCATGCTTTGCATTGCCTTTCTACAGTGTTACTGTTCGGTTTAAAATGTTACCAGCTCAAACCGGTTTGTGCGAACCACGTGGACCCAAGCACGTGACTAGAGGTCAATAAAAAAAAACAAAAAAAAACCAACTCGAGATGAACCTAAAAAGAAGTGCGGCAGACATCTCTAATGCGTTTAGCGCGACAGACAATGACTATATCAAGAATGACAGGGAAAGTAATACATGTCTGATAGAAAATACAATGGCAGAAGAAAAAAGATAAAAGTTCAAAGTTCGTCTTTCAATTATTTAAATTGGACTAGGAATTAATAATGTGATGCAAGAATAGCGCGAAAAAAAAAAAGCATGCGCCTGCTGTGAATTCTGGAATTGCTTATCGCAATTTGGATAAATGCAGACTATTTCGAGGCTATTCAAAATCAGAAAAGCGTAACAGGTTACATTCGCCAAGATTTGGATAAATGCAGGCTATTTCGAGGCTATTCAAAATCAGAAAAGCATAACAGGTTACATTCGCCAAGAATAGTTCAAGACACGGTAACATGCTTTGGAGAGGGTAGGGTCTTGTCTTTATATTAGAGGAAAGGTACAAGTTATCCAAGGGGAAAAAACTCTCGGCCTTGGGTCTCACTCAAAGGATACCCTGGTGTGAATGTCACTGGGTGACAACCGCCACGATGCAATGACTTATCTGTTCTCATTTGAGTGCAGCGCTGCTCCTACACCTAGTCACATAATTTAATGGAACACGGAAAGACTTGAAGTCATACAATATGAAAACATGAATATATACTGTAAGCAGAGACAACATACTGAAAGCAGACACAGATGTGTCTTTAGATGTGTCTGTAAGCAGACACAGTAGTTTCTCCAAAGTCTATATTGTATTCAAAATTACTTTTTTAAGAAAGAAGTAGCGCACCTTCAAAAGTGAAGATTGTAAGTGATTGTAGTGCACATTCCAAAGATGCCACCTCTTTATACATAGCTTCTATCAACTCACTCTGTCTAGTAAAAATTTTTAAGCACGTTATTTCTCCCACACCCATTCTAAGATCAAGTTGAAACTTTCCAAAATTATTTATTGTACCTAACAAAAGATGAATCAATTAAAAAAAAATTAACAAACTTACCAATTAAGTAGGGTAATTAATTATTTTGTTTGATACCGAAAACAAAGGAAATAAATTCTACGCTATTGATAGATTAAGTGGTAATTGTGGAGTTGTCCCCCTTAGTTAAGCATTGTTGTTTTTTAAAAAGGATTTTTTTTTTCACCCTTCAAATTAGGCCCTTGTTTAACGGTTAAATGGGTCAGTGTTAGTGTGAGTGGGTATAATGGAGTGCTGATCGAGAAGTAGAGGTAGGAGAGGCAGGTGGCCTTGTGATGAAGAGATTGACATTCAATTTTTGTTTTGGATTAATTTCCACGAAGTCTATACGAGTTGTTATATTGTCACATATGCGTGGCACTTTCAATTTTAAAAAAGCATCGCTGTGATGATTGCACTTGTATATAGCATTGTAAATAGCACTTGATAGAATCTTTGTTGCAAAGATATAACAACTTATAGGTTTATTTAGTACTAGTCGTACAGGGCCGGCCTTAGGCCAATGCAACTATGCGACCGCAGTGGGCCCCACACTTTCATAGGACCCGCGCTAATTCAAGGTGTATAAATTATTAAATTAAACCATTTAATAACATATAACAGATTTAGAGCGGCCTCCTATCAATTTAACAGGAGGTCCTTGAAATCTCCTGAAATTGCAAAATATACGAATAAGTCCTGGAAATATCCGGAAATTATTAAAATCTTTTGAAAACTCATACAAATCTCCTGAAATATATCGACAAAAATTGTCATTTTGGGGTATTATTAAATATGGAAAACGCCAATCCTACGCGCGATAAATAAAAACGGCATTATGCACTAACCGTAATTGTGTAATCTGGTGAAAGAAGCTTCTCGCGCCTCAAACTAATGAAGAATTACTTGAGGTCAACAATTCTCGTAGATAGATTGAAACATTTGGTAATTCTTGCTATTGAGCGTGATCTATGTAGGAAATACAATTTTTATGATATACTGTATGACTTTCCTACACGCAAGGCTCGTAAAGTAGTTATGTACGAAGTAAAGAATGAATAAAATGCAAAGACGAATTTATTTTCTAATACAAACTCTTACATTTCACTTATTGTCCGTATCCCTACCCAAACTTGGCCCCGCGAAACCCGTTTCGCATAGGGCCCCGCAACGGTTGAGTCCGACCCTGCTATTTAGTGACGGGTGAATACAGAGTAGATTACTTGTTCTCCTCCCCCCTCCCCCTCTTTTTTTTCGCCGCTAAAACTACGCGGGTAAAAATTAAAAAAAGAGTGATCTTTCCATGACTTCTTGGTCACAACGGTTAAGTCCGGCCCTGCTATTTTGTGACTGGTGAATACTACTTGTTCTACCCCCCCCCCCTTTTCTCTTTTTTTTCGTAAGGTAACTCTAGTCCGACTTGCAGAAATAAAAGAGTGTTCTTTCCTTTACTTCTTGTCCAAACTGTTGAGCCATGAAGAGAATTATATGTATAGATAGATATGGATTATTATTTCATTGGTCAATTAGTTAAAGTAGAGCGACGTCCCTTGAGAGGTTGTTTTTGTTGTCAGAGTTCTGAGACTAATAGTGAAAGTACAGTATTAGGCAGTTTTCCTAGTTTGTTGTATATTTAATAGTTGAACATTTGATGGTGCTATTTACAGTTACAGTTTATTCTGATTTTCTTTATTAAATATGTACTTTGTTCTTAATACATCCCTGGTGTATCTTTGAATCGTTAAAATACAAACTTTAAGTGTCCATGCCGAACCTATGCCAGGAGTTCACAACAATCGCACACTACTGCCCAGAATTAGGGGCACAGCATGTCGTCAGATTGTCAATTGTCAGAGTTTGAGCCCTTTTTACAAAGTTTGTATCTACTCTGACTCTCAGGTAAAAAGTTTGTACATGGTTTTTTCTCCCATTTCCTATTCTCGGACCAAGTTAAAACTTTGCTCAATTTTACAGTAAACCTGAAAAGACATGGATCAATATAAAAAAAAATTAGCTAATTAATTGCTGGTGATTATTTTTGTTATTTCGAAATAAGGGGAATAAATACTACTTAATGAGAGATGTGGATCTGTATAAATATGGATTTAGTCCAAAAAACTGTCCAATTATTACGTTGTAACACTTTTTCCTCTCACTTCCCCGTCTCGGATCAAGTGGAAATTTTGCATAATTTCTCATTGTCGATAACAATACACGAATCAATCCAAAAATAAACCAAATACTTAATCATTTAGTACTAATTAGACAATTTTGTTTTATATGACAGAAAGGGAGATAAACCCCGTATTTTTAGATAAATGACACTAATTAGCAGTTCCCTCCCTTAGACAAGCTTTGCGTTTAAAAAGTATGCTTTTTTCTATTCCCCTGATCGAAATAAAACAAGGCAGAAATCTTGTCTTGATTGTAGCGTAACTTGACACAGAAACATTTCCCCCTCTAGGATTAATAGAGCACTACAAAGAAGCGAAATGTGATAATGCCGAACGTATTAGACCCACTAGTTTTTGGTTTCCCGCCATCCGGATTTGAAATGGCGTTCTTTCCATTGTAGAAACAGATCACGTTCAACGCTTTGTTGTTCGGTTTTTCGTTGACCTTGTTCTAATAATAGAAAAAAAGTCCTACACTGAACCATTCCACGAATAGTCTTATCAATAGTACTGAAGATTCTCATACAATTGAGGTGAATCCATAAATAGAAAGATATTTGGTGTATCTGGTTCACAGAATACAGAAGTATTAATAAAGTGTACATTTTTAAAACCATGTAATAATTTTTGAGCACCATAGACCTATATATATATAATACTAGCCAGATATTACCCTTGGCCTGCCGGCCTTACTACGCGTATTACTTATCTAGTGGATTGGATGTAGACTTTAGTCAAACAAGGCGAATTATTACTTGTTTTTGCCATGAAAATGAAAGAGTGTGAAAATGGGTTTATCCGTTCATCCGACATATTCATATTAAATGTACATTACTATGAAAACGGGTTTGCCCGATTTGTTAAGAAGTTTCGTTACCTAATAGAGATACATTTAGGTACTTTTTGTCTATTTTTAGGGCCTTAAGGTTGTGGGAGCGACATTAAACATACACTATGGTCTCCGTCATGATCTAAGGAACTTTAATGCCAAGTTTTATCAAGATTGGTCAAACGGTTTTGATTTCTATGCGGGACATACACATTACTTTCTGGTTTACATATTAGATATAGGTCTGCGCTGTCCTGTCACTGCAGAAACGTATTCTCCTGACATCTACAGCTCATTATTCATCAATGGAGTTCGAAGCTAATTATTCATACTATTAAAAAAGGCCCTTTTGAACAATGTTGTACTTGAAAATTATTTTAATAGGAATTCATAGGCCCTTAATACATTGCAAATAAAACCGATTTGTTCCTTGAAAAGATAGGATATTTAGATATTGGCTTTGGGGATCGCCGCCGAAAAAAAAAATTATTCAATAAATAGTATTCAATAAAATTGGAGTATATATTGTGAGTTATAGTCCCAATTTATTTAACTAGAAAAATATCAGATTGAGTAAAGGTTGGTAAAAGGCGACTATGTAAACATTTTTTTAGTTTATAACTCATCTCAATCATGGCTCTTATACTGAAAAAATTCGTTTGAATTCTAACTTTTCCAATGCAAAGTCTTACTTTAAAAAATTATGATAAATTCATGTGAAATTAAATAAACTCTGTCTGGAAATGGGACGGGCGGTAGAGTGAAAACGATTAATCCTCGCTCCTTTAATAATTTCTGCTAAAGATTGCATTTGGCATTAAAGAATAGGGGTGGGGCGACTTAATATAAGAATTTAATTTATAGCATATATAAATTATATTAGTGACCGATATTTTAAATTTTGTAATTTCTTAACTATAATACAAAAAGAAAAAGTATTGATTTGTCCGATGGGGGAAATGCGATTGCATGTATCGCCCCTCCCACCTGGTACAACCCTTTTTCATTTAAATTTACTAATGATACAATTTGAGATTAGATTGTGGTACGACATAATATACAATGGGTCACATATCAATACGTAGTTTATATTATATAGATATTCAATTAATTTTGTTAACAAACTATGATTCTCCACAAAAATAGGACCGCCCCCAAGCACTCAGAGGGCTAGAGTGGGGAGGGCAGTACATGCAATCGCCCCCCCCTCACCCCACCGAATCGGACAAAATACCAGAAAGGGTCGGCCGAGTGGGGGGGGGGGCGATCGCCCCTACCCCCCCCCCTGGATCCGCCAGTGCTACGTCATCCCTATAAACCTAGGAATTTCAATTTGGCATCCAAACGCCCTAACCATCCGATCTCTATTTCCTAAACATAATAAAGCATACAAAACAATGTCAAAAGCCACTGAAAAGTGAACCCAAAACCTGGCACCTGAAAATCACGAACCAACCAACCTCTGTCTCAACATACAGACATAACTGAAGAGCACACCAAAAAGCTACAGATTTCCCTCCACTTCCGGTGTCTATCTGTCAATAAGTCAACTATCTCCACGCAACACGTCTAACATACAGACGCACACACTAGTTGTGGGCAGGATGGAAATGAATACCGTGCAAGTTGCTAGAATCCTTAAAGTCTTTACGAAGAAGAAGGGACGCCATGACACCCGCACTTGTTATTGGCAGTAGACGCCTTGACTGGCCAGCGCATGTGCACCGAATGTCACAGGGCTCGACATCCACAAGGGATATCGTATGTTGACCTAATAAATGCCAGGAGACCTATGTGTCGGGTACTTTGACCATGCTTGTAGCTTGAAGACCGACACCAACATTTTGGAGGAAAAAAAACGCAAAGCACAGAACCACAAGGAGGACCCAGCATATAGGAGGAACACTTGATTGCAAGCATTAGAGCACTTGGGTTGCAGATGGACTAGACACCACTACTAGGGAAAAGGTTGAAAACGCTGCAGCGTCTGGTGATTGATAAATGCTTAACCCGTGACCGCTCGGGATCTTTAGGGCTCCTCCAAGTCCAGCCAGCTCTAATGGGTCCCTGACAGTATTGGTAAAGCGCTTGGCTTCCGAACCGGGGGTCCTGGTAAAAAAGCAGATTGGTCGTTGTGCTGGCCACGTGACACCCTCGTTAACCGCCGGGCCAGAGAAACAGATGACCTTACCATCATCCGCCCCCATAGATCCCAACGCCTGAAAGAGGAACTTTACTTTTAACCCTGAATCGTCGGTGTGGACTGAAAGAGGAACTTTACTTTTAACCGTGGCTGTGGAGTGTCCCTTTAGTCATGTGAGAAATAGCAATGGGAAAAGATCGACTCCCGAGACGTGAAATGGCAGCATCAATCATTTATTTCTTTATAATCAGTTTTCACTCATGTCATACATCCCCCTTCCTTCAGATTGAATTACTGATCACTCCGTCTACATCCCTTCCTCCGCTACGATCCTTAAATAAAAAATAAAAAAAAGTTCTTTGTCAACTTTGAACTCCTACGTCATTTCCTTAACTTGTGGAGTTAAAAAAAAACAACAACATACAACATGGCATTAAGTCTGTGACATTCACACCACAATCAACGGTTGACAAAGACGCTCTTTGTTAGTCAGCGAATATACCCAGAAAATTAAACAAAAAAAAAACACAGAATAAACCCAGCACCCAGTCTTTTCATGACACTCTAGTTATAATGTTACAGAGTCCCAGATATCGTCTGCTGACTGGAACTGTCACATCGCCCACCGAGTCTCAGCTTATGACGAGCAGACATCTACACCTTATGTTTGATTTACAGAACTTACAGAGGTGGGAATCAATTGCTATGCATAATGTATTAACTCTTTGTCTCCGTAATTGTTTCACCAGATTCTGGTGGAATCAACGTTGGTATCGTCAGTTAGGAGAGAAAGAGTTAAATAGATGCATCTTTTAATTTTTATTTACATTTTTTAAAATGAACTGACACATTCAGACATTTCTTAGTGTCTGATACTGTCTGTGTCACTGGTTGTTTTGTCTAGGTTTTCTTGTTTTATACATTAACATTTATTCTATGTTTTTGAGTAGGTTTAATTGCGTTGTGTACATTAAGTTAGGTTTGTTAACATCCATCCATCCATCCCAGTGGCGCTACAGCCCATGGAGGGCTATGGCCTGCTTTAACACATCCTTCCATTTAGATCTCTCCTGGGCCTTTCGTCTCCACGCCCTAGACCCAAGCTGCTTCAGATCTGCTTCCACATCATCTATCCATCGCATTCGGGGTCTGCCTTTGGGTAGCCTGCCTTTTGGTTTTTGTCTGTATACGATTTTCGCCCCTCTATTGTCTGACATTCTTTCAAGGTGACCTGCCCAACGTAGTCTGTTCTTTTTTATTTCGTTCACTATTGGTGGGTCTTCATACAATTGATATATCTCATGGTTAGTGTGTGTCCTCCACCCTGTTTCTTCCTGTATGGCACCATAGATTTTCCTAAGAATTTTTCTTTCCCAAGTGTTAAGTAAATTTTCAGATGTCTTTGTCAGAGTCCAGGTCTCACTTCCATACATTGCTGCTGGTCTTATTATGGTTTGTATATTATTTTCTTGGTTTTCCTTGAAATCGTTTTGCTCTTAAGTAAATGGTGGGTGCTATAAAATGCCCTGTTGCCTCCTGCTATTCTTTCCTTTATTTCTGTTAGTGGGTCATTTTTGAAATTAATAGTACTTCCTAGATATTTGAAATTTGGACGTTTTCAAATTCGTGGTCTTTGATTTTGATATTTTGTCCCTCTGTTTGATTGTCTCTTGTCATTGTGATGTACTTGGTTTTACTGTCATTGACTTCAAGTCCTGCTGGTCGAGATGCTTCTTCTAGTTGTATGAAGGCTCTAGCGATGTCAGAGGTTTCTTTACCCAATAAGGCAATGTCATCGGCATAAGCAAGGTATTGTAGAGGTTGGCTGTATATCGTCCCTGTTGGTTGTGGACCCGTGTTTTCTCTCCTGAAGTAGTTAGTTCCCCTTGTGTTTATGTGTATATTTCTTATAACTCTCTCCAGTGTTAAATTGAAAAGCATGCAGGAAAGTGCGTCTCCTTGTCTTAATCCTCGTTTAATCCTAAATTCCTGTGAGTGTTCTCCTTGTATTATGACTTTGCTTTTTGAGTTGTTTAATGTCATATGTATAAGTCTTGTCAGCTTGTTGGGTATTCCAAAATCCTGTAGAGTGTCATATAGGTATTTCCTTCTGATACTGTCATAAGCCATTTTATAGTCTATAAAGAGTTGGTGGATTGGTATGTTGTATTCATGGCATTTTTCTAGTATACATCTTAGTGTGAAGATGTGGTCGGTTGTGGATTTGTTGGGTCTGAAACCACATTGGTAGTCACCTAAGATTTCTTCTGAATATTTTCCAAGTCTCTTAGTTATAAGCCTAGACAGTATCTTATAAGTCACATTTAGTAGAGAGATTCCTCTGTAATTACAGCACTTTAACTTGGATCCTTTTTTTGTGTATTGGGGTTATAAGAGCCGTTTCCCATTCTGTTGGTATTACTTCTTCCCAAATTCTTGATATTAGTCTGTGTATTTGGGAATGTAAGTCTTTCCCTCGATATTTAATTAGTTCTGCTGTGATTTGGTCCTCTCCTGGTGCTTTGTGATTCTTCATGGTCCTAATTATTTCTGATGTTTCAATGAGTGTTGGAGGGTTCACTAAGGGATCTGGTCCCCCATGTGGTAGTTCATATTCTCCATTGTCTCCATCTTCAGTGGTATTTAGGATCTCCTCAAAGTATTCAGCCCATCTCTCAATGACCCTGCTGTTTTCTGTGATAAGCTGGCCATCTTTGTTCTCACACATGTGTGATCTAGCTTGAAATCCGTTCTTTTCATCTTTAATTTTCATATACATTCCTCTCATGTCTCCCTCCTTTGCTAGTTCCTCAATTTGAGTAATCTTGGACTTTTCCCATTCCCGTTTTTTCTTTCTTACAACTTTTGTGGCCCTTCTTCTTGCTTCATTGTATTGCTGTCTAGTGTTCCTGGTTTCTCTTCTTGCTTCATTGTATTGCTGTCTAGTGTTCCTGGTTTCTCTTCTTGCTTCATTGTATTGCTGTCTAGTGTTCCTGGTTTCTCTTCTTGCTTCATTGTATTGCTGTCTAGTGTTCCTGGTTTCTCTTCTTGCTTCATTGTATTGCTGTCTAGTGTTCCTGGTTTCTCTTCTTGCTTCATTGTATTGCTGTCTAGTGTTCCTGGTTTCTCTTCTTGCTTCATTGTATTGCTGTCTAGTGTTCCTGGTTTCTCTTCTTGCTTCATTGTATTGCTGTCTAGTGTTCCTGGTTTCTCTTCTTGCTTCATTGTATTGCTGTCTAGTGTTCCTGGTTTCTCTTCTTGCTTCATTGTATTGCTGTCTAGTGTTCCTGGTTTCTCTTCTTGCTTCATTGTATTGCTGTCTAGTGTTCCTGGTTTCTCTTCTTGCTTCATTGTATTGCTGTCTAGTGTTCCTGGTTTCTCTTCTTGCTTCATTGTATTGCTGTCTAGTGTTCCTGGTTTCTCTTCTTGCTTCATTGTATTGCTGTCTAGTGTTCCTGGTTTCTCTTCTTGCTTCATTGTATTGCTGTCTAGTGTTCCTGGTTTCTCTTCTTGCTTCATTGTATTGCTGTCTAGTGTTCCTGGTTTCTCTTCTTGCTTCATTGTATTGCTGTCTAGTGTTCCTGGTTTCTCTTCTTGCTTCATTGTATTGCTGTCTAGTGTTCCTGGTTTCTCTTCTTGCTTCATTGTATTGCTGTCTAGTGTTCCTGGTTTCTCTTCTTGCTTCATTGTATTGCTGTCTAGTGTTCCTGGTTTCTCTTCTTGCTTCATTGTATTGCTGTCTAGTGTTCCTGGTTTCTCTTCTTGCTTCATTGTATTGCTGTCTAGTGTTCCTGGTTTCTCTTCTTGCTTCATTGTATTGCTGTCTAGTGTTCCTGGTTTCTCTTCTTGCTTCATTGTATTGCTGTCTAGTGTTCCTGGTTTCTCTTCTTGCTTCATTGTATTGCTGTCTAGTGTTCCTGGTTTCTCTTCTTGCTTCATTGTATTGCTGTCTAGTGTTCCTGGTTTCTCTTCTTGCTTCATTGTATTGCTGTCTAGTGTTCCTGGTTTCTCTTCTTGCTTCATTGTATTGCTGTCTAGTGTTCCTGGTTTCTCTTCTTGCTTCATTGTATTGCTGTCTAGTGTTCCTGGTTTCTCTTCTTGCTTCATTGTATTGCTGTCTAGTGTTCCTGGTTTCTCTTCTTGCTTCATTGTATTGCTGTCTAGTGTTCCTGGTTTCTCTTCTTGCTTCATTGTATTGCTGTCTAGTGTTCCTGGTTTCTCTTCTTGCTTCATTGTATTGCTGTCTAGTGTTCCTGGTTTCTCTTCTTGCTTCATTGTATTGCTGTCTAGTGTTCCTGGTTTCTCTTCTTGCTTCATTGTATTGCTGTCTAGTGTTCCTGGTTTCTCTTCTTGCTTCATTGTATTGCTGTCTAGTGTTCCTGGTTTCTCTTCTTGCTTCATTGTATTGCTGTCTAGTGTTCCTGGTTTCTCTTCTTGCTTCATTGTATTGCTGTCTAGTGTTCCTGGTTTCTCTTCTTGCTTCATTGTATTGCTGTCTAGTGTTCCTGGTTTCTCTTCTTGCTTCATTGTATTGCTGTCTAGTGTTCCTGGTTTCTCTTCTTGCTTCATTGTATTGCTGTCTAGTGTTCCTGGTTTCTCTTCTTGCTTCATTGTATTGCTGTCTAGTGTTCCTGGTTTCTCTTCTTGCTTCATTGTATTGCTGTCTAGTGTTCCTGGTTTCTCTTCTTGCTTCATTGTATTGCTGTCTAGTGTTCCTGGTTTCTCTTCTTGCTTCATTGTATTGCTGTCTAGTGTTCCTGGTTTCTCTTCTTGCTTCATTGTATTGCTGTCTAGTGTTCCTGGTTTCTCTTCTTGCTTCATTGTATTGCTGTCTAGTGTTCCTGGTTTCTCTTCTTGCTTCATTGTATTGCTGTCTAGTGTTCCTGGTTTCTCTTCTTGCTTCATTGTATTGCTGTCTAGTGTTCCTGGTTTCTCTTCTTGCTTCATTGTATTGCTGTCTAGTGTTCCTGGTTTCTCTCTGTAGCATTGTTCTTCTCCTCTATAGTCTGTCTGCCATCATACCCCCCCCCCTATTGTCTCGTTCTTTTGTTTCAATCCAACTACTTCTTCTGATGTTCTGTTGATAGCATGCTTTATTACTTCCCAATGCTCATTTATGTTATTTTCGCTGTCCTTTTCTAATGTTGTCAGTTGCGTTTGGAGTGCCATTCTATAAGTTTCTGCAACACGTGGATCCTTTGTGAGTTTTCGACTATCCTATTGCTGTGCTCTCTTTCTTTGGTAATTGTGTATGGTACTTATTCTTTGTTTAAGTTTAGCTTTTACTAGTAGGTGGTCTGAGTCAGCATTAGCTCCTCTGAAACTTCTTACATCTAGTATGTCTGATCCATGTCTCTTATCTATGAGTATATGATCTATTTGATTCTGGGTGTTGCCATCAGGTGAGATCCAGGTAACCTTGTGAATATTCTTATGTTGGAATTTTGTGCTGCTGATAGACATTCCTTTTCCTGATGCAAAAATCCACTAATCTTATGCCATTATTGTTGGTCTCTTCATGTAAGCTTTCTTTGCCAATTGTTGGTCTGAATGCTGGTTCCTTTCCAATTTTTGCATTGAAATCTCCTAGGACTATTTTGATGTCATGCTTTGGTGCTTCATCATAAATTCTTTCCAGTCCATCATAGAAGGCTTTTGTGTTATCATCTGCATCTTCAGTAGGGGCATGAACATTGATAAATGATATGTTGAAGAATTTTTCTTTCAAACGTAGTGAGCAGAGTCTATCATTTACAGGTTTAAATCCAATGACATTGCCTACCATTTCCTTTTTAACAGCAAAACCTGTACCTAAGTTGTTAATGCTTCCACCACTATAAAATAAAGTATACTCCTTGGTTCTGAGAAAGTCCGAGTCTGATTTCCTGTAGGGCTAAAAGGGGTATCCTATATTTCTTTAACACTTCAGTAAGTTGGGCTAGCGCACCTGCTCTATAAAGGCTTAGCACGTTCCATGTCGCAAAACAAAGATCATGTCCTTTTCCAGGCCTAGGTTGTTTTCCGTTGAGATCTGTCCGGGTTTTCTTGTGTGTATTAGCTTTCGTAACAGTATTTTTAATATGACAGAGTTGTTAGCCCTGTGCATAACCATCTGGGGGGCTGCCCCTTTCAGCTCTCTGGATAGCTGCCTTTATTTTTGGGAAAAGTGCCGTAGGCTTTGTGGATCCCTCCACTTCCTGCAAGGCAGCAGGTTTGATTTTGGTCCACCCCGGGTATTTTATTTCCCCGGTACCCACCATATCTGGAGGGCATTCCCCTATCCGCCACCTGGGGAGGCGCTCGATGGGAGATCAAAAGCTCCACGCGAGTAGGTTTGTTAACCTATAAGTATAATGTTTTCTTTTCATAATTTAGACATTTATCTTCACATTTATCAAAAATGTCGAGTTCAGTTTTTTATAAATGATGGATGCCTGTTTGTCTGTGTGGTAAGAACTCTGGACTGTCGTTTTGATGGTCCCAGGTTTGAAACCCTGCCCACCACCATCCCCTGCCATCTGGCAGGAGGTTTGGGCTGGGACGTGTAATACTTTTAAGTTCTGAAGAAACACCCAAAACATGTTAAACAATACAAAAAAAGGAGAAGATATTCGTAGGATTTAACATCAGTATAATTTTTTAAGTTATCAAAAATGTTTCCATTAATCTTTTTGTTTTGTTTCGTAGTTGAGCTGATTAAATGTCAAGAGTAAATCATGAAATTTCTACTACAAATCAAATAAGAACATAAAGCTAAAATGTATTTATCTTATCTTATAAAATACAGACGTTACTTCAAAAAAGAAGATGATTACGTACTACACATGTTCCTACATCAGTCTAGTCATGCATTTTAACCAA
The DNA here is from genome assembly GCA_030265305.1 of Biomphalaria pfeifferi. NCBI lineage: Eukaryota > Metazoa > Mollusca > Gastropoda > Planorbidae > Biomphalaria > Biomphalaria pfeifferi. Next base: position 1,247,188 of record JASAOG010000077.1, read on the forward strand.
TGACTTAAATTCTGCCAAGTCATTGGTTTTCCTTTGGTGAGGTCAATATTAGAATATGCATCCTTCGTTTTGGACCCCTCAACTGAAGAAAACATTAAATTTAGAAAGCATTCAGGATACAAGACTCAAAAGTAAAGTAACAATTTAACATAAAACACTGAACTGTCTTCAAATACAAATACAAAACCTAATAAAATACCCAGAAAGACACAAAGATAAAGGCACATTCCTTGTTCCATAGGCTAGGACAAATTTGTACCATGCTCCTTCTTCTCTACTGCTATTCTAACCGCATGGAATGGGTTGGCTGAGTCAGCCAGGAAAGGTAATGACTTGGCAGGATTTAAGTCATTGATTAACATGCATGACTACATTGACCTAGGAACATGCGTAGGACGAAATTGTCTTCTTTTTTGAAGTAGCGTCTGTATTTCATAAGATCAGATAAGATAAGATTAACAAGAAAGTGAGGAATAAAAGTGTTTTATTTTGTAAAGAGGATTTCTGTTCTGTCTCTCCACTTGAACAAATATCTCCAGACACACAGCGGAGGTTTGGGACGTCAGACAGAAGAGTTCTAAATAGACCAGATTGAATTTTAAACCTACAAAAGCACTGCATCAGTTTCAAATACTATACATTTGATTTATAATTAGAAATATCAGTCGTCAGAGCACCATGCAAGCAGCATGTTTGAGAGCAGCAAATCTTTTAACATTTCACTGACAGTGTTCTCTTTAATAAAGACAAGCAAGAATACCAGATGACATAAGATTATCTAGACCAAATTTAACTTAAGAAGATAACATTTTAGAAATTGTAATGGTCAAACTATGAGTTTTCCCAGTGGCCAATAAGCTAGTAATTCTTTTTCCAAAGATATACAAAGACTCTAAAATTTCTAGAGCCATTTTTGAGAATTGTGTCCAGGTTTTTTTTATTCCTGTTTCTTCCCATTTAGAATTAGCAAGCTGAAAAGAGGAATTGTACAAAGGAAAAAGTAGTACTCACCCTTCCAAACATTGTCTTGTATTTTTTATCAATCTCTAATCTCTGAGCGTTGCAATGTGTGGAGAGAACTTTTATGATAGCCCCTTCATCAGTACCTAGTAACATCAAGAAATAATTTAATTATAATAACTCAATGTCATTATGTACACCAAGTCATTGATATTTAATAATGCATACAGAGAACATGTCAAAATAAATTTTATACAGGTTAGTCCTCTCATCTCATCTGTCCCTTAGCTTTTGTCACAGGGGGTGCTGTGACAGTTCGCATAACCAGATCTCTCAGCTGCTTATGCTCAGCAACTCTTTTTAGCAGAATACCGAAAGAGGAACGTTTTGTTGTCGATAGTTTTTAAATCACGGCTTCATAACAAGACATTTTTAGTTTGGGGGGTGTATTTTATTCTAGCAATTATTAATTCTTATTTAAATCAAAACTAAACATTTTTAATAAAATTTTATAATAGAATACAATACATGCAAGTGAAAAAAAACAAAAACAAACTAATGCGACATATATATTAACTCTTTTACTCCGTAATTATGTTCCAATGGAATTATTCATTTTGTTCATTTGTGTTTCCCTACCCTGTTATGATTAAACTTCAATAGCTTTTTGTTTGTTATAAGGAAATATTATATTATAGAAATAAAGGAGAATGCATGTTCTTTTTATATAACACAAATTAAAGTTTTTAAAAAAATTAATTTAATTTAATGGGGTCAAATCAACGTTGGTATCGTCAGTTAGGGGAGAAGGAGTTAATAGTTTCCAGGTGGAACAGACCCTTTATGGTGTAAAGTGGTATTAGTTCAAAGTTCAAAGCTCAACCCCAGCAAATACTGAAGATTATTCATGGGTAAAAGTAAATTAGCTTTGAGTGCATATGTATAGTTACAAGAAGGGAAGGAAATTGCTGGGGAAAGAATCTACTTATTATAAAAAAGATTGAGAACCACTAGGTTCAGAGATTACTGCAAGCAGTTAAAAGGATCAAAAGTGTGACTTACCAAGACCTTTCATGGCCTTCCTCAAGGCTTCGGCTGCTTTCTCTGGATCAAACGGATTGGCAGCATGAACTGAGCTCTAGAACAAACAAATAAAAAAAAATTAAAAACTGTGCTTGATATAAATTAAAGGCAACTTTACAATCGGTGGGAAGCATGGACCAGAGGTAAAGTACGCTAGAACTTGGCTTGGCTATGAAGGGGGCTCAAAGTTTGATACCCAACTCAGGCAGAGTTGTGTTTAGTGAGTGCCTAAAGGCAGCATGGAAAATCTTCTCCCAGATACCCCCTCCACATTGGTCCACAAATGAGATAGGACGATAGCGCTCTGAGCATGCTATAAGCATGAAAGTAGGGCTATATAAAAGCTGGTATTCTTTTTTAAATGCTGTACAAAAAGAAAAGGGTTAAATAAACATTCTGTAAATAACCCTATTAGCAATATGCACAACTCACTAGATTTTGTACAACCATTTTTCACTGAACCATGATTTTAAAAAAAAAACATGATTGTGAATTATCTCTGACCATTTGTAAAATTATTCACATTTTAGAGACATTCTAGAACAGAAGTTAATAAAGCAGAGAGTGTTGGAAAGTGGGCTCAAGCATTGTTTTGTTGTTGTAGTTTTGGAAAAGGTTTGGAAACACCAACCAATGTGGTAAAAGCTACTGAAGCTCTCTGCCATACTTATGAAAAGGTAGAGTCCAGAGGCAAAGCACATCATGGACTTTTGCTAGCTGTCTGTGATTCAAACTTTTGGAGCAGATGTCTGTAAAATGTTTTACATGTATCAAGTGTTCCTTCAGAGTTGAAGATAATTTACTTACAAGTCCAAACCTCCCACAGGACCACTAGGGATAGCAGCTGGCAGTGTTTAAACCCGGGACTATCAAGAAGACCGAACAACAGTCCAGCATGCATACCGCACGACCAGGCAGCCATGAATGGTGGATGAATTTAATAAACGTGTATTTTTCAAACTAATGATTTTATCAACAATTGACAAAGTGATGGCCAGTCTTGAACTTTACAATGAAATATCAATTAATCAATTAAATTAAACTAATAGGTTTCTAATGTCAATAATCAGACATTTTAATAATTACTAGTAATAAAATGGCATATTTAAAATGAGGACATTTTTTTAAAGGGAAACTCCGATGGTTTTACAAATTTGAGTTATTGACATATTTAAATTCTGCGTAAAAAGTTGTAATAGTAAACATTTTGCCATTTTTTATTTAAATGCTTAGAAACATTTATATTTAATAAATTAGTCAGTAAATTCTTGACATCTCAAAAAAAACGGGGTTCTATGAGATTTTTTTTAAGCTAGTTCAGAATGTAAACTTTGCTGTATGGTCTCCTGTTATACAATAAGTCAATAGATTAAAACGCATTTGTGATGTCACATAGAAACCCGGTGAAAGTCTGACTGTTTTGGATGCGCAGGAAAATTACGTCAGAAAAATATCAATTACTAAGTTATTATTGCAAGAAGAAAAAAAAAGAGTCATATATTCATTATCTGTAAATCAAAACACATATTATATCAAAAATTGTCAAAACCATCCGAGTTTCCCTTTAAGTCGATGTATATAAAATTTACAATTGTGTATCAATCATTGAAGGTAGTAAGTCCCACAGTCAGAAATATTTGGGTAACCCAGGGCTCATCTGCCTTCTTCCCACATACGAAAAACAAAAACCTTCAAATATGTATACATCTACTACAAGCATTTAAAGAGTGTGTAGGGCCCGCCTTCCCCCCAACTAGACAAGGGCAAGATGACCAGACTTAGGCGGCACAGTTACACTTTCCATAAAATGACTGGGTGGTGCAGTAAATGTCTCACTTTCTTTTAAAAAGTCCAGCTTTACTTTTAGGTGTGCAAGTTAAATTTTTGGATATAGAATAATTTTTAAGAAAAACTACTGAAACTATTTAACAATTTATTGCAAATAATTTTCCTAAACATGGGCTTGTAGTTTGTTTTTTCCACTGATTTTGGAGGATTAAAACGCTGATAACAAAAAGTCAAGATTTAGTCAGTATTGGCAATAAATTATTACGTATTGGCTGCCAATATACATTACACAATGTCATAAAACTGATAGACATGGAATGTTAAGATGTATTATTACTTGTACTCTTACTCTTCTATTACTCCAACCATGTTCGAGTGGAATCTTTAAAAGAAATTTTTTCATGTAAAATATGGCTAAATTTGTAGCAAATGAAAGACCACGGTGAAATCCATGGTGAAATGTCAGCGATTGAGAGAAAAGTGCTTCACTGGAATCAAAAGTTTTTTTTAAAAAACCAGTGTGCTGAATTGTGGCTGCATTATGTATACAAGATTGCGGCAATATTCCATGCAGTATTTTCGCATACAGAGTGATCTGTGCTCTCTTAGTAGGCCTATCTTCTGCCAATGGCAAATTGATTCAGAAATGTGCGGAAAATAAAAAAAGTTTCTCTCTAATGAAGTATAATGCATGCAAATTTATAATTTGTAAGCTGTCTGCTAGGTAAGAAAAAATGATGTAGTGACAAATATATGAACATTGTGCCAAGTATTTAACAGAGAAATGTGGCCAGTTTGACAAGCTTAGCATTTTGAGATGAATTGCACCGAAATAGGTTTCATTTGGGGAAACCATTTCAAAAAAAAAAAAAATATATATATAGCTTTTGTATAGCGCTACTTTCATGCCTATAGCATGCTCAGAGCGCTATAGTACAATCTCATTTGTGGACCAGTGGGGGAAGGGGGTCTCTGGGAGGTTTTCCGTTCTGCCTTTAGGCACTCAGTAAACACAATGCTGCTCGAGTCAGGTGTCGAACCTCAAGCCCCCTCACAGTCAAGCCAAGTTCAAGCACACTTAGCATCTCGACCACGCAAACCATGATTGACACAGCTAAGAGAAACATGATAGACACATCAATCTTAATTTTAAGTAACGTTTCTTTTTCCTTTTTTTTTCATTAAAAAAAATTCATTATTAAATGGATGTAGATCTATACTTTGTTGAAAGCATTGTTGCTCCATAAATATCTGATCACCTTAAGCCTTAACTAGGGTCTTGTTTGTCTTCCAACCCCACCAACCTGGGTGGAGGGCTTTATGTGAGTATGTAATTTTCTACTTACATAACAATAAAGCAAATAAATGTCTAGATTTATGTGATTAGATCTTTATATAAATCTTATTGTACAGACATTACTTAAATCTACATTATTGTAAATTCTAAGTCTTATTTTAACTTATTAAATCTGATTTTAAATTACATTGACAAGAGACTAGACTCTAGTCTAGATAATTTAGTAGTTTTATCATCTTGATATAGATAGATTATACTAATTATAGTCTATAGATCTATATTTTTTTTTAATCTAGATCAGCACTGTCAATACTCACAGACTAACAGTCAACTTGAAACTAGATCTAGTAAAAAAAAATCTAGATTCTAGAACTAGATTTAGACTAGACCAATCATTTTTTAAGATTTTTCTTTTAAGTACTTTAACTCTTTTTTTTTCCTACTTTACATTTTTAGTATCTTTAGAGACCATAGAGTTATAGATCTAGACTACTAGTAACTAGAGTAATCTAGTCAATGAAAGACCTATCTTAGACTACTTTTACTTAGATTCTCTTATATAAATTCTTAAACAGTTAACAGATCTAGATCTAGTAATTAGACTAGTAACTATTCTACTAAACTAGATTTATTCTCAGTGACTTAGACTTAGTACTTACCATTCCTGATGGCCAAACTGGAGCTGGGGTGTTGGATGCCATTTCTCTGTGATTGACAGTATGAGTATTGACGACAGTATGAATAAGTAGACTTTATAATGAATAATGAGACACTGATTCAGTGATTGTCACTTGTCACTCACTAAGACTAAGACTAAGTGAGTAAGTCACTTGTGCTGTGGTTACCGTTATCGCTTAAAATTTAGATTTACTCAGTCACTGTCCAAAAAGTAAACCAAAGTCGCAAACTTTTATACTGAGATGAATCGTCACGCCAACTCCTGTTGAATATTTCGTCAAGCACTGGAGTGAATCAACAAGAGCGAAGCTTTATTGATTATTCTTCCTAGATCTATATTATATATAGTCTACTTGAAGCGATATGTAGCAACAGGTACGTAGCCGCAGTGGTTTGTTTAGGCTAGTGCCCCAAGCGAACTGGTTCAGAGGAAGTTAGCCCGCTAGTTTTGTTTCACACCAAGCAAATCATAGACACACCCCTTTTTGGTCTTGCGCGAGCAGGAGATCTCAAATTGTTAATGACGATTGTACCTTTTTTTTTTTTTTTTTTTTTTTTTTTTTTTTTTAAAGATTTGTTTATTTTTTATCAAAATAGGACAAATACTTTTGAGTTTATTTTAGACATGTATAGTATAGTTCGTCCATCGTGGTTCGATGATGACCACTTTGTCATCCAGGGGGCTGAGGGCTTTGCACCGGGGTTTTATGCCTCCTCATGTGGCTGGTGAGACCTATGTGAGCCCGGAATGTTCGGCCGCACACTTGGCAGGTTATTCCAGCTGGAGCTAGTGTCGTTTGTCTTGCTTTTCTTTTCTGGCATTTTTCTTCTGCCAGCGTTGTTCTTTTTTCCTCAGCAACCTGTGCGCCAGTTTTCACAGCGCGACGTCATGATGCTCTGTCATGTGCCTCTGTCTCCCAGGTGCCTGGGTCTATGCTGAATGCCTTCAGAGAAACTTTGAGGGTGTCCCTGAAGCACTTTCTTTGACCACCTTGCGAGCGCTTTCCTTCGCTTAGTTGGCCATACAAGAGTCGTTTAGGGATGTGGTGGTCTTCCATTCTGTAGACGTGACCTGCCCATCTCAGCTGGGACTGCATCAGGATTGTGTGGATGCTTTGCAGACACGCTCTTCGAAGGACTTCTGTATCTGGTATTTTGTCTTGCCATTTGACATTTAGAATTTTTCTCAGACATGTCATGTGGAAGTGGTTTAGTTTCTTTGCATGTTTACTGTGCACTGTCCATGTTTCTGAGGCATAGAGCAATGTGGGGAGGATGACGGCTTTATAGACCCCTAGCTTTGTGTTTGTGGTGATACCACGTCTGTTCCAGACATTTGCAGACAGTCTGCCATAGGATGCACTGGCCTTGGCGATATCGATTTTTCCGTTTCTGGAGAGTGTGCTGCCAAGATATGTGAATTTGTCCACTGCGTTTATATCCTGTCCATTTATAGTGATGCTTGCTGCTTACTACCAGGAGAAGGTAGATGTAAGACTTCAGTCTTGTTTGTGTTGATGGTAAGGCCAAAGTCTGTGCATGCTCTTGAGAAGTCACTGACGATGCTCTGCAGATCGTTTTCAGAGCAGGCATTTAGGGCACAGTCGTCAGCGAATAGCAAGTCTCTGATTACTGCTGCATTTATTTTTTATTTTGCTTTAAACCGCCTCTGGTTGAATAGGCCACCATCAAATCTGTATGATATATATTAGACATAAAGGTGGGAGAACACATAGCAATATGACACTCCAGGGGAGCAAGATCTAAAGATTAATTAAAACTTCTTATAAATGACACTTGTCAAAAATAAAGGGTGCTGCTGTTGTTTTTTTTTATTATGTTTGTTAATCCAACAGTGTACAAGATTTGTGATTGTCACAAGGATCTAGATTAGAACCGTGGGTTCATGAATAGGATCCCCTTCACTGGCCTGGGAAAATGCTGACATTCTGCATTATGCAATAGTTCTCAGCATGCAGCAGATGCAAATTTATATCACACCTGCTTTTTTTTTTCTCCAATGATCCTAATCTTGTGCTTTCGGGACCACAGAAAGATACAGAAGATCGAGATCCTGGTGGAGAGGGGACCATCTCATTTTTCTCCAACAGCCCACCAGACTCAGTAACGGACAGGCCCGCTGAGAAACTGTAAATTTTCAACAGAGTCCCATAACAACATAGAAGCCTATATATGTAATGAAATTAATTTTTTTCCACCTGTAATGAACCTTTGTTAAAATAAACTTTAAGAACTGTTAATGTTTCTTGTCATGTAACTAGATCAAGCGTAACTAGGAGTGTAACCAAAGGAGGAGAAACAAAAATTAAATTCTTTTTTCAAGTTAATTTATTTAAATTAAAATAAAGGGGAGGGGGGCTAATTCTATTCATCTTCATACCATTAAAAAAGGGATGTAATCAAAAAGTGTCAGAATGTTTTGTTGAGCCTAGGGAACGCGTTATAAAAAATAAAAAGCTAAATGAGATCTGTTCTGTTACAAGACATCAAGACTTACAGAGACCTTTGCGCTTAGAAAGGATTCCAAGGGGGGGGGGGGGGGGACGGTGGAAGATGGAAAGACGTCATCTGAATCAGATTCTATGTTTGTTAGAAAACAGGAATGGGAGGAGCTCTGTTGACAGCATTATCTATAGAGGTGCTATCCTTTAACAGTCTAAAGAAAGGGACCAAATGGATAGATATCTAGGACAAATGCTAGAATGGAAGGGCGCTCTTGCATATCACAAAGAAAGATTAATCTAGAAGATGAATGAAAATAAGAGATAATTGAGCAACTTAGTATGATTGTGATCATACACATTGGCTTGGCTTTCTCTTTCTCTTAAGTTGTTAAATGTGAAACATATTCTTGGTTAACAAAAATTAAGACAAAGAGGCCCAATAGTAAGTTATGTTATAAATTCATGAACAAGAACAAACAGGCGTAGCCTAGTTTAAGTCGGACACTATCCCATTTGAAGTATAGGTTTCTTTGGTGCGTTCTGAATGAACATCGCCACTGCATAATGATTGAATGAAAAGTACTTAACACATAATATAAATATTTCCACTTTGCAATCTAAGTTTATACGATTAAGCTTTTTTTCCTTTCTAGCATGTGTCCAAATTATTGATCCCTATGTTCCCTCTTACACTAGGCATTAGCAGACCCTATTTTCTGTTAATTATTTTTGTATTGATCTTACATATTAATTACTTAATAAGTGCAATATAGCTTAACTAATGCGGAGCTAATTTCTCTAAAGGTGCATTTTTTCAATTTTTGCTTCAAACGAACCCTGCTTTTCTCTTATGAAATAATGAGCCCCAGTGGTGTCATTGTTGTGGTGCATATGTGGAGAAATCTGTTACTGAAAGCAGATAGGCTAACAACAGGTAACGAACATAACCCTCTTCATGTTCCCTTGGTGGATTTCGGAGGTTTGGGTGAAAGCGAGGCTTGATGATCCTATCCAAAAACGTCCGCCATGTCGTTCAACAAGATAGACTGGTGGATCCTCCACAATTTTTGTGGTTATAGAATATAGGAATATAAATTCTTCGGACTTGTACGCACCATCCACTACACACATATGGCATGAGCTACTTATAATAGTAGTCGCTGCGATTGTGGAAACTTCAGACAGTACATGGGGGTAAAAAGCTTCTTGTCCATGCCTGACTGTTGGGGAGAAATCCTTCCCAATGGTCAATGTGAAAACTTGGGCGCATAGACGCTTCGATTCCCAAATGAACTTTTTCGAAGGTAGGAACATCATAATTGAAATTAATTTTGGGCTGTTGATGCCAGCATTACTTTAGATTTACACTTTTGACAGATTATCAGATCTCTATCTGCACCGCAAGTTCCACTAGAACTAGATTTAAGTTTTTGGTATCAAGTTCGCAAGTTCACAAAACATAATACAGTATTTCATCTCTTACTTATTAGGCATGCTTGTATTTTGTTTTGACTTTTCATGGATTTCTCTTTTAGTATATCTTCTATGATAAAGTTTATTTTGTTCAGTGACTTATAAGTTACAGACGTCCCTTCAAAGAAGAAGATAATTAGATTTACGCCTTTATCTTTGTGTCTTTCTGGGTATTTATTTGTGCTTTCTGGCTTTGTATTTGTAAATATGTTTTAGTGTTATATGTATTAATTTTTGGTCTTCTGTCATGAAGGATCTCTAAATTAATATGATCGTTTTACTGATGTTGAAATTATTGCCGCCAGCCTTGAAGTCAGCCTGTAAAGAATGCTGAGAATTGAATGAAAATGCTGTCTTCATATTTTGTTTGTGTTGTTATATTTGTCTTTTGTGTTGGTTTATTATTCCATGAATAAAGATTTTTTTTAAATGTGTTCTTCTTGTGTGTTAGTTTAATTTTAGAATGAATGATCAGAGCTTACAAGTCTTATATAGTACATTTCCAAAAAATAGTAACCCAAAAATGTAATATAACTTTTCCATTTTTGTTTAAATATGTTGACAAAGCTAGATGTATATAGATCACACACATATTGTAGATGATAGTACCAATGTGGCTTAATTTCAAAACAATGTCTAAAATATTTCTATTATTAGATCTAAATCATAAGTGCGTTAGTATGTAAAAGTCATCGATCATACTAAGCCATTGAGCTGCATCTAAACAAAAAAATCAGTGCTGAATTTTTAAAATTTTTAAGCATTGAAGAATAATAAAGGTTATTCCTAATCATTTACTAAACAATTGGAGCCAGTATCGGCATGATAATGCAGATGGTCATCCCTAATAGAAACCCAATTTAATTTGCATTATTAAACCATTGGGGCCAGTATGGGAACAATAAAGGCTTTCCCTAATTGAGCCCTAATAAATATTTCAGTTACTAGACCATTGGGGCCAGCATCGGAATGATATTGTCACAGTAAGGGTTATCCTTAATTGAGCCCTAATAAATATTTCAGTTACTACATTATTGATTGGGACCAGCATCGGAATGATATTGGCACAATAAGGGCTATCCCTAACTAAACCCAGTAATTACTAAACCATTAGGGCTAGTAACGGAACCATAAAGGTATAATAAACGTTTTCCCCTAATTGAAACCCAATGAAAATCTAAGTTGCTAAACCATTGGGGTCAGCATCTAAACGATAATGGCATAATAAAGATTTCCCCTAATTGAACCCCAATGAAAATCTAACTTATTAAACCATTGGGACCAGCATCGGAACGATAATGGCATAATAAAGATTTCCCCTAATTGAACCCCAATGAAAATCTAACTTATTAAACCATTGGGACCAGCATCGGAACGATAATGGCATAATAAAGACTTCCCCTAATTGAACCCCAATAAAAATCTCAGTTACTAAACTATTGGGGCCAGAATCGGAACGATAATGGCATAATAAAGATTTCCCCTAATTGAACCCCAATGAAAATCAAAGTTACTAAACCATTGCGGCCAGCATCGGAACGATAATGGCATAATAAAGATTTCCCCTAATTGAACCCCAATGAAAATCAAAGCTACTAAACCATTGGGGCCAGCATCGGAACGATAATTATGGAAATCCCTAATGAATCCAATAGTGGTTTTACCCATTCTGGGCCGATATTAGCACGAATAGGTTTGCCCCTAATGGTTTTAATGACGCCAATGTGCAAAGGATAACCGCGCACAAAAGGCTATTCAGGGCTGCACTAGGGCAATGGAGGATAACCCTAATTAAAATTTAATAGTGGGACATAATGGGCATGTTTATGTGGTATTTAGTTTAATGATGTTACTTTCTTATTCCATCTGTTAGAAAAAAAAACTTTGTACAAGTGCTCATTTTCCCTAGCGTTATCAATCCATGGATTGGGTTGCCTGAATCAAGCAGGAAAATCAACAACTTGCCAGATTTTAATTTAAGTCACGAACTAACATGCACGCTTAAATTTACACAGGGATAACGTACGTATGACGTAATTATCTTCTGTTTCGTCTGTAATTTATAAGATAAGATTTTTATAGGTCTGTGAGCATGGCCTAATTTGTTATACCATTCTAGTTTTCATAGGAGGAGAACTGGCTACTTCCGTAAACAAATGATAGGATATCAACGTGGGTTTATAAATCTATCTGTAAGGCTTGTCCATTAGCAAATAATTTATTCTGAATACTTTTAGTCTTTAACTTTCCTTTACTTAAAAAAGATGATAGGGTATGATAGATCTATGTGTCCTCTCAAATAAAATTATACTGACTCTATTTCAATAGTTCTAAATCTAATATAAGGCTTGTCTTCGAGTCCGAAGATCAGTGCAGCGTGCTGAGATGAGTGAGTGACTGAGTCAAGTGAGTGACTTGTGTTGACTGTTGTACTTCAACTTCTGAACCTGTACTAAGTTGTACAATTACAACACTAATAGTTTATACTAATAGTAAAAATACTACATAGTGAGGAATCCTCAGGAATGCAGTATATCCCGTGGTGGTAAAATATTTGAACATTTGTTTTTTTCTGCCATTTCCCTGTCTATTCTTGGATCAAGTTAAAACTTTGCACAATTATTCATTGAACCTGACAAAACATGAATCAATAAAAAAAATTTATTAAACAATTAGTTAATTGATTGTTGTTGATTAATTATTCTGTTTGATTTTGAAATAAGAAGGGGAATAAATCATATTAAATGATTATAAATGCCACTTAATTAGAGATGTGGATATATATGGATTTATTACCCTTATTTTACGTTTTGACACTTTTTTTTTTTACTCGTTTTCCATTCTCTGATCAGATTGAGATTTTGCATAATTATTCATAGTCCATAATGATTCATAAATCAACCCAAAAATAAACCAGTTAGTTAATCATTTTAAATAAAGTCTAATGAATTAATTTTGTTTTATATAACAGAAAGAGAGCTAAACCCTGTAATTTTAAGATAAATGGCTGTATGTAATTAGCAGTTATTTCCCCTTAGATAAACTTTGGTTTTAAAAAAAATTCTTTTTTCTATTTCTTGTTTTTTCTATAGTTTCAAAGGCGATGACTTCAAGTGCCCCAGCGTTCTGGGGTGGTAAAGATGGATTGAGAAGTAAAAAGGCAGATGAGTGGTCCAACACATTCGTTTCTACACTTGGCTTGATTGACCGTGACCTGAGCCTGTTATATGATGGGGTTAAGACTGGTAAACTATTGTGGCGGTTTTGTTTAGTTTGTACTTTCACACATTCTTTGAAATAAAAAAAAATTGCATACAATATTTATATTTTTTTATATTCGTAGTTTTATAAAAGGGGGTGTGGTGGCTGAGTGGTAAGCACCTGACTTTCAAACTGAGAGGTCCCAGCTTCAAATCTCTGTGAAGACTGGAAATTTTAATTTCGGGATTTAAAGGATGTTCTGAGTCCACAGACTGTAATTGGTACCTGTCTTGAGTTGGGGAAAGTAAAGGTGGTTGGTCATTGTGCTGGCCACATAACATCCTGCTCTTTAAATGACCATCATCTGCCTCATAGATTTCAAGGTCTGAAAGGAGGTAATTTACTTCTGGAGGCTAAGTTGTAAAGCACTTGGCTTCCAAACTGAGGGGACCCTGGTGATGACTAGGAATTTTAATTTTGGGAACTTAAGAGCGCTGCTGAGTCCACCTAGCTCTAATGAGCACCTGACATTAGTTGGGGAAAAGTTGGTTACTGTGCTGGCCACCTGACACCCTTGTTAACCATGGGACACAGAAAAAGATGACCTTCACATCATCTGCCCCATAGATCGCAAGGTCTGAAAGGGGAACTTTACTTTTTTAGTTTAATAAATGTTTCATAGCTGTTTCTTAAATATAATTAAACAAAACATTCTGTGAATGTCCCAGCGTGATAAGTACTTTTTTTTTGTTGCAGACGAGGATGTTCCAGCGTTAGGTTTAGTTAAGGATGATCAAGAAGCCAATGAGTTATCTTTGCACGAGGTTTGTGACAAATTTGTTGCTCATTGCGAAAAGGCAGTTGGTATGTTGAGGTGAGTCAAGTGAGAATCATAAACAAATGACACCCCTTCCCATTCTCAGTTGTTACCAAATTCCCTTTTTTCACTTTTGACTTCTTACCTGTGACCAGTTCCCTCCCCTTCCATCAACAATGTAAAGCTTTGTGGCTGAGCGGTAAATCTGAGAGGCTCTAAATTTTAATCCACTGTATTTTGTGCTTCTATGACACCCCTGACGAGTTCCTGGTTCTGGGAAGTAAAGGCAGTTTATTTTTGTTCTGGCCACATGATATCCTTTTAACTTAAGCCATAGAAACGATCTTTACATCATTTTCTCTTTGTAGGGTTTATTAGTGGAACTTTAATTAACTTCTTGAGCAATATAATGAGTAGATTTTTAAAAGTAATTTAAATTATAATTAAGATATGGGTGATGGGCTTTGCAGATGTTTTTATTGTTTTAAATCTTACTCAGAACGCTTGATTCTAATTATTTGCAAAGAAGATATAATACACCAAATCACAAAAACAGACACAAGAGCTCTTTTGTTCCTTTGGCAATTAAATCGTTGTACAAAATGTAATCTACTGTTGGATATTTCGCTTGTGATGTTTACGAGAACTTGGGGTATGAACCTATATTTTGTGTGCTATCGTACATATTGTTTGCTCTAATTATGTATTGTTTTTGTAATGCACAATTGTAAAACAAATTTCCTCACAGATAATAAAGATAATTATTATTATTATATTTATTAGTGCAGTAATTATACTTTTATTGCATTTCTCACTTTTATGTTGCACATTTTTATTATGCATCTTATTTTTAGACACACTTTATCAAGTACAGAATAAGTCTTGTGGGCTGTACCTTGCCTTCGTCATGAGAATCACTGTTTTAGACCATGTTTTTTTTATTTACTTAGAATTTAAATATTGCTTCCTACAGTGAACCCACTAATGGAACAGTTAGACTCTCTCTTGGAAAGTTGCTTGCAGTTGTTCGAAGGTGTCTTCAGGTTACACACAACGATGTGGTGAGTAGTTCTTGTTAGTTTGAATGAAGTCATCATTTAAACATTATTATCTTCTTCTGTTTTTCATAATGACTATTTATATTTCTCCTACTTCTTTCTCTCTCTCTCCCCTCCTCTTCACTGCTGCTGTTGTACAGTGGATTGAATCATGTTTTTATTCAGCCTAAGCAAAAAATGAAGCATGGTGGCTGAGTGGTAACGTGCCTGACCTTAGACCCAAGAGGTCTTAAGTTTGAATCCCAGTGAAGACTTCAATGCTGTCTGTTAAAAAAAGACCTGAAACTTGACTAGCAGTGTCTAAACCATATTTGAAAACCAAATATTTTTCCCCTTTTGGTAGCTAAGAACATAAACTTATACTATACACTTATTCCATACTATACACTTATTCCTATCGACTGTACCAAAGAACTTGAGAGTGAAAAAGAAATATATACCATTGTGTTGTATACTTTGTCTTATATACCATTGTGTTGTGTTGTTATGTACCATTGTGTTGTATACTTTGTTTTATATACCATTGTGTTGTGTTGTTATGTACCATTGTGTTGTATACTTTGTTTTATATACCGTTGTGTTGTTATATACCATTGTGTTGTATACTTAGTCTTATATACCATTGTGTTGTGTTTATATATACCATTGTGTTGTATACTTAGTCTTATATACCATTGTGTTGTGTTGATATATACCATTGTGTTGTATACTTTGTCTTATATACCATTGTGTTGTGTTGTTATGTACCATTGTGTTGTATACTTTGTTTTATATACCATTGTGTTGTGTTGTATACTTAGTCGTATATACCATTGTGTTATATACCATTGTGTTCTGTTGATATATACCATTGTGTTGTATACTTTGTTTTATATACCATTGTGTTGTATACTTTGTTTTATATACCATTGTGTTGTGTTGTTATATATACCATTGTGTTGTATACTTTGTTTTATATACCGTTGTGTTGTGTTGTTATATATAACATTGTGTTGTATACTTAGTCTTATATACCATTGTGTTGTGTTGATATATACCATTGTGTTGTATACTTTGTCTTATATACCATTGTGTTGTGTTGTTATGTACCATTGTGTTGTATACTTTGTTTTATATACCGTTGTGTTCTATTGATATATACCATTGTGTTGTATACTTTGTTTTATATACCATTGTGTTGTATACTTTGTTTTATATACCATTGTGTTGTATACTTTGTTTTATATACCATTGTGTTGTATACTTTGTTTTATATACCATTGTGTTGTGTTGTTATATATACCATTGTGTTGTTTTGTTATATACCATTGTTGTATACTTTGTCTTATATACCATTGTGTTGTGTTGTTATATACCATTGTGTTGTTTCATTATATACTGTTGTGTTGTTATATACCATTGTGTTGTTTTTTTATATACCATTGTGTTGTATACTTTGTTTTATATACCATTGTGTTATGTTGTTATATATACCATTGTGTTGTATACTTAGTCTTATATACCATTGTTGTATACTTTGTCTTATATACCATTGTGTTGTGTTGTTATATTACCATTGTGTTGTTATATACCATTGTGCTGTTTTGTTATATACCATTGTGTTGTGTTGTTTTTTATATACCATTGTGTTGTATACTTTGTTTTATATACCATTGTGTTGTTTTTTTATATACCATTGTGTTGTATACTTTGTTTTATATACCATTGTGTTGTGTTGTTATATATACCATTGTGTTGTTTTGTTATATACCATTGTTGTATACTTTGTCTTATATACCATTGTGTTGTGTTGTTATATACCATTGTATTGTGTTGTTATATACCATTGTATTGTGTTGTGTTGTTATATACCATTGTGTTGTTTCATTATATACTGTTGTGTTGTTCTATACCATTGTGTTGTTTTTTATATACCATCGTGTTGTATACTTTGTCTTATATACCGTTGTTTTGCACACAAAAGAACAACTATGCATGAACATCTTGTATGTTACTATTACAGCATTCAATTCCATCAATGATCACACTGTCAGAACTTCTACCAACTGTACACATATCAATGTTGAGCCTGATATCACAGTTGATTCTATGGTAAAAAAATTTGTTTCCTTGTAATTTTTTTGTTCAGATGTATTTACTGAGAAATGTAAAAGTATTTTACCACTAATTTTTGGTTTTATATTCTTAGCTGTAGGACTGTCTTGATGCCTAAGAGTCGATTGATTATAGACCTATGCTTGAATGCTTTGACGTCAATGACAAACTTGAAGGAGCCTCTCAAAAGGTTTTGGCTATCTCTTTATATGATTTTTATGTACTATATTTTTTTAGAATTGCTTTTGTAAAGCGCATCTTTCTAGTGTATAACATGTTCATTGCACTATGGTCCAACCTCTTTTGTGGACCAGTGGGGGAAAGGGTGGTAGTTGTATTAAAGCTCCCTTTTCAGACTTTGCCATCTATAAGGAAGATGATGTAAAGGTCATCTGTTTCTGTGGCACATGGTTAACAAGCACAATGACCAACTGTCTTTCCTTTTCCCCAACTAATGTCATGTACCCATTAGACATGGGTGGATTCAGAGGTGCCATAGAGATTCCAGAATTGAAAATCCCAGGATTCAAACCTGGGATCCCTTAGTTCAGAAGCCAAGTGCTTTACCGCTCAGCCGCCACGCCTCCCTCGTGGAGTTGGTAGTTGTCTTTTACTGCTCATCAAACACAACTAGGCGTGAGTCAGAAGTCAAGATTGAGCCCCTTGATAGGTAGTCAAGCAGTTTATGACTTTCAACATCACATTCGAAGCTTTCTTTAGATTAGTGGGATAGTGTCATGAAGTAAATTGCATTGGGTTTAAATTTTTTTTTTACTTATATAATCCTGACTTTTTTATACTATTTCTGAAGTAAAATGAAATTCATAACAAAAAAATTTTTTTTCTTTTTAAAGCCAGACCAGAAGCAGTATTTATAATGTTCTGACTTTACTCATTGATACTGTGGGATGGAGCGGGCATCTGACTTCACAACTGAAGACCCTGACACAGGAATTAATATCAGATATAAAACTGCAGAGAGTGATTCAAAAACAGGTTGGCTTTAAATCTGAAGATTCCTGCCCTAGCCTAGATATTTTAGAAAGCTTATAGTAGAAATATACTTATTGGAGATTCTTATGATAAACTAGAAAATGTCAAGGACGCTAAATTGAACCTCTATGTCGCCAACTAAAAATTCACTAATTCCAATTTTATTAAGTTATTGAATACCCCAGTCTATAATTTTAAAATGTACAATTATATACAGTTATTGCTCTTTTAGTTAAATAAGTTTTAAGTTGCTCCATTGTCATAGGGTGAAAGTCTAATGCTACCTTCATACTGAAATTATTTTGTGCTACAAATGAACTAATTTATCATCCACACCAAAAATACTATAAAAAGTACATAAAAAAAAGTTATTTTCTTTCAACTTAATGGCAATTTCTTCAGTTCCGAAGATTAAGGATTAGTGTTTTGGCTTGGCTCGTTAGGGGTTATTCCATTACTCACTTGCAATTAAATAATACTTGCTTGGCTCATTAAGGGTTTCTCAAATACGAACAATTATCACTAAACAAATTCCAACTCCAAATATATATGGATAGCACAAATAATAATACTCCATCCACCTTTAAGCTCTCAAAAAAAAAAAAAAAGGGGGGGAAAGCTCTCCACTTCTATGTGAGATAAACAAAAAGGAGTGTTTTTTTGGGTACCATTCACATTTTGGATATTATAGCTATTTTGCTACTCGTATTTATGTACTTTGTCTTTGTTCCAAAATTATCAACTTGGCTGAGCTATGACCTGTATTTGAACACATTTGGTGCAGATGAACCAATGTGGGGTGGGGGTGAGGGAAAGAGGTATTTAAGCTCTCTTTTCATCCCTTTTTGCACCTTTCGTTGCTTGTGTCTGAGTTGGGTTTTTATTGTCTATGCCATCTTGTTTTTTTTGCTGTTTTTTTTTTTTTGTAAGTATTTTTCAGCTGTTTGTTCTACTAGCCAGTTTCTGCCAATTATTGTGTATGCTAGTAAGCGTAACCTAATAACTTTTAGAAATTTAGCCTCTTGTCAGAATAATAATGTTTCTATTTTGAAAATGTAGCCTCTAACTCAAGACAAGCAGGATGTCCTCGAAAGAAAGAAAAAGAAAGGGAAAAAGATCAACAAGGCTGAGTCTTACAGTGAACTGACTGTCATCAATGAAGCGTCTGCTGAAGACAAGAAAGATAAATGTGTTTCACAAACTGGCTCCTCATTAGCAGCCCTAAAATGTAAGTTTTTTTTTTTTTTTTTAAGAGTTATCTCTCGTAGTTCCCCACAGATATTTAAAGTTCAAAGAAATTATGTGATAATGGTAATTAGTTGAGGTTTGTGTGATCAGACTATTTTTAAATGAAGACAAAATGTTATGTGTGCGGATGCATTGTTATGGTTACATGTTTGTTACTATGGAATTGGGTCTTGAATATGTCTCTGTACTTCACAAGTTCACTCTGATGACCCAACATCCAATGTATGCCAGCTATACTTGTTAGGGTGAAGAAATAATTAAATTCATCTTTACCAATTAAAACAATTTTTAATCCTAAAGTTGAAAATAATAAGGCCATCGAACACACACATTATCGTGATGATATTTATTTTTGAGTGCTAGATGTGATGATATCTTGATGTTACGATGAGATTGTGTTGATTAGACATTGCATTTCTGATGTTATAATTAAGTATAGATTTCTCTTTTTGAACAATTACTGAACACTCAAACAATATTGTGATACTGGAGATACAAATGTAAACTATCAATTCAAACAACTAAGATCCTTCAACAATAAATACAAAGCTTTAATTCTGGATCTAGGATATTCACTTTAATAATATACACACTGTACAATACAATTTGATTCAACAAATTTACTGTCCTCGTTCATCCCAACTGAATATATCCTTCCTTTAAATACTTTTTACCATCTATCTTTTTTCTCAATTGAAAACAGTCAACTCCTATCTCAGCCGCTGGATTTCTCCAACGCTTCTTTTATGGTCTGGAATGAAATGAACTTGCCGTAATGCAAATATTCAACCAATGAAAGCGTTAATAATTTGTTATTCCAAATGGCCTTGCGCTGCAGGAATACAATTTTAAAAAAAAACTAAAATTAACTGGATCAATAGTAATTGCACGTTAAGAATAGCATGCCTGTTTGATTCCCATGACATGAGATTTAGTGACTTGGAGGTAGGCAAAAAAATTAGAAAAATCTGGGACTCAACAGCGGTAACAATGCCACTGACATGATATGCACTTTGTTGAAGCTTATGATGTAGTTGTGATGTAAAGAAATACTTTGTTGACGCTTATGAAGTAGCGATGTTGTAAAGAAATAACTTTGTTGACGCTTATGAAGTAGTGTTATCAATTTATTGCTTCATTGATGTATGAATCTGAGAGCAAAAAATGAGACATTTAATAATTTTACATTAGACTCTATGTACTATTTCAAATGTCTGTTAATTTGAAAACTTTTCTTAAAAGTCAAAATATTCTAGGTGAATAACAAATGACTATTCCCCTTAAGAAAAAAAATTATTTCTTAAAGCAAATTTCAGTTTTAACTCTTGTTGTTTTTTTTTTATATAGTATCAAGGCAAGCTTTACAAAATGTGGAATTCATTTTTGTGGAAGTAAGTTTAATTAAAATTTTTAAAGTTTAGTTTGTTAAATTATGACTGATAACGTAGGAGCGCATAAATTTTGAGTCTTTTTTTGGCAAAGAGGTATCTGGGTCAAGGTTACATTGATAGCTTTTAAAATTTATTTAAAAAAAAAAACAAAACAAAAAAAAAAAGAAGAAGAGCTTAAATTTGATTCCAGGGGCTCAGGCCATTACACCGCCAACTGTGCCTGTGAAGTGCTTATGAAAATAGGTTTCTTAGCTTTCTGTTGTTAGTTTCAAACGTCTAAGTGACAGTATAATTCAATTAAGACAGCCACATTAGTCAAGCACAATGTCTTTCCCTGGTTTGAGACCAAACAAAAACTAGTGAATGCACCATTACTAAGACTTAGTTTCTGCCTTGGTTCTGTAGTCATTCTAGAAAATAAAAAAAATCACCCCTTTTTGGGTCAGGGTTTTGTGATTTTTTACCATCACACAAGAGATACAACACAGATAGCAAAGACAGACACTCTTTTGTTCCCCCTGGCAATCAAATCATTAAATAGAAAACTATCTGATATAAAATTTTCACATGTAAATTATGAGTGAGTCAGGTGTGCATGTACATTTTGTTTTTTTACTGTTTTGTTTGGTGTAATGCATAAATTGTAAGACAAATTTCCTTACGAACAATAAAGATTATTATTATTATTATTAAAGCAGTTGTTTGTAATTGTGGTGTCTTTTTTTTTTTATTATGCAACTAAAGATTTTACATTGAAGGGAAGAGCCCACCATTGATGAGTTTGGAATCAGGAAGTTAACATTTTTCTCTCATAGAATTAATTTAGCTCTAGCAGGGCAACTGAACAGAAAGAGTAGCGCAAGCTTTAATACAAAAAAAAAAATTAAAAAAAACTTTGTCTTTCCAATAATTTAACAATTTGCTATCAGTGTCTACTACTACAATTATTTCCCACAATTTGATGGCATTATTTACTTACCCATCTGTAGCAGACTGTTATGACTTGACTTTTATAGCTTTTTTTGTTTGTTTAAAGAAAATTTAATGTATTGGTTTCGATTTTATACAATATACAACCCTTTTATACAATATAACCCTTTTATACAATATAAATGATAATTACAATATAAATTACGTTTATAGAATAAATTGATGCCATTTTGTGGGAAAAAAATTAAATTCGCTATGGAAGCTCATCAGCCATAGACTTCAACTAAACGTCTTTCACATCTCACATAAATCTTGATCTAAAAAGTATTTTGTTATCTGATTATCACAATAATATCACAACATCACAATAATTTCTTTACAATATTTATTTGTGTATTCACAAACATTTTACTTTGTGATTACAAAAATTGTTTTTACAATATTCATTTGTGTATTCACAAACATGTACTTTGTGATTACAAAAATTTTCTTTACAATATTCATTTGTATATTCACAAACATTTTACTTTGTGATTACAATAATTTTCTTAACAATATTCATAAGCGTATTCACAAACTTTTTTTTTTTTTACAATTGGTCTTTTTAGAACATCATGCATTGCATCCTTGAGACTGGGAAACTCTTGCAACGTGAAGAACCTCCACAGAGCTCCCAATACTTTGATGGGGCTTGCAGGAAAGAGCTGTATAGTTGTATATTTTCCTGTGCTTTGGTTTTCTTAGGCCCTGGCTGCTCTCGAAAGAAAGTGATTACTCACTTTCAGATGTCTAATGCCGCCATAAATTTACTTCGGGATGGAATGTTCGAGGATGTATCTTTTGAGGTGAGAGTTATTATTATTATACCTTTTATATAGGGCTACTTTCATTCTTATAGCATGCTCAGAGCGCTATGGTCCAATCTCATTTGTGGACCAGAGGGAGGGGGTATCTGAGAGGAGGTTTTCCGTGCTCCCTGTAGGCGCTCAGTAAACACAACTCTGCTCGAGTCGGGTGTCAAACCTCGAGTTCATGGGTAGCCAAGTTCAAGGGTACTTAGCCTCTCAACCACGGTTCCCACAGTTGTGTTCACGTTATTTGTATGTGGTTATGGCTCAACTTTAAAAAAAAACTACACATGTTCTATATTGATATAGTAGTATGGTGACGGGATATGTCTGGCATTGCACACCACCATTAAAGGTGCACACCATCTTGCACACTATCCTATACAAGATGTAACCAGGGAGAATGATGAAATTACAACCTAGTCTTTCAGATTGGACTAATTTGTTAATACTATTATTTTAAGGAGACATACATTAGGCATATTTAAATGTTATAATGAATATAAATATATATATATAGATATTTATAGATAAATATGTATGAAGTTATTAAATACTGCATTTCAATGTTTAATTACCAAGACAAATAGTTAGGGTGTTAATTAAAAATCCCAGTCTTCACAATGATTTGAACCCTGGACCCTGGTTCAGAAACCAATCACTTTACTGTTGAGCCACCATACCTCCTTTTCCTTTTATAGTATTTATAAAAAAAAAAACAAATTCATATTTTAGGTTTCTTCAATATATTTTTTTTACCTCAGCACAAGCCAATGTTTGTCCTTCTCATGAAGGTCTACGAATCTCATTTCCAAAGGGTTTGATCTCAAAACATTTGTTTGCATCCAACCACATTATCAACCAGCCCTTTATGACATAGAATAATAATTACCTATCCTAGACAGGAAATGTACATTCATACTGCATTATCTTCTCCTGTTCTGAAAAGAATTTTTCTGACAGTGATATATTTTTAATTTCTGAAGTGTACTGGTAATAGGATTTCAGAATTTAATATAACTGTTTTTGTTTGTTTTATATTGACATTCAGGTTCAGAAGACTTGTAAAGATGTGTTAACACTTTGGAAATTAACATCACATTTAAACAGACCTATAGTTAGACGAATTTTGCCAGATGATTGTGTGAGTATACTGATTATGAGTTTTAATGCTTTAATCAATTGCGTAGATGCAGAAGGAACATTAGATTTTCCACATAAAGAAGGATCCCTTATTAAAGACATGGGCGGTCTGGAAGAACCTGGATAATAATCCCAAAGCTGCACACCAAGGGAACATTTGGATATTAAGTAAGGACTAATTGGGGAAGAGGAGGGTGGGGTAAGAATCTTCTATGATCTGTTACGATTTGTTACAAGGTGGAGAGGGTCTTGAAAGGGTGGTTTTCAGCATTACACAATATCTGATTGTTCCCCAATATATTTATGAGTTCCCGAACAATAAGGAAAAAAAACATGTCAATATATAATATACATTGATCAAATCTTTTCATAATTGCTTGATACACTTGATACTTGAAAGCTCATATTGGTTTCTGATGCTGAATGTGGGCTGTCAATACTTTTTGTTAGTCTTGATAAATGTTGCCGCTTGTTCATTTTGTGGGAGATAAAAGAGTACTTGATATTTAGATGCTGAAGTCAATCTCTACCGTTATTCTGACTCTAGGCTATTTCCATTTTAAGTGGGGTTTTTTATGTATAGTCATGTCACTAATGAAATTTTGATTAATCCCAACTTTTACATGTCGATTTAGAGAGGCGTTACAGTCTTTATTTTTTCAGTCAATAATATCAAATAGGGTTTGAGATAAAAAGAAAAGCTTAAGGTTTTTTCCACCCTTACTTTCAATTCAGACCTATTGTGTCACAATCCAGGAAGTGTTTTGGCTGGTTTCACCATATTCTTCCATACAGACTTTACAAACTATCTCCCCCGACACAGTGCTGTCCATCCAACTGAAGTCAACACTGTCAGTGTCGGATTTCAGCTCGTTGACTCCCGGGTAGACATAAGTTCCTTGAGTTCCCAGTTTCCCCACCTTGACAGTTTAAACCCAAGCAAATAATATCGGCATCGAAGCCGTGACTGGCCAACACTGAATACAGGGGTTTTCAATGTAACATGTAGTGAATACCAACAGTTGTTCAACGTGAACGATATTAATGATAACGTAAGTTATTGTACATTAGTTAACAACAAGATTGTACGTTTAACAATTTAACGAATGTATGAAATATGATGACATGAGTGATGAATAAAAAGTCAATAGTATTTACAAAGGAAACACAAAGTATACATATTATGCAACGAAATATATCACACCTTAATCTCAGTGCCATAACTGATCAGGGCTCACAACACCCCACCCCAACGCCACGGGCAATAGTCAACTACCCAGCCTACAACTCAGACTCAACTCCAGCAGAGTCCCAAGCCTGCGTCCCTAGATAAGAAAATACATATTCCTTGAGATTGCCGTCCACACGATCATAGAAACAACTAATTTTGAGCTACACCACGAAGACTAATAAAGTAAATACTGACTTATCCAATACTGGGGAAAGAAAACCACACCGAGAACTCCATCTCAAGGCAAAACAAGTGAGCAATGACACCAATAAAGCGCATCCTTAGAAACTAAAACTAACAAAACCTTATGGTGCACAAAAGATATACCAAGCAAGATGCGCACGACAAACACTTTTGCTCTTGGTGCATAATAAAAATGCATAAGATCACTTCAATGGAACTAGATTTTTTGTGTCGCTGCGACTGTGATAATTTAGATGCGTCCTGATCTCCAGGGAAAAAAAAAAATTGAGCACCACCGGCTTTGGTTATACACCACCTTAAACTTCTTAGCAGTATAGTCTTATAACTATCTTGTTTCACACGTAAGTTGGTTGGATAGCTTATAAATGATTGTGTTGTGGCTAATGTATTAAACATGTGTGTCTTGTGATGTCTTGATTTCTAGACTGAGAAAGAGGACATCCTGGAGGTGGAGAGAGAGAAGCAACAGCTGTCTGAAGAAAATGAACAGCTACGGCAACAGCTGGTCAGCATGGAGATGGAGTCCAAACAACAGAGTCGCCTTATAGCATCTCTGCAGGAGGAATTGAAAGACATTAAAAGAAAGGTAGGAAAAAATACTAAAGCTTATCTTCGAATCAGAAGGAGGAGTGCCTTATTTAACTTAGATATGCAGTCCTTGCTGTGATCCACGTATTTTGCCACATGCAGCACAGACAAAACTGTTGTCCGCCAATGGTCAGTTTAGCTTTTCTTTTCTCCATCTACATTTTTTCTTGGCAGTAAATTTTGGTCTCAGGTATGAATTCTGCAGCCTTTGTAAACAAATCTGTCATTCAAAAGCCACCTGCTGCTAAGCTATTCCTTCTATGTCAGCTACAGCAAGCTGGTGCTGAAGTTGTTCTTTAAAGCATAGTGTCATCCCCATACAGCGTATTAAGGTTGAAATAAAGAGTTTAAAGTAATACGGCTGAACTGATTTCTGTTGGAATCTCACCTTAATGTTAACATTCTAACTTTCACAAGCTCTAGAACTAATAGGCAGTTTGACATCTCATCAATGGTGTTCAGTTCTCAAGTAGATTAACGTACACTCAACAACGGATGTTAAAAGCTATCCTGCTAACTTAACATTACAGTGAGTAAACAGCAAATACTCCTCAATCATCAGTCACAGACAGTGGCATAGCTAGAGGGGGCAGGTTGGAGTCCTCAAATGAGTGTCCAAATTTTTTTTACATTAAATATTAAGCCAATGCCATGCTATCTTGCTATTCATGTTGTTATGTAATTTAGTGATGATGTTGTATGCACACATTATACTTATATAGTTATTAAGTACAATATCTCATACCATGAGGTTGAATGTCAAAATGGAAGGGTCCTTAAAGAGGCCAAGCCCCGGCACCTAAATTCCTTGCTATGCCTCTTTTCACCGAGTCATTAGAACTATATTTACCTTTCCCTAGCTTAAAGCATACTCTTCTGTTTGTTGAAAGAAATGTACAAATTAAAGTTAGGGTTAGGGTTAGGGTTAGACCATGCAGGTGATGTAAAGATAATTAGTTTCTGTGGCAGGTGTCTTACAAGGGTGTCACGTGGCCAGCACAACGGCCAACCGCCTTTACTTTTCTCCAACTAATGTCAGGTACCCACCCATTAGAGCTGGGTGGACTCCTAGGTTCCCTAAAGATCCTGAAATTTCAAGTCCCAGCATTCGAACCAGGGAACCTCTGGTTTAAAAGCCAAGCACTTTACCACTCCCTTTCTTTTTCATTTGGACAACAGAAGGCAAATAGTTAGCAAGGTTAAAAAGGACAATGACAATCAATACTTTACCATCAGGCAGCGATTTTCTAATGGTTACCAGCCTCCATGTGAAACAAGTGTGCACAAAGTTAAAAAGAAATTAAATGGAATTCTAATTTTCATTGAGTTCTGTCACTATGTCCTATCACCATTTTTTATCACTCTGGTCTATCACTATGTTTTACAATGCCGTTAAAAAAAATTAATTCATGTTTCAAATTTGAATGCAAACAATTTTTCAGAGAGCTGATGAGCTCTTTGAGCTAAAAGAAACCAATCAAGTCTGTGCTGAAGACCAGGAAGACGATGACAGTGACACATTGACTCGTGCTGATCACAGTCAGTCTCCTGTCACTACACACAAATCAGAAGTGACTGTAGATTCCCAACTTTGTGCAGCGGAAGAAAATATGGAAATTGAGCTGCAAAAAGAATCGCCTAGCCCTGTGGCGCAGGATCAGAGAGAATCCTCGGAAGAACAAAATTTAGAAGAAACTAAAACACCATTAAAAAGAGTGAGTCAAGTTTTAATTTTTATGTCTTACTAGGTTAAGTGAGCAGCATGTGTCATTAAAGAAAATAAAGTTTGTTTTTTTTTTAACTAAATTTGTTTAATTCTCTTCATTTAGAAACGTGAGAAAAATAAACAAGAGCAGGAAAGTAAAAAGACAAAGAAACAGCAGGATACTAACAACATCACACCACAGGTGAATACAGACTTTTTGTCAGTTTTATAAATACGTAAGCAAGCTGAAGTACAAAATCTCCCTTACGGAGCTAGAGCTTCCTGGCCAGGTACAAAAGAAAAGTTTCAGTCATTGGTAAATAAGGTGTTATGTTGCCAGTTGTTTGTGTTAACTTTCCCTATCTTCACCTATTCTGTAGTCTGTTGAACTGTTGGGCACCACACATAATCTGTTGACCATCTCTCTCCATTCCACCCTGCCTGGTCTTATTCTCCAGCAAGCATCAAGTAGCCGCTAGAATAATTGTAAAAAGTAAAGATAGTCCCTTTCAGACCTTGCGACCTAAAGGACAGATGATGTAGAGGTCATCTGTTTCTGTGACTGACATTTAACAAGTTTTTCATGTGGTCAGCTAAACAACCAACCACTTTACTTTTTCCCAAGTAATGTAGGTAAAGTTAAGTCCCACTTTCAGACCTTGTGGTCTATCTATAGGGCAGATGATGTTAAGGTCATCTGTTTCTGTGGCCCACGGTTAACGAGGGTGTCATGTGGCCAGCACAACAACCAACCGCCTTTACTTTTCCCCAACTAATGTCAGGTACCCATTAGAGCTGGGTGGACTCAGAGGTGCCCAAAGATCCCCAAATAAAAAAATCCCAGTCCTCCAGGAATCGAACCCAGGTCTTCAGTTCGGAAGCCAAGCTCTTTACCTCTCAGCCACTGCACCTCCTAAATGTACAGGTTTGTCATGTGGCCAGCACAACAGCCAACCACTTCACTTTTTCGCAACTTATGTGAGGTACCAATTAGAATTGTGTGGTCTCAGGGATGTCTTAAAGATCCAGAAATTCAAAATCCCAGTCTTCATCGAGGTACAAACCCAAGACACTCTCAGTTCGGGTGACCCCAATCACTTTACCACTCATCCACCATGACCCTACTATAACAATTGTGCAGAATTTAACCTATGGATTTCCACCTTATATGCTTGGTTTGGTTTTCCAAGCACATTATCACCAAGTCACCATTACCTCAGTTTTTATTGTGTTACTTGTTTTTTTATCAAAACATGATTTTAAATATGTTCTTAAATAACTTTGTGTTTCCTTGAATTGTTTTAAAAACATTATTTAAGAGAAGTCTTGTTTGGCATGGCTTGTATAAATATGTGAGAGAAAATGTGTTTAAATAGCTTTGTGTTAAATCGATTATTGTTCCATGCTTTTGGCCAGTGTTTCCAAAACTGTGTGCCGTGGAACACTAGTGGCATCCCACGAACTACAGAAATAAATAATTAGTAGGCCATCATGTGAATCAATCTTTTTTAAAAAAATAAGTGTTCTGTAAACTACTCAGAATGTGTGTAGTGTTCCTTTTAGGAAAAAGTTTGAGAAACGCCGCTTTAGGCATATAGTAGTTCATAGATCTTCAAAGCATACTCATGAATGAAACATTTGTTTGAAACGGGATTCCCCTAATACAACAAAGACACCAATAGAAGTAAAGTCTGTGGCCTTCTTTAGACATTTTTAAGTCGTTGGTTACTTACGTTAGGCATAAAGTCTGTCAGGATTAACTCCCTTTTTAGTTCATAGCTTCAGTGCTTTTGATATTTGATAGTCAGACTTTTTGGGAATGTGATTTGGGTACAAGCATGGGTTTAGAGTTCACCCTTAACCTTTTTATTTATGTCCACTGGTTAAATGGGTCAGTGTCAGCGTGTGGGGGGGGGGGGGGGAATGGGGAGGAGGCTAAGAGGTTGACTGGACAGACAGGAGGATTTGGTTGGAAAAAAGTTTCTTGGAGATTTGGGGTTTTCTGGATAAAGTGATTAAAGTCATTAAATCACTTCAGCAGTGTTGTGAACTATTGAGAGGTCATTGAGAGACCTTCTTGCGCAAATAGTCTCAAAATTTGATTTATAGAAATAGTTCCATTTATTTTGTTTTTTACATAGAAAGTTCTCTCTCTCATCTCATCTCTGTCTCATGACTTTCGTCATAGGGGGCGCTATGGCATGTTGCCTAACCAAATCTCTCCACTTTGCTTTGTCAGTGCAGCTGTTCTTAGCAAGATCTCAAGAGAGAGGCTGGTCCATTCTTTGATGTTGTCCAGCCAGCTGTTCTTTGAACCACCCTTTTTTGTTCCCTTAAAGAATGACTTTTGACAATAACTTTATGTTTCATAGCTTTTGCAATGACAGTGGTCAAGTTTCTTAGCTTTTGCAATGACAGTGGTCAAGTTTCTTAGCTTTTGCAATGACAGTGGTCAAGTTTCTTAGCTTTTACAATGACAGTGGTCAGGTTTCTTAGCTTTTACAATGACAGTGGTCAGGTTTCTTAGCTTTTTGAATGACAGTGGTCAAGTTTCTTAGCTTTTACAATGACAGTGGTCAGGTTTCTTAGCTTTTTGAATGACAGTGGTCAAGTTTCTTAGCTTCTGCAATGACAGTGGTCAAATTGGGTGCTTAAAAGCAGTGCTTGTAGTTGAATTTACTGATTATTATAGTGATACTAAATGTGACTTTAGTAGCAGTGATTGTAATATTTTTTAGCAGTTATTAATGTCATATTAATGATGTAAATTGTTAAGAATTTCATTTTATATTTATGGGGGGAACACATCATGATTACACTGTTGATAATGATGCAGAACAACTTTTATAACTTAATAGTGAGTCAATATGACAGCTGGATGTAGCTCAAACTGTAGTTTAATCTTGGTTTTAAAAATTATTTAACAGAAGCTTCACCAAAAATTGTCTGCCATTTGTCATTTCTCAAAGTAAAACTATTTTTTTTTCTTTATTTTCTTCAGAGTGACAATGAGAGTCTACAAGCCATGATTTCAGATTTTATCGATGCAGAACCAGATATTCTGTGATTACTTCACACAAAAAAATTGTTATTAGCTGTGCCAATAAATTTACTTGAATGTAACAACAGTGTTGTTCTTTGCTTTTTTTTTTTTTTTTCTTTTAATTAGCTGAAATATCTTGCAGAACTTTTAAAAGACTAATAAATAGCAAACCTGAGACATGAAAAAAAATAAAATAAAATCAAGCAAAGACTGACATGAAAACAAAAAAAACTCAAGCAAAAACTTAGATGTGTGGATGGGAATGTATTTTGATTTCAGTTCAATGATAGTGTGAGAGACATACATGTTCACATTTCTACAGGGCACCTCAAAACATGTAAACCCATCAGACATTGATGAATTTCTAGAAATTAGTCATTTAATAAAAAAATTTTTTAATGAAGAATAATAAGTATTTAAAAAAGGATACCCATTTCTGACCTGCGATCTATGGGGGGCAGATGGTGTAAAGGTAATGTTATTATGGTGGATGGTTAACGTGGGTTCCATGTGGTCAGCACAATGACCAAGCATGTTTACATCCCCTTAGTATGTCAGCAGTGGTGTAGCTAGGAATTTGCCGTCCTTTAAGGGCCCAGGGGGCTTGACCTCTTTGGGGGCCCTTGCATTGTTTTTACGAATATTTAATTTAAAAAAAAACTCATTTGGGGGCCCCAGGGGGGATTTCGCAATTCTACTCCCACCATCCACTGTATGTCAAGTACCCTTAAGAATTGAGTGGACTCGATGGCACCTTAAAGATCTCGAAAACTGTCTTCACTAGGATTTAAACTCATGATACTTCGGTTCAGAAGCAAAGCGCTTACCACTCGGCTTCCACGCCCCCCTAATAAAATCACAACTTCTTTTCAAATAAGTGTTTCTACCAAGTCCACATCTAGCTCTTATGGGATAGGCTCCTGGCAGTCATTGTGCTGGCCACATAAGCTGAGGTTCGATTTTGGTTACAGATAAAGGCGGGACCTTACTCCACCAATATCCCTGCAGCCCTAACACCTCAGGAAACAAAAAACTTGAACCTGGTTTTAACACGGAGGAGAAAGTACCGGTAGGAAAAACAAAAACTAATACATTACAACAACATCAGTATCCAATAAAGTAACAAAAGCAGTAACAAATTGTGCATACGTATTTTAGGATGCCCTGGGTTTTTTTTTTTAAACTATGAATTGGTTTGGTACATTGAGTATGATTGTGATTTGAAGAGAAATGTCATGTCCTTGTAATCTTTTAACAATCATGTATTAACTGTTGCAGAAGTGGTCGATGCTTTTAATGTTTACATAAGATGCGCCCCTCTCCTCCTCTCCCCCTGAAGCCCGCGCTACTATGATTCCATCACAAATTCGTGCTTTATTATAAATCGACACACAAGAATGGTGACATTTCAACTATTGATGTTCTGTCTAATCAAACATAACTTAAATCAAATAAAGGAGTTATCCTTCTTAGGTTGCCAGAGGAATCTTTTGTCGTGGAGGGGGAAAAGGAAAGGAAAAACTTATCTAGATCTAGTGGATTTGATTCATATGAAATGTATGCGTATGGTACTTGAAAAAGTTAAACAAAATGCATAGATCAATATTTTTATTTTGCAAAGTAGAGTCTGGTGTATAACAGCGTCCAGTTCTGTATCAACCCTTGAAAATCTGGGATGTTGATTTAGCAACCGTCCATACAACACTGGAAAGAGAGAAAAAGAAAGAAAAAAAAGAGGTAGACATGTACACGTCAATACCAGTGGCATTTGGTTTTCATACACTGAACCCTATCCATTATGATAAGACAATTACGACCAGGCTTTTGCTCCTATCTCTCTTTTTTTTTTTTTTTTTACAACAAAGCTAATATCTTATCTTATCTAATACAGACGTTACTTAAAAAAAAAGAAGATGATTACGTCCTACGCGTCATGCATTTAGTCATGCATGTTAACCAATGACTTAAATTCTGCCAAGTCACTGGTTTTCCTGACTAGCTCAGGCAACCCATTCCATGCTCTAATAGCACTAGGGAAGAAGGAGTATTTGTACAAATGTGTCCTAGCATATGGGACGAGGAATGGGCCTTTATCTTTGTGTCTTTCTGAGTATTTTATTTAGTTTTGTTTTTGTATTTGAAGATTATGGTTCAGTGTTTTATGTATAATTGCTACTTTACGTTTAAGTCTTCTATCCTGAAGGCTTTCTAAATTTAGTGATTTTACTAATGGTGTTATTCTAGTCAAATGTGAATATTCGTTTGTTATGAATCTCACTGCTCTATTTTGTGTCTGTTCTAGTTTCTTAATGTTCTCCTGAGTTGGGGGGTCCCAAACGGTGGATGCATATTCTATTATTGACCTAACCAAGGTTAAATAACATTTTAGTTTTATGTTCTTATTTGATTTATAGAAATTTCTTTTAATAAATCCTAATGCTTTGTTTGATTTTTTTTATAGTTTCAACAATATGTGGATTCCATGACAGTTTTTCATCTAAGTATTTTGCGCTTTTAGTTTGTGCTACTGGTTTACCATGAATAAGATAAGTGGAGTTTATTTGTTTTAGCTTTTTTGTTACTCTTAATAACTGACATTTTTTGTGGGTGGAAAGACATGCTCCAATTTGATTCCCATGCTATGATCAAGCTGAAACTTGTAACAATTATTTAATGTACCTAGCATAACATAAATCAAGTTTTAAAAAGGAATCCATTAATTAATGGTAATTATTCACCGAGGTATGAACCAGAGACACTCAAAGAAGGGAAATAACTTCTGCATTATTGAAATATATTTTTAGTGCGGAGTTCTTTCCCTTAAACAAGCTTTGTTGTTTGTTTTTTTTTAAAGGATTTTCTTAAATTATTGTTTTTAATATAGTTCAGTTGTGTGTGCGTGCGTGTTTCTATGGTGAAGGTGGGAAGAGGTTAGCGATTGGTTGTGACATAGGTGGCACTGTCGTCACTTGGTCTTAGTTAAGAGCAGACGACTCCAGAACGTGAGACTGAACGGTTGTGCTATTGTAGTGAGTTAGACTTTGTTAAAGAATTATATTACTAAAGTCTTCTACGGTTATTTCATCTCATCTCAACTTGATTTTGTTTATATTATAAATAAAGTGTTATTTAGTTTTGTTCAAAAAAAAAAGTTATTCAAGTTATTTGAAGTTTTATTAGTTAAGATGCATTACGCCTACAGCGGTTTAGTTGTCTACCAACAGTTTGGTGCTACAAGTCAACGGTCGGTACCAACACGGCGATGATTTAGGCTTCACTGTTCGTTCTAGAGGGAACGGTGTCACAAAGTCATAAAACGAGCATCGAAAATCACTTTAACCCATTGAAACGAACTTTTTCAGCAGAGTTGTAAAAAAACCGCCATCGGCTTCATCATAACTTCGCCAAGTCGTCGCGAAGTGGGCGGCTTCTGTCCGTATAAGACAGGAACCGAACGGTAGCAAAACTCGTCTGTTCGTTACTCTGTCAGGATGTGTCAACTCGTTGTCTTCACCTTCACCTTTAGTCTGCTGGACCTTTTGGGGCACCATGCAAGATTTGTCGACCGTCTTTCTCCATTCCTCCTCGGTCTTTTGCCTTGGATAGAGCCTCTTTCAGTGGCAGCCCGTTCATTCTTTGATGAATGCCCACATCGCTTTCTCGTTGACTAAGTAACGTGAAAAAGATCGTGATCTATGCGCGTCGACACTCAACAAACTTCTCATGTATGTTGTTTCTGTTCTATCTATCAGTGCAATCTTGTTGCTGTTTTTTTTTTTCAATTAAGAAAAGAGTTTGTGTAACAAAAACAAATTTCCAATAAAGATTAATAAAACCCTTTTAGCCCGAAGCTCCTTGAGATATGGGGGATGGGGAAGTCGTGGAGCCTTACAGCTAAATTTCTTGTCAGGGCACTACAGGAGCAGGCGTATGCAAACTGGGCAGCCGCATAGGGCCCACTGATTGGTGGGGGACCTCGCACAGGACTCATAACAATTTTTTAAAAAGAAGAAATGAAACAAATTTTGCATTTTTTTTTTGACTGTTTACATTTTTATATTTCATTTGGGGCCGCCAAATTCACTCCGCCTTGGGTCTCAAATTGTCTGTTAGGCTGGACCTAGGGACTACTATAATTATAAAACAAAAGAAACAATTTTTGTAACCCGTGGCCTTTGCGGTGTTGGATAATCTATGGTACTTAATATCCCCGCTTCCTTCTTGCCTTGTTCTCGACACCGTCAGACACCATATTGGTACGTGACCACAATCAGATAAGTGTAACTGCACAACAAAATGTGCTTTTTTAAATAGTAGGCCTATTGTGGCGCCTGACAAAAAAAAATCCGTAAATAGAAAAAGTTGATTAATATAAATACGAAACTAGTTCTGAATTATCTCCTGCAAGTGCTTTTATGGTGCTTTACTGCGAGTTTCTTTGTTTTTATGACTTTTCAAGGAGGCTTTTATTACCTTTTATCAGTGGCGTAGCTAGGAATTTGCCATCATTTAGGGGGAACGGGGGACTTGACCTCTTTAGGGGCCCCTGCATTTTGAGTAATATTTAATGTATAAAACAATTTTGAATACTCATTTGGGGGACCCCTCAGTTGGGGGCACGGGGGATTTTTCCTCCCCCCACCCTAGATACGCCCCTGCCTTTTATTGTCCTGACTGCCACAACAAAAATGGAGACTCTAATAATGTAGCACACAAAGCTATAAATAAAACATTCGCAGTACAAAAGTAGAGCTGGACACACCAACTAGGGCGGCCTTTGGGGGGCAATCCCTTCAGGCCCTAGGGCGGGGTGGTGGGGGGGGGGAGCGATAAAGAGAACATTTGTCACCGTCATTCGTGGTCCTGATTCGACACTTGCCCAGGGCCCCCGCGCACTTCTAAGGGCAGCCTCTGACTCAAACACTGCCAACGAGAGAAACGACAATCAATCCGCTTTGATTTATAGTTTTACATATAGCGCTACTTTCAAGCTTATAGCATGCTCAGAGTGCTATGGTCCAATCTCATTTGTGGACCCGGGGGAGGGGGGGGGGGGTAAATCATCTGGGAGAAGGTTTTCCGTGCTGTTTTTAGGCGCTCAGTAAACAAGTCAGGTGTCGAACCTCGAGTCCCCTTCATAGTAAGCAAAAGTAAGTTAAAGCCTACTTAGCCGCTCGACCATGCTTCCCACATTTATATTTATGAACAAACACCAGCGGCTTTTTAATTAGAACGTGACGATTGATTAAAATTGGAAGTAATTTTCTGTTTCATTCTAGGATTCAAATTTGTGCGTGCTTTGATTATGGACACGCAGGGCCGGCCTTAGGCCACTGCAACCTATGCGGCTGCAGTGGGCCCATCATTTTCATAGGCCTCGCGCTAATTTTAGGTGTAAATTATTAAAGTAAACCATTTTAACTTATTATTAAAGGGTTACTGCGGCCTCCTGATTTTACAGGAGCTCGTGCAAATCTCCTGAAATTATTAAAATCTTCTGTAAATCATACAAATCTACTTCAAAACCGACAAAATTTTCATTCTAGGGTGTCATTCAATATGGAAAACGCCAATTCTACTCGCGATTTAAAAAAAAAAAACGGCATTGCCAGCTTTCATTTAATAAAAATGTAATAATAAGGCAAATTTTAACCAAAACAAGAAGTTCAAATACTTAATTTACTTTAATAGTCACTGGCATACAAATATAGATCTAAATCTATCTCGACCTCTTAAAAAAATATCGAGATATTTTGCCAGTTGATAGTAAATCTAAAAGGCAGATCTAAATGTTTATCGGCTTATTGTTGGAAAACTACCTTCTATTGTAGATGGCTCGCTAAGTTTTACCGTGATTACTTAGTAAAGTATGAATAAAACGCAAAGACGAATTTAGTTTCTAATACAAAATCCTTATTTTTACTTATTATTTTTATCCCTATCCAGATTTGGCTCCGCGCAATACGTTTCGAATAGGGCCGGCCCTGTCCAGGACACGGAGAAGGCTGTACACCACTGTTTCCTTACGCAACCGATTTGGACAAAAAAATATTCTCAAATATGTTTGCAAACCATATTTATGTAAATCAACCATTGTATATCTAGTTAAATACAAGTTCTTACCAATATGATCCAAACAATGATCCACGGGAAGAAAAATAATGTGATGATGCAATGTAGCACGTGATTCACTCCACGTCTGCTCAGTGTTTTGGCGGGGAAAAAAAAGAAAACCCATTAAATGATTTTTTAAAAATAAATAAAGCCTAATTATGTGTGCTAGAATGTAACAAAATGATAAAGAGAAATGGAAATCCTACAGCAGACGACATGGCTCGGTTCTCGTATATAATTGTCAAACAGAGACATTATGTTCATTAATACTAGACTATTTTTCTTTTATAACAATATACAAATGTAGCCCTAACAGAGCCAATAGTTCTACCCAAAACCCCAATGCACGTGTCAATCTTGTCACGCTTGTTAATCTATGACTTAAACTCTGCTTATTCATTGGTTTTCCTGGCTGATTAAGGCAACCCATTCCATTCTCTAATGGCACTAGGGAAAAAGGAGCACTTGTACGAATTTGTTCTAGCGAATAAGAAATTCGACCATACTAAAACTCAAGAGAAAAATCAAGACAAGATGGTAACAAATAGGTCGCTTACCTTTCTTGTACTATAACAGTCTGTGTGGATGGGGCTCCGCCTCCTACCACTATGACATTATTGTTGGACTAGAAAACAGAAAAGAAAAAAATAATAAACCTTTATTTGTTGATTATCAATTACATTTTTCTTTGTTTAAGCTAGTAGCTGCCACATCTTATTTTCAGTGAAATAGGTAATATCTGGGGTTTTAATGTCAAATACCCTAAACTACAATAGTGTCATTGATATTTTGTTTCACGCTTCTCTCACGAGACAGTTAAGGTTTTCTACTTTTGTTTCTTCGTACACGTTTCCCACTCTTCCATTCGTTCATTTTTCTTGAAGGCTTTTACAAAAAGATTGTCTCCTCTCTTTGTCTCCTCTCTTTCTCCTCCTTTTTTGTCTCCTCTCTTTGTCTCCTCTCTTTCTCCTCCTTTTTTGTCTTCCCTCTTTGTCTCCTCTCTTTCTCTTTGTCTCCTCTGTTTCTCCCCTCTGTCTCCTCTTTTTGTCTCTTCGCTTTGTCTATTCTCTTTCTCCTCTCTTTTTGTCTCTCCTCTCTTTCTCTCCTCTCTCCCCTCTGTCTCCACCTCCTCTCTCTCTCTCTCGACTAAATCTGAAATGTAAAAAAAAAAAAAAAAAAAGCTTAAAATCTTACCGTAGACTGTTGCATATTTTGTTGCATAGGAGCTGGCGGGTAGTAAGGTTGTGGCGGAGGGTAGTATCCCTGAGGTGGTGGGTAGCCGGCCTGTGGGGGAGGATAGCCAGCCTGGGGTGGAGGGTAGCCACCTTGAGGAGGGGGGTAGCCAGCCTGAGGAGGCGACGATGCTGCGTACGGAGGTGGGCTGCTCATGGTGTTCTGCTAGAATCTGTGGATAAAAGGAATGTGTATATTAACAAAATGACAATGTTATAAATGAAGCGAACGCGTAAATGTAATAATGTTATGTCCTGCGCATACATTAAATGTAGGCCTCTCTCACACATTAAATGTAGGCCTCTCTCACACATTAAATGTAGGCCTCTCTCACACATTAAATGTAGGCCTCTCTCACACATTAAATGTATGGCACGACACTCGAGAGACATTCCATCGTTGACGTCTGATAGACGGATAAAAGGACATTGTCGTCGATCTTTTAATTCTCAAAAGCACGTTTGGAATCGATTTTGTTGAATCGGCATCAATTCTATATAGTTATATATGTTTATTTATTTAATATGGGTAATAATTTCATATTTACTTGATCAAAATTCAGGTCTTGACCTATAGCTACAATGCAAATACAACATAGTTTTTGCCCTTCAAGAAAGATCATCTTTGCGCCCCCTTTGTCAAGAGACTGAGAAGCGAGGAGTCAAAGTAAAAAAAAAAAAAAACTATATTTCTAGTGGCTCGAATCCCAAGACTGTCGGGTCTAGAGGCGAGGCCGAGTACACCAGGGAAACTGCTTATATGTTTGTCTATGTACTACAGCTGCCGTTCAGGTGTCCGCCATAAAAAGAACGATGTGTGGATCGTGATGTGGCTGTTGGTGCTCATTTTCGAGGATTCGATCAGTGCAATGAACTAAGTTCTTAGCCACGCCTAACGGGAAATTTGTTTTTGCGACCCTGTAAGCCAAGTCGTCTCTTTTAACGACTGTTTCCACCCAGGCACCAAATTCAGGCTGGGTAGCGTAGCCCAGGCACCAAATTCAGGCTGGGTAGCGTAGCCCAGGCACCAAATTCAGGCTGGGTAGCGTAGCCCAGGCACCAAATTCAGGCTGGGTAGCGTAGCCCAGGCACCAAATTCAGGCTGGGTAGCGTAGCCCAGGCACCAAATTCAGGCTGGGTAGCGTAGCCCAGGCACCAAATTCAGGCTGGGTAGCGTAGCCCAGGCACCAAATTCAGGCTGGGTAGCGTAGCCCAGGCACCAAATTCAGGCTGGGTAGCGTAGCCCAGGCACCAAATTCAGGCTGGGTAGCGTAGCCCAGGCACCAAATTCAGGCTGGGTAGCGTAGCCCAGGCACCAAATTCAGGCTGGGTAGCGTAGCCCAGGCACCAAATTCAGGCTGGGTAGCGTAGCCCAGGCACCAAATTCAGGCTGGGTAGCGTAGCCCAGGCACCAAATTCAGGCTGGGTAGCGTAGCCCAGGCACCAAATTCAGGCTGGGTAGCGTAGCCCAGGCACCAAATTCAGGCTGGGTAGCGTAGCCCAGGCACCAAATTCAGGCTGGGTAGCGTAGCCCAGGCACCAAATTCAGGCTGGGTAGCGTAGCCCAGGCACCAAATTCAGGCTGGGTAGCGTAGCCCAGGCACCAAATTCAGGCTGGGTAGCGTAGCCCAGGCACCAAATTCAGGCTGGGTAGCGTAGCCCAGGCACCAAATTCAGGCTGGGTAGCGTAGCCCAGGCACCAAATTCAGGCTGGGTAGCGTAGCCCAGGCACCAAATTCAGGCTGGGTAGCGTAGCCCAGGCACCAAATTCAGGCTGGGTAGCGTAGCCCAGGCACCAAATTCAGGCTGGGAAGCGTAGCCCAGGCACCAAATTCAGGCTGGGTAGCGTAGCCCAGGCACCAAATTCAGGCTGGGAAGCGTAGCCCAGGCACCAAATTCAGGCTGGGTAGCGTAGCCCAGGCACCAAATTCAGGCTGGGAAGCGTAGCCCAGGCACCAAATTCAGGCTGGGTAGCGTAGCCCAGGCACCAAATTCAGGCTGGGTAGCGTAGCCCAGGCATTATAGCTCGTGTCAAGTAGATATTGTATGAAGTCTTTATTGGATTTATTGTATAAAAGTCTTTATTGGATTTATTGTATAAAGTCTTTATTGGATTTATTGTATAAAAGTCTTTATTGGATTTATTGTATAAAAGTCTTTATTGGATTTATTGTATAAAGTCTTATTGGATTTATTGTATAAAAGTCTTTATTGGATTTATTGTATAAAAGTCTTTATTGGATTTATTGTATAAAGTCTTATTGGATTTATTGTAAAAAGTCTTTATTGGATTTATTGAATGAAGTCTTTATTGGATTTATTGTATAAAAGTCTTTATTGGATTTATTGTATGAAGTCTTTATTGGATTTATTGTATAAAAGTCTTTAGTGGATTTATTGAATGAAGTCTTTATTGGATTTATTGTATAAAAGTCTTTATTGGATTTATTGTATAAAGTCTTTATTGGATTTATTGTATGAAGTCTTTATTGGATTTATTGTATAAAGTCTTTATTGGATTTATTGTATAAAAGTCTTTATTGGATTTGTTGTATAAAAGTCTTTATTGGATTTATTGTATAAAGTCTTTATTGGATTTATTGTATGAAGTCTTTATTGGATTTATTGTATAAAAGTCTTTATTGGATTTATTGTATGAAGTCTTTATTGGATTTATTGTATAAAGTCTTTATTGGATTTATTGTATAAAAGTCTTTATTGGATTTATTGTATAAAGTCTTTATTGGATTTATTGTATAAAGTCTTTATTGGATTTATTGTATAAAGTCTTTATTGGATTTATTGTATAAAGTCTTTATTGGATTTATTGTATAAAAGTCTTTATTGGATTAGGTGCGATGACGCTAGCAGCTCGTACTTGTAACGTTGTATTAAATCAGTGTTTTCAAAACTTTTCCATTCGCACATTCTGAGTATTTAGCGGAACACTTTGTCTTATTTTTTTTAAGATAGATAAATTCACAGTTTCCTACTAGTTAATTATTCCAGTAGTTCGTGGAACACCTATTTAGGCCTCGCGGAACACTAGGGTTTCCGCGTAACACAGCTTGTGAAACACTGTATTAAATGCATACAAGACGACAGGGTCGTGGTGGTTGAGTAAGGTCCCGGGTTCGAATCTCGGTGAAGATTTTTAATTTCGGAATTTTTAGGGCGCCTTGAGTCCCAGCAATTCTATAATGGGTACGGTGCGGGGAAGAAGAGGAAACCATGCCTCATATTCTGTTTGACTGCCCCAGACTTGCTGATCTCCGTCTCGACAGGTGTGGGAAACCAAAAATTCTTGACCTGTATGGCGACATTTATGCACTACACAAGACAGTAGGGTTTCTGTTCAGGGCTTTTGCAAGAGAGGATTTAAGCCTCTCAATCCCTCACTCAAAAGGAGTTGGATAATGATGATGATGATGATGATGATAATGGGTACATGACATTACTTAAGGAGAAAGTAAAGTGGGTTGGTCGTTGTGCTGGCCACGTGATACCCTCGTTAACAGTTGGCCATAGAAACAGTTAACGTATCTGCCCTATAGACGTAAAGTTCTGAAAGGTGTGCTACAGGATAACATATTTTTTTTTCTTTTATAGGTTTTATTTGTTTATTGTCAAAATTCAACTTTCAGTTTCTTTTGGGATAAGAAGCACATTCATAATTTTGAACCCATGCCTACGGTTAGCTTGCTGTGTCAATGAATTTGTAATGTCTTTTTATTGTTCATGTGACCTATATAGTTGATTTGGGCTATAAAATCAATGAATGCCTGAGAGAGAGGGGGTCCAGTGAACATTTCGTGAGTAGGTCTATTATAAAGTAAAATGTAAATTTCACCTTTCAGACCTTGTGGTCTATAAGGCAGATGATGTAAAGGTCATCTGTTTCTGTGGCCTACGGTTAACAAGGGTGTCATGTGGCCAGCACAACGACCAACCGCCTTTTCCTTAACTAATGTCTGGTACCCATTAGAGCTGGGTGGACTCAGAGGCGCCCCAAGATCCCGAAATTAAAGATCCTAGTCTTCACCAAGATTCGAACCCCTGTCCCCGGTTCGGAAGCCAAGCGCTTTAACGCTCAGCCACCGCGCCTCCAAAGGTCTATTATAATAACTGATTATGATTCCATAAGTGCTTATAAGGCTGCTGAGAGGAATTGAACCGAAATATATTTAGGGTGCATTTTAGGGTCCATTTTAGGGTGCATTTTTTTGTTAATGTTTTACTCTGACAAGACTGACGACAAACTTTCTAAGTATTAAGTATGAAAATATATTCTGACATGTTTTTTTTTTAAGGGGCGCTTGGCTTCCTAGTCTGGAGTCCTGGGTTCGAATCTCAGGGAAGACTGGGATTTTAAATCTCTAATGGGAACCTGACTTTGGTTTGGAAATGTAAAGGCGGCAGGTCGTTGTGCTGGCCACATGACACCCTTTTCATTAACCGTTGGCCAAAGAAACAGATGACTTTAACATCATCTGTCCTATAAGTTTTAGGGACTTCACTCTCACTTTTGTCTGTTCCCTAACAAATCACTTATTCTCATCCCTCCCCCTATGTCCAGGGAAGTCGAGCGCACCACGCCTCAATACTAGTGGCCATCTCTCACATCTTCTGTCCAAGCGAGGGGGAAGGGGGGTGTTAGAGCCTTTGAGAACTGCCTCCCGGTCGTGCGTGTCGTTCGGTCGTCTCTATGGGTCCCGAGATCATACCCGGCCCGATGCCACCCCCACCTCCGTCGGCCCCCGGCAGATTAGACTAGGAAGTAGATTATCTTCAACAGGAAGGAACATTCGCAACACGTACATTTTATTTTATTAAAAAGTTTCACTTTTGGATATTTTTTTTCTTAAACATTTGCGAATCCAAACCTGTTTTGTTAGTTCTGAAACAGAAAAAGTTGTTTGTGTTTGTTTTTTTGCGATAACACTTGTACAACTTCCCTCTTTCGGTGTTTTTTAGACTTTCGTTCGCCACAATGTTGAGAAATAATAAACTCGCCTACGTCAATAGGAATTTTAAATCAAAGGCCTATCAGTCCAAAATAGAAGTCTTCAAATATTTAACATAAAGATACAGCAGAAAAACAAAAACCATAAATTTTACGAAATAGCAGACGATACGAAATTTATTCAAATAATAGCGTTGGAATTTTTTTTAGGACAAACGGACAGACATGCAACGCAAGCGCAATAGTGGGTTTTCTTACAAGCAGTGGCGTAGCTAGGGTGGGCGGAGGGGGGGGGGGGTCCAAATTTGAAAATCCGCCATCACCCCACTCAGAAAAGTAGTGTGAGGTGGCTGCAAGGGGTGCACAATGCCCCGGGCGCCACCCTGAGAGGGAAGCCACACTCAGAGAGGCGCAAAAGAAAATATTTTTGTTAGGTAATATATTCTACGGTTATTTGTATTATTATTAAATACTTTTTATGAATAAGCCTAGATTTCTATGTAATATTCATGGAAACTTGGGGGGGGGGGGGCGCCAATAAATTTTCTTGCCCCTGGCACACGTTTTGCTCACTACGCCTCTGGCCCCACATGAGAGGGGCGCCCAAATAAATGTCCGAAATGTGTTTTTAATTTAATATTACGCCATTATCTCAAGCCATGATGTCGAATGTCAAAATGCAGGGGGCCCATAGAAATGTCAGCCCCCGAAACCAAATACCTAGCCACGCCACTGCCGCTGAAATAAATGAGTTAATGTTATCCAATAACTGTATAACTGTGGTCTACGTCATCTTTTCCAGTGTGATCTAAATCTATACAAAATATCGATCTCTATGAAACAAAGAATATTTAATCAACTTTGATGTTCTGTTCTAAAACTTGCACTTATTTATAATATAGTTACGGACTCTAAAAAAAAAAAAAAAAGCCTTAGTTTAAGTTATATTAAAGGAACTGTGGCATTTCTTAAAAGTATTTGCTTAGCCTCTTCTTGTTAAATGTGTAAAATAAATTTAAAGGCTACGTAGAACTTACTCTATTTAGATTCATGTAAAAAGTGTCTACAAAGGGGATTCTGTTTTCTCCCATAAAACCGGTTAATCTCATCTCTGCCTGTGGTCTCGTCTGGGGCATAGGCCACCATCCAGCTCCCTTCTCGGCGAGCAGTGGCGTAGCTAGGGTGGGGGAGGAGGGGGAGAATTTGAAAATCCCCACCCGGGCCCACACTTGAGGGGGCCCCCAAATGAGTTGTTGTTTTTTTTACATTAAAAATTAAATATTACACAAAATGCAGGGGCCCCCTAAGAGATTAAGCCCCCCCGGGCCCCCCAAACGATAGGAATTTCCTAGCTACGCCTCTGTGGGCGAGTCTCTCCAACTGCCCCCACGTCCAATCTGCTTCTAAATCGCGGCGCCATGTATTCCTGGACCGTCCACTCTTCCTCGGTGTATATATATGGTTCTAATTAATATAGTCCTCTATGAGTGTAGTCATAGTCACTGTTTTAGGTGCAATTTATTTCTGTCAGCTTGTTAAATAGTTGGCAACTAGATTTATGTCTGCAACGGTGTATGATCCTATCACTTGTCTGGACCAGTCGGGAAAGGGGGAGGGGGAAGAAGGGGCTATCTTGGTGAATGTTTACATGATCGTTTTTTAATGAATAAAAAAAAGTTCACTCAGGGCTCAAGAGTCCTCAAGGGACTAATTCAACTTATACCACCACATCTGTCAAGTACAATTTCTTTCCCTTGTTCAAGATACCAACAAAAATAATTAACTAATTTAACTTATACAACCACACACATCTGTCAAGTACAACTTCTTTCCCTAGTTCAAGATACCAACAAAAATAATTAATTTCCAATAGTAAATTAACTAATTGATTTTTTTTATAATTGATTCTTGTGTTGTCATGTAAAAGAAATAATGGTGCAAAATTTCAGCCTTATCCAAGATAGGGTGTGGGAGAAATTACGTTTATAAACTTTTTACCAGACAGACAAACAGACAAAGTTGGTATAGGCCTAAGTTTTGAAAAAAAAGTCAAAGTTAGTACAAAACGTCCCGTAAAAAACATTTAGTTTAGGCTTACCCATTAGAACAACGACCTAAAAGGATATATATATATATATATATATATATATATAAACAAAAGTGTTACATTTAATTATATACACCCAACACTCTA
Organism: Biomphalaria pfeifferi; assembly: GCA_030265305.1. Taxonomy (NCBI): domain Eukaryota; kingdom Metazoa; phylum Mollusca; class Gastropoda; family Planorbidae; genus Biomphalaria; species Biomphalaria pfeifferi. The sequence goes on from JASAOG010000077.1 coordinate 1,291,929, forward strand.
CCTATTTTTAATTGCTACTTCTGTAGCGCTGGTGGATACTCACGTTGTTGGCACGTAGTCCGATTCAGAATTTAACCGTGAATAGAAAAATAATCAATACATCTGAGTCAACAGGTCGTATTATCCGGAAAAATTACAATGTTCTGTATTATTATCAACGCTACAAAGAGAGTTTGATTAAAGGTCTTTGAAGTTCTAGTCTTCTAGATTCTGATCTATATTATAATCACTTGAAGTAATTTCCATAGTTGAACAGCTTTGGTGGGTTTCTTTATCAAAATGTATATTCGATACCTGATTACGTCGATGCACACACGCAGGTCTGTCTAACACACACACAATAATCCGGAAACCCTCGTGAGAATTTAGAATTTTGTATGGCCTTGAACTTTATTAAAAAAACAACTTGTCTTAACCACACATACCGTGCACGCTAGCGTTTTTTTTTTTCAGCCTCTCTCTCTCTCATGCCGCTCCAATACACTGACGTATATTCAAGCCAGCTAAACACACAGGTGACCAGGTCATGACACACTCCATTGTTGATTGTTGTTTGGATGATGTTGTCCCATTCAATGACAGGGTTGGAGTCAAGCCTGACAACCTTGCTCAGGGCGCCTACAACATCGATCAGGTCCTTTGCATGGCTTTATTAATTATTTTCTGCATAGTCACTGGAGTTTCTATATCCAGTGTACCCCACTTGTCCGATTGTTATGTAGAGCCATTGGTTTAAGATTATTGGTGAGGACGGGTGGGAGCTGGGTGGGTGACTGTTGACCACAAAAGTGCGGGGCAGGACAAGCACCGCAGATCAAAAATATTCTGGGAAGCTGGATGGGTTGTCACAGGGTTGCCGAATCGAAGGGTCGCAATATTTAATTAACATTATTTTCTCATTAAAAGTTGGTCCCTTGAGCTGCTTTTATAAATGTAGAGATGGTTTTATATACCGGTGTCAAGTGTTGAAGAAGCTTTTATGTTGGAACAACGGGATTTATATATCCATCCATCCGTCCATCTATCTATCTATCTATCTATCTATCTATCTATCTATCTATCTATCTATCTATCTATCTATCTATCTGTCTGTCTGTCTGTCCGTCCGTCCGTCTGTCTGTCTGTCCGTCCGTCTGTCTGTCCGTCCGTCCATCCATCCATCTCTAGCTATGTATTTATCTCTATCTATGTATCTATCTATATCTATCTATCTCTATCTAATATATATAGTAAATATTTTTATCTAGCTTTCACAACAATAAACAAAATTTAAGTTTCTAAACTCATGTTAAATTCATATTTGCTTTGGTCGTCCAAAACGCATACATAATACATCCGAAACAAACACTGTTACTCTGCACTTGAACACAGAAACTCTTGAGCTTCGACCACCAAATAACAAAATACCAATAGAAATGGTCAGTCCATTCAAGACCAATCGTTACAGAAGGCCTGAACACTGACCAGCAAAGTCAGAACCCGTGTGGGGGAGTTGGGACCAATAGCTCGTTGCGAGGCCACAGGTCTGTACGACGTGGCAATGAGCTGTTGGTCTATACAGCCCACGGGTTGTGACGTTGCAGGTCAGTGTTGAGGCCTTCTGAAACGGTTGGTCTCAGTCAATAACACATAATAACGGTGACAAGAGTCGGATAACCAGAGTTGCGCCCCTGGATTTCACATATAGAGACCGCAGGTCTAACTGAAATCGGGATAGAATTACAGGGCGTAGTCATATAATGAAAGTAAGTTTGAGACTTGGTGTATATTTACGTGCATGTGTGTGTGTGTGTGTGTTGGGAATCAAGCACATCCACTTTCTCTTCCCAGCATTCACTAGCACTGCTCGTAAGCCTTTATCAGCGTATAACATCTAGTGTTGTGACATAGGACCAATGGGGGGCGGGGGGGGGGGAAATATGCTTAGATCTTAAAGCGAATGCTGTGCAAGATGAACAATATATAAAGCTACAGATAGGAACGTAGTTAGTCCGTGCGTTCGTCAGTCAGTCAGGGCGCGAGTTCTGTTGTCACTGAGAAAAAAATAAAGTACTGTAGACATTAATAATAACAATTAATGAAGAAAGGCTTTGTAGACAATGAAGACTGACATTCTATTACGTCACATCCTTTCAAGTACTTTCTCACAAAAACATCCACAACAAACAATGACGCAATATTAATAATATTAGCACAGCGCGTAAGGATATATTTTTTTCATTATTATTTGGGGGGCGTCACGGTAAGAGTTTGAGAAACACTGACTTGCCCTAAACCTTACTCATGGGTTTGAAAGGTAAGGGTTTGAACCTCTCTCCTACACTCACTGTTATCATGCAGATCTTCTTCAATGTGTGTTTGGTTCAATGTGTGGGTCAAGTGAATCAATTAGTTTGGATCAGTGATGCAATTAAATTTGTAATAAGCCTCAGACGACAATCTATAGAGGGGACTTCAGTCAAGTACTATTGCTTTCCCTTGGAAAGTGGAATAATTCAGTTTCTACCACCAATTCAGTCAAGTACTATTTATTTCCCTTGTTTCAGTCACATACTATTTCTTTCCCTTGGTAAGTGGACTAATTCAGCTTAACCACCACTTCAGTCAAGCACTATTTATTTCCGTTGTTTCAGATACCAAAAAAAAAAAAAGTAATTTATTATTTATGCTAATTGCCTGAAACAATAGTCCCAAACTTTTTCGTTCCAATTGGCTACTGGCCGCCTCATCGTTGACGCCAACCGAACCGATCCACTGCTGCTTCACTGTGCACAGTGGGCCAGAAGTTTCAAGAAGCCGGATAGCGCATTGTCATGGGCCGAGCATGGCCTTCGGGCTTTAGTTTGGACATCACTGCTAAAAGTGCCGGCCTTAGGCATAGGCAAAACTAGGCAGCTATATTGGGCCTCCGATTGAAAGGGGCCTAGCACAGGACAAAGAAATATTTTTTAAGAGAAAAAAAATGCGAAACATGGACCAAATCTCAAACATAGCAGAACTTTATGTCTACTATCCTAGCTCCAAGTCTCTTCTATGATTTAGACTAGACCTTTAAAAACTAAAATCAACAACAGTCATCATGAAATTGCTCTGGCTACTTATCCTAATAATTACTAAATACACACTAGATGAACATAGAACTAGATCTACCTCAGTCAACACTAAACTTAAAAAGGAAAAAAGTCATAATCAATCATCACACTTTAGATCAATGCAACTTCAAAAATAACCTAACATACACATCCATAACATTAAAGAAGATTACCCATCACAAATGGAAGTTCTCAATCAGACACAATAGAAATAAATACCTATCACTGTTAATATTAATAGCAAGAGATGTAGAGTCAAATCCAGGGCCTAGATCTAAAGATAGATGCAACATCTGCAAAAAAGTATGCACCATGAAACAGAAAGCCATTCAATGTGACACCTGCGATGAATGGTACCATGCATCATGTCTCCATATGAATACACCTGTGTATTATGCCTTAGGCAACAAAGATGCATCATGGCACTGTGTACCGTGTGGGTTACCTCAGTTTACATCAGGACTGTTTGATTCCTTTGATGCGGACACTTCTAACCCATACAACATCCTAAACACCATCCCAAAACAAACTCACCAACCACTAGCCAGATCCACTCCTGTTAAACCTAAATCTACTAAAATTAATACAACAGCCTCACTAAACAAATCTACTAAAGAAGTAATACCAAAATACCTTAAAACCTTAGTAACAAATTTTGAAAGCATTAGGAACAAAACAGCAGACTTAGAAATTTTATTAGAATGTGAGAAACCAGACATAATTGCAGGAACAGAAACTTGGCTACATCCTGAAATTTATAATGCAGAAATTTTCAATAGTAATTATGAAATTTTTAGAAAAGATAGGGCTGATAATCATGGAGGAGTTCTTTTAGCAATAAAAAACACTCTTATTGCAGAAGAAATTACCTTACCTAACTCAAAAAATATAGAATCTACATTTTGTAAAATTAATACCACCTTAACATCCCTAATAAAAGGCAGCATTTACAGACCACCAAATTCTAGTTTAGAATACATGCAGGAACTATGTAATCAGATTACTACACTTAAAGAGACAAATAAAAATGCAGTTTTTTGGATTATGGGTGATTTTAACCTACCTGATATAAATTGGAAAATACTAATCATAGATAAACACCAAAACCTTAAGGACATAAATGAGCTTTTCATAGAAACTTTACACAACCTAAGTTTAGATCAAATCATTAAAAAGCCAACTAGATTAAACAACACATTAGATCTCTTCTTAACCAACAGACCTGGATTAGTAGTGGATTATGATATTATCCCTTGTCTATCAGACCATGAGATCATAAAAATACACAGTCAGATAAAAGCAGTAGCCAATACAAAACCCAAAAGAAAAATCTTACTCTGGAATAAATGTAACCTAACACAACTACACCAAGCTGCATTAAACTTTCAACAAACATTCTTATTAGAAAAAGACATTAACCAACCAGTCGATGACCTCTGGAATTTCATTAAAAACCATCTTAAAAGCATTATAGAAAATCATATACCAACTAAATACAGATCAAACAAAATAAATAAATGCTGGTTTAATAATAGACTAAAGAAGCTTTCTAAACAGAAGGAAAACCTATATAGAAAATTTAAAGAAACCAAGGCAGAAAGAGTTTGCAAAAAGTATATAAAAATTAAACACCTAACCCAAAAAGTAAGCAGACAGCTGCAGAGTGAATACATAAACAATGTAATATCTAAAGATAACAACAAAAACCTATGGTCATACATTAAGTCTAAGAAAATGGAAACAACAGGCATAGCGCCATTAAAAGATGAACATAACATAATACATAATGATAATGAAACTAAAGCAAACATCCTAAACAAATACTTTGCATCAGCATTCTCAGCCCCAGGAGACAAAGACATATTTCTTAATTTGAACCATGTAGACAACATAGAAGATTTAGTAGTACAAGAAAATGGAATTCAAAAACTATTATCCAACACCAAACCAAATAAAGCGTCTGGACCTGATGGTATTCCAGCTAGATTACTCAAAGAACTAAGCAATGAGCTAGCCCCAGTGTTCAAAATACTCTTTCAGGCATCGCTTAACCAGGGCAAAGTACCAAAGGACTGGAAAGAAGCTAATGTCACCCCCCTATTTAAAAAAGGAGAAAAATCTGATCCAGGAAACTACAGACCAGTATCACTTACCAGCATCACATGTAAAATCCTAGAACACATAATATGTAGCAACATCATAAACCACTTAGACAAACATAATGTTCTCACCCCATACCACGATGGCTTTAGAAAATTTAGATCATGTGAAACACAACTAATAGGACTAATTGATGATTTATCAAAAGATTTAGATAATAGTGAACAAATAGATGCTATCTTACTAGATTTTTCCAAGGCTTTTGACAAAGTTCACCACCATAGTTTTTTTAAAAAATTAAAATATTTCGGCATTAATGGTCCACTGCATTAGTGGATTAAAGATTTTCTGATAGGGAGAGAACAAACTGTAATAATAAATGGCTCTAAATCAACACCAATAACAGTAAACTCAGGTGTACCTCAAGGAACAGTCTTGGGTCCACTACTATTTTTAATTTACATAAATGATTTACCAAATTGCATTAGTTCAGGAACAAAAGTCAGATTATTTGCAGATGATTGCATAATATATAGAACAATAAAAACAACACAAGACACAGATATTTTACAAAGAGAATTAGATGAATTACAGAAATGGGAATCAAATTGGAGCATGTCTTTCCACCCAGAAAAATGTCAGTTGTTAAGAGTAACAAAAAAACTAAAACAAATTAATTCCACTTATCTTATTCATGGCAAACCAGTAACACAGACTAAAAACGCAAAATACCTAGGTGTTATAATAAATGAAAAACTGTCGTGGAATCCACATATTGATGAAACTATAAAAAAAATCCAACAAAGCATTAGGGTTTATTAAAAGAAATTTCTATAAATCAAATAAGAACATAAAACTAAAATGTTATTTAACCTTGGTTAGGCCAATAATAGAATATGCATCCACCGTTTGGGACCCCTCAACTCAAGAAAACATTAAGAAACTGGAACTAACACAAAATAGAGCAGTGAGATTCATAACAAACGAATATTCACATTTGACTAGAATAACACCATTAGTAAAATCACTAAATTTAGAAAGCCTTCAGGACAGAAGACTCAAAAGTAAAGTAGCAATTATACATAAAACACTGAAATACAAAAACAAAATTTAATAAAATACTCTGAAAGACACAAAAATAAAGGCACATTCCTCGTCCCATATGCTAGGACAAATTTGTACAAATACTCCTTCTTCCCTAGTGCTATTAGAGCATGGAATGGGTTGCCTGAGCTAGCCAGAAAAACCAGTGACATGGCAGAATTTAAGTCATTGGCTAATATGCATGACTAAATGCATGACGCGTAGGACGTAATCATCTTCTTTTTTGAAGTAACGTCTGTACTATATAAGATAAGATAAGATAAGATTCCAAGTTTATTCGCAACTGTATAGAACTTATATAAATAGTTCGTCCATCGTGGTTCGATGATGACCACTTTGTCATCTAGGAGGCTGAGGGCTTTGCACTGGGATTCTGTGCCTCCTCGTGTGGCTGGTGAGACCTATCTGAGCCAGAAATTTTCGGCTGCACACAAGGCAGGTTTTTCCAGCTGGAGCTAGTGTCGTTTGTCTTGCTTTTCTTTTCTGGCATTTTTCTTCTGCCAGCGTTGTTCTTTTTTCCTCAGCAACCTGTGCGCCAGTTTTCACAGCGCGACGTCATGATGCTCTGTCATGTGCATCTGTCTCCCAGGTGCCTGGGTCTATGCTGAACGCCTTCAGAGAAACTTTGAGGGTGTCCCTGAAGCGCTTTCTTTGACCACCTTGCGAGCGCTTTCCTTCGCTTAGTTGGCCATGCAAGAGTCGTTTAGGGATGTGGTGGTCTTCCATTCTGTAGACGTGACCTGCCCATCTCAGCTGGGACTGCATCAGGATTGTGGGCGTGGGCCTTGCTTTTCTTCTCTGGCGTTTTTCTTCTGCCAGCGTTGTTCTCTTTTCCTCAGCAACCTGTGCGCCAGTTTTCACAGCGCGACGCCATGATGCTCTGTCATGTGCCTCTGACTCCCAGGTGGCTGAGTCTATGCTGAACGCCTTCAGAGAAGCTTTGAGGGTGTCCCTGGATCGCTTTCTTTGACCACATTGCGAGGCTATCTGACGTGTCCATGGCACTCAGTACACTAAGGTTTTGTCAAACTTAGCATGTGGAGTCTGGACTTGGCGGCCTGTGCGTAACGTCACAAAACTAGACAATTCGGACAGAAAGGCAAAATACCAGCACAGTGCTGTGGAGCACTCAAGAGCAGGACAAGACACACAGAAAGTCTCTGGTCATCCACTGCACCCAAACTTGTATAGAACTTATGATCTACTTGTCAGACTACATAAGATCATTGTTTCTTCCTTTTGCTGAAATGTCGCAACGTTATTTATTGTCTGGTAATCACGACTCGTCCATAGACGTTGCTTCTATCGGCGTTATATGAATTTAACTTCTTTGTTGATTTAGATATAGCTAGGCCTAGGAGCCACCCTATTTCACTTCGCCTAGGGGCCACCCTATTCGCTTCGCCTAAGGCCACCAATTACCTACGGCCGGCCCTGCTGCCCATGTAATAATGTGTGGTAAGCAGGAAGTGTTTTTAATCGCTGAGCATATATTTTCCCCGCCACTAACTCCCTCATAAGCTGTCCTAAGATTTATACCCTCTTGAAGACACACACACGCCTTCAGAAACACACACACACACAAACACACACATGACTGAGGGAGAACATAATCAAGTGAACTATTTAAACAGAAAGCGTGATTTACGACCGTCTGGACAAATGAAAACAATTTCATACGAAAGTCAGTCTCAAAACTTGCATCAGTGGCGTAGCTGGTGTGGGGGGATGGAGGGGAGATTCAAAACTAAAAAGCCCCCCAGGGGCCCCCCACTTGAGGGGTCCCCCAAATGAATGTCCTATTTTTTTACATTAACTCTTTCTCTCCGTAATTATTTACCACATTCTGGTGGAATCAACGTTGGTATCGTCAGTTAGGAGAGAGAAAGAGTAATCTTGCTATTCACGTGAAGTCAACAATACTAGACAGCATTGATCTACTACTGTCCTCACCGGACCAAAAGATACTACTGACTGAACTCAAAGTCAATTTAGTCATTCTTACTTCCTGTTTCTATATCACGAGTTTCAAGTGTCTTTTCACCCTCTTAACCCGTGGTGAACATATAACAGGCAATGTCAACCGAGACTGTGACAGAAAGAAAAAGAAGAGAAAGCTATATGAAGAGAGGTAGTGGCGATACAATGGGCCCACAGAAAGAAAAAAAAACGTAAGAAATATGCAAAGAGGTAGAATGGAAGAGGTTTCCAAATAAAAAGACACATTAAGCAATGTCAAGGACGTCATATTTTAAAGATCGTTGTTGTCAACTAGATACTAGAAACAAGCGAAATCAAAAAAAGTTTATCTTTAAGTGTATCAATTAGTTTGGATCAGTCACGGAAAGTGGACTAATTCAGCTTATATCACCACTTCAGTCAAGTACTATTTCCCATGTTTCAGATACCAAACAAAGTAATTTATTACCAATTGATAATTAACTAATCGGTAACATTTTTTTTTATTGATTCATGTGTTGTAAGGTAAAAGAAAATAATAGTCCAAACTTCAGATTGATCCGAGATTGGGTGTCGGAGAAATAACGTGTACAAACTTTTCGCCAGACACAAAGACAGACAGGGTTGATTGTAAAAATATTTAGCTATTTATGGATTAGCCTCCATTTATAAAAATCACCAATAAATTTAGGTTATAATTCTTATTCTTTCGGAGATGCTAAAAATCCAGACTAGAGCGTTGATCTGCTTGACCCACGGTTCAAGGTTCCAACACAGAAGAACGCCTTTAGATTTGATCATGTAGTTAGTTGCTGTTGTCTTGTGCAGATAAGTCTAAACGGAGGTTTACCTTTACCTATCCCTTAGTCTGTTGGACCGTTGGGGCACCAGGCAAGATTTGTCGACCGTCTTTCTCCATTCCTCCCTTTTTTTTTTTGGCCTTGTTTAGAACCTCTCTCAATGGCAGGCCCGTCCACTCTTTAATGTTGTCCTCCCATCGCTTTTTCTGTCTGCTTCTTCTTCTTCTTTTCCTTGCACTGTTCCCTGAAGGAAGGTCTTTGCGAGCCCCGTAGATCTTGTAATGTGGCTATAGGTTTTAAGCTTTCGTCTTTTTACAATAGTTAGCATGTCGTCGTGGGCTCCGATCGCTGCAGTAACACTGTCTCTGATTTCTTGATTTGTGATGCGGTCTTTGAATGTGATGACTAGGATGGTAACACTCAAGTAACCAACTAACACAGGCGAAAGGCCAACACTATAAAGGTACTGGACGCTGATGAACAATGTCGAACAAAACGTTTAATACTTAATGAAGGGAACCATCGAATGTCGTAGTATCTAAATATCTACTTCACAAACTTAACTCTTTCTCTCCTAACTGACGATACCAACGTTGATTCCACTAGAATGTGGTAAATAATTACGAAGAGAAAGAGTTAAAGCCGACCTTCTTCCGTTTTTTTCGTTACACTTCTTAAATGCGAGTCTTGTTTTTAATAGTCACGTCACAGTCTCTAAGCAAAGCTTCTCCCTTTCTATGAAACAAATAATTTTTGGCACCAAATTTCTAATCGTGTCATAACACTGTTAATAATGTACCTCAACAGTGACTTTATCACGCTGCCTGGTCGTGCGGTTTGCGCGCTGGACTGTCGTTCGGATTTATCGACGGTCTCAGGTTCAAACCCTGCTCGCTCCCATCCCCCGTCGCCCTGCGGGAGGTTTGGACTAGGAAGTAAACTATCTTCAACTCTGAAGGAACATCCGAAACATGTAAAACACAAACAGCATTTAATTATATTGGTTCAGAGGTATTGCAGCTGCTGGTCATTGAACTGGCCATCTAACGTCCTCGTTGGTCATTGAACATATGTGCATATTCTTTTTAAAAAAAAAAAAAAAACCATTAGGAAACAAATTTATTTTGGATCCTTCCCCCCCCCCTTTTATTTAACACACACACCCTCCCAATCGGCACTTACTAAATTATAGGCACATTAGTTCTTATCAGTTAGAGATGTTACTTCGATAGAGAAGATAATTACGTCGTCCTCCTATCCTGTTGGCTCCTCACCTAGGAGAAGGAAAACTCTTAATTCTACACCCCTGCTGCCTTGCAGCTATACCCAAACATGGGAAAGGCTACGGGAGTCAAGCCTGAGGAGAAATCATGCGCAGAGGAAACCTTAGGCAGTTTGCAGCTCTCGGTGCTACACCCTAGCAGAGTTTGCGACGCCGCTGAACCCAAACTGTATTGACCCTTTGCTGTTCCTTTGGATACATCAGATGAGTAAGAGCTGCCGTGTGGGCGACATTATACCGACCAGGGACGGCCCTAACGATGAATTTAGCGCGACCCAGTCAGGGTAGGGATAAGGATAATAAGTGAAAATATAGATTTTGTATTAGAAAATACATTTGTATTCTATTTTTATTAAATGAAAGCTGACAATGCCTTTTATGTTTTTTTTAAAATCGCGCGTAGGATTGGCGATCACCATATTGAATGGCAAAACAAAATGATTATTTCGTCTATTTTTTAGGACATGTTTTATGAGTTTTAGGATATTTTGATAATTTCATGAGAATTCCAGGCCTTTTTTGTATATTTTGCAATTTCATGAGATTTCCACGCCTCCTAGAAAATCAGAAGGCCACAGAAATCCTGTTATAAGTTATAATGATTTAATTTAATAATTTAGAATTAGCGCGGGGCCTATGAAAGTGCGGGACCCACTGCGGCCGCATAGGTTGCAGTGGCCTAAGGTCGGCCGTGGTTCCAACCATAGCTGATGCCCAGGCATTCCTCTCATTTGATCTCTATGACATGATTCATGGTCGATTCGCAACTGAAGAAGACTACAGAACTCGAATCTACATGCGTATCTTATCTTGCATATTAATTAGACACTCTACTAAGTCTTTGGTTTTCCTGACTGATTCAGACATATTGGCATTTTGAGGAAAATAATAGCAGGTCTAGTACGAATTCGTCCTGGATGCATATCTAGGTAATGGTACTGGCATGTGGCTTTATCTTTGTGTCTTTCTGAGTATTTTATTAGGTTGTTTTTTTTTTTGTTGTAAGGTTGGTTCACTGTTTTTAACTATTATTGCTACTTAACATTTTAGTCTTTGTTATTAAAGGGTCTCTAAGTTTAGTGATTTTACTGACGATGTTACTTTAGTCAAATTTTATAATTCCAATGTTATAAATCTCACATTATCTCACAGCTTTATTTTGCGTCTGCTCTAGATTCATTATGTTTTCTTAAGTTCAGGGGTAACAAACAAAGGAGGAATATTCTATACTTGGCCTAAGTAAAGTAAAGTAAAGTTCCCTCTTTTTGCCCTTGCGATCTATCGAGATCGTCAGACCTGTGACGTGGCAACTAGCTATTGGTTTAAAACTGCCCACAGGTTGAGACGTCGCAGGTCAGTGTTCAGGCCTTTCTATAGCGATAGGTATCGGATCTGTCGGGCAGGGGATGCAAAGGTCTTCTGTTTCTGTGGCCTTCGGTTAACGAAGATGTCACGTGGCCTTTACTTTTACCCAACTAATGTCAGACTGACAGGTACCCATTATAGCTGGGGGACTCAGAGGCGAACTAAAGATCCCGAAATAAAAAATCCCAGTCTCCACCAAGATTTGAACCCGGGGGCTCTTCGGTAGTTTTATGCTCCTGTTTGATTTGCATAAACTCTCCTAAAAAGCTGTAACACATTGCTAACACGTAATGTATAGCTGACTTTATACGAACCAGCGCAGAGCGTCCCTCAGATAACCATCCTATACATATCAAAATTTATTACTAGAGGAAAATAGAAAAGGCGGCCGGGGGGTGGGGGGATCTTTTTAACGCACACTATTCTGTAGCCATTCTTATTTTTTTTTTATTCAAGGGGGTAAAAGAAGGGACGGAGAAAGGCCGTCATGCGGAAATTTAAAAAAAAAAAGTTACGCTCTCAGCCCCTCCCACTTTCTTAAATCTAGATCGACAGAAATTTCCCTTTTTTTTTCTTTCTATTCTGTTCTGTTGTACCTGTTTTAAGTTATGGTATCTTAGATCATTAAAAAAGAGAAGCAGGGGGAAACAATTCCACGTCATCATAATTGAACTTATAGTCTCTAGTTAAATACATATGGTTACCGAATCTTCCAATACAGGGGTTCTCGACCTGTGGGTCGAGACCCACTTGGGGGTCGAATAACGATTAGCCAGGGGTCGCCTAAGACCTTTGACCATATGGATTCTGATACTGCATATGCTGCGTCATGCTTTGTTTTTTTAACTAGTCACATAAGTCTGCACCACAAAAATGGTGAATAAAAAATAAGTTTAAAAGTAAAAGTTCCCATTTCAGACATGATATCTAACACGGTAGATGATGTAAAGGTCACTGTTGATAGGTGGCTAGCACAATCACCAACCGCCTTTACTTTCCCCAATTAATGTTAGGCACCCATTAGAGCTGGGTGGACTCAGAGGCGCCTAAGGCTCCCCAAATTAAAAATCCCAGTCTTCACCAGGACTCGAAGCCAAGCGCCTTAACGCTCAGCCACTGCGTCTCCCGAATAAGAAATAGAATAATAAATAAATGCATGTCACAAAGAGGCAATTTTATTCATTTGTAATGTAACCATAATGAGAAATATTTACTTCATGACTATAACGGCAATAGTTTCGTGATTAAACGTAACACAATATTAATACATATCAAATGTTTACATTACGTGAACTGTTTTAGAATATCAAAAGCACAGCTACTCTGGCTGATGATTTTTTACGGTTGGGGGTCGCCGAATAGTGGAGAATCGTAAAAGGGGGTCGCCGACCTAAAAAGGTTGAGAACCGCTGTTCTAATAAGATAATTTTAAAAAAGAGTCACATGCTAATTGGTTAACTTTACGCATTCTTTCCCTCAAGAACAACCTTTTTAAAAAACAAAGCTTATTTTAACTCACTCTGTCTGGTAAAAGGTTTTACACGTTTATTTACCCGAATCAAGTTTAAATTTGATAAAATTATGTATAATGCCTAACAAAATATGAATCGATAAAAAGAAAAAAAACTCATATGTCAGTTAATTATTTACTGGGAATTAGTTATTTTGTTGGATACCAACAAGGAAATTAATCCTTCAGTATTCTTCAGTATAAATATGTTGGGTTTTGTCGCCATAGATAACTGTACACCCTTTCTTGGATCAAGTTGGAAACTCCCACGATTATATATTGTACCAAACAAAACATGAATTCATTAAAAAAACAAAAAAAAAACAATCAGTCAATCAATTATTGATAATTAATTATTTTCTTTCATATTGGGAAAAGGAAATAAATTATACATTATTGAGAGATATAGTTGTAATTATGGAGTTCTTCCTCTTAGACAAGCTTTGTTTTTAAAGTATTTTTTTTTACAACTTAAATTTGTTAAACAAGTTTCGAGTTTCGGCCTTCTCTCCATCAGCTCAACATGTCAATAACGCTATAAATCACGGATCTTAAATCAGCGTGTATTTCTAATCATTATCATCATCTACCAGATCAATGGACCCGCAACCATTTCCGGTCTGGTAGTTCACATCAATTTCGATATATCACCGGCCGCAGTCGAATAGAATCGATCCTCTTGCGGCTTCAGTATGCATTGTGTGTTCGATGTCGAAGGCGCCGAGTAGGAAGGCACTGCGTTACGAGGTCGGATACGGCCCGCGGGCCGTATATTGGGCACCAATGTTCCAGATAATCAACTTTATTACAAGGCTCTGTTTGTCTGTCTGGTAAAAAGTGTGTACATGTTATTTCTCTCACATCTATCCTATCCTCGGACCAAGTTAAAACATCGCACAATTATTCCTTGATATCTATAAGAGAATATAAAGTAACCTATAAGACAATTAATTACTGGTAATTCATTATTTTATGTAATAGCAACATGGGAATCTAATACTTCAGTGTTCACATATATGGCTAAATTTGTTGGATTTAGTCCCCTTAAATAATTGGTAACGTTATTCCTCCCTCACGCATTATTTACTATACCTAAAAATACAAAACATGAATTAATAAACAAAAATACTCAATAAGTCTATTAAATATTGGTAATTAATTATTTTGCTTAATGCAGATTATGAGAAATAGCTTGTATAGTTTTTAAGAACGGAGTTTTTCCCTTTAAATAAGCTTTCTTTTTTCTGAAAAAAAAAAGGATTTTAAGAAAATATTTTGCTAGTTTGATTTTTTTATTTGGAATCATAAAGAACGCTTGGTCATTCTACTCTCAAAACAACAACTAAATAATTCAATGGGAATAACTCTTTTAAAAAGAAAACAGTAATGTAAAACCCTAGACATAATATTATATGTAAAACTTTTGCAGACGACCAAGTTTTGGCTAGACCGTGTTATGTCTCAATATTGTATTTAAGAAACAACCAAACAGGATTTCGATCGTATTGTGGCCAACTCCCAGGTCACATCTTTAAAAAAAAGAAAATAAAAAGGTGTACTATAGCAGCTCGACACAGAGCTGACAAAAGGGCCAGGTAACAGAAGGCTCGGCTAAATATATAAATAGAACAACATTTCTTAGAAAAACTGTTATCTCAAAATGAAATTAAAGAGCTAACTGGTAAGCAGTGATGTTACGGCTAGGTATTTTATGCTAGATCTATGTAATATCTTTCCAGTGTTGTATTTTTTTTTTGGTTACGTTACAATTAATGTGTGTAACTTCTAGGCGTTAATCCATCTATTAGTTCTAATGTTTCTGTGAAATGTTACATATTTATTAATCGTACTTTAAAAAATAAAAATAATAGTTTTATTACCAGCAAAAAAAAAATGTTTAAAAAAAAATAAATTCAAATACGTAAAAGAGGGGGGCTTATCTAGAGGAATAACTTCACATTTACAGCCATGTCTATTTACATGCATAGGGCCTCCGATTGGTAGATGTTATGTATTGGACTGTTTTTTACAGAAGAAATAGCGAAACTTGTCTTTAATGTTATTGTTGTACACTCGGTTATAAATAATGTGCGTAATTTTATTTTTTTTGTTGTTTATTTTTTATTTTTCTATTTCACTTCGCCTAGGGCCTCCAAATATCTAAGGCCGGCCCTGATGAAAGTAAAGCTAACGTTTTAAATAAAAAATGTTTTAAATAAAAAACATCAGCATTCTCAACCTCAAAAACATATTGCTTAAATTAAACCTTGTCGAAAAAACAGGAGATATAGCTATACAAGAAAAAGGAATCCAAAAACTAATGGTTAACATTAAACCAAATAAAGCATCTGGACCAGTGGCGTAGCATCCAAACGCGAAAGGGGTTCAATGAACCCAGGCCCACGACCATGAGGGGCTCACAGCCTGTGGGATAGCATCCATAGCGCAAAGGGGCTCATTGTACTTGGGCCCATAACTCATGACCGATTGGGACCCGCATGAACCATAATAAAGTGAAGACAAAATTGCTCGTTTGTAGAAATCCGGTAAAAAAAAAAATGGCCTAAACAATATTTATACCGGTATCAAACTTTATATTGACTTCAAAATGTTAGCCCGTATTTTCAGCTAAAGTCTATGTACCTGCGGCTTGGACTGTATTAATGTAAGACACTGCATTCATCAGGCTTATTGTATTAGTGGGTAGCTCTTAGCATTCAGTTTTAGGACACGATCCCTTGAATGAACAATAAATGAATTAAACTAAACGCATTAGCTTAATTACATAAAAGGTAAACTACTGGCAATGAAATGTCTTTTTGGTTAATGTAGCGATACATACAGACTTCTCGATTTGTATGTCTCATACTAAATGTGTCTATTTGGTGGTGGTGGTGGGGGCCCATAAAAATATTCTTGAACCCGGGCCCACGGGTACTTTGCTCCGCCACTGATCTGGACATGATGACATACCAGCTAGATTACTCAAAAACTAAGCAATGAGGTACAGGAAAAATGCTAATGTCACTCACCTACTCCCTTTTCCAGGAAACTACAGACAAGTATCACTCACCAGCAGCAAGCGTAAATTAGTAGGACACAATGTGTAGCAACATTATATGCCACTTAGAATAATTAGATAAACATATTCCATGCCACAAACAGCTTTAGAAAATATAGGTCAAGTGAAACTCAACTAACGGGTCTAATTGACGATTATTCAAAAGGCTTAGATAATAATGAGATGCTATTTTATTGGACTTTTCTAAGGCATGTGACAAAGTTCACCACCAGAGCTTGTTTAATTTAAGTACTTCAGGATACAAAACCAAACCTAACAAAATACCCAGAAAGACAAAAAGCTAAAGGCACATTCCTTCTTCCATATGCTACGACAATTAAATAGGAAATACTCTTTATTCCCTAGTGCCTAGTGCTATTAGAGCATGGAATGGGTTGCCTGAGTCAGCCACCAAACCCAACGACTTGGCAGATTTTAAGTCCCCGGTTAACATGCACGACTAGATTAACACAGGGGTAGACGTAGGGCGAAATTATCTTCTCTTTTAGAAGTCACGTCTGAAATGTATAAGGTAAATAAGAAAACCCAAGAAATGACGTCACAGAGGGAGAAGCCTGCCAAGAATGTGACGCGAAATGTCTGATCATTAAAATGTGTATTTGTTAGGAAATTGAATTGTCTATGTTAAGCCAGCATGTGTTGTTCAGTTCTACACACATCTATGTTAACAATCGTGTGTTGTTTAAATTCAACACTGTTAAGTATTACGGATATTAAAGCCATATGTGCCTAACAATTATAAAAACTCACTATTGCTTGTGGTGATAAAAAGTTAGACTTTTGATCTTCGCTCACTAAGTCTGTACATTTCTAAGGAAAAGTAATGGAAATTTGCATATTAATATCCGGGATGTTTAAAAAAATACCGAATGCCTCGAGGTTAAGATGGCATCTGTTTGACAAAGCCCTCATTAGTCAGCGCTTCAATCTGTCAGTCGGGTAACTTTAACAAATGCTTAGAGCGTGTTTGTAGTTCATAAATTGATCTACGAAACAAATCACAACATAGATGTGGCTGAATGACGCGAGTTCGAATTAGCTAAATGTATATTACAAAGCTAATATCAATTTAATTTTTTGTCTGTCTTTCTGTCTGTCTGGAAAAAAATTAAACTCGTTATTTCTCCCACAACCATTCTCGGATCAAGTCTAAACTTTACACAATTATTCATTGCTGAAGAAAATACACGAATCAATTTAAAAAAACAACAATTAGTCAATTCATTTGTTTGATACCTAAAAGGGAAATTAATTCTATGGTAGTCACAGATATGGCTAAATATGCGGATTTTGGTCCCTTGTTTGTTTGTAAAATGTTTACATATTTTGGATGTTCCTTCAGAGTTGAAGATAGTTTACTTCCTAGTCGATAAATCCACGACAGTCCAGCGTGCAAACCGCACGACCAGGCAGCCGTCCCTAAATCAACTGTACACATTACTTCTATCAAAGGTATTCTCGGATCAAGTTGAAACTTTAAACAATTATTAATTGTACCTAACAAAACATGAATCAATTTTTTTTAATTAACCAATTAGTCGATAAATTATTATTAACTCAATGTTGTTGTTTTTTTCGATATCAAAAAGGGAAATAACTTCTATATTATTGAGATATATGGAAGTAAGTGTAGAGTCTTTTCAGTCTTTGCGATCTATATGTCAGATGATATAAAGGTCATCTGTATCTCTGGCTTTCACGTAATGAGGGTTTCATGTGGTCAACACAACGACCAACCGCTTTTACTTTTACCCAACTGATGTTTAATACATAATTAGAGCTGGGTGGACTCAGAGGCGCCCTAAAAAATCCCGAAATTAAAAACCTAATTCCCCTTAGATAAGTTTTTTTTAAAATTATTTTTATATATATTTTAGCTCGAGCAGAACTTACTTGTCTACCAACAGTTTGGGGCTACAATTCAACGACCATCAACATCATCCCCCCCCCCCCCCCACCATCACCCTAGAAGGAATCCTGGTTAAGTGAATGTATATATATATATACTGCACTTTATAATATTCCAATGATAGATCTTTAGATCTAGACTTAAAGGACATGCCCAAAGTTTTCCTGAACATTATTTATTACCTACCCAATTCAAGAACGTGATATTCCTTTAAAAAAAAACGATGTTGGATCTAGATCTAGACCTAGTTCTCTAGCCAAATAATTTATTTTTTTTTACTTTGAAAAAATTATAACTGTCAAACTAGTTTTCCAACGAGTTAGTAATTCTTCTCTCAGCGACATTCACCAACTGTTAAATTTTAAAGAAAATCGTTCGAGCCGTTTATGAGATCCATGTCCCTCCATGAAATTCTAAGTTGAATAAAATAAGGTTAGTGATAAGTTTTCTGTCCGTACGTCCGCTTACAAATACGTCAACTTTTTTTAAAACTACAGCTCTTGCTTTGTGAAATAAAAAAGGTCAGCACGCCTCTGCATAGTTCCGGTGAGTCAATAGATCAGAATGGATTATAAAGAAAGGGGAGAAAAGAAACAAGTAACTCTGAACCAGATTTTGTTATCACAAGGAACATAATTTATAGGGAATGTTATAATTTTACATGTCATGTTGACACAGAAGCGACCATAAGGGTCACCATAACTTATGTGATATTTGTAAAGATTATCCTCCTATCTTAAAAACTTATCAAGCAAATGCCTAGGCTTGTGGTGTCGTCTAAGAAAAAAAATTAAAATGTAAAAATGTGCATAATTAATTATGAAAACAGAAGCGTTCGCTTTCAGAAATTCAAAAGACGTTGTTACGTCTACCGAGTAAGAGCGAGAGTGAAATCGGAATTATAAATGGTATCTTAAGTTTTGTATTCTAAGCATGACAGACGGACAGACAGACGGACAGACAGACGGACAGACAGGCAACACAAAAGCAATAGCGTCTTTCCCCTCATTTTTTTTTTAAATAGAGAGTTATAGAGTATATCAGTCAAGCATTCACTATATCATTAACAAAAAAAAAAGTATAACCATTAATCCATGTCATTTCACCCTTCGTTTCATCTGTTAGCTATAATAATAAAAAATGTTAATGATAATGACTCTCCTTGTCTGTCAGAGAGCTGTACTGCTGCAGACCTGCATGATCACCAGAAAATTTATCAGAGAACACTGACAAAGGGAGACTACAATGAATTTTGCTTCACTCGAAGCTCGACCCTGGCAGTGCCAGAGAATGACAAGGCTGCGTCCTTAACATTGCTCAAAGAGTGCATCTCTACACTCAAACAGAAGGGTTTGTCACAGCAATACAGGATAGAGTAATTAGGACAAAAAACTACGAGACGCATATCCTAAAACTCAATATTGTTGGCAAATGCCAATAGTGCGGAAATGCGGGTGAGTCAATCGAACAAATAATGGCAGGATGTTTTATCAGAATCTGCCTACCTAGGTCGCCAAAACCAAGTTGCATAATTAAAGCACCAACACCTGACTTCGAAACATAATTATTTGATTAATAAGGAGACTGGGATAGGCCTATTTTGACTGACGAAATCGCCTTGAGCTACTGTTTGTTGACAAAACAGAAAAAAAAACAAGGTAACAAAGAAAGTTTATGTGGAAACACAAACTCTAAATCGGCTCCCGAAGTGGTCCATCCAGGCAGGTAAAAAGGCAGGTATCAATATTTTCAGAAAGAACATCAGAATTAAATTCTATCAAAGACCAATGACAGAGAAGAATGGAGAAAGAAGGTTGACAGATCTTGTGTGGTGCCCCAGCGGTCCAGATGACCAAGGATAGGTGAAAGTGAATGTGAAGTTAAATGAGAACCTGGCCTAACTAATGTCTTATAATGAATATCTAATTGATCTAATTGTTTTGTAAAGGGTCAATCTTTTAATCAAATCCTCAAAAAAAAAGAAAAAAACATTTCCGTAAAAAAATAATAATTTCTATAGTTAGGAGTTCTATAGCGAAGTTTTAGCACTGTAGTTCACGCAATATTATGAAAACCTACTCATTAATTGTGTTTTAAATTATGTCCAACTTATATATATATATACTAAATAGATTATTTTTGGGTAAATGTAGTAGTTAGTACGACAGAACTTACATAACATAACAATACAAATGTAATAAAGAAATATTTTCTTTAACAAAAAGTCTAACATTATTATTATGGATGTGTTAAAAATATGGTAAATAGCCATCTCCCCTATTGATAGTGAATAGTTCTGAGAGTGGTGTATTTTTATGAAAAAAACTGCTTGCATACGTGATTTAAAAATAAGATTTTTCGCTTTTAGAACTTTGAATGGACTAAAATATTATGATGTCGGATTTTCACTATCTTCTAGTTTACGAGATCTAAACGGGACGGACGGACGGACAGACATTTCACACAAAACTAAACGCTACCATCATTGACATCGCCGTACCACTATCCCATCATATAGGGATAACCAAAATGGAAAAACAAAGAAAATATGGGAACCAAGGCTTTGAGATTAAGCATTTATGGAAGCCATCTAAAATAACAATATACCCCATTGTTATACCTACCGAGGGGATAATAACAACTGACCTCGCAGATACCTTCAAAGCCCTTAACATTCCTAAGAAGATTCTCCTTGCCTGTCAGATGGCGGTACTGTTGCAGAACTGCCAAACACCTTTAGTGAATTCCAGTAAGGCGTCGGCGCCGTAGGCGCCATTATCCCGTTGGTCATTAGAAAGGCTTTTATCCAACAACCAGGCCTGGACATGGGGCTCTCCACCCCTTTCCTGTCCGATAGCTACCAACGGTAGGCGGCCATGTTGATTGATTGGGCCAAATCTTCGTTCTATAGACCCACTCGCTATAAGTGGCCGAGAACGGTGCTTACTACATATTCCTATACTGTTACCGCCACTATTCCGTGCGAGGGTCGCCAATCCAGGCTCCTGGTTCTGATGACGACCCCCTTAGTGGAACGGCGTGGCGGACTTTTTAGACTGGGTTCCGGGCGTTCTTTCTATCCCAACCCCGAGTGAGAGAAAAAAAAACAATAGCTCACCCAGGGAAGCCCGGCCGGTCCTGGTTCGCTACTCGTACTTAGCCTTTCTAGTTCCACAACTACACGTCTCCACCGGAGGCGCCATGCTGAAGCTGCCACATCACCAGAAAATTCCTCAGTGGAAACTGATAAAGGGACTACATGTATAATGAATTTAGTTTCTCTCTAACGAAGCTCGACCCTGACTGTACCAGAAAATAAATACTCGTTCTTTTCAGACGTAATAATAATAATGAAAATCTTTATTTTCTTTGAGAAAATATGTCCTACAATTGCGCATGTGACGATAGCAAACTCCACACAAAGTCTGACACACACATACACACGCGTGTAACTCAAACACAAATCCACGTCCAAAAAGTGTGTGAGTCCTCCTTGACCTATTTCTTTTTTTTTTTTTAATACTGAACTTTGAAATCTCGGGGGATGTTACGTGCGCATCTCAGTGTACATGTGAAAACGTGCGCATCTTAGTGTAAATGTGAAATGGTGCGAATGCGTGTTAAAAGGGAAAAGAAAACCAAAATGGAGGAATATGAACAAGAAAGTGTTTTCAGTGTTAATAAAGATTAAAGTATTTATAAACGGTGATTTGTCGTTTCCATGTATAAAGAGTCTCATCTAATATGAAGACGTAACAAGTGGCGCCCAACGTGGGGCAGATACATTATCACGCTGTACTTAAAGTTTGTGGAGATTGTGTAGAGTATATCATGACTATTGACATTCTGTTAAGAATTAAGCTATTTTATTGTGTACATTGGTAAATTCTGGCACGGAGTGTAGTAGATATTCAATAGAGAATTGTTCAATTGTGGGTGTACACAACAATGATTTGTGAGCAGATATAGATTTGGATTGAATTATAGGTGGGGAGTGGTATAAACGAAATCTGCATGATTCCATAGAGATATGTATAGATATATATGTGTCAATTTTTCATAATAACAATTAGTATTGTGATGGTTACTGTCACAACTGGGGAATATAAATGTTATATGTTAATCTAATGTTAGAATTGTATTATTATTAATATGTCATTGTGTATGATTTTGGTTTGTATTACATTTTGGTTCCCTATGTTACAGAGAATTTAGATTATTTTTTAACTTGGAATAGGCTGATAAGATATGTGGTGATTTGTATTTTGGACGTTCGATGTACATCAAACTTGTCAAACAGGGGGGGTGTTACGTGCGCATCTCAGTGTACATGTGAAAACGTGCGCATCTTAGTGTAAATGTGAAATGGTGCGAATGCGTGTTAAAAGGGAAAAGAAAACCAAAATGGAGGAATATGAACAAGAAAGTGTTTTCAGTGTTAATAAAGATTAAAGTATTTATAAACGGTGATTTGTCGTTTCCATGTATAAAGAGTCTCATCTAATATGAAGACGTAACAGGGGACATAATGTAATCCAATCGATATCACATAAATATATTGAACAGTATCAAAATTACAATTGTAATAGGCCTATATTCAAGTTTTCAAACGTACCTTTATATGCAAATATAGATATCTAACAAAAACCCAAAGTCAACCAGGTATTGAAACTAAAAGCCAAACTCCAAGAATGACAGCGAGCTATATAAATTCTACTTTAAAGCTTCATAATTTTGTTTTGGTTGGGGGGGGGGGGGGAGCGGCAGACAACTACATATGCATCCCAGTTTGGTCACGTGGTTATGTCAGCTGACAGCTATAAATACAGTTTGCTTAGTGCTAAGAAATTAAATCCTGTTCAAACAGACGCTCTTTATTTCCATATTTCCAACTGTGAATAAGTGTGTGAACCAACTAACCTTGGGGCAAGGCGAGTATCAGTGGCATAGCTAGGGTGGGGGAGAGAGGGAGAGAATTTGAAAATTCCCCCGGGCACCAACTTGAGGGGGCCCCAAATGAGTGTTGTTGTTTTTTACATTAAATATTAAATATTACGTAAAATGCAGGGGGCTCTCAAAGAGATCAAGCCCCGGGCCCCCAAATAATGGCAATTTCCTAGTTACGCCACTTTCGAGTATTGCATTTTTCTTTAGGGGGCTGAGAAAAAAAAATGTATTTAGCGACGATGTAACAGCAACCACAATTCTCTAGACTTTGCAGGCTGGCCAGTGAGTCAAGAGTTATTCATTTTTAGTAGTAAGGCTTGTCCTCGAGACCGAAGATCAATGAGGAATGCAGTGTTTCACGTGGCTATGCGGCCCCAGCTGCGACCAACAAATGTTGCTACATCCAGCGCAGGCTTAACCATTGTCCGCCGGTTTTCAGGATTTTCATTTCGCTGTCTACGTCTGTCCTTAGCAGCGGCCTTTTGTAAGTGACCTCCAGCTGTCTCACTCTGAAGCCGCCTGCAACCAGGTGCTCCCTTCTATGTCAATTGAGAGGCAGGTTGGCGCCTAAGCTGGTCTTTAAAGCGTTATTACTTAATATGCAATCCAAATCAACAGTGAAAACAAAATAAAAGGCTGGTGATTATTTTGTATTATGTAATTAATCCTACCTATATTATATGTTTTAAGATTTATACATTGAATATTTGAGTTTGTAAATAGGTGTATATTTAAAACAAATATAACGTTTTCTATTGTTTATTATTAATATTATTTACATCAAGATTGAGTGATTTTTCTCTCCCCCTCCCAATATCTTATCTTATCTTATATAATACAGACGTTATTTCAAAAAAGAAGATGATTACGTCCTACGCGTCATGCATTCAGACATGCATATTAACCAATGACTTAAATTCTGCCAAGTCACTGGTTTTCCTGGCTAGCTCAGGCATCCCATTCCATGCTCTAATAGCACTAGGGAAGAGGGAGTATTTGTACAAATTTGTCCTAGCATATGGAATGAGAGATGTGACTTTATCTTTGTGTCTTTCAGAGCATTTTATTAAATTTTGTTTTTGTATCTGAAGATTATGGCTCAGTGTTTTATGTATAATTGCTACTTTACTTTTGAGTCTTCTGTCCTGAAGGCTTTCTAAATTTAGTGATTTTACTAATGGTGTTACTCTAGTCAAATGTGAATATTCGTTTGTTATGAATCTCACTGCTCTATTTTGTGTCTGTTCCAGTTTCTTAAAGTTTTCTTGAGTTGAGGGGTCCCAAACGGGAGATGCATATTCTATTATTGGCCTAACCAAGGTTAAATAACATTTTAGCTTTATGTTCTTATTTGATTTATAGAAATTTCTTTAAATGAACCCTAATACTTTGTTTGATTTTTTTATAGCTTCATCAATATGGGGGATTCCATGATAATATTGAATATTATATATGCTTCTGTACCTACTGTCAAACCTTACATCTTCACACGTGAAATGCTGAGCCTATAGTTTAAATGTCATGTTTCACTGTTACCTCTTCATAAAACAGCAGAAACCGAACGTAAAGATGACGCGCATCTACAAACCGGGTTTTAAAACTTATATCTGGGTACATTTTACAGTTCTCTATACGATAGGTAATGATTCTGCAGAGCCTTGATGTTTTGCTTTATAATTTATCTCCCTCTCTCTCTCTCTGCATTTTCGACCTTCTTTCAATAAGCACACATTTTTTGACTCGCCCTTCAATAATTTTTGTATAAATCGTTTCTAGGAACTTGAATAGATGGCGTCTGCCTTTCGATATCTTTATCCGAAGACCGTGTGCGCAATGAAAGAATTGCGCAAGTCACGATTCTGTTTCAGGCGTTTTGATTGGATCATTTCGGTGTTCAGCCATCTGTGAAAGCATAAAGGGGGGTTAGGTGACCAGGATTTCTCATGGAAAAGAATTCAATAGTAACAGGCGTCAGATGTGTTGTTTAAAAGGCCTTGACATTGACATTCTAAACACACATAGACACATTAAACTACATCTTAAGGAATCGAAATTTTAAAAAATTTTCTTTGTCGGGGGCTGGGGGTTCGGGCTCATCAAGGGTATGATTTTCTTGCCCGGGCTCCCCCTCTGTTTGAAAGAGGGTGGAAGGGTATGGTCATTGATATGCAGCCTTGTGGAAACAGCTTGCGACACTGCAAGACCGACGACTACAACAGTAAAGTAGCAATAATATACAAAACAAAGAACCATAACTTACACACACAAACACACACATATATATATATACACACACACACAAAATAATAATAATGGCAATGTCTTCGATTCCTAAAATTAAGGATGAGTTCAGTGTTTCACATGACTACGCAAACCCAGTTGTGACCTGCATATTTTTTCGCATCTTGTGCAGACAAAGCCGTTGTCTATTTAAGTTTTCTTTCCCCTTTTCTGCGCCTATCTTCAATAAAGACTTTTCTTTGGGTTTCAAATGTTTGTCCCGCAGCCTTTGTGAGAGCTCTCCAACTGTCTCTCTCAGAGGCCATCTTCTGCCGGCTACTTTCCTCTATGCCAGTGAGGGCGAAATGGCGCCTGAGTTCATCTTTATAGCGCTTACAGGGGCCACCTCTGTTACGCCGTCTCCTGTAAGCTCGCCAAAGAAGATACCCTTTGACAAGCGGTCGTCTCCCGTGTAGGATAAGTGTCCGACCCCAGTGCAGTTGTCAAAGGGTAGTTAGTGCTTCTATATATTGTCCACATCGGCCTCCATAAGAACTTAGTTATTTGTTATGTAGTCTTAACAAAGACAAAAAGATAAAACCGCATTTCTTATTCCATAGACTAGTATTCGGCTAGTACATAGTCGTATAAGTGCTTCTTCTTCCCTAGTGTCATTAGTGCATGATAGTAGCGGTTGCCTGAATCAGCCAGGAAAACCATTGACTAAGTAGACATAAGTCTCTTTTGTAGGACTTAGTTAATACATGGGTAAGCGCAGCTAGGACTTAATTATCCTATCCTCTTTTTTTAGGGGGGCGTCTGTAACTTATAAGATAAGATAAGACATAAGTAAACTTTCTATACAAAGAATAACTGACTCCGGACTCTTTAACACAGGGTCACGGTGACAGTGACTCGACTTACAAACCCATTTCCGGAAAAAAAAAATTATCTTGTCATCAGAAGTAGCAGTCGTCCGTGGAAGACGAATGTCACAAAGTAGATATACTTAGGATTGTTGGATCCCACGGCTCACTTAACAAATAGGACGAATAGTATTTCTATTGCCAAGCTTATATAAACTCTGTCTGTCAGGAAAACAATTTTGAACACGTGACTTCTCCCACTTTCCATTCTCGGATCAAGCTGAAACTTTGCACAAATATCCATTGGCGAAGACAATATATGCGTAAAAAAAAACTAGTCTATTCATTACAGGTAATTAATTATTTTGTTGGATATAAGCAAGGGAAATTAACCCTTCAGTATTCGGAGATATGGCCATATATGTGGGGTTTGGTCCCCTTAGATAATTGTACACGTTATTTCTCCCACATCCATTCTCGGATCAAGTTAAAACTTTAACAATTATTAACCAATTAGTCAATCAATTATTGATAATTAATTATTTTGTTTAAGGGTTAGGATTAGACTTTGCTAGCCCACTTAGTATGTTTTCAAGACATTGCTGAAGTTACCTAAAGGCAACCTAACCTATCGCTTAGGGACCCCACTTCCATGGATATTTTCAATCAGTTTGAAGAAAGAACAAACAAATAAATATATTTAAAAAATTTTCACAAAGCGTACTTCTATCAATTAGTGTGGATCAGTCATGTAAATTACATTTGTAATAGATCTAGACTAAAAATAAAAAAGCATTTATAAAAATATAATGATAATAATTTTATTTATGAAGCGCTGTTGACAAACAGAATGTAGTCTCAAGGCGCTGTAATAACATTACAAACACATAAACACGAGAGCTAAAATAACAAACTAATCTAAAAAGTTTTTAATAGATAGGTCTTAATGTTCTTCTTAAAAGTGGTGAAGCATGTTGTTTGTCTGAGATCAATGGGGAGTGAGTTCCAAACCTTTGGGCCGTGCACTGAAAAAGCACGCAGACCGTAGCTTTTGAGGAAGAAAAGTGGCAAAACCAGAAGTGATGAATTGATCGAGCGCAGGGCTTTCTGAAGGACATCTGGAGTAATTAGTTCGCTAAGGTACAAGGACATTTCTCTGTTTTAAATACACTGTGGCCACCTTGTAGTCGAATTCTCGCGGGAAGCCAATGGAGCGTGCCCAAGAGCGTAGTAGCAGAATCTCGTCTTGTTTTTCTAAGGACTATTCGTGCGGCGTTGTTCTGAGTATGTTTCAGCTTGGCGATTTTGTCATCAGGTATACCTGCTAGCACGGCGTTGCAGTAGTCAATGCGGTAGAGTATGAATGCCACAGCTAACTTTTTTGTTGACTCTGTTGTTAAATATGGTCGGATCTGGCCTAATCTGCGCAGCTACAGATAAAGACCCTTGCAGAGCCGACTTATGTGTGCGTCGAAAGATAGTCTTGGGTCAAAGAAAACTCCAAGATTCCGCACTACATGGATATAAGGAACCTGGCAGTTCGTGATAATAGAAACAAGACGTGTAAAATATGAATTTATTCCCAACAATCCCCATGTGTGATTGCGCTATACTAAAGAACTGTAACTCGAGTCGGCTGCCAGAAGAGACGACGAAACAATTGATTTCAACTATTTACAGTGTCAGCTTTATAATTTAGTAGTTGACGCTATTTGGAAAGTTGTTCTATTAAAGTTAGTTTTAGTTACGAACAGTTTTAACAAAATAATACAGCATTTTCTACAATATTCTTTATAATTATACTTTATATGGTAACCCTTTTGCATTAAAATAGCATAGCCGTTCTGATGTGGCTGTAAATGTGGAGTTATTTGATCTATTACATTTTGTATAACTTTTTTTTTTCCACTTCCCATTACGGGATCACGAAACAATTTTTTAAAAATATAATTAACGAATTAGTTAATTAATTAGTTAAAATTAATTAATATATATATATATATATATATATATATAGCAAAGGGGAGCTTACCCCTCAGTATTGCTATATATTGCAGTGATTTTTTTTGTTATTTCCCTTAGATAAGCTTTTATTTATTTATTTATTTTATGTTTATTCTTCTATTTTGCAAAGTGAACTGTTCGATAGTTCAAGACCAGAGAGTTGGTAAAATAGTGAGAGACAGATAAAAAGTTAGTAAGTTAAAGAGAATTAGTCAAAGTCAGACAGTTGCGGACAGTCAGTTGAATTCAATGAAGTTGAAGTGATTGGAAGATTAACAAGAATATTTCACAAGAGACAATAAAATGAGTCGATAAAAGGCAAGCTAAAAAGTTGGTCACATTTTAAACGAACTAAAGAAGCTGTCACTACGTGTATTTTCTGTTGGGTGATATTAAGTCCAATCTATTACTAGACGACGAATGTGAATGTGTAAAATCCTGAAATAAAAAAATCCCAGTTTTTACAAGGACTCGAACTCGCCATCCCCGGTTTGTAAGCCAAGCGCTTTACCACTCAGCCACCGCGCCTCTTTCTATATTTTCTGAACAATTAGTGACTACTGACGGCACCGGAAGTATGTTTGGATGACACAGAGGGCTGGCAACAAGAACATTCAGAAAAGTTGGTCGAGACCAATGAACCGAGCTTGTACGACTAGAACTCATTATTTAACCAGCAAAATCTCTGTGGCAAGGTCTGGAACCCGATCCTCGTGAAGTTAATTGTGTTTTAAACTGTGTATGTCATCAGACCACAGTCGATGAACCACCTCACCTATCTCTTAGTCTTTTGAGCTGTCGGGGCACCGCTCAAGATCTGTTGACCTTCTTTCTTCATTCCACTCTGATTTTTACCTTGGATAGAATTTCATTCAATAACAGGCTTGTCCACTCTTTAATGTTGTCTTCCCGTGACTTTCTCTATCTATCTCTTCTTATTCTCCAGGTATTGTTCCACGTCTGCTTTTGCGAACGTGCATTTTTTTTCCACTGTGTGTATACGAACTCGTGCAGCCCCCAGAAGTCTCTCTTTCCCTTCAACATTTGCGTAGCACATTTAAGCCTTTAAAAAAAATTGTATACATACATGCTTATTCGTATTATAACGAACATACTGCCATGCAAGCAGCACGACTACAGCATAAAGCCGATTGCTTAATTTTTTTTTATTTTAAATGACTAGCATAAAATCCAAACGTGATTTTTATTATATTGAATTTTTATTATTTTTAATGCAGTAGGAAATTAACTGTTTTTTTTTTCTACCATGAAATTTCATGACAGTATTCTTCAAAGTTCGTCAAAGGTACACAATCATCCAGTCTTTTGTAACTGCTAGCCAAAAAAATAAATATTCAGAAATTAAACTTAGAAATTTATGGATAACAGTTTTTCTAAATAAAAAAAAAGATAATTTTTTGACCATCAACACTGAGGCTCTAGCTGTCTCGGATGCACTGTGAAAATACAAACAAAAATAATTAAATGCATTACTATTAAATTCTCTACACCATAAAAAAGTTACGCAAAAAATGTCAAGGTCGCAGAATGTAATTGAAATATAGCATATTCCTATGTGAGTTGCTAATGATTCTAGGTTTACTAAGAAGGCTGGGGAGGTAATTAAAAACTAGAATCTAATTGAACTTCCTTTTCTAGAGAGTTAAGTGGCTTTCTAGTTCCGTTTTGGTCAGGAGGGATTAGTAACTACAGAAAAAAAATTATCCGATGAGTCTCAACAGTTTTAATATTTTTGTTAAGTTATATCCGTGTGTGATGATTTCTGTTTCTTCATTGCCGGATATCTCTTTTTATATTAATAATGGCTCAATGTAATGTATATAAACAACTTGACAACAAACTAAGAAATGATCTTTCTTTCTTCTTCCATCTAAACATAGGCCTACACTTTGACTTTCAATTGAATACCAACTTGACTTGAAGCTATTGACAATAGTGAACTTAAATTAATATAACTTATCACTTTAAAAAAAAACAACTGAATGCTACAACTTTAACTGGTGGACCCGCAACTGTTCAAGAGCTCAGTACAACACAAGAATCAGTTACAAAGCAACGACCTGATACTAATCAAGGACCTGTTACTATGCAAGGACCTGTTTCTATGCAATGACCTGTTTCTATGCAATGACCTGTTTCTAAGCAAGGACCTGTTACTAATCAAAGACCTGTTCCTAAGCAATGACCTGTTACTATGCAAGGACCTGTTACTATGCAAGGACCTGTTACTAAGCAAGGACCTGTTACTATGCAAGGACCTGTTTCTAAGCAAGGACCTGTTACTAACCAAGGACCTGTTACTATGCAAGGATCTGTTACTAAGCAATGACCTGTTACTATGCAAGGACTTGTTTCTAAGCAAGGACCTGTTACTATGCAAGGACCTGTTTCTAAGCAAGGACCTGTTACTAAGCAAGGACCTGTTACTATGCAAGGAACTGTTTCTAAGAAATGACCTGTTACTTAGCAAGGACTTGTTACTATAAAAGGACCTGTTACGATGCAAGGACCAGGACTAACTAGCTAGATAAATCAAAGAAAAAAGTCTCGTCTGCCTTATGTTCTTTCCACGCGGTTTTTATTGCATTTCTCGATTGCTTCATGTTTAGAAAAAAAAAACGCGTTGAGACCCACCGAGGGTTACCTGAAACTTTCTAACCCATAGGAGGGGGAAAAAAAAGAGGCGAAGCCTTACAAATATGAACAGAAAAACAAAACAAGACAAGGTGAAAGTTGAAAAATAGGCTTACAAAGTATCTTATGAAAATGTGAGTAAAATTACACATTACGTTTATCCAAAATTTCTTAGATGTTAGACCTTTTTACACCAGTCTATCATTCACGCAAAAAGGAAAAAAAAAAAAAGAGAGCATATCTGACATTTTTTTCCAATAGTTCTTCCTGGGAAAAAAGTTTTTCACCGAGGGAGTTTTTTTTATTTTTATTTTATCTGGTAGAGATTTAAAGTCAATTAGATCTACCTGACAGCAAGAATTGAAATGAGAAAACACCTTATTATAATTATTTGAAACATCATTTATTTTTTATTTTTTTTTGTAACGCAATCCACTGGTCTATAGGTAAGTCTGCAAGCGAGACATGAGACCCACGGGCATCAACGAAAGTATGTCGGAGGAGACCGGGCAGAATGAGGACTGTACGTGCTGGTACCAACCTTACCAAATGCCTAAGAAACGAAGCTGCTGTAGTCAAGAGAAAGAAAAAGGAAAGCTGCCCTGTCGGCTAGCCTAAAAATAGATGCATATACATGAACGAACAGTAGCAAACTTTGTTGCTCCAGAATTGGCTTCATTGGCCAGATCAGATTCTGCCCAGTCTCAAGACAAAACGAAAATCAGTGACTCATCTGTTGCACCCATTGTCTTCCTAGACAGAAGGAGCCAAATATTGTAATCCACAGAGTTGATTATAATTTTCCATTTCAAGATGAGTGTAAGCTTTAGTATTCGCGTACAAAACAACTAAACCATATCTTACTCAGAAAGACACAAAGATGGAGGCGCATTTCTTATTCCATACGCTAGAACTAATTCGTACAGGTGCTCCTTCTTCCCTAGTGCCTTTAGAGAATGGAATTGGTTGCCTGAATCAGCCAGGAAAACCAACGACTTAGCAGAGTTTAAGTCATTGATTAACATGCATGATTTGATTGACACATGAAATGCTTAGGACGTAATTGTCTTCTTTTTTTTAAAGTAACGTCTGTAATATGTAAGATAAGACACCCTTTTTTTTTTTAATGGCGAAATCTGTGCATATATCTCTGAGTACAAATACATTGCTTTGCAGCCTTGCTAAACATGAGAAATGAACTTTGTTTTTTTCCACGAACTTAAGAACAAAACGCTTATAGATCAAGATCTAGTGAAGTGGTTCCTCCTTAGTAGTCGTATTGACAACATTCATACCACTCTATATGAACCATCTTTTGTATCAGCATTTTACGTAGCATAATAAAGCTGTACACAGCATACACACTTAGTCGTAATTAAACAAACTTCAGACTTTTCAAAACAGGACGTCATTATTCAAAATTACTGGCGAGTAGAAATATTATTCCGAGAAATTTTTTCCGAGATTTATAAAGTAATTTTAAATCCACATTTCACACGTTGCCTGGAGCAATTAGTCGTTTTATAGGATGCATAGGCAAAGAAAGATATGAAGAATATATTTATGACAAGCAAATATGTTTTTGTTGTTTTTTTTGTAAAAATAATAGGCTATTAGTTTGTAACCAGTTTGTTATTAAGTTAAGAGCATTGCCTGGTCGAGAGGTTAGCGTGCTGAACCGATTAACTCGACAGTCCGGGGTTGTTTGTTTGTTTTAATGTTTCGGATGCTCCTTCAGAGTTGAAGAAAATTTATTTCCTAGTCCAAACCTCCCGCAGGACGACGGGATGGGAGCGGGCAGGGTTTGAACCATCGATAAGTTCGAACGAAAGTCCAGCGCGCAAACCGCACGACCAGGCAGCCATATTAACAACAAAGATACATTTATAATATCTATTTCGGTTTTAATTTCAAACCAATGACTTAGAAAGTGCAAGTCTTACCAGTATGATCCAGACCAACACCCATGGTGGGAAGAAAAGGGAGATAACACAGTGTAAACAATGATTGACTTTGCGACTGTGAAAAGAAACACAAATCTAACAATACATTTCATTCAACATAAGTCAAGTTACACTACTAACATAAGTCAAGCTACCTTACGAAAATAAGTTTAGTTTCTTTACCAATATAAGTCGGGTTACTTTACCAATATAAGTCAAATTACTTTACCAACATAAATTAGGTTACTTTACCAATATAAGTCAAGTCACTTTACCAATATAACATTCACTGTTGTGTCACTATACGTATAACCACTCTAGCAATGTAAGTCGGGTTAATTTACCAATAGAAGTTAAGTTACTTTACTAATATAAGTCAGATTACTTTACCAATATATGTCCAGTTGCCATATAAACTAAGCTACTGTACTAACATAAGTCAAGCTACCTTACCAGACTACGTCGAATTACTTTACCAACATAAGTCAAGCTACCCAAGTCTCACAACCATCACATATACACACACACACTAAAACCTTTAATTAAAAAACTCAGCATTCACGAGTTACATGACCTGTCTGAGTTTGGAATAGGACCTAGATTTGAGACCATATATGCACCCAGCACCTAGCAATAGCACCTAGCAATATCAAACATCTAGCAACATCAAGAACATAGCAGCATCGAGCAATAGCAACATCAAACAAGTAGCCATATTTAGCAAACAGCATCAGACAACTAACAATATCCAACTACTAGCAGTATCATGGAACTAGCAACATTAGCAACTAGCACATCAAGCATCTAGCAACATACAACAACGAGCAACATCAAGGAACTAGCAACATTAAGCAACTAGCAACAAGAAACTAGCAACATCCAACAACGAGCAACTACAAGGAACTAGCAACATTAAGCAACTAGCAACAGCAAGGAATTAGCAACATTAAGCACCTAGCAACATCAAGGAATGAGCTACGTCAAACAAACTAGCAAAATCAAACAACTAGCAATGTTAGCTGTTTGTAAATGTCAATATTGGGTTCAGTGGCTGAGTAGTTAAGAGCTTGGCTACTCAACCTTGGATCCTAGGTTCGAATGTCAATGAAGACTGTGATTTTGAAGCTCGTAATTCTTAGGGCGCCCTTAATGGGTGACTTAAGTTGGGGAAAGTAATAGCCTTGGTCGTTGTGCTGGACACATGAAACCCTGTTCGTTAACTGTCGGCCAAAGAAACGGATGACCTTAACTTCATCTGCCCTATGGATTGAAAAGTTTGAAAGAGGCACTTTACTTTTTTTTTTTAAATATGCAATATGTTTCCACTCGAGAAACCAGCTTTT
This sequence comes from Biomphalaria pfeifferi, assembly GCA_030265305.1. Taxonomy (NCBI): domain Eukaryota; kingdom Metazoa; phylum Mollusca; class Gastropoda; family Planorbidae; genus Biomphalaria; species Biomphalaria pfeifferi. The sequence continues at coordinate 1,326,110 of JASAOG010000077.1, forward strand.
TGTGACACCCTGCGTTCGGCATTACGCGGTCTGACAGCACACAATTTCGACACAGATGTTTTTTAAAAGGATAATGAGAAAACCCAAGAATATTCATTATACATGATGAGCTGCTAACTACTGTTGAAGAAAAAAACACAAACTTTAACTCTATGGCCATATCCCAAGGTCCTCAAGGCTCGCAAAGACCTTCCTTCAGAGAACATTACCAGTAAAAAAGAAGAGGCAAACCGAGAAAGCTATGGGAAGACAACATAAAAAATGTCATTGGGGAAAATTGTATCCTAGGCAAGGGAGATAAGAATGGAGAAAGACCGTCAACAAACAAATGTTGTGTGGTGCCCCGACGGTTCAACAGACTTAATAGATAGTTGAAGGGCACTCATATGAAAGTATCAAGCAGTCAGTTGACAATTATATATATATATATATATTCACAAACATCGATGACTTTTGATTTGTGTTATTTCTCTCCATTCTTGTTATCAGGGGTCGAGGTGGCTGAGTGGTTAAGCGCTTGGCTTCCGAACCTGGGGTTTTGGGTTCGAATCTTGTTGAAGAATGGGATTTTTGACTTTCGGTATATGAGTTCACCCAACTGTAATGAGTACCTGGCTTTAGTTGGGAAAAGTAAAGGCGGTTGGTCGTTGTGCTAGCCACCGTTGGACCAAGAAGCGACCTCAACATCATCTGCCCCATAGGTTAGGGTTAGGATCGCAAGGTTTGAAAGGGGAAACCTTTTTTTGATTTATTCTTGTTATCCTCCTTATTTTTCAACTTTTCCTTTTATTAAATATTTCTATCTATTTAAACTTAACGTGAAGTGATTCTCCCTTTTGTAATAGTCTGTTATCTGTGTGTCTGTTTCCCAACCATCATTTTGAACTGGTTTATGATATCACCTAGACCTAACAGCGACATATCTTATTTCGGGATCATGGAATGGGTTGCCCGAGTCAGCCAGGAAAGCCAACGACTTGTCAGAACTTAAGTTACATGCACGACTAGATTGACCTAGGGACACACGTAGGACGTAATCATTTTCTTTTTTGAAGTAACGTCTGTATTTTATAAGATAAGATATCTTAATAATTGACTATAAATAATCTATCGAACTAAAGTACACCAGCTATATTAGATTCTCACCTTTCCACCACAATTGTGTTGGTAGCTGGCACGCCACCAACGACGACTATAGTAGGCTGAAAACAAAAATGGAACCAGCCATTAACGTATCAGCACATTAGTGCAATATAGTATGACAAAATGATATTGTACTATAAAAAAGCTTATACCCGTCTTTGCTTCGGTTGAAATAGTTGGTATATGTTTTTTAATGACTGGGGTACTTTTTTGTTCATTGTTTATAACCCCAAACTTTTCCGACTTTTAAATTCTAGAAGCAGTGGCGTCACTATGGTCGGTGTCACCAGGTTCGGACGGCACTGTCTAGAAGTGCATCCTTCTACCTTTTTTTTTTTTTGTCTCAGTTTTCAATCCAGTCCGCATTTTTTTCAAACGTCTCTTCCACACGTCACACAATTTATTTAGTACAGTGTTTCCCAAACTGTATTCCGCGGAACCCTAGTGTTCCTCGAGACCTGAATAGGTGCCCCACGAACATCTGGAAAAATGAACTAGTAAGCCACCACATGAATTTATCTCTCTAAAGTAAAAAAAAAATGTCCCGCTAAATACTCAGAATGTATTCCGTCAAGGATAAAGTTTTTGAAACACTGATTTAGTTGAGCAGCCAGAACTAAATCCATTCCCAACCCAAAAAAAAAATCCTTGAATGGAACGCCTATCCGCACACCACAAACCCACACACATTTCGACCCTTAAACTCAAAAAATTATCAAGGATCACGCAATTCTGATTAATTTGATAAGAAATTACCGTTGAAACGGGAAAATCCTTGCCAAAATACTCCTTCACAGATTGACCAACTCCATTATGCTTTCTGAAAATCAGAGTGGTTTTCGGGCCGGTAGAGGCACATTAGAAATAATTTTTTTCTTGCGTCAAATTGCCATATTAGTGGCGTGCCGTCCATGTACACCGGGGAGTGGGGGGGGGGGCTAGTCTTGAATAATATTTTATAAAAACTTTAACGTTAAGTGTTGTAGAATGGACCTCATTCACCAATCGTAAACAAACAACATTTTGCCACTTGGTTCTCTAGATCTTCTATACAAATTACGAGTTCGAGCCCGTTGAGACTGGGCGGGCTCGTTTCCTTAGAGAGCCCCTGCCACAACGTTCGATCCTCCCACAAGCACACTCCAACAGGTAGCGCTCAGTTAAATAATAAAAAGCCTTACCTTCGGCATAGTTTTCCGCTAAACTCTGTGGTTAAAATAAACAAACAAACACAAATTATGCATCAAGGCATGGTTTTGATTGTACACACACACATTTGTCCATCCTCAGAGGCGGCCCAGGGTGCCGTACGCGGGGCCCAGGGTGAGTGTCATACGCGGGCCCGTGAGCCGTAAGCGTAGACTGTAAATGCCATACCGCATCACGCTAACGGGCTCATCCGCCTCTAACGTTGTAGACTTTATTATTAGTACAAATCATAGTGCCTTACTATTGACTGTTAAACTACATCACGTACTGTATTTTAACTGTTCTAGAGGGACTTTTTTTTCCCGGTCCTTTGATATTGGTTTATGCCCTTAAATCAACGTAACTGGTCGTGCGATTTGCGCGCTGAACTGTTGTTCGGATTTATCAATGGTCCCGGGTTCAAACCCTGCCCGCTCCCATCCCCGTCGTCCTGCGGGAGGTTTGGACTAGGAATAAAATTATCTTCAACTCTGAAGGAATATCCGAAACATTTAAACAAACAAACAACCCGGACTGTCGAGTTGATCGGTTCAGCACGCTAACCGCTCGACCTGGCAATGCTCTTAACTTAAAAACAAACTGGTTATCTATCTATCCATGTATCTATCTATCTATCTCTTTCTTTCTTTCTCTCTTTGTGTCTCTCTTTCTTTCTTTCTCTCTTTCTTTCTGTTATTTTCTTCTGAAATCTCTTCACGTGGCATAAGGATCCTGACGACGTCTCATGACAATGGAGACTACCCAGGACTCCCCTGGGCCTTTTGTCTCCACGCCCTAACCTCAAGCTGTTGTAGATCTGCCTCCACATCATCAATCAATCGCGTACGTGGTCTGCCTTTGGGTCGCCTGCCTATTGGGTTTTGCCTGTATACAATTTTCGCTCCTCTGTTGTCTGGCATTCTTTCGAGGTGACCTGCCCAACCCAGTCTATTCTTTTTTATTTCGGTCACTATCGGTGGGTCTTCATACAACTTGATATAGCTCATGGTTAGTGCGTGTCCTCCCCCCTGTTTCATCTTGTATCAGTGGCGTAGCTAGGGTGGGGGAGAAGGGGGAGAACTTGAAAATCCCCCTCGAGCCCCCACTTGAGGGGGCCACCAAAGGACTGTTTTTTACATTAAATATTAAATATTAGGCAAAATGCTGGGGCCCCCAAAGATGTCAAAGGTACTAGCTACGCTCCTGTCTTGTACAGAACCATAGATTTTCCTAAAAAAATTTCGTCCCAAGTATTTAGTTAATTTCGGTTGTCTTTGTCAGTGTCCAGGTCTCACCGACATATATTGCTGCTGGTCTTATTATGCCCCTCCCCTGAATCCATTTTTTGTCACTTACTGTACTAGTCCATTATTATTCTATTGTAAAGTATTCTACATTCTAACTTTCACGCTGGCTTCTCCGTAAGAGATTTTCATACATGGCGGAAAAAATTATAAATAGCTAGCTTTTTGGTGTATCCGGTGTACAAAATGAAGGAAACGGTGATAGCTATAAGCTAAGAAATGACGTCAGAGAGCTATAAGCTAAGAAATGACGTCCGAGGGCTGGAAGATAAGAAATGACGTCCGAGGGCTGGAAGATAAGAAATGACGTCCGAGGGCTAGAAGATAAGAAATGACGTCCGAGGGATAGAAGATAAGAAATGACGTCCGAGAGCTGGAAGCTAAGAAATGACGTCCGAGAGCTGGAAGCCGGCTAGGAAAACTAACAGGAAATCTCTCATTATTAATGTTGTTGTCCTATTTCTGTGCTAACTAAAGTGTATGTATTCAGTCATGTTAATTACTAAATTAAGCTCTCTAATTGTTAAGGAAATAATCTTTTGAGTTCAAAGCACTCAGATATTTTAGAAACAGTCATAATTGTTAAAGTTAATAACTAGAATGCTTACAAGAAAAAACATTTTAAAAATACTTTTGAAAAATTCAAAGCTTATATTAAATGTAATTGTATCAATTAGTTTGGATCAGTCTTGTAGTTTTATGTATAATGGACCTAGACGGATAATTCTGTGCGGTGGAAATATTTTACCGATTGCTTTTAGCTTTCTCAATGCGTTATGATCCTATTACTTGTCTAGACCACTTGTGATGGGAGGGGGAGGGGAGAAGGGGGCACCTTGGTGAATGTTTACATGATCGTTTGTTAAATGTATAAAAAAAATTATCACTCAGGGCTCAAGATTCGTCAAAGGGACTTATTCAAAGTATACCACCACATCTTTCAAGTACGATTTCTTTCCCTTGTTCAAGATATCAAACAAAATAATTAATTACCAAAAGTTAATTAACTAATTGGTTAAATTTAGATTTTTTACATTGATTCTTGTGTTATCAAGTAAAAGAAATAATTGTGCAAAATTGATCCGAGATTTGGTTGTGGGAGAAATAACGTGTACAAAGTTTTTACCAGACAGACAGACAGACAGAGTTGATAAAAGCTTTATGACACAATTTGGAACCAAGCTCACCATCTTATGTCTAAGCTAGTCTAATGTATGGAATACATGCAACATGCTTGCCGTTCAAAGAATAAAAAAAAGTTTGCACAAATTATTCCTACTAGTCGACCGCCGGCGTAGCATACGCCACTGTTTTGCAGGGCCGGCCTTTGGCCAATGCAATCTATGCGACCGCAGTAGACCCCGCACTTTCATAGGACCCACGCTAATTCTAGGTGTTTAAATTATTAAATTAAACCATTTTATAACTTATAACAGATTTCCCGCAGCATACTGTCGATTTACTCGGAGCTCATGGAAATCTCCTGAAATTGCAAAATATATGAAATAATCATGGAAATCTCCGGAAATTATTAAAAATCTTTTGAAAAGTCATACAAATCTCATGAAATATATAGACGAAAATCGTCATTTTGGGGTCTCATTCATTATGCAAAACGCCAATCCTACGCGCGATAAATAAAAACCAAATAAGCGGTAATTGTGTAATCTGGCGAAAGAAGCTTCTCGCGCCTCAAACAAATGAAGAATTACTTGAGGTCAACAATTCTCGTAAATAGATTGAAACATTTGGTTATTCTTGCTATTGAGCGTTATCTATGTAGGAAATACAATTTTTATGATGTACTGTATGACTTGGTTACACTCAAGGCTCGTAAAGTAATTCTGTAATTATCCGTATCCTTACCCAAACTTGTCCCCGCGAACTCCGTTTCGCATAGGGCCCCACAATGGTAAAGTCCGGTCCTGCTACTTAGTGACAGGTGAATACAGAGTAGTCTACTTGTTCTCCTCCCCACCCCTCTTTTTTTCGGAATAAAAGAGTGATCTTTCCTTTACTTCTTCTTGCGTGTCCAAACACTTGAGCCATGAAGAGAATTATATGTATAGATATCCAGGACTTTAAGGAAAATATAGCAACCGCACTACAATCGTCAGAGAAAGTGGAGTTTAACAGAGGGAGCTCAACAGACGGAGCTTAACATTCGACACTATGGAAATGACAACTCAAGTTAATCTCAACTCGTTAAAACAATATAGTGGTGTATCAAGGTATTTGGAGACCAAGGGGGCTTGGCCTCTTTAGGGGCACCTGTATTTTAACATTCGACATCGTAATACAAATTACTGTACTTATATATTTGTAACAATTATATAAGTCTAATGTGTGGGATACATGCAACATGGTGTCCCTAATTTACATAACAACATGATTAGCAAGAAAACGTGGGGAAAAAGTTTTGGACACACATTTGCAGAGCCCCACTCAAGTGCGGACCCGCGGGGATTCTCTAATTTGGACGCTCCTCTCCCGCCCTAGCTACGCCACTGATAACAATGTCACGTTTTCCGCAGGGTACCTATTCAGAAATATAGACACCGAAAAACCAACATATGCACAAGAAATAAACGTACACACCGACAATGGAGCTGTAAGGACAATACACTGTATACGCCTGGAAAGTGACCCCTCCTTGACCTTTTTATAAATTTTATTCTGAACTTTAAAGTCGATCAATTTTACACACACACACAAAATGTATCCATTTATTGAACTATACCAAAATTAAAAGTATAAAGTTATACCATCAAGTTTTGAATATACCTGAATATTCCTGTACAGATCTCCAACGACACCAAAAGTCGCTCAGATAATACAAAGCAACCTTGAGAGTACTTATATACTTCTGTACTTTAGAATTTGTCCTTTTGTGGCCCGAGAGAGAGGAATACAAAGAAATTACTTTGCCCAGTGTAGTCACGTGACTGTATCCGCTGACGTGTACAGTTTAAGTACCATAGTGTTAAGACTGAATTCCTAATTAGATAGAAGTGTCTTATTCCCATACTGAACGACGGGGTGGGGCAGAAAAAGTAGCGAGATTAGCGACACTGCAAACCATCTAGCAAACGCTTCGCATGTTGCTAGATCGTTTGCACGTGTAGCGGAACCCTCTCATAGCTCAGTGCGAGTGTCCAACTTTTTTTAGTTAATAACGACGTGATTTTTAGTACAAAGCTTAAATCAACTCGCTCTGTCTGTCTCTAATGGCAGCTTTTGTAGACGTTATTTCTCCCACTTCCCGTTCTCGGATCAAGTTGAAACTTTGCACAAGTATTTATTGTCCGAAAGAAAACATGAATCAATAAAAATAAATTTTTACTAATTAAATTAGTGGCAATTCATTATTTGGCTTCGTACAGAATAAGGGAAATAAATCATACAGCACTGAGGTATATGGCTGTAAATGTACAGTTCTTTCCCTTAGATACTTTTTTTTTAAAGTGACGTTTTATATTTTTTATTGTTTTTACCTTTACCTTTATCTATCCCTTAGTCTGTTGGACCATTGGGGCACCATGCAAGATTCGTCGACTGTCTTTCTCCATTCCTCTCTGTGTTTTGCCTTAGTTAGAACCTCTTTCAATGGCAAGTCAGTCCATTCTTTCATGTTGTCTTCCCATCGCTTTCTCTGTCTGCCTCTTCTTCTTTTTCCTGGTACTGTTCCCTGAAGGAAGGTCTTTGCGAGCCCCGAAGATCTTGTAAAATTGCCATAGATTTTTAGCTTGCGTTTTTTTACAATAGTTAGCAGGTCATCACTGCCGTAACCCTGTCTCTAATCTCTTGGTTTGTGATGCGGTCTTTGAATGTGATACATAAGATCCTTCTGTAGCATCTCAAATCTGAAAAGACTTACCGTTCATCAAAATTTTGACTCAACATTTGCACATGCGAAAGATCAGCGCCGAAATGGGGGATCCTGTATGACAACGCCTCATGTCACACCGCCTTCTCCGCCACTGAACTTTTGAAGTCAAATGGCGTCCCTCTGGTTCCCCAGCAATCTCCCCCCATTTTTTTTATTTCCCTGACCTCAGCCTATGTGACTTATTCCTTATTTTTAAAAAGAAATTTGAAAAATGTCCTCAATGAACGTCAGTTCGGGACTTTAGAAAAACACAAAACAGTGTAACAGACATGCTGAAGACCATAGTGTTGAAAACTTCCAGCGCTGCTACCAAAAAGAGTGAAATGGACTAGGCCAGTATTGACCATAGGCTTTAAATAACAAAATAGAACTCTTGTTTTCCGAGTTTGCGTCTTTGCAACCTTGTTGCTCTGAAATTTACTTTCGAAAACCAACGCAAAAATAGTTAGAGTAATCGTTCGTGCACAATCGTCAACAATAATGGAGACCCAGATTGGTAAACAATGTTGAATTCATGCATTGGTATATAGTTCGTCCCTAGTGGTACGATTATAACCACTTTAGTCATCCTGGCGGGCGGGCGGTGGAGGGGTCGAAGGATTTGCAGTGCCTCCTCATGTGGCTGATGAGACCTATGTAAGCCCAAAATTTTCGGCTGCACACTGGGCGGTTTTTAGTTGAAGCTTGTATTGGTTGCCTTGGTGTTTTTTTTCTTGGAGGCTTTTCTTCCACCAGCGCTCTCTTGTCTTCTGCAATTTTTTTGCCAAAGTTTTCACATGATGCTCTCTCATGTGCTTCCGTCTCCCAATTGGCTGGGTCGATGTGGAACGCTGTCATAGACGCTTTAAGGATGTCCCAGAAGCGTTTTCTTTGTCTACTTGTGAACGCTTTCTTTTCATATATTGACGAAAAAAAGGAGTCTCTTAGGGAGTCCTACATTGATATGTTAAGTCTTTTAGGGAGTCATACATTGGTATGTTAAGGGTTAATAGAAGTCTTTTAGGGAGTCATGCATTGGTATGTTAAGGGTTAATAGAAGTCTTTTAGGGAGTCATGCATTGGTATGTTAAGGGTTAATAGAAGTCTTTTAGGGAGTCATGCATTGGTATGTTAAGTCTTTTAGGGAGTCATACATTGGTATGTTAAGGGTTAATAGAAGTCTTTTAGCGAGTCATACATTGGTATGTTAAGGGTTAACATAAATCTTTTAGGGAGTCATGCATGGGAATGTTAAGGGTTAATAGAAATATCTTAGGGAGTCATACATTGGTATGTCAAGGGTTAACAGACCGATTTTCTAAGGACGGCATTGAATGTGTTTAGTGAAGTCTATGGAAGACTAAACGTTTTTTATCCTTTTGTTTTACATGTTTCGGATGTTCCTTTAGAATCGAAGATCACTAAGTCCTTGACCTTCATAATAACTCAACAATGAAGCTGCAGACGATCACGTCCATTAGACTGGTGTTAGGCGCTTCCGCGCTGTGTCTTATGCAGATAAATCAAACGGAGGTTAACACTCAAATAAAGAAATCCAATAAGATAGTCGACGCTGAGTGTCGAACAAGACGTTTAATAATAACGAAGGGAGCCGTCGAATGTCGTCAAGCTAAATCTCTACGTCCATCAAAACTGCCTCACTCTAAAGCCTTCAGAAGTAGTCTGTGTTTACTTTTCGCTATTTATTCTAAAAACCTATTCTTGATTCTTACTAATCGTGTCATTGTCTTTAAATCGAAAAGCATTCCCTTTCTATGAAACAAATAAAATTCCCAATAGTCACATAACACAAGGCGAATTTTTTTTTCCCATGATCTGACATGTGACGTAATCATCTTTTTGGAAGTAACGTCTGTATTTTACAAGAAGATAAGATACGGGTGTTGATATTTAAATGGCACCATGACCGGAAAAGATTTGATATCACTTAGACAAAGGATTAATAGCTTTTAATAACACAACTTCAAGTAACGTTTATTTTAAATTTTAGTTTATTAAAATTAAAGTAATAATAAAAATGCATTAAAAAGTATAAATTGCTTTGTCTAACAAGCAATTTCAAGTTTACAGTTCTAAGTAATTCAGTAAAATTTATATTTGGCCAAAGGCACACAGTTGGACAGATTTTTTAACAACTCTTGGCCAAAATATGCAATCATACATTCTCTAATAGAGTAACATGTTGACAACAAGGTGTTAGTAAACAAGACAGGCACGAATTTGATTTAGCTGGCCATGTAGAAGCTTTAGCCTTCTGTGATGCACTGTAAAAGTAAACAAAATAATCATTGTATACATCTTAATTATTTTTAATGCATCATTTCGATAAGTTTCAAATTAACTTTAATTTAGTCTTTCATCAAACATATTTGGGTTGCATGCTATAAATAGATAGAGAAAATTATCGTTGTTGTTATTCTTTGATAAAAGGAATTGGAGTACTAGAGATTTTTATACAAGGCCGAAAAACGAGTATATCTAGCTTTATGGTGTATCCGGTGTATAAAATAAAGGGCGTGTTGTTAAGCTAGTTATTTTTGTGTTTTTTTTTGTTTGTTTTTTAGCACTACAGAATCAAATATTCTAAGCTTGATAAAAGACAAACAACTAAGCGTTAAGATATTGTTAAAATTATAGCCCAAGTCTTTTTTTTTTACAAAGTTGGCAACAATCAAGTATATTGACTAGTATAGGCCCCTATTACAAAAATCTCGAAGATCAAATCTCGTATAAAATTCGTTCATTTATATATAACGTATTGTACTTAAAAGTGGTAATGATCTAGCAGAAAGTGATAATGTTAGGTAGTTGTCTTCCGGTGGTCTATTTAAGTCTTCTTTCCGTTTTCTGCACCTGTCTTGAAGAATGGATTTTCTTTGAATCTCAAATGTGTGTCCCACTGCATTTGTGAGAACTCTCCAACTGTCTCGTTCAGAGGCCAACTGCTGCCTCCTACTTTTCTCTATCCCAGTAAAGGGCGAAATAGCGCCTGAGTTGGACTTTATAGCGCTTACGGGGGGGGGGGGGGGGGGGGCACCTCTGTTAAGCCGTCATCTTTTAAGCTCGCCAAAGTAGATCGCGTTTGGTGTGCGGTCGTCTCCCATGCGGCTTATGTGTCCGACCCAGCGAATTTGTCGAATGGCAATTGGTGTTTTTTATATTCATTTTTTAATTAGTATGGTTTCATTCCCCTCATACATGGTAGCTACATAAGACGATTAAAAGGGGTCGCGGGTTCGAATCCTGGTGAAAACTGGGATTTTTTTATTTGGGGATCTTTGGGCACCTCTGAGTCCACCCAGCTCTAATGGGTACCTGACATTAGTTGGGGGAAAGTAAAGACGGTCGGTCGTTGTGCTGGACACGTGACACCCTCGTAGACCGTTGGCCACAGAAACAGAAGACTTTTTACTACATCATCGGCCCTATGGATCTAACGATCGGAAAGGGGAACTAACTTAAAGAAATGTGTTTTATCTGTGTCCAACTACATTGCCGTCATAATTTGGTTTTAAAGGCCAAGTCAAAACAATGAGTTATAAATAACAATTAATTAAAAGGCTAGTAATAACAAATGACTAATTATAACAACATGATCAGTTAGAACATGCAACACGCAACATGTAAAAATAGAAACATGTAACCTTAACTATATCTACCTCGTAGATCGCAAGCCTTAACATTATCTGCCTGGTAGATCGCAAGCCTTAACATTATCTGCCTGGTAGATCGCAAGCCTTAACATTATCTGCCTCGTAGATCGCAAGCCTTAACATTATCTGCCTGGTAGATCGCAAGCCTTAACATTATCTGCCTCGTAGATCGCAAGCCTTAACATTATCTGCCTCGTAGATCGCAAGCCTTAACATTATCTGCCTCGTAGATCGCAAACCTTAACATTATCTGCCTCGTAGATTGCAAGCCTTAACATTATCTGCCTCGTAGATTGCAAGCCTTAACATTATCTGCCTCGTAGTTCGCAAACCTTAACATTATCTGCCTCGTAGATCGCAAGGTCCGGTCTCCAAGTGGAACTTTATTTTTTTACTTTTAAGCAAGTAGTTATAATAAAAAAGATCCTAATTCACCAATCGTAAACAGCCCTCAAGTCACATGCTCCCCCATCTTTTCTATACAGTGATGGGAACTGACTTTGCAAAAATTTTAGGAAATTTTGTAAGCGCCCCCCCCCCCCCCCCCCCACCTTTTTGAACTGGCCTGTCGCGGCGACTTATATTTTCTTTAATTAATGTTGTATTACATAACATTTACACTGCATTGAGCATTACTGCACACAAAATGCATTCATGGCACTATTGTTTGTATATATATTGATGGGAGGAGAAAGCTTTTTGCAGTCTGAGCATTCTATAATAGATAACTGCTTTACAGATATTGTAACAACTTCTTTCTCAAACAACTATAAGGATTAAATGTGTTTGAAAAACATGCTTGACTTTTGGAAATACTTCAAAAGTATGAGCTACACTTCTGTTTGTTTCACTAATTATTAAATTTTGTACAGGAGAAACTGTTTACTAAGCTTTGCACATGAAGTCCACCAAAAATGCTTTGAAAAGCTGCTGAATCTCAGCTGAGTTCTTAAGCAAGGCAAGCAAGAACAACCAGTTGAGGAGCAATGCTTAGAGGAAGAGAAAGTTTAGCAATAAAACTGCAAATTGAGGCTTCCTTATGTGACTCTTTTTCATGCTGATACAAGTTGTTTAGAAGAAGTGGATCTCTACTACACTGGGCTTTTATAGCATTATCGATAGTAATGATAAGTTATTAGTTAGAGACAAATTTTAAACTTTTATATTAAAATATATATATATATATATATATATATATATATATATATATATATATATATATATCCCTCACTATAGATAGATCTATAATCTAGAGCTACTTATATCTAATAACTTGACTCTAGATCCAATATATTATTATTAGATATCTACATTCTATCAGGCTTATACTCAGTAACTCACTATAGTCATGTAAAGAAGTTTAAGAAGGCCTACTTACTACTATATATATAAAAAAAAATAATTTTATATATAAATCCAGATGGCCGGTACACGGTAGGTCTATCACATTATCACTCTATTAGATTCAGATGATGAGTAGATCTAGATCTTATTATTATTATAATAGATCTAGATGTCTAAATCTAATCCCATTTGAACTCATGGAAGTCGGTAGGCAGGGTTCAAATTAGAAAAATCTAGGGGCCATCGTAACAACAGTGAAAAAATAATAGATCTAGAATTGTAGTAATAGCGGCGATTAGCGCTACATACGTAACAACGCGACCGGGCATCATTCATGATACTCTTAAGTCTTAAGTTTAAGTCTAATCAGTCTAATACTTTTCAAAAGCTGGCAAGCAGCCATTGAAGTCTAGATGCTCTAGATCTAGATCAAAAGTATTAAATTAAAGAATCTAGATATCTTATCTAGAATATATCTATCTAGACTGATTCAAACCACTCTAGTCTGGACCGAAATCTAGACTTAAAAGACAATACGGTAACACAAGATTATTTTTTTAAATAGAAAGACCGGATGTGCGCATGTTCAAAACAAATCAAAAATCTTATTTCGCATTCTTCCGAAAATAGAAAAATAATAAAATCGGATTTTTTTTTCATAAAAAAAATAAAAAATAAAAAATCGGATTTAAAAAAAAAAAATGTCTGAAAAACTTCGGATTCTTTTTGCTAGAAAATCGGATCAGATGAAATTTTTGGAATTCCGACAATTGTCGGAAAATTCCCATCACTCCTATACAGCTTACGACCTAAGTCGAATCAAACAATGCTATCACGTGTCCTTATTTTCCGTTTATTTTATCCATGGTTATCACGTGACGCGTTCGTTTTCGGTGAATGTGGTTCATTCCGTTATCAGTTTCAACTAATGATAATGGAGCTATGGTCCTTACCAGTATGATCCAGACAATAATCCAAGGGAAGAAGAACAGTGTGATGACGCAATGTAAACAATGGTTGACTCCTTGTCTATAAATAGAACAAACCAAAGTTGTTACAGCAGACATTATTGAACAGGATTTCAAATCTCGTTCACTCCCCCTCCCCACCCACTCTCCAAACAAAAATGTTTAATAAATGTTTAATTGTGCTGTAATAACTTTTATATTTTTTTTGTTACAAAGCTCATATTAACTCCGTCGGTCAGTCTGGTACGAATTCTGTATGTTCCCGTTTTTCTCCTCATGTCTAGATCTCGGATAAAGTGGACGATTTTCATAATCATTCATAGTCGTAGTCAACGTGAATAAAAATATTCACTAATAAGTTAATCAATAAGAGTTAATTAATTAATTTTCTTTTAGACATTAAAAAAAGGAAATTAAACCTTGCAGTATTGAGATACATAGCAGTGATTTTGCGGTTCTTCCCCTTATATAAATATATCTTTTTCCCCCCTTTATAAATCTTTTTTTAGATATTTTTTTTTGATATTTTGATTATTTTTTTTTTAAATCCATAATTTGTCGACGAGTGGTCTGTGTCTAAAACTTTTGATGATGACTCAGCCTTTACAGTACAAGAAGAACCTGCATCATCAAGCTTCTAGCATGAAAAGCATACCGTCCCTTCCCTTCATTCCCAAATCCAGAAGAGCAGTAATTGGCCACTACCTTCAATCACTGTTAGGAGCATAGCTTAAAACAAGGAATTTTTTTAAAACAAGGGTTACCTAAGGGCAAGAACTTCACATTTACAGCCAAATATCTCAGTACTGTAAGATTTATCTCCCCTCTTTGGTATAAATAATTGTTGTTGTTTTTTTTAATGGATTCATGTTTTTGTTAGGGACAATGAATAATTGTGCAAAATTTCAACTTGATCCAGAATGGAAAGTGGCAGAAGAAATGTGTACAGACAGACAGACAGAGTTAATATAAACTTTGTAAAACTGAAATGAAATAAGACGCAGGCCTAGAGTTCGCCAAAATGGCAGTCAATGTATAGTCAATGATTGGACACACCATCTTGAATGGTGCTTGGTGGCCAAGTGGGGAAGTTTAAGGGGGCTAATTCAACTTATACCACCACATCAGTAAAGTACCATTACCCTTGTCCCAGATACCAAACAAAATAATCAATTACCAATAGTTAATTAATTAAATGGTTATGTTTTAAATTGATTCATATGTTGTCAGGTAAAGAAATATCTGTGCAAAATTTCAGCTTGATTCGAGATTGGGTGAGGGAGAAATAACGTGTGCAAACTTTTTACCAGACAGACAAAGTGAATTGATATAAGTTTTGTTTAAAAAAAAATAGCCATTAGCCCAATTACTGATAAAAACTGCAATGATCGATAATATGAAGATTGCATCGAATGTAAGTGAAATGGCTACAGTGTCTGGTGATTACAGATGTCCAACCTGTGACCGCAGTTGTGTACCAAGGATTGGCCTCTTCAGTCACGTGAGAAGATGCAAAGGAAAAAACGTCGTCTCACGAGAGGTCAAATGTCACAGAGAGAAAACCGAAAGTGGGCTGTGAGTATTCAGGAGAATAAACATAGGGAAGTATTTATAGGCTTTTTAGAAAGGAACGTCTGTGATATACAAGATAGGATAAGATAATTGTATCCTCACCTTTCTACTATGACTGTGTTAGTTACTGGTGCGCCTCCACCACCGACGACAACTATATTGTTAGACTGAAACATTGCAAAGAACAAACTATTAAAATAAACATATTAGCTGAACTAAAAAAAAATAATTAAAATTCTTTAAAATAACTATAGAAAGCTTATCTAATGAGGAGGAATCATATATTTAGAACTAAATAATGTAGAAGTTTTTCCCTGTACGATATCAAACAAAATAAGCCATTAACAGTAATTAATTGACTAATTGTTTGCTTTTTTAATTGTTTGATGTTTTGTTAGGTACAATACATAATTTTGTTTAAAGTATGAACTTGATCCGAGAATGGGAAGTGAGGGAAATAACGTGTACAGTAATCTAAGGGGACGAAACCCTACACATTTAGCCGTATCTGTGAATACTAAAAGATTAATTTCCCTTGTTGGTATCAAATAAAATTAATTACTAGTAAATAATTGACTAATTGATTGATTTTTAAAAAATTAATTTGGTGATAGTCTTCGACAATAAATACTTGTGTGAAGTTTCAACTTCATTCGAGAATGTGTGTGGGAGAAATAGCGTGTACAAACTTTTTATCAGACAGAGTTAATATAAGCTTTGTAAAAAATGTATGGTACTTGTAGTGCCACTGAAGATGGTAGTAATGATGGTAATGGTACGTACATGTGATGGTAAGGACCAAATATAGTGGTTATGGTTTTAATGATGCCTCTGGTAATGATTGTGGCGATCACACTTGCCGGGGATTATATTATCAAACTAGACAATTCAATGAAATGAAGAAAGAAACATCTCTCTGTATTTTCTTAAAACTTCTTTAATAATACTTCTTCAACTTTCACATAAAATTAACTTCTCAATGCAATAACAACTTGACTTCATACTTCATAAATAAAACTTAAAGATACATGAAACTTCACTTAGTATAACTTCAACTTCAACTAATAAAAATTTAATTAATGGACCCGCTAATATCACAAAACTTATAACCATTACTAATCGAGGACTAAGCAGGACCATCACTCTACAAGAACTACTACTATGCGAGGACTAAGCGAGGACCCCGTCTAACTGACTTTCCCTTAATTTATACCTTTCTTAATCGTACATTCCAGAATCACGGAAACTTCTCCCCTAATAATTTTAGTAACTTTGACCTTCTAGAAGCTGACGTGTGCTATTTTTTCCCCTTAACCTCTGTCTTTGATTGGATACCTAACATTAACTTGTTTACGCTGGACACTTGCACTGATTTGAACTCGCTTTTAGAAACTGGTAGAAATAGGTCACAGACTCAACTCGTGACAATGATACATGATACTAATTATGGTATGCTAGAACTGGTAATGGTACTCATGATAGTTATGGTGATTGTGATGGTACTGGTGGTGAGGATACTAATAATGCCACTAGTAGTGGTGCGCAAAAGAGGAGAGATAAATAAAATTCAAATCTTACCGACTGCATCTGTTGTCCGCCCTGGAAGTAGGGCTGTGGAGGTGGGTAGCCGGCCTGTGGCGGTGGGTACCCAGCATAGCCTTGTGGTGGAGGATATCCTCCTTGGGGCGGGTAGCCTGCTTGAGGTGGGTAACCACTGTTCGGGTCAACTCCATAGCCTGGTCCGTAGCCCCCTGGAATGGCTCCCTGTGGAGGTCCTGCATAAGGTGGAGGATTCCCTTTGTCCATGGCGTTACGATTTAGTCTGATTAAAAAAAAAGGGGAAATGATTGAAATTGTTATTCGATTTAAGAAAAGGGAAATAATTTGTATGATGATTAGTCACAGATTCCAGGAGGAATTTTAAATAGAAATTTTGAGCATAACTTAATGGTCTAATGTTGATAACTTCTATTCATCTTAGAATTACAGTGATGTTGATATATAGTAGTCTTTGGTTGCACTAATACAATATTGTTTACATTTTTTTAGTCACTAGTCTCAGGTTAAACCTATTATTAGTGAATCTGGTCGCACATCATCGTCACCATGTTACTGCATTCCCAGTTTTCTATGGCGAACTGTGGCTCACTAGTCAAGGCACACTGGTACAGCGACGCTACTAGAGCATGGAATGGGTTGCCTGAGCTAGCCAGGAAAACCAGTGACTTGGCAGAATTTAAGTCATTGGTTAATATGCATGACTGAATGCATGACACGCAGGACGTAATCATCTTCTTTTTTGAAGTAACTTCTGTATTATATAAGATAAGATAAGAAGACGCTGTTTGGTGCCCTTTATTTCACAGGGTGATGACGTTTCCTTTCGCTAGTCAAATGGCTCAAAAGTTTAAAATCCAGAATCGTCCTAAATTAGCTAACTATCAAGAGGAGCTGGGCTACTTCCAGGAAGATCGACATCCTACTCAATCAGAGCTGCATATATGTATATATAGTTCGTCCATCGTGGTTCGATGATGACCACTTTGTCATCTAGGGGGCTGAGGGCTTTGAACTGGGGTTTTATGCCTCCTCATGTGGCTGGTGAGACCTATGTGAGCCCTGAATGTTCGGATGCACACTGGGCAGGTTATTTCAGTTGGAGCTGCATATACTGAGCACCTAAACGCATCACGGAAAATGTCCTCGAGTAGTCACAGATAAACCCTCCCTCCACTGGTCCACACAAGAAATAGGACCTTCAAGCGTTATAAGCATGAAAGTTGCGCTATACAAAAGCAATTTTTAAAAAAATACACCTGGACCTGAACGGCCTTCAACTTGATTCGAGAATGGGAAGTGTGAGAAATAACGCGTACAAGATTTGTGACAGACAGTCAGAGTGAGTTGAACAGAGTTGAACTAAGCTTTGGAAATATTCCTAATCGCACACATTTATTATTGTTAGTCAAATAAATTACATGATTGAAATTCGTTACATGATTGGTTCCAAATAAAAGGTGCGATTCATTCAATATAAGCTTTGTTTTCAGAAATATTATTCCTTGTATTTTTATTTGTTATATTTCAAAATCAAAATATAATACTGTTACGAATCTCCCTATCCAGGCTCGCTGCAAATTGCACCAAACGACACCACCAACTTAAAGAACTTGACAACTCTGGGCTTCAAAATAACGTTATAGCTTTATGTCAATAAATAACAGCCAATACTGTACAATTGGCAGCACGTAACACAAGACTGTACAAATATCTCTCCGCCGTATCAACTCTTGCACTGGTCTCTCTGTCTCGTCTCGGACTTGTACTGAGCCGTTGTAGCGAACTGTAGATCGGGAAGTTGACTCTTTATATAGGGTCCTTGCTGGCCTTCTAGAACCGGACAGAACGTCGCTCGACCATTCTGGGTGGTCAGATGACTACATCCCTCATGACACTACTGAGCTATGTTCACGACGTCGATCCTTCCCGAACCATCATGTTGACACTCGTCTCGGCCGATCGTCGTAACTCGTCACGGTTGACCGCTCGTCTAGCGCTGGCCTGGGGCGATTTGCGTCGGCTGACTACACACACACACCACTACCCCCATCTGTGCCACCACCAGGTTTATAACAATACTAATAAGAAAATAATAAGAGACTAATATAATAGTAAGAGAAGACACATTACATTCTGGCGTTGTGAGTTTTTTCCTTTTTTTTTTTTTTTTAATCACTGAATTTTTGCTCAATCGGTTCACATTTTAATTTGTTCACTAAATTGATGTAATTTTAAAATGTTAATTGATTAATGGTGCTTAATTATTATTTTTTAAAATAGAAAATGGAGAACGAAATTGCAGTATCGAGATATATGGTCGTAATTGTGGAGTTCTTTCCCTCGTATATAAGCCCAATTGTTTTTTACAAAGTATTTTTTCAAAACTATTTTGCTTTTTTGATTAATTATTTTTGTTTCATGCTTATAGCTTTCTCGGTACGTTATGGACATTTTTCCTGAGCTATTCGAGTAATTTTAAAACATAGAAGGTGTTAAGATTCCACCCAGACAGACTGTCACGAGTCTTCTTCTTGTCGGTCTAGGTCCCGAAGGTGCTAATTCGTTTATGGTGCTGAGGAGTGCTAAAGATGTAGACTCTTTCTTGAGATGTCAGCTGTTACAAAAAGTTACTGTGGCACGCCGGGGATTCTCTAGATGTATGTCTCTAGATCTAAATACTGTCTTAGAGATTGAATAAGTGAAGATCCTTTAAAATCAAAATACAGAACTTTAATTCAAAAACTAAATTGATACGAGACTATTTCAAATTGATACACGACACAGACAGACAGAATGTGAGTCAAGATAAAGATTTGTAAAAAAAATATGTTTCAAAACTACATTTTGTATTATTAAATTTACAATATCGAATATTTCAATCTCCAGAGCTAGTTCCTTTCCGGTTTAAGAGAGTTATGTTGATAAAAAAAAAAAGAACACGGATTGTGGACTTCTGTTTGGTCATGATACAGCCCCTTTGATTGTAGCCTCGCAACCAGAAATTTTGTTTTTCAGCTGTTGATGGGTGAACGAGATTATTTGCTTTGTCGATAAGCTAGTATCTATTTATAGATGACATAACCCATGTGTTAACTAAAACATGTCATCTAGTCACAGAAACGTGAACGGCTATTCGGAATCGGTTTGGTACGAAACGTCATATTGGTACGATAATAAGTGGTTTATCTTCTTATCTTATGAAATACAGACGTTACTTCAAAAAGGAAGAGGTAGTTACTTTCAGAATCGTGATTTGATTAGAGCAACACCATTAGTAACATCACTTAACTTAGAGACGCTTCAGGACAGAAGAATAAAAAGTAACCATAACTTACTAACAGAAAACAAAGCCTAAAAAAATACTTATAAAGACCAAAAGATAGTGGTATAATTTTATCGCATACGCTAGGACAAAATTTTATAAGTGCTCATTCTTCCATAGTGCTATTAGACCATGGAATGGGTTGCCTGTGCCAGATTGGAAAACCAACGACTTGGCAGAATTTAAGTCATTGGTTAAAACATGCATGACTAGATTGACCTAGAAACACGCGTAGGACGCAATCATCTTTTTTTGAAGTAACGTCATTTTACAGGATAAGAACTCCGCCCTTAAAACTATATCTACCAATAATGTAGCAGTTATTTCCCTTATAAAGACCCAAAGATAGAGGCACATTTCTTATTCCATATGCTAGGAAAAATTTGTACAGGTCCTCCTTCTTCCCTAGTGTCATTAGAGAATAATGGGTTGCCTAAATCAGCCAGGACTTAGCAGAGTTAATGTCACCGATTAACATGCATGATTAGATTGACACATGAAGGACATAATTATGTTCTCTTATCCTGAAGAAAACCTAAAGTCTGTAAAATATATGATAAGAAGATAAGATAATGTGAATGGTGACACTAGGGACGTCCACAAATCTTGAAGTGAGGTTCTCAGATTCCCTGGAATTTGAAATCGCATGCTTTAACCACTAGAGCGCAAAACTCACACCTTTAGTAGATAATTATTAATTAAACCTGTGATTATATCAGTGCTAGGCATATTCTTATGTAAAGTCAGTCGGGATGGAGGCGTAAATAAGTTACTATCACAGAAAACAGCAATTCATAAAAACAACTACAGAAGATGGTAACTGCAACAGGCATGTGTACAATGACCAAGGAAACAGGACATGTGTCAGATTAGCAGACAGCCGCTGAAACGGAAGTGTGTCAAGGTTCACAGAAGCCAAGCTCTGTGTCAGATTTTGGAATGCAAGACAGAGTTGGTGGGCCCAGTCGACGCCAATCGTTACAGAAGGCCTCCACACTGACCCGCATCGTCACAAACTGTGGGCTATTTAGACCAGTAGCTAGTTGCCACGTTGTACTGACCTGTGACTTGGCAACGAGCTATCGGTCTAAACTGCCCACAGGTTGTTACGTTGCAGGTCAGTGTTCAGGCCTTCTGTATAATTGGTCTCTGCCCAATCCTTTGAAAAAAGAGACACGGAGCGACTGTCGTACGCGGACTCGTTGACTATATATACAGTACCACGTCACTCTAACGGGCTTGTCTGCCTCTAATACTGAAGGCCGTATTATTGTTACAAATCATAGTACCCTACAACTGGTACCCTTATTTAGAAGCCAGAATGATGGGATCTATAAGATAAGATTTTCATTATATAGATGCAGTGAAAGGCTTTCAAAATATTGAGCAACAAGTCATCCTTTATGAGAACTGGTCTGGTTTCGTATCTGTAACATCCTTACCACTACCAGATGGCTCTAACATAGGCACAAAGTACCTAATTGTATCTCTATTAAAAAACAAAACTTTTTAAGAAATAGGGTAAACCCGTTTTCACAGTATTATACATTATAGATAAATATGTCGGCTGAACGGGTAAATCCATTTTCACACTCTACTTTAATTTTCGTGGCAACATTAACAGAAAAAATGTGAAAGGAACATTATCCAAGTTTAACAAAAATCTAAATTCAAACCAGATCAGTAATACCAAAACTAAGACCCACAGGCCACGGGTCATATACTGTTATGTTATGGATTTGACTTTAAAGCTTCCGTCAGACTTGGGGATTGTAACGCAGAACGGCAGGAGATAGCGGATAGTGGGGGTTCGAACCAGGGACGATCGCACCACGAGATGAGGGATGATGAACTGAAGTAGATAAAGAGAGCAACTGTCTGTGTGCTCTTGACATCAGTTGGTATGACTGTGCGTACTTGCGTGACTGCGTGACCTGTCCTTAACATTTGGTTGATATGAATCCTACATAATGTGTGTCATGCGCATAGAAAAAACATCTTTGTGTGGCCAATCAGCTAGTGTATATATATATATATATTTACACAGCAGACAAGGCAACCATCTTGTTTATTATGACAAGAGATGAAAAATAGGGGGGGGGGGGAATAAAGGGAAGTAAGTTGTGTGTGTAATTAATCTTGTCTTCTGCTTATAACATCGCTTTTGTATGGCAGTGTGTACTTAAGTGAATATAACTTAATGTGTGCCTAGTGTGCTATAACTATTGTTTTGGTTATAGAGATTTGTTAGATCCTACAGCTCTTTCAGGGAACATCCAATTGTGGCAACCGCACTTATGAACTCTTAATTACATTCAATCGTCCAAACATTTTAACAAGCAAAAGATTTTTTATAAATATTTTATCAAAATTATATCAAGTGTATCAATTAGTTTGGATCAGTCATGAAATTATTTTTTTAATAAGCCTCGTACGACAATCTATGAAGGAGACTAATTCAGCTTATACCACCACTTCAGTCAAGTACTATTTCTTTTCTTTATTTGAGTAACAAAGTAATTTATTACCAATAGTTAAATAACTAATTGGTTATGCATATTCTGTCCAATTTCTAGGGAAATCGTTAGAGCCGTTTTCAAGATCCGCGACCACCCAGTGTCCAGTTTCCATGTTGAACCCTTGAAGAGTTTGCAAGCTAATAGGAAGAATCGTAATAAAAAGCAGAAAGCCTTGTGTGAGTATGTTAAAAAATAGAGGTAGTACTTGGTAAGGAAGAAGCGAAAATTGAAGACAGGAAAAATGAATGCTGGGTAATTAAAGACAGGAAGTATGAATGCTGGGTAATTAAAGACAAGACGCTGGGATTGTAATGGCTGACGGAATATACTTTTAAAATCCATTAGCATCTGCTTTTATGTTGTGTTTCTCTACAACACAACAAATCAGTCACACAACAGAACCATCACACAAGACATCAGTCACACAACAGAACCATCACACAAGACATCAGTCACACAACAGAACCATCACACAACACATCAGTCACACAACAGAACCATTACACAACACATCAGTCACACAACAGAACCATCATCAGACAACACATCAGTCACACATAAATATAGTATGCAATGAAAAAATGGATTCCAATTTAACCTGAATGAAACAATTATAAGATAAAATACTTTTTTGAAAAAAACAACAACAACAAAGCTTAGGCCAATATAAAGTCAAATTGTATCAATTAGTTTCGATCTGTATATGTAATTATATGTTTTTAACGACCTAAACAAAATAAATTTGTGCGATTAGAATTATTTTTACCAATTGTTTTTGTTTAGCTTTGAGCTTTCTCAATGCGCTTTGATCCTATCATTTGTCTGGACCAGTTGGGAAAGGGGAAGGGAAGAAGGGGGTATCTTGGTGAATGTTTACATGATCGTTTTTTTAATGCATAAAATAATAGTTCACTCAATGGGGCTAATTCAATTAGTACCGCCACATCTGTTAAATACGATTTCTTTCCCTTGTTCAAGATACCAAACAAAATAATTAATTACCGGTACCAATAGTTAATTAACTAATTGGTTATTTTTTTTTAAATTTATTTTTGTGTCGTCCGATAAAAAAAATAACTGTGCACAATTTCAGCTTGATCCGATATTGGGTGTGGGAGAAATGACGTGCACAAACTTTGGACTTGACAGACAGACAGAGTGAGTTGATAAAAACCTTTTTGAAAAATATTATTCATAATTGATTTCTAGATCTATTAACTGAACGGCCAGATCGCAAGTTCTTCAGGGCTGGCAAAGACCTTCCTTCAGGGAAAAGTACCAGAAAGAAGACAGAGAAAGCGATGGGAGGACAACATCAAAGAATGGACAGGCCCATCAGTGAAAGACATTCTTTCAAAGGCAAAGAACGGAGAGAAACGGAGAAAGACGGTTGGCAGTTCTGTTGTGGCGCCCCCAACGGTCCAACAGACTAAGGGATAGGTCAAGGTGAAATGAACACCTTGTTGGGGTTATGGACGTTGTTTTTTTTTGTTTTTTTTTAAAAATGAAGGTCATTACTATACACTTACTATTCCAAATCTCTTGCAGAAGTCAGGGCAGGGAACGAACTAGGAACCACAGTGACGGTATTCCGAGTGCCTATTGCATAGCCAAGAGCCCGATAATAACATTATCAGTTTAACCCCCCCCCCCCTCCCCAGGCAAGTGAAGTTTTGTGTATAGACAAACGTGTTGGGGACAGCTAGTGTGTATGTAATTGTGTGTGCGTGTGTGTGTTTTTATGTTATAAATACAGAGCCGAAGTGGACGTTAAAAAACAAATTGCTGGGGGGGGGGGGGAGGGGGGGGGGGGAGAACTGCACTACACAGGTACTGGCAACATAGAATAAATAGAAACCTGATTCTATTCACAAGACTTGTACACCACGTGACATTCAATGAGAGACCAAAGGAAATAAAGGGGTGTGTGTGTGTGTGGAGAGGGGGGGGTGTGGAGAGCCGGGGGGGGGGGGGGGAATGCGACTGGGTGTAAGGTAAATATAGCGATATGTCTTGTATTACGTTTGGGTACGTTGGAGGCTTACACACACCCCTAACTCCTTCTGTTTCTTTATCTCTGTCTCTCTCAGTGGCGTAGCTAGGGGTAGGGGAGTGTCCAAATTTGAAAGTCCCCCCCGGGCCTCTTTTTTTTTTTGAGGAGGCCCCCGAATAAGTGTCGGAATTTTTTGTTTACATTAAATATGACGCCACTGCCATGTAATCTTGATTTCGAGTTATGTAAGTTAGTGACGCTGCTGCAAGTATTCTACACATTAGACTAGTATACGTATTAAGTACATACTCTCATGTCATAATGTCGAATGCCAAAATGCAGGGAACCCCAAAAGAGGCTAAGACCCCCCTTTCACCTCCAAATTCCTAGCTACGCCACTGCTCTCTCTCTCTATTTTTCTTTCTCTCTCTCTTTCGCTCTCCTTCTCTTTTCTTTTCTCTATATCTCTCTTCTTTTTCTCTCTCTTTCTATCTTTTCTCTCTCTCTTTCTTTCGTGGGGGGGGGGGGGGGGAGAAGGATCGCCCCCTACTGAGAATTTTAGTAAAGAAATCACACAATTTGTATACGAATTTATTAGTTATGTTAATGATATATACTAATTATTTATATTTCAACCTATTTTTTATTATTTCGCCCCCCCCCTCTCTAGTATGTTGGCAGATTTGGTGGGATGGGGAGGTGGCGATGGCATCGCCCCGATCCCCGCTGGGGGAGCTTACAGTGCTCCCCCAGACCCATTAGCTGTTAAGAGAAAGGCCTCAACATGGCTGGGTTTGTTTGTTTTTTTGTGGAATGCTTTTTTTTTTTTCGGCGGCGATCCTCAAAGTATCTTATCTGGGGTATCTCATCTTTTCAAGGAACAGATCGGTTGTATTTGCAATGTAGTAAGGGCCTATAAATTCATATTATAATATTTTTCAAGTAAAGCATTATTCAAAAGGTTCTTTTTGAATAAGATGAATAATGAGCTTTAGATGTCAGGAGAATGCGTTTCTGCTGTGAAAAATGAAAAAAACGCTTTTGGCGTCGTGGCTTCACCCCGATCCCCACTGGGGGAGCTTACAGCGCTCCCCCAGGCTCCCTAGCTGTCAAGAGAACGGCCCTGACATGGCTTTTTTTTTCGGCGAAGGTTGAGAAACACTGTTTTTTTTTAAAATCTAATACATATGTATATGCTGTACGCGCATTTATGCTTAGGGTTTACTGGGCGTTTGGGTTAGGGTTTAGAAAAAAATCGCCCCCCCCCCTCCAAAGTTGTGGATCCGCTAGTGAGAGTGAGGCAATATAAAGGTTTATTATTATTATTATTATTTGTGAGAATACAAAAATGTATTTATCTGAATATTATTGCACTAATATGAACTCAATTCGGCCAACAGTTTACGAAGACGTCACACGTAAACACAATGATCTATCACCTTTCTTCTGACCTAAAAGAATGATTTAGAACTGGGACCCTAAAGGTCCATTAAAAAAAAGACTAGCAATGGAAGACTAACAACTGACATACAGCATGATCTGTGTTTATTACAAAGCTTATATCAGATCCTTCTGTCTGTTTAAAACTTGCAGACATACACGTTATTTCTCCCACACCCATTCTCGGATCAAGTTGAAACTTAACACAATTATTTATCGTACCTAACAAAACATAAATCAGTTATAACATTAACCAATAAGTCAATGAATTATTGGTAATTAATTATTTTGTTTGATACTGAATAAGGGAAACAACTTATACATTAGTGAGAGATAATAGTTATAAGTGCGACATTTTCCCCCTAAGATAATTCGTTTAATAAATTTCGGATTTGTCTAGAAGCGAGAATTATTACGTCTTAGACCGAACCTCGGACAGGACAGCAGGGGTAGAAGTGGACAGGACAGCAGGGGTAGAAGTGGACAGGACAGCAGGGGTAGAAGTGGACAGGACAGAAGGGGTAGAGGTGGACAGGACAGCGGGGGTAGAAGTGGGCAGGACAGTGGCGGTAGAAGTGGACAGGACAGTAGGGGTAGAAGTGGACAGGACAGTAGGGGTAGAAATGGACAGGACAGCAGGGGTAGAAATGGACAGGACAACGGGGGTAGAAGTGGACAGGACAGCAGGGGTAGAAGTGGACTGGACAGCAGGGGTAGAAGTGGACAGGGCTCGAATTCAACGCAGCCCCACACGCATACCACATACCAACCACCTTTGCGTCTTTCTGAAATTCAACTTTCCTTTTCAAATGAAACGTATATCGCTTAGGACGGCAATTATAATTTTAAAAAGAGGGAAATAGCCTATTACTATAATAATGGGTAATTCCCATTTTCTCTCGCCTGCTCAGACAATAAGCATTTGTTGTTTCACGTTAAAGAGATGTAAATATGCAAATCGCATTGTACCAACATAAATAGTATTCATTAAGAATAATATAAACAACATCTAAGATATATAATGTTATGACGTCAGATATGTAATTAATAAATTGCGAAAGGGGGCTGTCGTTTACTGCGCGGCCCCAGTAGACGCATAGCGATAACATCAGCTATTTATTACGACGCCATTTTGGGTAACAAAAACAGTCAACAAGGGACATTACTCCCACATACCAAATAGCATAACATATTATATAACACACACCCTAACATATTAAATTTAATTCTATTGATCTCAGTAAACACACTGAACAGACACAATATCTAACTAGAAGAGAATATCTTACAGTGAGCTGGTCTCCGACATGAATGACTACTTAGCGTGTAAGATTGGAAGCCTAGCTGTGTAGGAACGGGATCAATGCCCAACACGGGGAATGTGTCACACTATAGGAAGTAAAACTAACTTGTGGGCTATATTAAGAAAGGGGTGAGAGTGGGAATTCTTAGTGCTCGGTAACCCAAATGGGTAATTTTCTTTTGTTTAGGCGGCGAAGGCGTATCCGTGAAGTGGGGTAAAGCACGAAGTAAATTTAAATTTGTCTATAGATCCAGAGTTAGGATTCTAGGTCTAGACCATAGACATAAATAAATATAGACTGGCCGATAAAAGAGTTTTATGAAACGAAAATTTGTGACTTGCAATTTTGTGTACTTTATTATACAGCAGTGTAGTTTTCTTTAATCTCTAAGACTGAAGATCATGCAACTTTTCAGAATTCGGAAATCCGACAACAATAGATATACATGTTTTCAAGTTACATGAAGTTATTTCCTTTTTCCAGTCTATATTTATTTATGTCTATGGTCTAGAGTCAGTTTAGACCAACATCAGTTTTGAAAGGACTAAGACGCTCTTGAAAAGACTAACGATTATCGATTCAAGAGTTTAATAATATTCAGATCACAGACCTATATATATATAGATTTTTATGTACAGAACTCTTTTTCAAACTGTAAGGGAAGTCGCCCCGAATCTAGGAAAAAAAATCTTTTGTCTTAGAAAAGTAATGATCTTTAGTTTTCAAAGTTTAGAAATAATGCAACACCGTTTTGCGGATTTTTAAATAATTGGCTATTAATCATATTAATCACAGAACTAAATATTCACTCAAACCTATTAAATAAAGCCATTTCCTGTTAGTTTCCATTGAGATAATGTTTCGAAAATCCTTAATCGAAATAATACAAGTCTGTTGATTTTAATTATCTTGTGTACATTTAAATAGATTGGTTACAGTGGCGTAGCTAGGGTGGGGGGAGGAGAAGGGAGAATTCTAAAATCCCCCGGGCTACCACTTGAAGGAGGCCACAAATTAGTGTTTTTTACTTTAAATTTTAAATATCACGCAAAATGTATTCCTCACTAATCTTCGCACTCGAAGACAAGCCTTATATCTAGGGAGAGAAATCACTATGCTTGTCCCAATAATTTGTTTTCAGTATTTCATATCATGGACCTCTGTGGGAAGAAGTTGGATCAGTCTGACATATGCATCTTCTAAACGAAATTGCAACTCTTCATGTAGCAGCGCGGAAAGAGGTGAAACCATTGTGGCGTAATCGCTTCACAGACGAGAATCTAGATTCAGTGCTTGAGCTTGGTGTCTCATCAATGCAGCGAGAAGTTCAGAAGTGAGTTTTGGATAAACTTCCCACATCCCATGAATTAGTGTAAATATTATACTCACGTGGGAGGCGTGGAGGCTGAGTGGTAAAGTGCTTGGCTTGCAATCCGAGGGGTCCCAGGTTTGAATCCTGATGAAGACTGAGATTTTTATAATTTCGGAATCTTAAGGTCGCCTCTGAGTCCACCCAGCTCTAATGGGTGCCTGACGTTAGTTGGGGAAAAGTAAAGGCGGTTGGTCGATGTGATGGTTGCATGGCACCCTCGTTAACCGTAGACCACAGAAATATATGACCTTTACATCATCTGCCCTATAGATCGTAAGGTCTAAAAGGGAAACTTTTTTTTTTATATACACAGGTTTCTAATAAAAGGGCTCTATTTTTTTTTATTTTATGAATATTTTTTGTAAATTAAAATGGCCCACTGTGCGAATAAGGTTTCACATCACTGTTGCATCAAATTAATAATTGAATTAAACATTATTACATGTACCTAATTTTGCTATTTCCTAATTTCATAACATCGAACCGAACCCGAACTTCAGACCGAACCGAACCCTAACAATACTTGTCATCGAACCGAACCCGAACTTAAACCTGATCGAACCGCACCGGAACTTTAAAAGTTGGGTTCAATTCTCATCTCTACTTAAAACTATATCTACCAATAATGTACACATTATTTCTCTAATTCGATATTAAACAAAATAAATAATCACCAATAGTTAACTGACTAATTGACTATTTGTTAATTGATTCAAGTTTTTGTTATGCACAATAAATAATTATTTGTATAGTATCAACTTGATCGGAGAATGCGTGAGGGAGAAAAGGTGTTAACAATTATTTAAGGGGACTAAACCCTACAATTTAACCATATATTTAAATACTGAAGTGTTAGTTTCCCTTGTTGCTATTGACAAAATGAATTTCGAGTAATAAATTGTATATTTTAACAAAATTATTCATATCTTGTCAGTTTCATCTTGACTCGAGAAAATGGGCGTGGGAGAAATAATGTGTACACACTTTTTTACCAGACAAACTAACTATTATAGGAGTTGATAGAAGCTTTGTCAAAATGTTATTATGTGAGGGGGGATATACGCCGAAGAATTGCTTACCATGGAAGCCATTGTAATCAATTTTAAGAATAGTTTAACATTACATGCATAATTAATTTTTTTTAAATTAACAAATAATTTTAATTAACAATAAAGTTATAAAATAACAACAAACACGTGTTTCTTTATAGATATATTTAATTATTTATTGATATTTATATTTATAGTTAAATTGCGAAAGGAAGGGACAAGCTGATAATTATGCGAATGAAATGTTAGAAAAGTTTGTGGCGGAAGAAGCATGCACTTTAGTCAAGGTAAAACCAACTTTTTTGTTTAGCAAGGGCCTATTCAATCGAGACCAATTCGTCTATTGACGATTGGACCCGGTTCAGTTCCCACAGAAGACGTGAACAGCTTCATGACAGAAATTTGACAATTCTGACTTAAGAAAGTTGGACAGACCCTAGAATCGCAGTAGCGAAGACGTCTTCGTCAAGAACCGTTTTGAATAAGTCAAGTGAAACACTGCACTCATCGTCGAGAATCGAAGACATTAGCATTAGTGTGACAGTGACTGTGATATTTAGAAAGTTTTATGGATAAGCTAAAAGGGAAAATATAGGTCTACTTACAAAATGGAGCTGTCTAAAGCTTGATATGAACTTATCAACCACTACACTGGTCGATTACTGTAAACTATAAAGTTATCGTCACTGTATTGATTAGTTCTCTCCATAGAACGCTGATAAAAATTGATCGTTATCAAAAAGATTGTGACACCGACTACAAACAATTGAGATCTTTTATCCGTAGAAAATGATTTCTAGTCATCTTTCTATTTATATAACCATTTACCACTTTTATAACATATATATCTAATTTAGACATTTCATTCTAACACTATTTGTCATTAACTAACACAATACAATGCACACAAAATATATATTTTATAAGTCTTTGCATTTTTATTATCACTGATACCTAATCTACGGCCCGCGGTCCATAACCGGTTCGTGACAGGCTGCCATCAAGCTATCCCCGAGCTATTCAAGTAGTTATTAAAAAAAAGGTTTTATTAGTCTATTGTTAGTTTAAAATTCTTATTAAAATTCGACACAATCCTCTACACACAGGCTTAATTCCACTTAGCTTAGTTGGTACATTACTACATCTAATATATAAAGTAGAATGTAAGGAGTATGTATGTATGTAGTACGTACGTATGTATGTATGTATGTATGTATCTTCTTATCTTATCTTATATAATACAGACGTTACTTCAAAAAAGAAGATGATTACGTCCTACGCGTCATGCATTTAGTCATGCATATTAACCAATGACTTAAATTCTGCCAAGTCACTGGTTTTTCTGGCTAGCTCAGGCAATTCATTCCATGCTCTAATAGCACTAGGGAAGAAGGAGTATTTGTACAAATTTGTCCTAGCATAGGGGACGAGGAATGTGCCTTTATTTTTGTGTCTTTCAGAGTATTTTATTAAGTTTTGTTTTTGTATTTGAAGATTATGGTTCAGTGTTTTATGTATAATTGCTACTTTACTTTTGAGTCTTCTGTCCTGAAGGCTTTCTAAATTTAGTGATTTTACTAATGGTGTTACTCTAGTCAAATGTGAATATTCGTTTGTTATGAATCTCACTGCTCTATTTTGTGTTTGTTCCAGTTTCTTAATGTTTTCTTGAGTTGAGGGGTCCCAAACGGTGGATGCATATTCTATTATTGGCCTAACCAAGGTTAAATAATATTTTAGTTTTATGTTCTTATTTAATTTATGGAAATTTCTTTTAATAAACCCTAATGCTTTGTTGGATTTTTTTGTAGTTTCATCAATATGTGGATTCCATGACAGTTTTTCATTTATTATAACACCTAGGTATTTTGCGTTTTTAGTCTGTGTTACTGGTTTGCCATGAATAAGATAAGTGGAATTAATTTGTTTTAGTTTTTTTGTTACTCTTAACAACTGACATTTTTCTGGGTGGAAAGACATGCTCCAATTTGATTCCCATTTCTGTAATTCATCTAATTCTCTTTGTAAAATATCTGTGTCTTGTGTTGTTTTTATTGTTCTATAAATTATGCAATCATCTGCAAATAATCTGACTTTTGTTCCTGAACTAATGCAATTTGGTAAATCATTTATGTAAATTAAAAATAGTAGTGGACCCAAGACTTCCTTGAGGTACACCTGAGTTTACTGTTATTGGTGTTGATTTAGAGCCATTTATTATTACAGTTTGTTCTCTCCCTATCAGAAAATCTTTAATCCACTGATGCAGTGGACCATTAATGCCGGAATATTTTAATTTTTTAAGCAAACTATGGTGGTGAACTTTGTCAAAAGCCTTGGAAAAATCTAGTAAAATAGCATGTATGTATGTATGTATGTATGTATGTATGTATGTATGTATGTATGTATGTATATATGTATGTATGTATGTATGTATGTATGTATGTATGTATGTATGTATGTATGTATGTATGTATGTCCCACAAAGAAATCAACACCGTTTGATCAATCTTGATAAAACTTGGCATAAATATTTCTTATATCATGGTCGAGAACGTAGTGTATGTTTAATGCCCCTTCCATAACCCGAAGGGTATAAAAATCAAAATTAAAAAAAGAAATTCATCACTATTAAAGAACGAGACTTCTTAATAAATCGGGTAAACCCTTTTTCACATTATTTCTTATTTGATATTAATATATAACGGGTAAACCCATTTACACACTCTACTTTCATTTTCGTAGCAAAATAAAAAGAAAATCTTAACGGACATAGATCTAAATCCGACCCTCTGGATTAGTAATACCCAAAACTAAGGCAGTATGCCCCAGTCATATCCGGCTAGTTTCTAAATAAAACAAAATTAATTAATAATGGCTAATGGATTAGTAATTGGTTAATATGTTGATGGGTTCGTGTGTCGACAACGACACAGAATAATTGTGAAACGTTTCAAAACAATCGACGCGCTCTTCTGACACCTACAGCTGCACTGACGGATTCGGGGGGGGGGGGGGCGGTAGGGGCGATCGCCCCCCACCCCTCCCGTGGACGAATTTTAATATAGAATTCACACAATTTGTATACGAATTTATTACTTATGTAATATAATAATAATAATAATAATATATATGTGTATGTGTGTGTTTGCGGGACATGTTCTACGTCAAAATGAATTACGCACACCAAGAGTTGCGATAAAAACGAGGAAAGCGCAAACAGGGACGTCCTCGTATTACTTGGCGACACACCTTCATGGAGGACCTCAGAACAGTGGACACCAGGTGGGAGGAGGCTTCAGACATTGCCAGTGACAGGTCTTTATGGAGACAGCTTGCCGCCCAATGCGCCGAACGGTGCGGGAGGACCTAAGTCTAAGTAAGTCTAAGTAAGTGTGTGTGTGTGTGCTGTACGCATAGGGTTAGGGTTTACTGGGCGTTAAGGTTAGGGTTTGCAAAATAATTCCCCCCCCCCCACTCCAAAGTTCTGGATCCGCTAGTGTTCAGCTGTGGTTCTCAAACTGTGACACGCGGACCCCCACTGGTCCGTAAGACGACCGAAAAAGGGTCCGCAAAAATCAAAAATCAAAATATTAAAACCGTATGCAATTAAAATAGATTCTTCGTATAATTTGAATTGGCCTAATAATCAACTCACCCTTCACAGCTGTTTTATATGTCTAGTATGTACTATCCTTTGAAGAGCTCATTTATATACTATGCTTTTATGTAGCAAATTTTGACTATGCAAAGGGGTCCCCGGGTCAAAAAAGTTTAAAAACCTCTGACACAGCTCATTATTTATCAAAAAAATGGGGGGGGGGGGGGGGGGGAGGTATAACCACGCACGCACCATGCATGGTCACGTATAGTTGTATAAAAATTACAGATATCCCTGTCATTACTTGTTTTGAATTAATACAGTTAGACAGATCTGGAAAAAAAAAAAAGCAAAATAGACTTTTCATTTCGTTCCCATAGACGCAAAGGGAAGTAAATCTCGTCTCGTTTTTTCTCCTGACGTTAAAAGCAGACGATGTGTAATGATATGCGTTACATGTCTAATTAGCATGTAATCAACACGCTGTCATACTAATGTGTGTGTGAATACAAGAAGTAGGTTGTCATCTCGACCATAGTTCGTGAGTCGGCCCTATCTCGAGTCATCTGACTCCCAGGTATCACTGGACAGTTTGACTAGGACACACTGTGGATTTCATACCAAACTAAAATATGGCCTAATTAGAGACTTCAAATTGGCAAGTGGGCGTTGTTGAGAATCGGCTAGACAGAAATAGCACAAGGGGAAAAAACAATTTCAAGGAAAATTTGAAGTTTCACTTTTAATATATATTTTTTTTAAAAGAGTTATCCCCCCTTCCAAGTGGCTACGTAAGACCTAAATTTGGTGTGGGCGAAGTGTATTTTGCGACGCCCACTTGTGGAAAAAATAATGTTTATTTATTTGTATAAATGCTAATGCAATTGAAGAGAAATTAACAAAAGAAACAGAAATCCTTTATAACAACTCAAGAAAACATAAAGAAGCAAGAACAAATACTAAAAAAATAGAGCAGTGAGATTTACAACAAACGAATACTCACGTTTGATAAGAGTGTCACTAGAGTAACACTAGAGTAACTAGATTTAGTAAAATCACTAAACTTAGAGATACTTCAGGACAGAAGAATACAAAGTAAAAGTAGCTCTAATACCTAAAACACTAAAACCATAACTTACAAATAGAAAAAAAAAACAAATGAAAAACACAGAAAGACACAAAGATAGAAGCACATTTCTTATTTCATACGCCAAAACAAATTCGTACAAGTGCTCTTCCTTCCCTACAAGTCATTAGAGATTGGAACGGGTTGCCTGAATCAGCCAGGAAAAAACAACGACATAGCAAAGAGTTTAAGTCATTGATTAACATGCATGACTGGATTGACACGTGGAATGCTTAGGACGTATTTATATTTTTTAAAGTAACGTCTGTAATTTATAAGATAAAGATAAGATAAAGATAAGATAAAGATAAGATAAAGATAAGATAAAGATAAGATAAAGATAAGATAAAGATAAGATAAAGATAAGATAAAGATAAGATAAAGATAAGATAAAGATAAGATAAAGATAAGATAAAGATAAGATAAAGATAAGATAAAGATAAGATAAAGATAAGATAAAGATAAGATAAAGATAAGATAAAGATAAGATAAAGATAAGATAAAGATAAGATAAAGATAAGATAAAGATAAGATAAAGATAAGATAAAGATAAGATAAAGATAAGATAAAGATAAGATAAAGATAAGATAAAGATAAGATAAAGATAAGATAAAGATAAGATAAAGATAAGATAAAGATAAGATAAAGATAAGATAAAGATAAGATAAAGATAAGATAAAGATAAGATAAAGATAAGATAAAGATAAGATAAAGATAAGATAAAGATAAGATAAAGATAAGATAAAGATAAGATAAAGATAAGATAAAGATAAGATAAAGATAAGATAAAGATAAGATAAAGATAAGATAAAGATAAGATAAAGATAAGATAAAGATAAGATAAAGATAAGATAAAGATAAGATAAAGATAAGATAAAGATAAGATAAAGATAAGATAAAGATAAGATAAAGATAAGATAAAGATAAGATAAAGATAAGATAAAGATAAGATAAAGATAAGATAAAGATAAGATAAAGATAAGATAAAGATAAGATAAAGATAAGATAAAGATAAGATAAAGATAAGATAAAGATAAGATAAAGATAAGATAAAGATAAGATAAAGATAAGATAAAGATAAGATAAAGATAAGATAAAGATAAGATAAAGATAAGATAAAGATAAGATAAAGATAAGATAAAGATAAGATAAAGATAAGATAAAGATAAGATAAAGATAAGATAAAGATAAGATAAAGATAAGATAAAGATAAGATAAAGATAAGATAAAGATAAGATAAAGATAAGATAAAGATAAGATAAAGATAAGATAAAGATAAGATAAAGATAAGATAAAGATAAGATAAAGATAAGATAAAGATAAGATAAAGATAAGATAAAGATAAGATAAAGATAAGATAAAGATAAGATAAAGATAAGATAAAGATAAGATAAAGATAAGATAAAGATAAGATAAAGATAAGATAAAGATAAGATAAAGATAAGATAAAGATAAGATAAAGATAAGATAAAGATAAGATAAAGATAAGATAAAGATAAGATAAAGATAAGATAAAGATAAGATAAAGATAAGATAAAGATAAGATAAAGATAAGATAAAGATAAGATAAAGATAAGATAAAGATAAGATAAAGATAAGATAAAGATAAGATAAAGATAAGATAAAGATAAGATAAAGATAAGATAAAGATAAGATAAAGATAAGATAAAGATAAGATAAAGATAAGATAAAGATAAGATAAAGATAAGATAAAGATAAGATAAAGATAAGATAAAGATAAGATAAAGATAAGATAAAGATAAGATAAAGATAAGATAAAGATAAGATAAAGATAAGATAAAGATAAGATAAAGATAAGATAAAGATAAGATAAAGATAAGATAAAGATAAGATAAAGATAAGATAAAGATAAGATAAAGATAAGATAAAGATAAGATAAAGATAAGATAAAGATAAGATAAAGATAAGATAAAGATAAGATAAAGATAAGATAAAGATAAGATAAAGATAAGATAAAGATAAGATAAAGATAAGATAAAGATAAGATAAAGATAAGATAAAGGTAAGATAAAGGTAAGATAAAGGTAAGATAAAGGTAAGATAAAGATAAAGATAAAGGTAAGATAAAGGTAAGATAAAGGTAAGATAAAGGTAAGATAAAGGTAAGATAAAGATAAGATAAAGATAAGATAAAGATAAGATAAAGATAAGATAAAGATAAGATAAAGATAAGATAAAGATAAGATAAGATAAAGATAAGATAAAGATAAGATAAAGATAAGATAAAGATAAGATAAAGATAAGATAAAGATAAGATAAAGATAAGATAAAGATAAGATAAAGATAAGATAAAGATAAGATAAAGATAAGATAAAGATAAGATAAAGATAAGATAAAGATAAGATAAAGATAAGATAAAGATAAGATAAAGATAAGATAAAGATAAGATAAAGATAAGATAAAGATAAGATAAAGATAAGATAAAGATAAAGATAAGATAAAGATAAGATAAAGATAAGATAAAGATAAGATAAAGATAAGATAAAGATAAGATAAAGATAAGATAAAGATAAGATAAAGATAAGATAAAGATAAGATAAAGATAAGATAAAGATAAGATAAAGATAAGATAAAGATAAGATAAAGATAAGATAAAGATAAGATAAAGATAAGATAAGATAAAGATAAGATAAGATAAAGATAAGATAAAGATAAGATAAAGATAAGATAAAGATAAGATAAAGATAAGATAAAGATAAGATAAAGATAAGATAAAGATAAGATAAAGATAAGATAAAGATAAGATAAAGATAAGATAAAGATAAGATAAGATAAAGATAAGATAAAGATTAAAGATAAGATAAAGATAAGATAAAGATAAGATAAAGATAAGATAAAGATAAGATAAAGATAAGATAAAGATAAGAAAATATACCTGGCAATGAAGTGGATGCCGGACATTTTCACACTTTAGGACCAATATACCTGCTAGACCATGCACGACTCAAAAAAGGAGGACATGACATCCTCTTTATGGAGGACGTGTGGTAACTCTCGTTAACAATAACTGCTCTATAATAAGCTACATTGTTTGTTTGTTTTTTAAATTATCTATCAGAGAATTGAAAAAAAAATGTACATATAGGTGTGGAGGCCTCTTGGCCCAGACATGTTCAAGAGGCCATTAACTATTTCTCTCCTAACTGACGATACCAGCGTTGATTCCACCAGAATGTGGTAAATAATTACGGAGAGAAAGAGTTAAAACGTTTTGGGTAGAAATTCTTACTGAGCGGGTTTTTTCTACTCCCTCTTGAACCATCGATGTTGTGAATGCTTTTAGAGTGCCATCTGTTTATTGCGTGAAGTGGGAAATGTGATGAGTTCCTGTCAAGACAAAATATTCTCTTATTTAATTAGCATTGCTTTAACGCAATACTTTCGTTTTCGTCGTTTCGGGGGGGGGGGGGGGGGGGGGGGGATAAAGGGATATCATTTTCTGTATCCTGGTGTGTTCTGAATATGTCCCCCTTTAAGTTGTCGTTCGTTACGTGATATCATGTGGATGTGTTTCGGATCCTTTTATTTCTCTCCATAGTTACTAAATATAAAACAAAAGCACACGAACAACTTAAAAGCGTGTCATTTTCTTGGTTTTAATGGCAAAGATAACAAAAACCAAAAGTCTGGGTATTTAAACACAGAAGCAGGAACTGAAAAGATATATATAACTAGAGATGCAGACATCAAAAGCTGGGTATTTAACCACAGAAGCAAAACTCATAAGCTGAATATCTAACTAGAGATGCATAACTCAAAAGCTGGGTATTTAATGAGAGAAGAAGAACTCAAAAACTGGGTATATAACTAGATAAGGAGAACTCAAAAGCTTGTTGTAATATTTGAGACAAACGGAAATAACCTTCTGGCATTAAATTGCAGAAAAAAAGGAAATTTAAAGCTGGAGTATTAGAGTGTAGAGAAACGCAAATCAAACAATTGGATGGCTGCCTGGCAGTGCGGTTTGCGCGCTGGACTGTCGTTCAGATTTATCGATGGTTCCGGGTTCAAACCCTGCCCGCTCCCATCCCCCCGTCGTCCTGCCGGAGGTTTGGACTAGGAAGTAATTATCTTCAACTCTGAAGGAACATCCGAAACATGTAAAACATTATACAAACAATTGGCGCGCCAATCAAACGATTGGGTTACACCATAGCTAAAAATGGAAATTGAACTCTGGGATACTAGACGGTTATGAAACGAAACTGAACGCAATGGTATAAAAGTCCAGGAACAATTTTAAACAATCATGTGTATAAAACTGATTCTTAAACCATTAAACACCACCTGATCCTCAAAAAGCTAGGCAAGAAAAGAAAAGAAAAAAAAATGGATTGACGGAGTAAAAACACCAGAATCCCTGTCTCACTAATTCATCGGGACTCACACCTTGTAACAGAACTTCCTTCTTTCTGGGTCGCCTTCAGGCATAAATTGAAAGGTAGGTTAAAGTAAAAAAAAAAAAAAAGGTAAGTATCTAATGAGGGGAAGTAGGCCTATATTCAAACCATCTTGAAAGTAATCATTTTCTATTATTTTTTCTGTCCATACAAGTACGAAGAGTTTGGATCAAACCTGATACGGATTATAATTTTAAAAGACCCGAAACACGCCAGGTGGAAACTACACATAAGCAGTACTTTATCCGTCATGTATTTAACCCCAGAGATGTGTATTTTTTTTATAGGCTCAGAAGTATATATCCGATTTCACTAGGGCGTTGTTGCATAAATAAATATACAAATTAACATTCTAATATGTTTGCTTTTTCTTTAATGAAAATTAACAGTTGCAGATTGTGTGAATTCGCAACACTCTACTAACAGTACTCATTTGATAGAAATAATTGTTCTAGTAAATATTTTTTTTACAATAAAATTAGATAGGTCTAGATCTATTTATGAATAAAATTAGATAGGTCTAGATCTATTTAGAATGGATGTGGGAGAAATGACTACAATTATCTAAGGTGACAAACCCCACATATATAGCCTAATCAGTGAATACTTGAGGATCATTTTAATTTATTAGCATAAATCAATAATTAATTACTAGTAATTAATCGAGTTATTGGTTAATTTTTTGTTATTGATTTGGTGATAGTCATCATCAATAAATAATTGTGCAAAGTTTCAACTTGATCCGATAATGGGTGTGGGAGAAATAACGTATTTAAAAGTTTTACTAGACAGACAAACAGACAGAGTGAGTTTATATAATTGTTTTTTAAATATATAAATGCTAAATGTATCTTGATCTAGATTTAGAGATTTAGATCTAGCAGAGTTAAAATCTTGAAAATATATTTTCTGAAATTACACCAATGAATACCAATAGAAATGATGAAATTAGGTTTAATGGCTTCAAATGTATTTACTAGATTTACAGTCTCCTAGAGTCGCTGTTCGCCATTATATCATCTCTTGCATAGAAATACGAAATACAGTACACTGCGAAATCCAAAAAAAAAGGGGGGGGGGGGCCATTCCCTA
The DNA here is from genome assembly GCA_030265305.1 of Biomphalaria pfeifferi. Lineage (NCBI taxonomy): Eukaryota > Metazoa > Mollusca > Gastropoda > Planorbidae > Biomphalaria > Biomphalaria pfeifferi. The sequence continues at coordinate 1,365,970 of JASAOG010000077.1, forward strand.
ACCCTGACCCCGTGTAAACTGTACACCAGTTGTGTGATTTTTTAAATAAAAATTTGACCGCCCCCCCTGAGGGATAAAAGGGGGCGATCGACCCAAGTTCCCCCCCCCCAACACACACACATCACTGGATCCGCCAGTTATACAGTTTATGTGCCTAAATCTTCCTTCGTAACTTCAATTTGGACAATGTGGATCAAATAAGTGAATGTGTATTATATATATATATATATAACAACAACAACAACATAGCTCATTAGGCTAATGCAATAATTGTAGGAAGCTATATAGGTCTGTGCTGCGTGTCGTCGCTTGGTTTTTCAGAGGCTTGAGTCAGTGCCACTTAAGCTCTCGAAGGCGAAGGCTGAGTGCCAGAGGCGGCCTTTAATCAGAGCGCGGGGCCCTGATTCTATATACACCGTACCACACCACGTTAACGGGCTCGTCCGCCTGACTTTCATGACTTTTTCGTATATTTTGTCATAAGTTATAAAATGGTTTAATTTAATAATTTACACCTAGAATTAGCGCGGGTCCTTTGAATAATAATAATTTATGCTCTGCACGCTGGAGTCTGAAAGGAACTAAATTACGGAGGAGATCCAGAACTCTTGCAATAACCAAACAGTTGCTTAGACGGTCACAGACGGATTCAGTCAAGGAACTTTCCTGGCTCGTCGCTTTGCACTAATAATAATATTATGTATCTTCTCTCCCGATGCGCGGTCCGAATGCCGACGGCAGATTGGTGTTCTTTAAGAACAAGGCGTGCGATAGGAGCTACAGTTGTCCGTTGACGTTTAGGTTTTCAAAATAAAGAATGAAAAAAAAAAACTTCCGTGTTTATTTTTTTGTTTTTGTTTTTCCAATACGGGTTTCCCCACGGCCACCCGATGTATAAATACACAGTTACCTATTGTAAAAAAAAAAAAAAAAAATGAATACGCCATCGACAAACTTTCTGGATGCTGATTGGCCGAAATAACTGCATAGCACATTAACTGTAGGACGTAATCATCTTTTTTTTTTTTGAAGTAACGTCTGTATTATATAAGATAAGATAAGATAACTGATTCAATCGAAGCCAATCGTTATAGTAGGCCTCTACACTGACCTGCGACGACGTCACAACCTGTGTAGACCAATAGCTCAATGCCCCGTCACAGGTCGTGACATCAGAGACAGTTGGCATGTAAAGAATTTCAAGAGTATGGGAAATTGTTAATTAGGGGATTAAAGGGTTTGGGGATGTCTTGTGATAGCGTTCGTATCCAAAAATAGTGTATGGATATGAAATTAAATACCGCGGAAATTTTTATTTTAAAAAATATTCAAGTTTTCAAAAGTTGCATTTATGTTACAACAATATAAATGATCTATGACTCTTTCGTCTAGAAATAGCTATAGCTCCTGTTTCCGGCTAAAACTTGATCACAACGCGTTTTCCCCATTCAAATCCGATTAGATGTCGTTTATTTACGATATAAACGATGTTAATTGGTTGCTTCCGGCGACTTGTTTTTATTGATGCCAAGGTGAACTGTTAAACAATGATAGCCTCGTAGAACTGACAGATGCTGTCTTTACCGAAACTGAACGGTATTTGAAACCAAAAATGCCACGTTAAGAGCTTGCATGGTAATTGGTATAATAGAGATGCCGGAAGATTCCAAAATATTGAGTAGCAAATCCTAGTTAATGAGAACTGATCTGGATTGCGAAGCTTAAGAGGACAAGGAAATGTAAGATCGCTGGGCCCTCCTCAGGCGCGGGGCCTGGAGTGGTTGCCCACTTGCCACCCCCTAGGGCCGCTACTACTGAGTGCAAAGACAGGTTTTGATTTTATGCGATCCAGTTTCTTTTATTTATTCGTGCAGTTTAGAGTAAAACTAACACTAACCAAAAAAAAATATACTCATGCATGCGAAATTGCAAATGATAATGCGATAGGGATAGGTGAAAGTTCAAACCATTGGTACAACAGAAGCTTCAGGGGCAAACATACCCGGGTATGCTATTCTGCCTCAACGTGGCACTCGGGTGAAAACGATTACTTGAGGAAGTGATTAGGCTAAATGAATAGCAAAACAAAACTCCCGTTCCTCAAGGGACCGTTACACTAATGTGTAACCGTCCTGCACGGTTAGCTTGGTACAACATAGGAAAATGACGCGGGTTCCCGGTGTGCTCGGCCTTCGGCCATGCATTCTAATCCATGCGCCCGGAGTGCCATATATATCGGCAAAATGCTTTACATAGGCATTGACTTTGACCTCTTCCAGACAGAACGGTTCGTTCAGGCAGACTTACACGCCTAGAGTTCGAAGAGCCTTCGGCTCAACTCTTTTGACAATCACATGGAGCCAGCATACAATATTAGCTAATCCAGATTGTTATTGTCATCTGTCATATATTTGGCTTCTCGACAAAAAAAAAAGGGGGGGGGGGAGTGGGGAGGAGAGATAGTCTAAGTGGCCAATTTGAGCGCTGTTAGAAATCAAAGAATTTAAAAAAGCAAGTGTAGGGGAAAAAAAACAATGTCAGTTACTAAGCCGCTTTCTTCTTTGGCTACTCTCACCCCACCTCTCACTAATTAACGCGTGAACTGTTGTGTGTGTGAAACTTAATCTAGACAGCTTAGACACTGTGTGTCAACCTAGAAATGACACATTAAAATTTGAAAAAAATGTAGTAAGGTCTTCCTTTGAGAAAAAAACTGGCAACTTTGTGGCAGAAATACACATGTTTTTGTGGCATAAGGTTTACCTTGGTATCGTGTGGCCCCCACATTCGTCAGGTACCTCTTACGGCTAGGTAGACTCAAGGGCACCATAAAACATACGAATTAATTAATTTTTTTTAATCAACGGGATTTGAGCTCAAAATACTTAGTTTTCGAAACAACGCGTTATCACCCGGGCACCACAACCCAATGAATGACACATTATGTGTTTTTATTTTTAATGATACTAAAAGCAAAGCCTAAGTTTACAATCATATCGAGCTGAACCAATTTGACTGCATAAGGAATTCGTGATTCAGTTTGTAAACATATTTCTTGTGGTCAATATATGGACTTATCTTAGTTATCGAGCATGCTGGGAAATAATCGTCAGTTAAGAAATAACTCTTAGTTTCAGTTTCGATTTCTAGCCCTAATTTGTTTCTAGCAAATTTAAAGTTACAATCATAGACATAATGATTACAATATTTTACTACATTAATCAAATGTAAAAAAAAAACAACAACAAACAAACAACAGAAGGGTCTCTGTCCAGGGTTTTTGCAACAGAGGATTTGAGCCTCTCAAGCCCTCACTCGGAGTTTATCTTATATAATACAGACGTTACTTTAAAAAAAGATGATTACGTCCTACGCGTCATGCATTTAGTCATGCGTGTTAACCAATGACTTAAATTCTGCCAAGTCACTGGTTTTCCTGGCTAGGTCAGGCAACCCATTCCATGCTCTAATAGCACTAGGGAAGAAGGAGCATTTGTACAAATTTGTCCTAGCAAAGGAATGTGCCTTTGATGATGATGATGATGATGATGATGATGATGATGATGATGATGAATGTAAAAAAAACAACAACAAGAGAATTAAAATTAGAGAAACGTCTTCCGGGTTATTAGGTATTTCATGTCATCGTGAAATAGGAGACGCGTAGTGAGCAAAATGTGCGTCAGGGTCCTGGGGCAAGGTACATTATTGGATGATGGTGGCGCCCTGGGCATCGTGCCCCCTTGTCCTTCTCACTACGAATCTGCAGGATGGTGTCGAATTCAAGCCTGCAGTCCTCCTCTACTGTCCTGCATGAGGTTTGGAATGGACCTTTAATAACATATTTACTCCGCAATGGAGGGTTACAACTTTTTAAACAATCACAACATGTTGCTGACGGATGTTGGCCTTGCAGCACCAAACTGCTGGTAGACAACTAAATCGCTGCAGGCGTATTACATTTTAACTTGAGATAATTTGAATTACTTCTTTGTGAACAAAACTAAATGGATATTGCATACAGTAGTAACATAATTAGTTTAAATATCTTTATTTAAATTTTTATAATTCAAGTATGTTCACACTATGACTTCATGAACTTGAGAGGCCTTATATGTTAAGTTGAGACGCTCTGTCGGACCTTTTTAAAAGGGGAAATTATTTTAGGGGCCATACTGCAATTCCAAGCATCCATTTCCACGTCAGTTTGGGGCCCATTAGGGTAGCGCCGCCCACAAGACATTTGCCCAAATTGTCCATAGAGTCAGCCCGCTCGAGACCAACTGTCATAGAAGGCCTGAACACTGGCCTGCAACATCGCAGCCAGTAGAAAGTGGAGACCAATAGCTTGTTGCCATGTCACATTTCTGACGTGGTAACGAGCTATTGGTCTCCACATTCTCCAGGTTTCTACGTCACTGACTCACAGGTCAGAGTTGTCTACTATAACTATTGGTCTCGGTCCGCCCCTGCTTCCACAATCCGGTTTTCCAAAATCGTTATGACGCACATGACACCCATTAAAAAAACAAAACAATTTAGAGCTCTTGTATGTACCACTTAAAATGTCTTCGCATATTCAAATTCAAGCAGGTGATCGAGTCGCGACCAGGCTGTAACATCTTCGAATTTGGTAGGGCCTGTGTCTCATATATATATATTACTAATGTTAGGTCTTTATAAGCTAAAGGCTGGCGATTAAATTTTCCTATAGCCAGTAGGTAAGGTGAAGTGGGCTGGACTTAAGCCTTGATTTAAAACAGATAACGTCTTGTCTAGCTCGCATATCACCAGCAACAAAGATAACACTGACAAATCACGATCTAGAACACAGTAACAAGGAGCGTAGCATATAGGGTTGGTTTGTTGAATCTGATCCATCATACAAAAATAAATAGAAATAGGCAAAAGGGGGATATGTCCTGTTTTACAAAGCAAGGGTCTAATCAACTCCCTCTGTCAGTCTGGTACAATTTTTGTACATGTTATTTCTCCAGAACACTTTCTCGAATCAGATTTAAACTTCTCTCCACATCTCTCAATATGTAGCATTTATTTGCATACTGAAGAATTAGCTTCCTTGGTTGGTATCAAACAAAAACCAGTAATTAATTGACTAATTGGTTAATCTTTTAATTGATTCATGTCTTGTCTATGCCAGTGGTTCGTACATTCCGAGTACAATGCCCCTTTTTTTTTTTTGGGAGAGATTAATTCACGTAGTGGTCTACTGGTTCATTATTCCCGTAGTTCGTGGGACACCTAGACAGGCCTAGCGGAACACTAGACTAGAAAACACAGCTTGGGAAACACTGGTCTACGGGACTAGAAAACACAGCTTGGGAAACACTGGTCTACGGGACTAGAAAACAGCTTGGGAAACTCTGGCCTACGCCAATGAATAATTGTGCAAAATTTCAACTGGATTTAAGAATGAATGTGGGAGAAATAACGTGTTTAAATTTTTTTTACCAGACAGACAGATAGAGTTGATAAGTTTTGCAATAAAAATGAGAAGATATGCGCTGAGTTGTGTCTGCTGGGCAGTACGAAAGCCTTCTCCCGCTTACCCACGCCCCCTATAAATGTCCACACAAGACTAAGGGTCGCACTGAGCATATAAACACAGGAAGAATATTGGGTAGGTCAAGGACATTGCATTTCCTACCAAATAAGCTACACATGTGACAATGGCTGTGTACTATAAGCAACTTTTAAAAACAGTGGTCGATAAAATCGTTTTGTAAAAAATATATATATATATTACTAGATAGATTTGGAAAGTAGAAATACGGTATAGCTTTAATTAGAGGATTTCACTTCAAGTGCAGACGACAAAACTGCCATTCTCGTCTGCATCTCTCTCTCTTTAATTTGTAATCCGCTTTTTAAATTAGCACAGATTAACCAAGTTGACATATAGTATACATAGAGTATATAACTCTGTTGTTTTTTTTTAAAAAGTTATAAGATAAAAAGAATATATAACTCTGTTTAAAAAATTTTATAAGATAGCCTAGGTTTACTCATACGGCAGTATGCTGGTATAAGTGGATATACTCAATGATAATTCGTTTGAAAATAAGTAGTTTTTAGGTCGATGTCTATGGCCTGTAGTTAAAAATGTAAGGCCAGGTCGTGATACTCAGCACCCAAACTGTTTTGTAAGGTTTGTGATGAATCTATAATCTCGCCCCTGTGTTGTTGCGAGAGGATCGAGGAGTTGAAAACACTGCCAAGTTTTGTGTCCTACCGTAGGTAGTTTGTGATTTCTTTTTGTATAACCCTTGTTTAAATATTATAATTTTCTTATAATAAAATGGGGGCCAAACTTTGAATACAATATTGTGATATGAAAATTAATTAATTATATATTTTTTTAGTAAGTTGGAAGATTTGTTTTAGTCAGTGCAATTTTTAATCCAGTTGTATAGTGGTACATATCTATAGTGCATATAGTGCATGTATACATTATCAACAAAACGTTTTAGTAAATCTTACAATTATGGTTTAGGTGAATGTGCATATATACTGCTAAAAGTATTCAGAAAGAACTAACCTATATAATCGCGTCTTACCTTTGAGCAGTGTATAAAGTAAGAAATGAAATAGTCTCTCCTATGTAGAATTAGATCTACGCTTGGTCCAAACTTCCTTTACTACCGCACAAAGACATCAATCTTTTTTAAGCCTAGGGCGCGGTGACACAAGCCCAGTCACTAAGTTGTGATCCAATGCGCATGTCTGCTGGCCTTGTGAAACTGATTAGGCCTATTGAGCTTTTCCAAGTAAAGGAGACATTCGTAAGTAAAGAAATTAATTAACGCGAATCGAATCTATGTATCATTCATGGGGGCAGATTCTTTTTCCTACGAGGACTGCATTTAAGTAAATGCTACATAGATCCTACTGGCGAGCCGCCCTTTAAACTATTACATTTATAAAACAAATGCGCGCATAGTTCTACTAAAATTATAAAAGGAGTTTGTATACTACACAAACTCGTAGGGGCCCCGGTGGCTCATAGATTCAGTTGCACACAAACCTTCTATATAACCTCTAGTTAATTACTCTTCTGTTTTTAAATAAGTTTTATTCACTTGAAACACTGCAGTCACCCTCAATCTTCGGAATAGAAGACATTGCCATTAATAATTCATAGATTGAAAGACTAGTGCTTTCTTATTAAACTATAAAGTTTATAAAACAAATCCACTCATAGTTCTACCAAGATTATAAAGGGAGTTGGTATATTACACAAACTCGTGGGCGGCCCCGATAGCGCATAGAGTCATTTGCACACAAACCTTCTTATAATAATAATTCATAGATTGAAAGATTAGTGCTTTCCTTGTATTGAAATAATTTTGAGCTACAAATGGAAGAGCTTGGAAAATATGATTCTGCAGTTCTAAAAATGTGCACACAAAAAAACGTATAATATACCTTTTAAAAAAACATAGCTTCTCAACTCATCCTTCGTTTTGTACACCGGGTACACCAAAAGGCTTGCTATTTCTAGTTTTTACGCCCTGTATAAAAATCTCCAATGCATAATCCGTTTTTATAGACAAGAGAGTAGGCACGGTAGCTGAGCTTGGCTTCCAAACCGGGGTCCCCGGTTCGAATCCTGGTGAAGACTGGGATTTTTTTTTTATTTCGGGATCTTTCGATCTCTAATGGGTACCTAACATTAGTTGGGGAAAAGTAAAGGCGGTTGGTGGTTGTGCTGGCCACATGACACCTTCGTTAGCCGTGGGCCACAACAGAAACAGATGACTTTTACATCATCTGCCCTATAGATCGCAAGGTCTGAAAGGGGAACTTTTATAGACAAAGGAACAGGGCAAAGTTGGTCAGGGGTCAATGATCAATGTGTTAAGAGTTAATCATGTGTTCGTGGTCACTATAAAAACTTCCTTATACCACTACCAGTCGGGGGGGGGGGGGGGTTACATGTCATTTATCGTCACCGAGAATTACATAGAAGTCAAATTCATAAAGCGCTGGTTGTGTGCGTGTGCGTGTCTAAGAGTGCTGTTCGTGTTTGCTTCTATATTGTTATTGTTATAGTAATAATATTAAGGTGGAGATTGTAGTTAAACTAAATTTCCATTAATTTGGACCAATACAATGATCTTATCTAAAGTTAGTAGCGTTGGTCGGTACTCTGTGGTCAATATGAGTAGTGTTGGTCAGTGGTTTTTGTGAGTAGCATTGGTCAGAGGTTCGTGGCTAATATGATCATAGCTGTTTAGTAGTCAATGTGTTAAGAGATTTTCTTTGGTTCGTCGTCACTGTAAGCAGAGTTGATCAGTAATTAATGTGAGCAAAGATATCAAGTAGTCCGCGTGATGTTCAGTGGTTGCTAGTTACTTTGAATAGAGGTGGTCAGAGATTGGTAGTCAGATTTGGACAGGGGTCAATGTGATTTGATATGGTCTTTTTTTTTTTGCTGTTCACTGTGAGAAGAAATGGTCAGTGATCAATGTGTTGTTCAGGGCTCAGTGGTCAATATTGTCGTGCGCGTTTGAAGTTTTTCTTTGCATTTAATATTGGTGTTTTAGCGTCTAGGAAGTAGTTTCTTGTAAGTGCGTTTTGTTGTCTAGAATATTGTATGTGTGGGTGTGTGTTTACGTCATCCTTAGTTTCCGCAAGAGAGAGAGCTGCTTTTGTGAGCTGGGTAGCTGGTTTTTTGGTTCCCCTTGTAAGGGTACGGTGTTAGGCTTTGGGCTATGGGAAAGGGTGTCGTCTTTCTGCCCTTGGAGTTGTGTAGTAACTATCGGTGTTGAGGTGTAGGGAGTTGAGCTTCTGTTGGGCGCCGAGATGGAGTGTGAGCGTGAAGGTGTGTTACGGAAACCTGTTGGTGTGATACTAGACTAATTAGTAATCAAATGCTAACTTCAATGATATTGATGTACATGTAAATATGTTTGAAAAATTACAATTAAGTTTAATTAAATATTGTTCCTATTGACAACTGTTGTTATTCACTAAATGTTCAGTTGAATAACTGTTATTCAATGTTTGTAGTTTACATGCTATTACCTTTAGGTTCATGTGTTACTCTGTTCAGGCTGGGGATACGGGACCGTAATATGATATCATACCCTAGCTAATCTGAAATCCCACCCTGACAAATATGGGTAGTTTTGGCCAGTAGTCATTTTTTCAATATGAGCAGCATTGGTCAGTGACCGAGGGTCATTGTGACCAGCATTGGTCAATGGTCAGCGTGAGCAGAGTTTGCAAGTGGTTAACGTAACATTAACTTGTTTGGAAGATAAATGAAGAAGTAATACGAGCAGCGTTGGTCAGTGGCCGATGGTCAACGCGAGTATCATTGATTATAGTCGGTGGTCACTGTGAGCAACATTGGTCAGTGGTCAAAGTAACATTAACTTGATGGAAGGTATTTAATTGAAGAAGTCAACGAAACGTAACACGGAGAGCTCTAAAATGTGTTAATTAATTTAAAGTGATGTACAGTTTGGCAAGTCTTCTATTGTCCGAGCCTATATGCAGTAATAAAAATAGATATAAAAAAATGTAGGTCAGTGAGGCCCAACCTTTTTTTTTATCTGTAGACATATAAGTCCCTAACAGACCCGGCCTTAGATATAGGCAAATTAGATAAGCTGCTTGGGTCCTCCGATTTGTGTGGGCCTCGCATAGGACTCAAAACATTTTTTTTAGAGAAGAATTAGCAAAACTTGTCCTTAATGGTATTGCTGGAGGACACTAAAAAAAAAAAAAAAGTAAAGTTCCACTTTCAGACCTTTCGATCTATAGGGCAGATAATGTTAATTAAGGTCAACGGTTTCTTAAGCCAACGGTAAATAAGCAGGATGTCATGTGGCCAGCGCAATGACCAACCGCATTCACTAATCCCAATTAAAGTCACATACCCATTACAGTTGGGTGGACTCAGTCTCTAATGCAGGGGTTCTCAACCTGTGGGTCGCGACCCCCTTGGGGGACGATTGACGATTTGCCAGGGGTGCCTAAGACCATCGAAAATATGGATTGTTATTGTCTACTCTTCTATTTCTGTATGTATGTGTTTGAGGGCGGGGGGTCGCGCCAGAGTAGGGGATTGTAAAAAGGGGTCGCCGAGCTTAAAAGGTTGAGAACCGCTGTCTAAAGAGATTCAGAAGCCAAGCGCTTAACTATTTAATCAAGCAACTCGCGTCTGATTCAAGAAAAAAAAAACCCACCTCCGTTACGTGGATGTAATAAAACGGGACCTAAAAACAGTGAACATTGAGAGTGACCAGTTGGGAGTGACCATTGCCCTAGACCGCACTAGATGGAAGGGGACGGTGACCAAGAAATATGTGGACAGTGAAAAAACTTGAGCATCAGCTCTGGAAGAAAAGGGTGCAATACGAAATGACCAGCTCCTCTACCACCAAAGCGAAAGCCACCTTAACCTGCGATATATGTGGACGGGAATATCTCTCCAAAATACGGCTCCACAGTCACATGAAAAAGTGTTCAAGATTAACCAAAGTCGTTCTACGACTGAAAGAAGGCTTAATATGATAATTGCATCAATTAGTTTGGGTCAGTCATGTAATTAAATTTGTAATAGATCTTGACCAGCAATAATAATTCTTTGCGATTAGAAATAGTTTTACCGATTGTTATTGTTTAGCGCAATTTCATGTTGTAGCTTTCTCAATGCGCTATGGTCCTATCACTTAGACCAGTTGCGAAAGGGGGGAGAAGGGGTATCCTAGTTAATGCTTTTGTGATCGCTTTTTTTTTTTAATGCATGATAAGACTTTGTCACTCTGAGCTCAAGGTTCCCCAAGGGGATTAATTCAATTTATACTACCACATCTCCCTCGTACGATTTCTTTCCCATACTTTATATGGCCTCATTAAGTCGCGAAGCGACAATGGATAATCTCAGGGATGATGAGCTGTGGTCGGAACGATGCCGCCCGCACATCCGTCCCCCCCCCCCCTCCCCACACAGCTGATGTATCAAAAGGAACGGCAAGTGCCAATAGGCCAACAGTTTGGGATCAGCGGCGTCGCAGTCTTTGACAAGATGTAGCACTGAGTACTGCAACTTGCCTGGAGAAATTAATGCACTTTTATTGTGTATTTCTAAGTTAACAAGTCTTATCATATCTTATCTTATCTTATATGATACAGACGTTGCTTCAAAAAAGAAGATGATTACCTTCTACGCGTGATGCACTAAGTCATGCTTATTAACCAATGACCTAAACTCCGCCAAGTCACTGGTTTTCCTGACTTACACAGGCAACCCATTTCATGCTCTTATAGCGCTAGGGAAGAAGGAGCTTTTGTACACATTTGTTATAGCATACCGCGTGCAAATTGCACTTTATTTTCTGTGTCCTCTCAGTATTTTATTAAATTTTGTATTTGAAGATTATGGTTCAGTGTTTTATGCATAATTGCTACTTTACTTTTAAATCTTCTATCCTGAAGGCTTTCTAAATTTAATTTCTAAAGGTGTTACTCTAGTCAAATGTGAATATTCGTTTTTTATGAATATAACTGCTCTATTTTGTGTATTCCAAAAGAGTAAATAGTCCTACAAGTGGGTGAGAGCAGTAACTTTTAACCTTTCGAATCATATAAAGAATTATAAAACCTGATCCTTTATTTAGCCAAGGTACTAAAATACATTGCAAAAAAAAAAAAAAAAAAAAAAAAAATTAAAATAAAATAAAATAAAATAAAAAGTTGAAGGAAATTCACTCAAAAATTTAAATTGTCGCTCAAATTTTTTTGATTATACCGATAATTACAGATGCGGGTGAAAGGAACTTGTTCAAAATTAAAATGAAAACAAAATTATTTAAGAATTACAATGAGTCGAGAACGATTTCAAACCTATCAGTATTAACATTAAAGCCGATAGCCCTCTAAGCCCTCTAAGGGAAATGTAAGACAAATATATGTTCCCTCTTTTCTCTTAATTAATGGCACTTTAAAAATATAAATGTTAGTTTCGTTTTCATTATTTTATAGTATATAAGAGGACCTCGCAAAAAGATACTTCGCCCATACATATCTTGTAACCGCCTCTTGCGGTATAAGCATGAAAAAAATATTTACAAATCATGAAGTCCAAATGGACTCCAAATCATCTGTGGCTTCATTATGCACTGTAGGCAGGCGTTTCCGGATGCCGGATGGGACCGCGCTACGGACCAGATGAGACTCGCGGGCCCTCTTTCTGGCAATACTTGTAGATCAAAATTGAGGCTCATCGTAGGCACATAGATTTCCCTGAAGTGTGTTATCTCTACATCTCAATATCTTCTACTTCCGTGATTAAAAGGCGATGTCTTTGAGTTCGAAAAAACTTTCATTAGAGTGCTTAAAAGTCCATCTGTGACATAGGGGCCTACATATTTTTCCACAACCAACCCTGCCAAAGCAATTGTCTTTGAACAAAGAAATGAATTAATTAAAAAATAGCCAATTAGTCAATGAATTATTGGTAATTAATTATACGTTTGATATTGAATATTGGAATAACTTGTCTCATTATTGAGAGATAAGCGTGGTAGGGAGGCCAAGTGCGCTTGAACTTGGCTTGGCTACCTAGAAGGGGGCTCAAGGTTCCGACACCCGACTCGGGCAGAGTTGTGTTTATACTGAGCGCCCTAAAGGCAGCACGGAAAATCAACTCCTAGATACCCCCCCCCCCACACACACACTTTTCCACAAAAGAGATTGGACCAAAAGCGCTCTGAGCATGCTATAAACATGACACTAAAGCATGAAAGCAGCGCTATATAAAAGCTATAATAATAAAAATAATATAGTTGTAAGTGTAAGAGTTCTTTCCCTTAGATAAGCTTTTTTATATTTTGCTTGTTTCAAAAATAATTTTCTGCCAGGCGTTCTCTTTACGTGTGAGAGAAAGCTTATACGAAAACTGATTTTTGTAAAACTAGACCTAGATCTAGTCACGCCGTTTTGTTGTGCAGCATGTTGAGTACCCACATTTTATATATGTCTGTGATACACCACTTGAAGGTTTATATAGGTAGGTCAAAACTAAAACCATTGTTTCCGTTTTCACGAACCATAAATTTCTCAATAAGAATCTCTTCAGATCTAGTCTAGCTTTCTAGATCTGTAATTGGACTATATAGACTGTAGTCTCGACTCCAACAAATTTTCTGATTTTGATCCTTTTCTCTGACTTCTGTAGTCTCAGTGAGTTTGTGTAAGTAGATGATAGATCTACTGACTAGCTACAACTAGATCTAGTACTAAATAACTATCATACTATGACTGTCTACTGTTATTAATATAAAATATAGTTTATATAGATCTAGATCTAGTGGTAGTAAGTAGTACGTACACTAGTCATGAGTCGTCATGACTAGCCAAAGTAGTCTAGATTAGATTAGATACTAGAATCTAGTTAACTAGTAATACTAGTAGTAACTAATAACTAAGTCTAATACTAGAGTCCAGTAGTTCAGTACATGAGATCTAGATCTAGTAGTAGTAGTAGAGTCACTAAGAGTAGAGACAGAGTCTCTAGCCTGGATCTAAGTCAGTAAGTGTAGCACTCATTTGACTCATGTCACAGTGTCAGTGTATTTCACTAGTTGTAGATCTACTTCTAGTACTAAATTGTTATCTTATAATATATCTATATCAAGTATATCTAGATCAGTAGATGTAAACTCTAGATTAGGTACTCTCACAGGTGGCCATATTGGATCTAAAAACACATTTGACATCAAAACAATTTCCTGTTCAGGTTTTACAAAACTGAAATTAAGCATGTCCTAAGGAAAGACATTGCTTTATAAATGAGTGTTTTTATGACATTTTCTTGAGTTTATTCTAAAGATAAAAGGTTCTTCTAACGGCTAGTGGAAAAAAAAAAATTTCTCTTACTTATGTCCAAAATATTTTAATCTGAAAAATTTGAAATTTTCAAATAACAAGGAAAAATATATAGGTCTCTGTACATCTTTAGTTTTAAACCATACACTTAGAAAATACATTCACCTCTCCAATGATACCAAATTTATTATGATTAAACGTGTCAAATATATTTAAAAACTTACCACACTTTTTTCAGGTACTAGAATTTCATAAAGGTCGGGATGACCTTTTATCATTAATATCCGTTTTTTACATAAGAAAAATAAAATTAGTGTACACTAAAACATGTCAAATTGAATGAATCACTTCTTTATACCTATATCATTGCTTATTAACATAAAATATAATAAATATCTGTATTCTTGGGAGTTCTTTTCGCCAGTCGATGTCGAAGCTAAAATCTGTAAATCTAGTTATCTAAAATATTCTTTCAAATAAATATACTTAAATAGATCTAAATCTTAAATCTAAAGATTATTTTTCTAATCTACACTATTGTTTTATAACTAGATAGATCTAGATCAATTTAGAAGCTTTGTGTTGAAAACATGACAACCAGGAGCATTTTTCTTTTGATAGACTATTTTAAGAAAATTAGAAAAAAATTGTATTTTTTTGTAATTTACTAATAATATTTTAAAATTTTAATTTCATTTTGATTTGCCACTTATAAATTAAAATTCCTCCTTTGAAACTGTACAATTTGATATATACTTTTGTATATGCATTCACAATAATTTTTGAAATATTCACATTAAAAAAAAATTGTTTCACTTTTTTTTTTTATTTCTCTATATTAAAGTCCATAGGATGTCAGGATGCCTCGGACAAACTTAAAATCACAATAACTTTTGAACCAATAATGCTAGCATAATAAATTCGGTGTTGTTGGAAAGCATTTTTCATCTTCTTTCATTCTATTACACATCTGTTGGTATAGGATTAATTTAAATTTTTTGGTGCAAATACCTACTCTAGATAGTCTTACCAGTCATAGTTAATCACTAACAATGATCTATTTCCAGACTATTACTAGTAGTAGATCTCTAGACTAGTCTAGACATAGACTCTTAGTCTTAGACTGTTAGACTTAGGTTAGAGTCTAGAAAAAATATCTATAGAATATATTATAAATTATACTAATTATAGTACTCTACATCTATACTGTAACTAGATCTATACATATAGGATCTATAGTAATTTTTGTCTTCTCAACACCTCTATTTTCTGACACTAACAAACACCCCACAATCTTTGTTAAAATGAGCCATTATTTTGATAGCTATGACGAGACTAGTCGATTGTTTTTATTTATACTCCATTTCTTTATAGTTCAGACACATTTACTATCATTTAGTTTTGTTTACTCTGAAAAACAAGGGTTGATGTGAGTAGATGATGATAGATAAGATACATACAATTTCAATATATTCTAATATTATTACAAATATTATGATGAATTATTTTATTTGTTTTCAAAATAAAGGGAATAAATGCTACTTAATGAGATATATATATATATATATATGAATTTAGTCCCCTTGTTATGTATTGACACATTTTTTCTCCCACTTTTCATTCTCGGATCAAATTGAAATTTTGCACAATTATTCATAGTCAAAAACAATACACAAATCAATCCAAAAAATTAACCGATTAGTTAATAATTTTGTACTAATTTTAATTCATTTTGTTTTATATAGCAGAAAGGGAGATAAACCTCTGTAATTTTCACATAAATGGCAGTATTTAGCATTTCCTTTCTTAAGATAAGCTTTGTTTTTGAAAAGTGTAATTTTTTTTATTGCTTGTTCAAAATATATTTATTTTTGACCTGTCACTTGTTTGTGATATATTTTATTACAGCACACATATAAGATACATCACTTGGGATGATTGAATAAACGCAATGGATCCCAAATTGGTAGAACAAGCTCTGTACTATCATGGTCTAGATCTACTCAACAGCTTGAGGAGGGAACAGCAAGAGATACCGTCCTCTCCAGTGCTGTCAAATATAGAAAACAGGCATACAAGAGAGCTGGAAATCAAGTAATATCTCATTTAGTCTCGTAAAGTGTATCCACTTAATATGAATGGTTATGTTTGTTTACATGTTTTGGATGGTCCTTCCAATTCGAAGATTATAACATCCTAGCCCAAACCTGACTGGGGATGGGAGCGGACAGGGTTTGAACCTGGATGACATTGACATGACAGTCCAGAGATTTGTACTGCATAACCAGTCAGCCATTCTATCTTGATAGAACAAAGTGCTGGGACAAGTCCCAAAAAGCCAGTGAAGGCTGGGAGTGCATGAGGCACCCTGACCGCACTTCCCTGTGGTGGAGGCTGTCCAGGCCTGAGCAAGCTATTATAGCACAGTGCAGGACACGCCATTGTCCTGTTGGCTCTTATTTCTTACAGCTATGGCCACATTTTGACTCACAGTGCCCCCGCTGCGGGGAAGAAGAGGAAACCGTGGCACATATTCTGTTTGACTGCCCCATACTTGCTGATCTCCATCTTAACAGGTCTGAGAAACCACACATTCTCGACCTCTATGGTGACGTATGCACTACGCAAGACAGCAGGGCAGGGCTTTTGCAAGAGAGGATTTGAGCCTCTCAAGCCCTCACTTAAATAGAGCTTATAGTTAACAATTTCTATTTCATTTTGTTGATAGAAAAAAAAGGGTTTATCATGTTTTATAAATATTTTGATTAAATTATTTTATATTTATTAAATATTATAAAATGTTAAAATGCTTGACCACCAGCACTATCTGCCCCATTAGATCTCAAAAGAAATTTAGAAAATTAACATTAAACAATGAGACATATTTTTTTTCTTAATTTTTATATATTTATATATTTTTTTACTTTTAGGGATCCTGACTTTCAGAAGAAGCTAATCTCATTTATAGCCAGAAAATCAGATTTAATATTTGACACTACTAACAGAAAAGAAAAAGTCCTTGACAAGAATGAAGAAATTGATGGTAAACACATTTTCTTTATTATTAAGATGTTGTTTTTTTTGTTTTGTTTTTTAGTTGTTATCTGTATTTTATTTTTTTAAAATTGCTTTTGTATATATTTAATTTTTCATGCTATAGTATCCTCACTGTGCTATAGTATCATCACTGTTCTATAGTCCTATTTCTTATGTGAACGGGGGGGGGGGGGGGGGGGGCCGCGTATATATGAGTTATTAAGCAGCCTTATTGAACTGATGCATTTGTTAATATTTCATTACAGACTCGTATGCCATTATGCCTGCCATAGAAGTTTTTATGGAGGTCCCTTCACTTTTACGTCGTCAGCATTTTTTTAGTGTAAGTATTTGAGGGTGCACATGGGATTCCAGTTGTTTTTTTTTGCATACATGAATCATTAAGCAATGTTTTGCTTTGTAGGACATTATGTTAATCATTTGTAGGGTTTGCTCATGTGCCTTAAAAACTGTACAAATATGCAGTCCAAATTTTTTCAAACATACAAAAAAATATAAAACAAGAATGTCAGTGCCAAATATGCTCTGTGGGACCCTAGTGTTCCATGAGGCCTGAATAGGTTTTCCATGAACTACTGGTATAGTTAACTAATAGGCTTGAAATCAATGTTGACCACTTCCCCTCCCTATTAGAAGCGCATTCTTACTTGCATGCAAAGAAGCTGCTTGGCACAGGTTTAAACAAGTTTAGAATTATCTACAAATAAACATGTCTGGATTTGTTTCGTTAAGACAAGCATTATTATAGTATTTATTATCTAGAGCAATCAGTCAACAAAACACTTACTGATATTTGATATTATCTGATAGAGCAGTCGTTATATAAAAGAGTTGTTTATCTTTCTATATGAAATAATTATTTATCATCAAATAAACTATCCTGAATTACCTATTAATTTCTCTAAAATAATAAGTAAAGAGTTAAAGGTAAAAGGGTCCACTTGGAGGAGAAATATGAAAGGATATCTGGTTGACCAAGTTATTTTTTTTTTTTCTATCTTGCTAAGAGACAGAGGTTAATAGGGCCCACTTGGAGGAGAAATATGAAAGGGGGGTCCTTGATCACAGAAGAGGAACCCACCACGAGAATGAAAATAGCTGGAAATGCTGCAGCCTCGCAGTTTTTAAAATTTTCAAAATTGGACTTCTAGGATTGGCCTTGTCACATGAAATGTAAGGGGGAAAGATTAAATCTTGGGAAAGTTTTCACTTATTCATCGTCTATACTTTGAATTGTTTTATTGCATTTCTTTTTACTGCATCTCAGTAAAAATAATTTGTTTGATTTTTCCAACCATTTAATGAAATTTTAGATATAATCTCTGAAAGATGAATTGGAATACCTGCGATTTGATTTGCCAATTTTGTCAAAGCTTCCTTATGATTCAATGTTCTTTCATACTTTGCAAAATTATAATCAAATCAAACAACAATTTGTTTATTGTTAATGACCACAAAATAATAGATTTTGTGTATTCTAAGTATCGTTAGGCTTAAACATTGGCCAACATTTTGTTAGAATATGTGCCATATTTAAGTTATTTGAGCTTTTTGTTTAGTGTCTGTGTTTACAATGTTAAATTATTTCACAGAGCATCAAGGCATTAGACTGTGTTACAGGAGTGGTCACTGACATAGTTGACTCTGGACTCCGCATCCAGTTGCTTTGTGTTGACAGAGGCAGAGCTAGAGACATTGAAGATCTGGAAATAATTGTAAATAACTGCAGCATCCTCTTTGTTGTCATATATTAGTTATTGATCTAAATCTCGATTGAAAATAAATATATTTTTTGCTGTTTTTATTCCTCTGAATAAGATCATTTTCGGTTGGCCATTTTTTTTGGTGTGTGTGTGTGTCTATATTACTCACTTTTTAATGGAATTCAATTGTATTTTATCGTTTTCTTAAGATGATTTTCCAAAGCCATGTCTTCCTCTCCTTTAGGCATTCTGCTCAGTGAAAGATCTGCCCAAGCTGTATGCTAACGAGAGTGCGCTAGAAGCTTTCCAAACTAAAGATATTGTGAGAGGTATGGAGCCTAGTAACCAGGGATAATTAAAAGACATCATAACAGATGGAAAAAAAAAAATGAAAACCTTGATAGATCAAACTAGCCCACATTAACTTTTTGTTCCAAATGCTGGATAAAACCTAAAATTTTCGCAATTCCACATGTTGTGTAACCCATCACAATGCTTGTAGAGCTTACTCAGTGTAGGGGAGAAGCTATCTGTCAGGTTTCCATGTAGAAAACACCAACCAGCTTAAGTTAAAATCTTGATTAAATAAAGCAGTAATCTCCATTGCATTTTAAACTATAGAAGGGTTTCTGGGTTGGATTTGAGAAAAAGTGTTTCTAGTGAAAAAATTCATTGATGCAGGATCATAGAATATATGCAGAATCTAAATGCACCTTACGTACTTAGGGTTACATTACATGCTATGTATCAAATGATTCAAGTTATAGTTTCATGGCCTGGGTTCTAGTGAATTATTTGACTAGATCTATGTATCCCTGTTGCTCTCAAGTGGAAATAAAAAAAATTGTGACATCCTGGCAGTTCTCAGCCAGTGTGACGATAGCCTAAGATTTGTTTTTAAATTTACTTTTTGTATAGAGGATCTATCATGCTCAGCGTGCTCTGGTGCAATCTCTTTTGTGAATATGTTCGGGTATCTGGGAGAAGGCTTCCTTTAACCGCTCAGCAAACACAACTTGGCTCAAGTCTTCTTGATAAATAGCCAAGCAGTTTTTGCCACTCTATCCCACATCCCGAAATCAGAGTTGATATTTGATTCCCCACTGACATATACTTTTTTTTTTGAGTGCTATTCCAGGTATTGTGGTGGCTGTTGATGTCGAATATGAAAAAATAACATTGTCACTACACGACAAATCAATTCCCGATAAAAACTTGTACCCAAGAATTGTAAGCGTGTTTTTGCTACAATTAACAAATAAATTGAACCTAATTGTTGTGCTTTTGAATATTTTGTCTAAATGAGATCTGAGGACTTATTTAATCTAGCAGCTATCTTTATGTTTTGCAGGGTCTAATAACAGAGGATGATTTTCCAGTTTACTTCAGGTAATGTCTTATAGTCATTATGCTCATTGATTAACCATATCTCTGTCTAGCCAGTATTGCAAGAAGAGGGTCAGTTGTGGGCTTGTTACATCAGGAATTCTATGAAGGGTCCGAAGCTCAGTATCAGAATGCAGAGTAGGCTCAAAATTGACATTTCAATGTGGCCCAACCCATATCTGTGACTTAAGCAGTGTGAGCCAAAGAAGTCTTCTTAAAGGACTTGAAGACTATTTGTTTTAAAAACTTCAAACATTTTGTTGTTCTAATCAAAGTGTGGGCTAAAGTATTGAAAGAGGGTGAAGAGCTATTAAATCTCACTAAGAAACCTAAATACCTTTTGTTTTCTGTAAATACCTGTGAATTATTAACTGTAAATAACCTGTAATTACCTGTTGTTAAATGCCCTCCGAATAGATCTACAGCCATCTTCACTTGTTACTTAAACCAATCTGCCAACTTTTCTCATGCCATTGTCCCTCTAGCTTTCCTCAGACATGACATTACATAAGTTTAGTTTTAAAAAAATACAAGCAGTGGCAGGCAAAGCGAAAAAAATGTATGCTTAAAATTGAGGTGTATGAATTAGCACTAAGGTTATAAATGCCGTTGCTTAACATGCTTTTATTTTAATCAACAAATTATTCAGGCGTTTAATTATTAATTTACTTTTTTTTTTCTGTATCTCTCTCTTGTCATATCTGCTGAAGCAGACGCAAAGCTCAGATTCAGGGCATGTCTTATGAAGAAATGATGCAATCTATTCTTGGATTCACAAATCAAGGCAATGTTCAAACTTTATTGCATCAGCTAGGGGTGCTGGAGCAGACGTCATTGTTTAGATGCCCGGCCAGGTGATGTTTTGAACCATTGCATTGGAAGGAAATTGAAGAAAATTTTTGTTTGAAAAGGTCCTATGCTGATTTAAAGTGCGGCTAAGGGTCCCCTTTAAAAAAAAAATTTCTTCTGTTTTTAATTTCATTAAAAATAGTTTAGAAAAAGAATTCTTTTTAAATCCAGAATTGACTTTGAAAAAAATATTTTTCAGATTAAAAATTCCGGAAAAGGAATATGCAGAAGGTTTGAGAAAGTGGCAAACTCAAAAGTTGGCTCATCAGAGGTAAATCTTATTTGTTCATTTTAATCTGAGGTTTAATCACTTACCTAATTTAAATTAAATTATAGCTTTTATGTATGTCTTATAGCATTCTGATAGCATGCTCAGAGTACTATGGTCCAATCTCATTTGTGGACCACTGGGGGGTATCTGGGAGAAGGTTTTCCCCCATGCTGCCTTTAGGCGCTCAGTAAACACAACTCTGCTCGAGTCGGGTGTCGAACCTCGAGCCCCCTTTATAGATAGCCAAACCAAGTTGAAGCATACTTAGCCTCTAGACCACGCATATCATTGTAAACATGTTTATGCTAATTCAATAAAACCTCATTTTAATTGAATTACTTTAGCTTCAAAATAGCACATATATAATACATAAATCACTAAATCTCATATCTTGTCTATATATTTATTTATAAGCTACTAATAATTCCTTTTATTAGCCTGTGGCAACAGAGACTTACTAAAACAAATGTTGTTTTATCTCCTGTAGTTAAGCATACCAAGTAGTTACTTTTTTTCCCTCTCTCTTGATCAAAGTGTTGTAATTATGTTATAGATAATCTGCAACAAATTATTTTTTTTTTTGTTGTTTTTCTCCGAATCTAGTTTAGTTCAAGGAGTAGATATGTTCAAACAAGGGAAATACATGGAGGCCATGCAGCACCTCAACAGAGCACTTCAAATTGACAAGGAGAACGTGGAGGCCCTAGTGGCTCGTGGAGCATTGTAAGCCTTTGTTATTGTAGTATCTTTTTTATATTGTAGTGCCTGATGACCCCATCAAGCCTTTTGTGGCTGTGACCTGCAAAATTGTTGGTAGTACTTGTGCCCTGATAGAGAGGCCCTGCTAACTATAGTAGTGTGAAAAAAAAAAAAGCTCCTCCTGCGTGGTCAAAGATGAGCTCAGTGTCAGGATGAGCTAGAAGTCGGCTGTTTATCGGACTTTGAAAAGCCATCTACACTAAAGAGACAGTTATTGTATTGCCTGCTCTGTCCAGCATCTAGCGTGTCAAATAGTCGACTGCCTTGAAAAAAAAAGAAGAAAAACGTTAACGTTTATGTAAATGTCAACTTTGTGAGAACCAACTTCCCCCATTAATCTAAAACAAAGCGTCCATTAAACAAAAATGGATGCAATAAACTTCTGTAGTGATTGAGACTACTGCTATGGCCAGAAAACTTTATTAAATACTTCTGCGACAAACCTTCCCTGGCAAGTCTGCTTTTGATTTTTGTTGTAACTCTTTTTTTTTAAATCTTGTCCTATATTTTTTTTAAAAATTGTTGATTCATATTATTTAATAGTTATGCTGCTCAATAGCACACCATCTCATTTTCTGTTGTGATCAACCAAGAACTCAGAGAAATGTTGGTTCACTAATGCATATCCATATTGTTAAATCATTGAAATGTACTTTCTTTAAACTTAGCAGAAAGATAAAAAGTGTTTATCACATCTTTCTAATGGATATTCATAATTGTATCTTTGAGTTTGATTTGAAACTTAATTACCTCATAATAGGTTGATTTTGTTAGCATATTTATTTGGCATTTATTACATTTGGTTGTGCTGCTTCATTGTATAAGGATAAAAAAAAAATTCATTAAAAATTGTGTTCGATATTAATTGATGTGTTTTTGTCACTTTATGTAATATTACTTGCTTGCGTTACATAATGCGTTACAGTAACCTGACACTTTCAATTCAGTCAAGCCTTGGTTTTTTTAACTCATTGATGTGAAAGCTTTTTTTTTCTTTTAGTGTGTAGGGTCATTATCTATTGCTAGAACTTTTGAAATAGTGGTTCCCAGGTTTTTTGTTTGCCCATAAGACCATTAGGTACCGAAAAAAAAAAGTGTATTTTGACCTGGCACATTTGACAATATCTTCTATAGAGCCACTGAAAGATGGCACTATAAGATGCATATGTTTGGAACCACTATAGCAAAGTAAGTGAGGCCCATTTGTGATAATGAACTATGTGAGATTCCATAAAACAAGGTTAGACTAGAGAGTAACTGATAACAGTACCGGTACAATAAAATTTACAAGACTCACTTCTGACACCGTTAGAATTTCTCGTGTTGTAAACAGTGTTCGTTTTTTTGTCTAAGCTCGTGTTTTAATTTTTAACAAATAGTTTGGAAATTAAATCACAAGTTTTAAATAGACAACTTTGGATGGTTAAAGCTCCTTTGAGTTGGCATCATTTTGTTGATAAAAGTAAGTGGTTTTGTTTTATGTATATTTACTAATAGCTAATTACTTTATTTTGTTTTGACTTATTTATGACTTTATCATTTAAATAATATTCCTTTTAAAAAAAAATCACTCTTAATTTAATTTTCTTTAAAAATTCTTCTTTTCAGGTTTCTCATTTCTGGAAAAAGATTAAATGGTTATATGATCGTTTAATCCCAGGAGATATTCACTGTTTACTTTTTCCTTGTGCATCTGATTTGTTGAAATCACACTGACGGCAACAAATCTGGATGAAAAGTTATAAAAAAAACACCAACGGATATCTGTTACAGAAAGACCAAACATAGAAGAAACAAAAACAAAACATCATTGGGAAAGATTTGACGACTAAGAAGAATTTGAGGAAAACAGAAAGTAATATAGATTCGATAGCAATGTTCAAGTAAGCTGGAATCATGATAAAATAAAATTCAATGCCCCACTGGCGCTGAGGTATTTAACATTGCAGTTCTTATGTTATGTCATTTATATTTTACATCTGCAAAATCTCTTTTGGTGATTGAAGACTTAGTGTACAGTGTGTGTATAATTCATATATGTATATATATACACAGTGATGGTTGACCAGCTTACATAACGTTTATAAGTGAGAATGCAAGTAGACTAATGACATCTGCTGTGTGTTATTTCATGGGTGGTGTCCCTTTTGTTCTTTCAGATACGCCAACAATGAAAATTTTGCGCATGCCATCAAGGACTTTAAAGAGGCCCTGGGGATCAACCCAAAGCACAGTAATGCTAAACATTACCTGGTTGAGACTTTGCTGACAGCTGGGAAAATGTAAGTTGCTCTTCCTTTTCGGAGACTGATAAAGTTTCTCTTATCTTATCTTAAATAATACAGACGTTACTTCAAAAAAAGAAGATGATTAGGTTTAGTTGGCAGGAGGGGCATAGCTAAAAAAAAATTGCCATCATTTTGGCCTGGGAGGCTTGACTTCTTGGGGGGGCCCTGCATTTTGTGTAATTTAATGTAAAAAGCACTCATTTGGCCCCCTCCCCCTTCAAGTGATAAAATTCTCCCCCTCCCCCTAGCTACGCCTCTGGTTTGCAGAATATTGATCAAAGTCCTCGATTCAGTAGTGCTAAAATGTCCCCCACCCTAAATCAGGATTTGAGCTTGTGCTGCTTGTTCAAGTAGCCTGTGCTCTACTAATTGGCCAACATGCACATGTGCAGACTTTAGTTGTTTGTTTTTTTTTAATTTCTAAAATGTTCTTGAGGTACATCTTCTGGGTATGGAACTGATTAGAAACTTGTATCAACTTCCTGTTCTAGAGCACCAAAATTGTACTAATTAAGTCCACCAAGATGTGACGGGCATAGACATACACACATGTATGACTATAGAACACTGGCTAGCTTTATGTCTTTACTTTCTGTTTGAAATCAAATCTCAGAGATTGTAAGTGTCTCCGAGACATTTGAAACCTTAATTACTTTGGGCTTTGGGATGAAAAACTTAAGTTGCTAACTTGACCCTGACCTATATATATTTCACTATTGTAATTAAAAGACCTATTATAGAAAATTATTTTGTTGTAGAAAATTATTTTGGTGGAAGTTTCTTAATGTTTGATATCTTAACACTTGTAATCCTATGTTTCTCCATGTCTGTGAAGCGCGGAAGATAAACGAGACCTGGACGAAGCTTGCGACTACTACTCACAGGCAGTCAAGGCTGACCCTGACCACAAAGAGGCCAAGGATATGTTAATGGGGTGTCAGAAGTTAATGGTATTTTCTTTTTTTTAAACAGATTTTTAGAAATGTAATAACAATGTCTTATTATATATATATATACCAGTGATTGTAAAAGAGCTTGATTTAAAGAAAAAAACTATTGTACAATCTAGGTTTTTCTAGTTTTTTTTAGATGAGCTAACTACTAGATTCAAAACACCATAATTGTAAGTTACTTTCGTGCCTGCAGGTGTTTCAGTCCATCAGTATTGAGAGTTCCAAGACCAAGGAACCAGAAACCTCAATCTTAACTAAAACTGCAGAGAAACTAAAACAGCTGATTCATGAGGATGAGAAAGAGAAGCCAAGGTCAAGGTAGGGTCATAGAATGAGAATTTTTGCTTTTGGTTCTTTATATTTTACAATGCTACGTTCAGCTTTGAATTTTCTTTCACTTGGAATGTTCATGACCTACTTAGAATGTTCATGACCCACTTAGAATGTTCATGACCTACTTAGAATTTCATGACCTACTTAGGATGTTCATGACCTAATACGGTTCCTGCTTTAAAAAGATGCCAATGGAATCTGTAATTGCTAAGACACTATCTGAAGGCTGTTGGTTTGTAAACATTTTCTTCTCTCACATGGAAAGCATTTTGTTAAAAGTTTTAGTTGACATGAGACTTCATTTCATTGAAAGACTGCCTGAAGGTACCTGATTTAGTCATACAAAGACTGCTTAAAGGTACATGAATTAGTTATTTAAAGACTGTCTAAAGGTACCTGATTTAGTCATATAAAGACTGCCTAAAGGTACCTGATTTAGTCATATAAAGACTGCCTAAAGGTACATGAATTAGTTATTTAAAGACTGTCTAAAGGTACCTGATTTAGTCATATAAAGACTGCCTAAAGGTACCTGATTTAGTCATATAAAGACTGCCTAAAGGTACCTGATTTAGTCATATAAAGACTGCCTAAAGGTACCTGATTTAGTCATATAAAGACTGCTTATTAAAGATACATGATTTAGTCATTCAAAGACTGCCTGATGGTAACTTATTTAGTCATTCAAAGACTGCCTAAAGGTACCTGATTTAGTTGGACAAAGTTTTCAACTTAATTACCTAATTATTATTGTTTTGATTCTGAAATGTTTTTGATTGCATCATTATTTGGCTGTTGAACTAACAAATCCGATCTGTTACAGTGTTATTGATTGCCTTCTCCTTATCTTTGGTTTTTCAGATCTAAAAAGAAAAAAAAGAATGCTCGGAAAAGCGCCTCCGACTCTCCTGAGAAAAAGAAGCGAAAAAGAAAGAGAAGCACCAGCAGCAGTGAGAGCAGCAGCAGCAGTTCAGAGTCGTCTGTGGACACAAAGAAAAAGAAAAAGAGGCGCAAGTGAGTTGGTACCATTGATAGCGCGAACTATAGTGCAGATGATGTAAAGGTCATTTGTTTCTATGGTGGTGTCATGTGGTCAGCACACTGAAAGTTTCGCTATATTTAAAAAAAAGCTATTCGACGACCAACCCTTGGCTTTTGAACCAAGGGATCTCAGTTTGGAATCTTGGTGTAGACTAGGATTTTGAATTTTGGGGTTTTTAGGACCCTCAATTCACCCAATTAATTGACATTATTTAGGAAAGTAAATGCGTTTGGTCATTGTTCTGGCCATATGGCACCCTCTTTAACCATCAGCCATAGAAACAGGTGACCTTTTCATCATCTGCCCTTATAGGTCGCAAGGTCTAAAAGTTTATTTATTTACTTACTGTCCTGGCACTTCAATAAGACAACTTATAAATGGACATTTATTTATGTTTCATTTTATAAGATATAAAGCATAATTTTATGAAACATTTGTTCAATTATACATGCAAACATTTTTTTTTATAGAAAATTGAGAAAAAGTTCCACCTCGTCAATTCAGTCGCCAAAACTTTTAGGACGAACTCGGTCTCCTGTCACTAAGGGTAGGTTCAAAAAAATATACTTTAAGATAAAACAATATGTTTTCTTTCTTGAACCAACATGAACCACTTTTTCTTTTTAGTTGTTCTAGGACGCATACCGTTATTTTTTAAGAAAAGAAAAAAAGATCAGCTAGCAGCAATGACAATGTAACCTAGTTTCGATAAAAGAACCAAACCTTGCTGGTACTCACTTCCATTGCATGTGTGTCAAAGTGATATAGAAGTTATTTTAACTGTCTAATATTTCAATCAAATGTAGCAATTTCACTGACTATATTTATTAACGTTTGCTAACAAACCAATCAACAACTGGGTCTGTTCTCATCTTTCTTTCTATAGTTTTTCCAACTGCTGTTGATATTAATGCAATGGATTTTCCTTCCTGTTTTTTTTTAAGGCTTAATAGAAGTACTAGAACACACAAGTAAATGATGTCATATGAGTTACAGTTGTTGTACCAGTATTACTTAAGGATAATGGCCGCGCCTTTAGCATTTGCTTAATTGCAAAATGCAACCTTCACATTGCAACAACTGACCCATTGCAAACATGCAACCCTCACATCGCAACATCTGACCCATTGCAAACATGCAACCCTCTCATTGCAACATGCAACCCTCACATTACATCTGACCCATTGCAACATGCAACCCTCACATCACAACATCTGACCCATTGCAAAATGCAACCCTCTCATTGCAAAATGCAACCGTCACATTGCAACAACTGACCCATTGCAAACATGCAACCCTCTCATTGCAACATGCAACCCTCACATCACAACATCTGACCCATTGCAACATGCAACCCTCTCATTGCAAAATGCAACCCTCACATTGCAACAACTGACCCATTGCAAACATGCAAACCTCACATCACAACATCTGACCCATTGCAACATGCAACCCTCTCATTGAAACATGCAACCCTCACATCGCAACATCTGACCCATTACAACATGCAACCCTCTCATTGAAACATGCAACCCTCTCATTGCAACATCTGACCTTCTCGTTTCAACATTTGATCCTTTCAAGGCAATATGTTCACAGACTTTGAGTTAAGTGTCACACTACAAGCACTAATAATACACTTAAGAAGAGACATAGTGACACATGGGGGGGGGGGGGAGAACAAAGAAACTGGACTATCAAAAAGTGTTTAGGTTCCTGAGAAAAAAAAAGTAATGGAATATTGAAAACTACAAAATGTATGTGAATGTGGCTTGGTCCTCTAGTAATATAAAAAAAATAAGTAAAGTTCCCCCTTTCAGATCTTGTGATCTATAGGGTGTTAGATACTTAGTTTAGTAGGAGACAGACTTTGAGAGCGCCACATTTTAGTGATGACATAGTCATTGGGTTAGAGATTATGATGTAGACATTTAGGAGAGTTACCACTAGGCTCTTGAAGGAATAACATCATATCTAGTTACTGACTTGACTGTGGTCCATTCTGTATTAAAGTTCGTTATTCAATTTCATCACAAGTGAACCTAGATACTGTGCATTCATCCTTTTTTGTCACTGTATGTTTCTTGTTTGAACTTGCACATGTAATACACTATACCGGTACAGTAAACCCAAGCATCTAGGATTATTATCAAGTTACTGTAGAAATACATTAAGTACAAGTCACACATACATCCCTAACAGGAGCAGGTGATATAAAGGTCTTCTGTTTTTCTGGCCCACCGTTAATGAGGGTGTCATGTGGCCAGGCCAATGACCAACCGCCTTTACTTTGTCCAACTAATGTCAGATACCCATTGGAGCTGGGTGGACTCAGAAGCGCCCTAAAGATCCCCAAATAAAAAAATCCCAGTGTTCAACAGGATTCGGAAGACAAGCACTTCCCACTCAGCCACTACCATGGTTCTAAAGAGTGGTTGACTCTTGAGCTGCTCATCTCAACTTGGAATGTATCTTGGGGCAGATTGGGGTATATACCTCGTCCTTCAAGTGTCTAAATATATTCACAGTAGAAAATTTAAATGGGCTGATCATTGTTGATAGTTAGCCACTAGCATCTACAAAAAAAATGTTTATTTACCTACTTGGTAATGTAACAAATTAAGTGGAGTATATTATTTGGACAAGATGTAACAATTACAATTGGTTTTTACATATTTAAATGGATGGCCAATTATGTTTTTAGACATTGCTTTATAAGATTTGTAATTTTTTCGTTTCATGCTTGCATTTTCTCTTTCTAGTTCCACCACCCAAAGGCCTAGAAGATGAGGAAACCTTTAGCAGGATTATTCAAAGTGGCAGCACAAGCTCCTACCTGCCAGTAACCTCAAAGGAGTATTTCAGTTCTTCCACTGCCATACCTGGCCTCAGCAGTCCATCTCCCGACGTCAGCAAACCCACTGGCCGCACAGAAATGGCCATAGTAGAGAGGCCCACCAGGCAGGAAGAAGAACCACCGGGGGGGAAAGAGCTGACCACGAAAAGACTCCCTGAGGATAGCGTGAGGAGGCGAGATGAGCTGCTGATGGCCGAGAGGGAAAGGTTTTATAAGGATAACAAAGACAGATACAGAAGGTTTCGTCCCTACTCCCGATCTAGTTCTGCCTCTGTGTCTTCAAGAGATTCACGCTCCCCTAGAGGCAGCAGAAAAGTTAATCGAAGAACATTGAGCAGATCTACCAGCCGCAGTAGGTCTTTGGATAGAAGCTGGTCTCGGGAAAGAGGCAGACGTCGGCGCAGCGTTAGGAGCACATCCTTAAACCGGAGCAGCCCACGCAGAAGTAGACTTAGCTCCAGCAGAAGCAGGTCTAGGGGCAGACATCTCAATCGTAGAAGTAGATCGTTCAGCAGCTGCGGTAGCAGCCGTAGCAGATCACGTGACAGAAGTAAAAATGTCTTGAACATCAAAATGAAGTCTCCATCTCCGATAACAGGTATTAAAGAGCTTGACATGTATCTTGGGGGATCCAAGCAATATTTAAAAAGTGTGAAACAAAAGCTTAGCTTATTAGATTCTTTTTTACCATCAAACACCTCAGTAGCCAAGTATACTAGCTCTAAATCTCCTCCTAGTAGATCTGCAGCCATATATGCCAGCTCTAGATCCCCTCCAACTAGATCAGCAACTATGTATACCAGCTCTAGATCCCCTCCAAACAGATCAACAGCCAAATATAGAAGTTCTAAATCCCCCTCTACCCCTAGGTCTCTTGCGGCTCAAGCATATGTGTTGAAATCAAATCTAGAAAAAAGATCTCCAAGAGCCCAGAGAAGATCAAGATCAAAATCCTGGTCAAGGGAAAGTCCAACGAGAAGGAGGAGTGACATAAAAAATAGAAATGACCAATCTCTGAGACGCAGCCGTGGACTATCACCAAAACCACGCCATGACCTGTCTCCCAAACGCAGCTGTGGGCTATCTCCGAAACAAAGCCATGACCTATCTCCCAGACGCAGCCGTGGGCTATCTCCCAAACGTGGCGTTAAAAACAGTGGTGTGTCTACCATGCAAGATATCAGAAGCCACGGTCTGTTTCCTAAACTTGACGACAAAATCAGCCATGGGCCTTCTCCTAAACAAAATCCAACTGGGTTGTCACCCAAGATAAGAAAACAAGAACTTCTGGGTAAACTGACAGATAAAACTTCCCCTGTACGGCCTGACCTTGTCAATCCAGTTAAAAAAAGTAGCCCTATTAAGAAAAGCATTGCAGAAGTACAGCCTTTTAATGCAACCATCACAGTTTCTGGATTCGGGAAGTTTGGTCCAAAAGACGCCAATCAGTTTGATGCCATCGGCAAACAAACAGCCATTAAAAGAGATGATGCTGGTAGTATGAAGACAATGGAAGATGCACTAGCTGCCACTATGCCGAGTCAAAACTCTAAGACTGAGCCAAAAGACTCAACAACAGTTCTCAAAATTACTGCCAGGACCAAAGTAAACCCATCTTCTAATGTTCTTTCACCTTCGTCTGATGTTGAACCAGAAGCAAGACATAATAAAAAGCTTGCTTCCAATGAGTCTACTGAGATTCCATCGAAGTCTGAAGAAGCACATTCAGGCCAGACTGTGGAGGGTCTTAGTAAGTTAATAAAAGAGGAAATCATTGAAAGTCAGGATAACAAAGTAGATCAGATGAAGCCTTGGCCCAAAGAGGCTGATTTGGAGAAAGAGATAGAGAGAAGAGTCCAAGAGAGACTCCGGCAAGAGGAGGAAAAACTCAGGATTGAAAGGAACGAGAGGATCTTAAAGAGGAAGTTTGATGAGGATGCAGGAGGAGGTCCCTCCAGGAGGTACAGCGAGGCAACCAATGACAAATACCCAAACAAATTGTACTCCGACAGAATGGATTACCAAAACAAATACAACCCCAATCAAGGAAAAGGCTACACACCTCGTGGCACGTTTCGGGAAAGATTTTGGAAGGGGCATAATCAGAGGAGTAGGTTCTACAACTCTTATTCTCAGGGGGAACCAGCATCTTCCTCTAAAGATCAGAAAAGAT